>OY728121.1:1308900264-1310150264 GCA_963277665.1 Viscum album | reverse complement strand
TTGACATATGTCCATAAGATATATTGGTGAATTCCATGAAAGTGAAAAAATAAAAGATGGATACTATTTTATATCTCATAAGAACAAATATATTTTCCTTTTCCCTATAGATAGAATCTACCTACATCAAATCCCCACTATATAGGATTTCAATCAGTAGCCAAACACTTAAATATAGATTATATAATAAAAAAATGGCTGGAACATCCCCCTAGTTGGGTTATACCAATGCTTTTTTACAAATCATCTAAAGAATCCCCCTTGAGTGATTTTCCAATAGGACCCGCTTTTATTCACAGCAATATAAGATTTAAAAACGTCCCATTTGATATATGAACCAAATTATTATTCCAATTTAATATTAATTAAATGATGAATAATAGTGATAACAATACACATGAGAGAAACAAAATCACATGTATCAATGCTACAGACACACAACTTATATGGTCAATCATTATATATACAAATCACTAGATTTCACATCATTAAAAAGTCATGAATTGAACCTATTTCAATATTTATAATTGTCAATGGAATTCTACCTTCGGTGAAATAATGATTGATTCCTACGAAAAATATTTTAGTACAAAATGAAACACCAAAACATAGAACAAATTAACCTCAAAATTATTTACAATCCTATGACTTATGATGAGAATAAATAATATCATAATTGTATGATGATTTCAAAAATACTGAATTTCATCAACTACTGATGAGGATCATGGTTTCAATGATATGTAGATGAAAAATCCTCGAATATAGGTGATGATTCTACCAAATGTCAATAAATCCTTTTTTAAATCAGTAAAACCCAATATACATAATCAAGACATAAACGATACACTTAGTTTGGATCAAGAAAATGTTATGGTGATAAATCTATAATAAAGAAGAACTCTCCAAATAAATATTGTAGGATCAAAAAAATATATAGGGATCAAACATAGGATAAGTATGGGGATGAGAGAACCCTAAATATCCAAGATAGGGATCCTAGGATGTTGGGAATCAAACTGATCCTATGAGAATAAATAAAAGTGAGAAACAAGTTGATATTCAATATAATATATTAAATATAAATTCCTAAAGGACGTAGAAAGGCACCAAAAATGAACTACTGGACCCCAATAGTAGGCCTATATCCATAAGGAAGAACACATTTTTCTTAGGAACCCCCATATAGTATAATGTTATCTAAATAAATGTTCAAAATACTATAGACACCACCAATTAGAAATTATATCCCACCTATTAACCAATGAAGTTATTATAGATTATTTATGTTATGAAATACTTTTTAGAATAGACCACATCAATATTTTGGCCATTTCGACACCTCTAACATACTTAAAACTAAAATAAAACATGAAAAAATATATTTAATAGATTAAAAGCTATGTACATGATATAAAGGATTCACAATTGTCCAACATATTATGAGTTCTCATCCAAGATAAAAATTCCCAGAGTTCTACTTGAAAAACTCATGATACTGTACCCAAATTTCTTATTCCCACTCCCAAATATCATCATAATGTCATGTATTATATCAATGACAAACAACAAAAGAACAACCACTCCTCATAAAATTTTTTCACTTCATTAAACTATAATTATATGTTATTCCAAAAATATTTGTATGGTTCCAAGTCATCATCATTTTAGTCAAACATGTTTTTAGGACTGATCTCTAACGTTCAAAATTGAGACATATTGAAAAAAATGTGTATACAATTATACTATGGATGACGGTCCAACCAATAGGCTATTAACCTGATGCATTAAAAAATATTAATGTCTTAATGTAACGTGGAGCCCACTTTTATTTCCCCCTCAATTGCATAAACCCCAACCAATAGGACACACTCAATAAATCTCTCTCACTAGTAGTGATATCTATGGGTTGTCTCCTTCGGTCATTATAAGACATATTCTCTTTCTTATCCAAATAAATATATTTCTAAAGGAACTGAATCATATTTATAGTATCCTATAAATTATTCAACCCAACATCACAAATTTCACATACTGCATGATATCATAGAGGTAAATGAAAGAACCCCTATATAAAGACTCAAATAAGTCCATATGAATAAATGATTATAATTTAGTTCTATAGGAAAACCACATTACATCCAATTATTATTCTGAATTTCCAATGAAATCGAGAGTACAAGCTGGAATATAATCCTCTTATGTTTGGATAGTTCTTTTTAATTTATCTTCTATCTGTGGATGAAAGATGATTCTCAGCTACAAAAAACATCCCATTAACATCAATAGGGAATTATAAAATTTTGAGGTAAACATGGAATCTATATGAAATACAATAATCTTAAAAAATCACTTAATATTCATAATATCATTAATATACAACCTTTCTTTATCAACCTCTACATTTTTCTCTAAGATTAGTATTATTTGATCTACACAAGTTAATAGATCTACAACATTCCAAATAGTTCCTCAACCCCTCAGGTTCTGAAATATAATTTCACAGAGTATTTATTCACTTCATCCATATCCATATTGTTACATGAAGTGGATGGAGTAACCCTGAACGATTCAAATTATCTTCCTTTAGTCTTGGGCAAGCCATAAATTGAGAAAGACATGGAATGTCCCTTTTTATGTTATTCCTCTAAAATTGTAGTTTTACATCATGATGAATCACAATCAACCCATGGTTCACTACATAATATTATGTTTGAGTGTCTCTAATCAATGACACTGTAGTGGGTGATGGAACTATCACCCTTCCATGAACATTAAATAATCATCTCCTATCAATTGTCCTCCTTGGAAATAGTCCAAATCCATCCCTCTACTAAATATTTATAATTAACTATGGATAAACATTCATACTATCCTTAACTCATTCCACCGATAAGGATTTAATCAATAGTTTATTAAAGACCACAAAACATGATCCTTACCTTTTCCCACCAACTAGTCTACCAATAGTCCCATGAGCTTCCACCATTATTTTGATTTTTTTCTACCACTTATTACTTCTTCTTTCTAAAGGAATCTATATCAAATTTTCATTTACATAGAGTATAATAAAACTAATGGTTTAACATATGTAAGTAAAATACGAAATTCATTTAATGAATATTCAGTACATTATAAGAAATGATATAATGTAGACTGTTGTGGTCTATAAACATGATAAATATCTCAACAAAGAGACAATGTTGAAAATATTTCTACACATCAACCATCGCTTCCAACAATATGTCCTTAGTTGGGTAGTTTAACTCCTAGGGTCACAGATTAAAATACAAATAAGATAATACCTTATCATCCTACATTATAACTTATCCCCAGAAAAATAAAAATATTTGTAAGACACTACATAAGAAACATCTGAATCGTGAATAATTATAATCTAAGTTGGTTCTGACATTTCATTAGCTATGAGAAAACATCTTGACACTATTGTATCCTTTAACACATGACTCCTTTGTTGGTCAAAGAATTCATGGTCACTTCAAGGTGGGAAATATTTTATTTCAAAAAACTTTTCTTCCCAGAAAACCCCTAAAACAACGTAACTTGAATGAATTCTTCAAATATGCCTATGAGATTACTACAAAAGCATTATTTGACCATCAAAAATTCAGGATTGAGAAACCATGTTCCCCTTACATCATATCTCATTTATACAACTGTGATATGTTTATTAGCTTAACTAAATCTTATGACATCAAATGATACCCAATATGATCTCTAGCTTACTGGAATGTGATTCCATGATCTTGAAATGTATCAGGATGTCATCAAAGTACACTGACTAATGAATCAAATAATTTGGGAAGTGATTTTTTAATGAGGGTTAAGAAAACTACATGAGAATTCATCATCCCATAGAGAATATAGAGATACACATCTTCCATGTACATGATCATAAACATTATCTTTGATATGATTTCTTATATAACCCAATGATAATGGTATCTAGAATATATATCAATAATCAAAAACCATCGGGACCCCCCAATTGATCAAAAAAATATCCATTCTAGGAAACATGGTCTTCTTTTTCATATTGATTTTTTTTAACTTTTATTAGTCCACACGATGTAAAATAATAAATTCCTCATTCTTGGAGAAAAACATGGAATATCACCATGTGGATGTACTCGGGATGATGAAAGCCAAAAATAAAGATCATCCAATTAAAATATAATTTATTTTAATCCAGTTTGTTCAATATAATACAATGAATTTGATATTTCATGAAAAAAGAAACATTCTTAATGAAAAATTCAACTCGCCTTTGTAGTGATAAATCTGAGAAATATTCTTGAAATACATATTAATAGATCCACCACAAAGGTAAATGAGGAGGATCAGACAACTAGATCCACTTAAGTGACCATGCCCGCCACATATGATGAAAATAATTCCATATTATTAGGATCTACTCTGACTCTTCATTCCATGATGTATAATTCACTAGTTATATTGGTCTTTTCAACTTTTGGTGTAGTAAAATTAACAAGCCCCAACAATAATTGATGTTTCCATGGTTTCTATTATACTTGACAATTCCAAGGAACAAAATTTTTTTTCTAAAATTCCCATTCTATAAACATGCAAAATGTTGAAAATAACCACTCTAATTTCATTATATATATGAAGATGATCCACTTTCTTACATAGGTATATCAATAGATAACATATTATAAAATAATGTATGCATTTAATAGAACCCAATAACCACTTGAAAATATATGAATAAATTTTATATTAATGTGTCAAATGGTGAAATATATTGAGTTGATGGATTTATGTTAATACCATGAACTGTTATATTTCCCCTCCATTGTCTTATAAATACCAATCAACTTATTGTGATCTATAATCCAACACTCCATGATACCTTAGAGGATGAAGAATTAACTCATTTACTATACCATATGGTCTCTAGACCCTCAAATGAAGTCATGTTTCTATATTTTATGTGTGAATCCTTGAATCCCTATCATAGAACCCCAGTAGATACCCTATTATAACACATCAATGAAAATTCAATTGAGAATAGGAATATTCCTGGAGAATGATTCCCTTACTCCATTAATTATAGAATTTACCAGATTCATCCCCCCAATAGGTAGCTGGGGAACCTTACACAGCTATGACTAATGATCATCACACTAGATTCTATCATATGGAAACTTCTTATTATTCAAATATATTGATAATTTTACAGTAATGGAGAATTTTTTAATCAATCCACTTTCAAAATGACTAAAACCTTTAGTTATGTCCCTGTAAATTCCCTTATCTATAATTAGTACCATATTAATCACTAAATTTTTTGTTTTTAGATTTATCTTACTAAACATTCATTTGTTAACTATGAAAAGACCAATCTCGAAATTTCTAGGAATATGTGACTCATTTCCAACTAGAAGAAAAGGGAAAAATATTCATGTTTGGAAACATCCTTAATAGGAAGATTTTATCATCCTCCCCTAATAGAACTTCATGAATTCCTAATAATGATCCAAAAATAATATGGTTTAATTGAACTCTATATAGAATAGATCTTTGATATTTTTCACTGCAATCCCTTCATAACTACTATCTCATAGCATAACATATCACCATCTCTAAGCTATGCCTTGAAGAATAAAGGTTACAAGAATGACATTAAAACCATGGGGGTCCCCAGCAGGTTTTCCATACTCCTAATAACCAATATCTAGTAATTCATATCCCAAGGGCCTCTCATTTACTAATATATAGGGTGCTTCTGGTGGATATCCTAATCTCAATCGACCTACATCACCATGCCCCTATAGGATCCACTACAATGAAGTAGCACTATTTGAATGAATCTAAGCTTAACCGATTCTATAGGGTGACCCACTAGAGAAACCAAGGGATAATTCATGGATGAATCCTCTTTCAAAAAAAATTCATCTATTGGCTACAAAATACATTAATGAGGTTCTATTTCATAAAATACCAAAAATATCCTTTGAGAAATCCATTAGCATAAATAGTGGTGCCATTAAAATTTGAGTTCACACTCTACGGTTCCTAATATTTTTCAAACTAAGATTCAACCCTCATAAACATAAAAGAACTTCTTAAGAACTACTTGAGAACCAATTACACTCCTCTAATACTTTAACATCTGTGAAAACCACATATAGATTGATTCATTGAATATATAATCTCTAATTGAAGAATTAAATAAATAATTCACCACTAAAACATACCAATATTTCAATAAATTTTTAATTATTTATATTCTATCATATAGAATATCCATGTGTATGTAATATGATCCACTATTCCTAAACATGATTCTTTTCAGAACCTAAACCTCATAAATTGTTAATAAAATTTACTGTGAATTTCCTAAAGTGAATTATATTCATTGTAACAATTACAAAAAACAAAAATTAAATTTTTATATAAAATCAAAGGTTAACAATAAAGTGAATGGTATATAGTTCCCCTTCCCAATTCCCAGCGTTCATATTAATATGGTACCTTATCTCAAATAATGGAAACAAAAATAAAAAATTTATGTGAATCTGGTTCTACGCTAAAATTTAATATAAATTATATATGAATAACCATGCTTGAGATGGAGTGTCGCATGCCCTCATTCAAAACTCTAGATGCACTAGAGATTTACAACTGGTGGCGATGGAATAAAAATAATCATGGTGAGACTCCCCCCTTAGTTCCAGGTTACATTAGAATATAATTACTCAATAGATAAAAATAATTTGAATAAATAGATAAATTTTCATCACCATATAAATGAATATGAATAAACAATCCTAGGTTGTATCAATATGTAATTTATGATATATAAATAGAAACAAAATACTAGGATCCATCTATGTGGTAAGCCCAATATATATAAGTAGCAGAAGACATTCATCCGGAACTCAAACACAAAAAATATGAATCCTCATACTAAATGATGTAGTTGGAGGCCACCACACCCCTCAAAATATCATTTATTAACATGAACTAACACAGTTGTTCATGTGAAATCTACAAATAAGTCATGTTAGAGCGCTATAGTTTTTAGACAACCCCAACTGTAGTTAGGAGTAAGGGATACATTTTTTTTACTTTTTTACTTTTTATTGTCATTTGTATATTTTTTATATTGATAAAGTGAAGAAATATGACACTAATATTGTAAATATCCAATGAACTTAATTAAAAAAATAAATTGCTAAATGTAGCTTTGTAGACTAATGAAACACAAGAATGTAAATTATATTGATGAGAATTGAACATAGCATGTGCTCAAGAGATTTAAAATGAACTGGTAAAATTAAATACTCTTCATATGATTAAATTCACAACTCAAAATAGAGTTTTTAACACTTCCTTGTAAGTATCATTAACACTATGTATTTACCACTTGAAGTTCGGCACATAAAAACTATATAAAATAAATTGATCTAAGGTTCTCAATAGAAAACCATTACACTGAATGTTTCTGTAGTAGGAATTTTCGATCTTTAAAAAAAATCAATGATAAATCTCACTAAAAGAACATTGATATTGAATTTGAATGCATTTAAGGGAAAATTCAATTAAATATTGGGAACTAGACTCAATATCGCCGATATTATATGATTATATTAAACATAAATATAATGAAGAAGAATCTATGAACCAATAATCATTCAGATTTACCAAACATGAAATTATTCCATAATCAATTTCAATAAAATAGCAGCGAAAAAATTTAATAATTATAGAACTGAGTTAGAAGAATCCTACATCTATGAATGAAAATCATGATTTATTGCCTTTTTTCCTAAAACTCCACGTCACCAGTAATGCACTTCGTGTCCCCTAGGATAATCCACTCACAAAAAGTATGATGTGGAATGAGACTAAGAATCTCACTAATAATTCCCACTACTCTGCTTTTTTATCCTTTTTTCATATGCTACACGTCACCCATGTTTTTCAACAACTTCAAGTGACCGTCACAAGTGCACCACACACATGAATTTTTTCATGACTGACACATCATGCTCACTTTTCCCTTGTAACTAACTGTTGGTGATTTCATTGAAAGCACCTTGACATTTTTATTCCCATTGTGTAACCTCAAATACAAAGAAAAAAACCAAAAGTAAATAAACAAGAAGAAAAAAAATTAAATGAAAATTTATAGTTATTGTTATTCATTAATTATAAAGCCTTCAATATAATAAACTGTTTTTTATTGAATATTATTTTCCTAAATTATTTTATTAGTATTAATGATAACATGTTATTATAACTATAAATTAAATTTTCATCATTATTAATTAATAATAATTAATTATATCTTATTATAAATGTTAGGAAATAATAATTTAAATAACCATTTAAATATTTTAAAATTGATTAGTTATAAAAAAAAATTACATATTAAGTCTTTATTTTCATATATATTTTAAGAGTTTTATTAACTATATAATTCATTTTAATGTTGTTAATTTTAATGTTATTATTCAATTATGTTATTTATTTTCATTTATTAATATTATTAAAGTTAGTAATGTTTATTATTATGTCGAATATTAATTTATTTACTATTTATATCTTAATTAGTTTTGTTTATTTTTTATTTATTTGTATTTTATTTTATCAATATATATTATTGATAAATAATTATAAATATTTAATATGAAACATTAAATTATAATTAATTTATTTTGATTTAAATTAGAAGTTTAGTTTAATAAAATTGTATTTTATTTGTTTAATTAAATAGTTATGTTTTAGTAAATTTATTAATCTTAAATTTATTATTTATTTTTAATTATTATTTTCTAAAATATTTAGTTATGTTATTTTATAATTTAGTTTTATTTTAGTTTTAATGAAAAAAATTATAACTCTTTCTGCTTTCCCCCCAATCTTGGTGCACCGTGGGGGGGGGGGGTTCTTCTTGGTGTTAAAACCTGCCGCTGCAAGGGCTTCTTCTACCCAAAAGATTGACCTCCTTCGATCTTCTTTAGTGGAGGTGGCATTGTTTCTTCCAAGTGAATGTGATCGAATCCTCTTCCAATAAACTTAATTGGCTTCATAACTAGGTGGTGACACGGACTTGTAGTGAATTTTGGTCAGGTGATCTCTCCATTGGTGGATTGTTCATCGGTGGTGGGTTGAGTCGGTTCCTACTAGTGGTATGAATTCCTTTTTCAATCTAGTTGTGACTCAGGATTGCAACTCCCTGTGAAGATGATTGCAAATATAGTGAGTTGTGACCTCCTCCTCTAAGGATGTAGTGACAGAAAATGGTCTAGAAAAATCCCTCTTCATGGCTCAACATCCTCTTCACTACAAATGATGTGTTGGCCTCTTCGTCAATAGCACAAGCCATGAAATATTGTATGGTTCATAGCAGCTCCAATTCTTTTGGTGGACACTGCATGAAGCATCAATCAGTTGCTAAGACCATCAATTACCATATCTTTAATGGTAAAGAGGTGTATTTCTCATTGTGAAAATATGGTTTTTTAATTTTCTGTTTGTGTGGGTTGATTGCAATTATAGCGATGATGATGGCTCATGGTTGAAGTAGATTGATGGTTATTTTTGTGTGGGGTTGAAATTTGGTTTTAATCTGTGATGGTTTGGTAATTTTCATCTGTGTATTGAAGAATGGAAAATGTGGAAGGGGAAAACAATTGTATTGTAGGGAAATTGTCGTAATGAAGAAGAGAAACCATCTTTGAAGATCGTCACACTAGTGTTCCATGGTGTATTAGCATGAAGAAGGGAAATGTCGCAGTGAAAGAAAACAGGTTGATGGAGAAACTAGTGGCCGACTGATGGTGCCACCATTTCTAGAGAAACAGTGCCAGGAAGAAATGATGTCAATGCATAATGTGGCACTGTAAAGGGAAACAGAAATAGGGGATACAGTGGCACTATGATGGAAAAACGATTTCACATGGACTTGGCCTACAAAAATAAAATTTATTTAAATTGGATTAGAAACATAGATTAAGAATAAAAATTTATTAATTTAAAGTAAAATTTAATATATATAATTTTAATTTAGAACCTCATTAACTAAAATAATGTTATGAGACAATTCAAACATAAATTATATTATTATTAACTTCTAATTAAAAAAATTAAATTAAAACTAAACCTAAACTAAAATTAAAAATAAATTATTAATTAAAAGTTAAAAGAAAACATAGATTACACATTTATATAACAATGATAAATTATATAAAATAGCTACTAAAATTAATTAAATTTATTAATTATATAGTTAATTATTTTGATATTAAATAATTATGTTAATTGATGAAATTAAATTAATGAGATTTAATAAATTTAATAAGTCATTAATATTAAATTTATAATTAATTAATTGTTAAAGACATTTAAAAATTAGATTATTCTATTTTAATTAATATTTAAAAAAAGATATGATAAATTAAAAACTACATTATTTAAATGAAAAAATAGGGTCATTTTACTAATAAATAAAAATGTAAAATTATTAAATATGAAGGCTAGGACACTAAACTAATTAATATATTATAAGAATATTAAATAAATGTAAGAAATTAATTATTTTTTATAGAATAAAATATAAATAAAATTATTAAAATTGATTAATTAATAAATTTAACAATAAAATACAAAAGAGAACTTATTTAGAGAAATATTTAAAAATAATTAATTAAATCATTTAAAATTAAATAAACAGATGTGGCCAAACTATAAAAAATAATTCCACATCAAATTATCCCACAGATATGCTTTGTTTGGCATCAAACAGTCCCATGATTTATTAGCTTTGAAAATAGATGTTTGTTATTAATCAACTCAAAATTTAATATGTACAGTAGTCTAGAGTTAGAGGGAAATGAACCTATATTTAGGCTGAGGAAATGAAATTTTCAAATCAAGTCTTTCCTTGAAAAAATACTTATAGGGTAATCAAGATATTGAAGATCATCTATCAAAGAAAGTGTCATACCTCATATGTGATACAACGTAACAAATCATTTCAATATAGGATAATGTTATATGACCAACAGTGATAAGAGATAAAATATCAGTGGAATTACAAACTCAACCTGAAGAACTTTTTTACTTTGACTTTTCACCTATGTTCCAAAAATAAATTATTTTTTTGAATATCCTTAGTAATAAAACCTATATAACTCCCATATAAACTAGTTTTTCATGTTCTTCATTTCCCATTCATCATTCCCCTCACCTTAATGAACATATTTTTGAATGTAGAAACATTATTTAATATTTCCCAATCCATGTAACATATTCTATGAAATTGGAAATGTAGTTATTAAATGTGTACATAGGGCTTATAGTAAACTGAAACCCACCCAACATCTAGGGTCTCCATGATTCCCATTAGTATACAAAAATCCCAAAACACTCTAGTTTCAAAATATTTATATAAAAATAATTTTAATTGTCTCACATAGGTAATTACATTAATAATTAATTTCAAAATTAGTTCCCTATGATCAAATTCAATCTTCTAGTTTCAAGGGTTGTTATCATATCTCCACTAGCAGGCTACCCATATCACACTCAAAAGTTGTTCCTAAACAAAAAATTCTATTAAATCACTATGTATATTCACTCAAAAATCATTAACCCACGTTATCTTTAGATTCAAAGCAGTTCTTAACTACTAATCAAGCATCATTCTTAGGTAAGACCCATTTGAGGAACAATGTAAAGCTTAAAATAATTCTAGATTATTTTAAAAAATTACCCAATTTTTTACAAAAAGATTGAAGTTTCAGTGGGAATTGATGGAATTTAAATTGAGAATAGTTTAGCTCTATCAGAAATTGACCCCCTCCCCCACACCTAATACCCAATTTTGTCCCCAATGTTGAATTCCAAATGTTGATAAGAACAATTTAGCAATTGAATATGAAAACCGATTTTCAATTCAGTAGATTTATGAAATTTATAGGGTATTAATATAGTTCAATTATGTTGTTTTCAACAATAATTATTTAATATCAGTTTCACATCCTGAAGCATTTATTAAAAATTAAATCTATATAAATTTATTTCTATTCAGTTAAAGAAGAATCTTGTAAAGTTCAAGTATACAGTGTACAAGGTGTATGAATTTTGAGAATGTATGATTCAAATGAATGTTCAATAAAACATAAAGACGCATGGTAAAACACCCAAAAGACTAAATAATTTCAATGAAAAACCAAACAATCAATCTTCATACCCCCCCAAATTATGTATGAGTAGTGGAAGGATTTTAATAATAATGAAATTCAATTTTTCAGCAAGGGAAAAAATTAAAAAATAGTTTTACCCAATTTAGTGAAATGAAAAAAACATCAAATACAAAAAACATTCAACAAATGGTTTAGATAATTAATAGTTTTTAAAGAAAGAATGAAATAAAAATAATTTATATTAAGGTAACCAAAAGCATAAAAATTAATGTAATATCTACGAGTTGAGTAATTCCTTGAATATATTTGTCAATTACACTCTACCATGGAAATAAAACTCCTAACATCACACTAATAGCATCATCCTAAAAAAATGAGCATGTAAAACAAGAAAAAATAGCCAGTAGAGACATATCATACAGAAGACAAAAATATACACATTATTAAAAAAACAATAAAAAAATTGAAAAAAAAGAAGGAAAATTGGTTGAATCCCCTGAATCACTGAATTTAATGTCTTCATATATACATTATTTTACATCAAAACTAGTTTCATTAAAAACAAAAGAATCACCATAGATTTCCTCCCCTGGAACTGTAGTTTTATAGTCCCCAGTAGGACCCACATAGAACTAACTATAGTCACTAGGTGGATGTTGTTTCTTTAATAGGAACCACCAAATTTATTTGGACCACTAGGTTTTAATGTATAAATGAAATTTGTCTGAACCAATACTTTTAAAAACTAAAAATAAACACTCATCAGCTGAAACAACCCATATGTAGCACCCTTTAATAGTTCTAGACATTGTGCTATCAACATCCATAATTATTTTAGATTTTAAAGAATTATCATTATTAAGATAAAAATTCAACGAATTGGGTTCTTAAAAGGATGTGACATTGTCCTCATATATATATCTCTCAACCTCTACATTCAAAGAATCAATTAAATGGGTTCTTTTGGGTGAATACTAAATGGTAGGTTCAATAAGGGGATCAAAACTGTACATTACAGAATGAAGGAAACTAGAACTCATGTTTATATCCCCTACTAATCTACTCTCAGTATCATGGGATGAATCAACACCCAACTCAACTAAGGATGGAATTTGATAACATGGAAGAGAGTTTATCTGATTATTTAATGATTCCAACTTTACAATTCAATAAATACCTTCCAAAATATCTTCATCAATGAATGAAAATTCAACATCTACTACTTTATTAAAATCTATTTTCAATCTATCAATTCTGTGTTCAACGTCTACATCAGATTCAATATTAAATTCCCACATTCCAAAAGAATGTATGTAGTCTATTCTACAAATTTCAAATCAGGAGGAGTAATATTCCATTTTGCATCAATAATGTGAGATTCCTGATAGTTCAAATTTAAACATTTACCCCCATATATATCAAAACTATTATTTATTTTAATGAAAAATGTTTCAGAAAAGTGATTACTATGTGAATATGTCAGCAAGAGCTCAAGAGTTAACCATTCATCAATTAGCATGTTCACATCTATTTCATCCTACATCACTTTAGAAATATTTTTGGGTTTGGAGTTTCAAAACATGGAAGAGAAGTGTTAATCTCATGTTCAAAATGGTCAAGTTCCTTGTTACCTAGTTTAATGTTCTCTTCCAGATTACTTCCCATTTCTAGTTTAGGTTCAATGTTCATGATTTTTGTAAGGTTGGGGTAAAGGGTTTTAAAATTCCAATTTTCAATCTCATGTTTCCCTTGAACACAAGTGATAACATTTTCAATGATTCTAAAACAGTGTTTTTTACAGTGTAGGAATGATAAAGAGGACATGGATTTTTTTTCAGTCTGTTTCAATTCATTTTGAAATTTTACCTACACATCTTCATTTATATTATTTTTTGTGATATTCAATGTTTTTTTCTTGAATTAGTGAGTTGGTTAATTAAAATTTGAGTTCATCAGAACCAGTTACTTCAGAAAATTTTTTCCCCAGATTCTGCCTCACATTCCTCACCAACTTGATTTTAAAATATATTATAAACACTTTCAGCTTCAATAATTTCAACATCATCCAATTATTTTAAGCACTGTTGTAATTCTAAGAACATGTTTTCTAATTTTTAATGTCTTTTATCAAGATATTGAGAATATTTTACATGAATTTCATCATTCTTATCTAACAACGTATTCCAATGTTCCATCCTATCAACCAATTTAGAATCAAATAAGTCAATTTTAGCATGGGTATTAGGATTGGGCTCAAAATATTCATCCTCTTCTATGGATGCTACATGTTGTGGCTGGTTATCAAATAACTTCCTAGAAATGTGCCCATCACACCCACAAAATACACAGTGTAGTTTAGGTTGATAATTCTATTCATCAAAACATTCTATTTTTAAAAAATATTTATATTAAACACACAAAAAAATTCTAATAGAACATAAATCAGAAGCACAAGATGCAACTATTAACATATTTAATTTGAAAAATTTTATATAATTTTTTATGTTTATTATATTTATTATATATAAATATATTATTCTAAATCCATTGACTCTCAGCGTGTTCCTTCATCGATAATTGTGCCAAAATATTTTGTAGCTGGAGGTCATTACAACCCTCCAAATTTCATTTATTATCATACACTAGCACAGTGGTGCAGGGTTGATCCACTAAGAAGGAATGTGAGTACTCTTCGGTTTTTAAACAACCCCGACAGTTGTTAGAAGTGATGAAATTATTTTTTTTCTTTTTTTCTTTTTATTAGTTTTTATATATTTTGTTTAATGATGAACTAAAAACATATTCCACTAATTTGGTAAGCATCGTTTTTAGTAAACAAAAAAATGAAACAGGTAAAATTAACAGTGTAGATTAATGATAATAGAGAATGAAAATAGGAGGGATGATAATTGATCACAAAATGATCTCGAGATATTTGAAATATACCGTTTAAAAGAATGATTCATCATATAATTAAATTCACTCCTCACAAATGATTTTTTAATACTTCCTCTCCGGAAGAATTAACACTATGTATTTAGCTCTTGAGTTTCCCCACATCAAAAACTACATACATAAAATTTATCTAATGTTGTCAACAAAATAAAATATATCTCTGAATGTTTTTGTAGTTTGAATTTTTAGTCTTTAAAAACAACATCGATCAATCTCATCAAAAGAACATTTATTTTGAAATATAATGCAATAAGGTAAAAATTCATTTTACAATTGAGAACCGGACTAAATATCACTGATATAATTTGATTATTTTAAAAAGAAATAGATTGAAGAAGAATGTATGGACCAATAGTCATTAAAATTTCACAAACCTGAAATTATGCTAAGATATTTTTCAATTCAAATAACATCAAATACAATGTTCAAATAACAGAACAGAGAAAGAAGATTCCTCCCTCTATGAATGAAAATCATGATTTGTTACCTTTATCCTACAAATGCAGGTCACCAATACTGCTCTTCGTGTCCACTCAGTGAATCCGCTCACAAAATGTATGGCATAGAATGAGAATGAGAGTGTCCCTAATAATTCTTTTTTCTCTTCTTTTCTATTCTTCTGTCATATGTTGCACGTCACCCCTTGATCCCAACTGACTTCAAGTGTCCCTCACTTATGCATCTCACATGTGTGTTTTTTCATGATTCACATCTCACACTAACTTTTACATTTTAACTAACTCCAGGTGAGTTAGTTGAAAGTATCTAGACATTTTTATGGCCTGGGTGTGAACCTATAAAAATATAAATAAAACAAGCCTTAAAAAAAGATGAAAATAAATAAATGAAAATATATAATTATGGTTATTAATTTATTATAATGTCTTAAATAAAATAATTTTTTTATATAGTGTTATTTTATTATGTTATTTTATTAGTATTATTGATAATATGTCATTTTTACTTTATTTTAATATTAGATTATTATTTATCAAAATGAATTATTTATTTAATTTAATTTTTATATATTACTATAAATGTTATGAAAAAATAAATTATGTAAAAATTTAAATATTATGAAACTATTTAGATATAAAAAAATTAACTTAGTAGATCATTATTTTCATATCAATTTTATTAGTTTTATTAACTATATATTTTATTTTAAGGTTATTAATTTTATTTTTATAAATTCATTATGCTATTTAATATCATTTATTAATATTATTATAGTTAATTGAGTTTATTATTTTTACGAATACTAAATTACTTATTATTTTAAGATAATTAGTTTAGTTTATTTTAATTTATTAGTATTTTATTTTATCAATTAATTTCATTGTGAAATAGCTATAAATATTAAATATGCAACATTAAATTATAATTAATTTATTTTAATTTAATTTACTAGTTTTGTTTAATAATATCTTATGTTGGTTCCTTAAATAATTCTTTTTAATTAAAATTCAATTTATTATATTATTTATTTATTTATATTTATTATTATTTAAAATATTTAGTTAAGTAATTTTTTAAATTAGGTTTTATTTTAGTTTTTTTAATTTTATAACATCTTCTTCCTCCCCACAAATCTCAACACACATGGGGGTTCTTCTGGGTGCTTCCACCAACCACTACAAGGACTTCTTCCACCTGATGTCTGGGCCTCCTTCGATCTACTCCAGTAGCAGTGGAACAAGTTCTTCCTAGTAGATGCGCACAAATACTGTCCCCTTCTTCTCAATCAACAACACAAATTGACGGTGATGTGGACCTATAGCGACTCCTGGTCTAGTGAACAATAAATTATAGAACTGTTCAGCTATGACGGGTTGAGTCTGTCCTTCCATGTGGTGTGACGTCTTTCTTTAATTTAGCTGCAACTCATGATCACTGCTCCCTATGGTGATGATTGCAGATCTACTGAGTTGCGACCACCTCTTCCAAGTATGTAAAAATGATGAATGATCTATAAAAAGTTATCCCTGTGGCCAAAATTCATCTTTTCCGCAAATAATGTGCGACCCTCTTTTTATTCTGTGCAAGGCATAATATCATGTTAGGTTCGTATCAACTCCAGTTCTGGAAGAGGAATCTCCTGGAATCTTCAATAATCATGTCAGACCACTGATTACCATATCTACAATGGTAATAAGGGGCATTCAGATTTGGGAAATATATTTTTTTTAATCTGTGTTTTTGTGTGGTATGATTTCGACTATGGCGGTGATTATGGCTCATGGTGGAAGGAGAATGAGGGTTAAGTTTGCGTGGAGTTGATATTCTGGTTAAATATGTGATGGTTTGGTATTATTCTTCCGTGTATTGAAGAACACAAACAGTGTAAGGGTGATACAGTTGCTTTGTAGGGAAACAGTGGTAGCAGAGAAGAGAAACTATTTTTGAGGATGGTTTCACTGGTGTTGCAAGGTTTTGTGTCATGACGAAGGGAACAATCACAATGGAAGGAGACAATTTGTGGGAGAAACATGTGGCAGATTGATGGTCCCATAGTCTCTAGAGAAATAAGACACTACACTAATAATTAATATTTATAAAAATAAATGTTAAATTAAAAAATACATAATTTAAATGAAAAAACCGGATTAATTAATTTATTATTAAAAATGTCAAATTATTAAATATGAGGTATAAGACACTAAAGTAATTAAAAGATTGTAAAACTATAAAATTAATTAATGAAATTAATTTATTAATTATAGTCAAAAAATACAATTTTAATCACCAAAATATTTTATTTATTCAATTTATCTATAAAATACAAAAGATTAGTTATATTGAAAAAACCTTAAAAATAATTAATTATATAATAAGATATGAAAAACCTATATAAAATAAAGACACATCACTAAACCAACATAGCCATTCACCATAGGTACCTTTACCTTCACAGGATCTATGGTCCTCAAACATATAAATGAACCAAAGCACCTAACTATGGTATGAGTTTATGATTCAAAAGGACACCATCAATATCCCTTAAAATAGGTTTATAAGATATATCAGTGTATTCCTTGAAATTTAAAGACTATATATAAAGAAAATTATATCTCACATAATCAAAATTATATGAACCGGTTAATCATATTTAGGATCTTCCATCTTCAGAACCCAATTAGATAGAACAGTAATCAGTATCCTCAGAATCTTTCAAGATTGGATAATCTAAAACCATAGGTGAAAATCTTCCATGATGGTGTATTCAAATGCATGTCGATCACCATTTTGACACATCATTTCTAAGGATATTCTAATATTACCGACTAACATGTACATATACATATGATATATGAATAGAATATATCATAATATATGTAAATAATAAATCTAAAATCACTTCAAATCAAAAACTATTATGTTCCTCAGAATTCTCATGAAATAAAAAAGAAACATGGCTCTAAAAGATCCCCACAGACACCACATGTGTCTGGGCATCAATAATAGGTATCGTGAGGCAACAAATGCATGATAAATTGAATTTGGAGAACTATAAAAAAATGTGATATTGCCAAGGGTTTCCAACATTTGGTGGAACACTGATTAGTGGTTACGATAGTAATATAATTTCAAAAAACCCAACCAAAATCAGGTATCAATGGTGACAAAAATTGATTTAGTATCCTCTAATCAATATTGTGAATAAATAATACTCTAAATGTTGTTAAATATTAAACAAATTCAGTAAGACCATCTTCTAATAACAATCTTTGTCTGATTAATAAAAATAAACATAATTCGTTCGTTTCGAGTGATGATATTACCATAAATCAATGAATCCCATGTAAATCAAGCCAAAACGTCTAGATTTGGAAAGGAAATTTATGATATAACTAGTTATTATTGAGGATAAGGGAAAATACATTTATTTACAATGAAGAATAAATCATATGATCAAAAAAATGGGATCAATATATTGTTCAATATTCAATCAAAGGTCATAAAATATGAGTGAAATCCAAATCACTCTGGGAGAGATCCTAGGTCATTTGGAATCTTAGGGTTCATAAGAGAATTTCTAAAAGATAGTGTTGGGAAAAAGAAAAAAATGACTATAATTTTTTTTCCATTAGTCTCTGATGTAAACATTTGGTGAGCTAGTGGTCTCTGCGTAGAACCAATTCATCCCAAGAATCCCACTAATATACCAATAGGATTTGTAGCTATATTGAAGATTATATAGACTCCATAAGCTAAATGATTTATTCCAAAAAAAAATATGATTCGTTCTATTTTTTATAATAGGACAGGCTCTACAACCCATACATCTTCCTTTTTAGTCACTTATAAACCTCAAACTAAAATCATGATAATTTAAAACATGATCAAAACCTATGTGATTGTTGAATAGATGCATTCCAGAAATAAGGTCGTCACACCACTTTTCATGTTCAATGATGTAATTGATATACTAAATCATTTTTCATGTAAACCTTCCAAGAACTAGAATAATACATAAAGAACATTCTTTATATTTAGTATATTTACTATATTTCCACAAAATCAAGAATCTAATGTGGCACTCTAATGTTTATACATCTTACTTTGTCCTAAAATTTATCAATCCTAATCCATTGATTTTATTTTTAAATAAACATTGATTTATTCTGCACATTGAAATTCATTCCACTCATAAGGAAAATATAATATAATCAATTGCTGCTAATTTCATCAAAAATATTTTCTAACTTATAAATTTTCTAATATTATTAATAATCACATTAAAATCTAATTATAATTAGTGAAATATGTTTTTAAAATCTATTTAACATTTAAGTAATATAATCAAATGATTATCATGATTCCTTAACACATAGACCATCCCAACTTATCAATATGTTTTCACATGAATACCCAATCAATGACCCATGATAACTCACCACAAGGCCTCATGTGTGTTACCTGATCACTGGAAGCCAGCTAAAATGTATTTCGATATAATAGAATCATAATAAATTTATTTTACCTCAATGTAAAATAAATAATCATATGTAATTTAATTTTCATTATAAATTAAATTCAAAAACATGTACATTAATAACAAAACATTTTAATTAATATACTTAAAAAAGTACATTTCAAATTATATAATCATATGTATAATAAAGAATGAACAAATAAAACATATGATTCATAACCCTAAAGAATAATCTAACTCCACTACTAAAATTTGAAACAATAACTTCACATAAACTATGAATTCATCCCTAATGATCCATTTTCAATGAAAAATAGAGCCATTGCCTTTCTAATATAATGTTAGAATACATATATAAACACAACATGGTGGGTTTATAGGGATTATTAAATTAATACCTAGTATAATATTTTCAAATATATCCCTTATATATAGATCTATAATTTATTCCCAACCATATAATACAGTTTATTGAAAAAATTCATATTTTTGGGAACCAGTGTTTATTATTAAATTCAAGATAAATAGGAATTATCACCTAAACGACACTCATGCATGAAATATAACAAATATAAAGTGAACATTACCAATTATCCCTAAAAATACCCACAATATCCACAACAATGCCTTATTGAATAACCCACATTTTATAATAGAATTCACCTCATGTGAATCAAACCTCTTCCATGAGTTATTAAACAAATAAACACCCCATTATAGAAAGACACAAATCCCAATAGTATAAATCAAATCACAAACCACTACTTATATTTCAAATACATCTCAATCATTGGCCATAAATATATTAATTTAATTTAAAAAACAATTATTCTTAAAAAATACAATTTCCACAAAAAATTAAAACAATATAATATATATAGATTTTCACTATTTAATGGAATGAAAAATACATTTAAAAAGTTATTTGTTTAAAAAAATTCTTATTTAATTTAATAATTTATCAAATAAAATGTTTGTAACATTATTGAAACTCAATATCATATTATTTTGAATAATTTATCAAAAAAATATTTTTATAAATTAATACATTATGAAAAATATTTCAAGACACATCACTCTCACCACAGGATGTCATAATCTATTGGGTAATTAACAGGGTCTACCGAATATAGCTGACAAATTCTAACGATCCTTGAAATTTTAGATCTGGAGCTAATAATATGACCTATTATATGGAAAAAAAGAATAATCCTTATTAATAACCAATTTTTCACGATTAATGAAATTTAAAAATATTAATTTACATCACAGTCGCTATAAAATATAAATCTACAATGATGAAAAAAATAGAGTCGGAAAAATATTGTTCGTATAAATAATTTGATTATAGATATTTTACAATAAATCCAATGTTACATTGATTGATCCTAAATAAAATCATATTTCACTATAATGGAGAATACCCAAATATTTATACTATTATAATAGTTCTTCCATTTTTAGAATTTAGATTCATTGAGTTTTTGGGAAAATTAAAAAATGTTTTAATATATAAAACTCATTATAAATGACACATTTCATAGTATGACTGAAAAATATCTATTACTATGAATCTAACTATATATTCCGACCTAATTATATTTCCCAAAGCACACAGTTAGGATACAAAGTCCCTTTTTGAATGTTTTTAATAAAAAATTTGGATTTCTACACAACTATGTATCAAAATATTTGTCAGATTTCTTATTAAACCATTGAATTGAACTGTGTATTTTTTACTATCTCTAAAAAATATAAATTTTCAATCATTGAAAAATAAAAATCATCAAAGGAAATATAATTACAATTCATGGGGTGGAATAATTTCCTAGTATATATTTTTCACAATTTTTTACATATAAACATGTAATCATCTATGTCGATGAAAATAAATATATGATCTATTTAAAGTGATTAAAAAAATTCTCCAATAAATAGCTAAAAATATTTATTTGGGGAAAAAATACTATAGGAAAAAATATAACAAAATAATCAATTAATGAAAATAAGAAGATGTGAATGAAAAATTATTTCAAAATTAAAATGAATTATTTAAGACTAAACTAAGATAATCATTGATCATAATGTATGAATTTGTGTAATGATATTTGATATTTCAATATTCTAAAAAATTGGTTATGATAAAGATGATGTATGAATCTGAATCCACATGAAGAGTGTTTTATATTAATATTGAATTTGTAACCAACAATAGTGTTTTCTGAAAACATAAATTCAATAAATCTAAAAGATATTTTGGGAATTAGTTATTAATGTAAAATGACACTATTATAGAAAATAAATATATATTAGAAAAACAATTACCCATTGTACAAAATTTAATGGCATAAGCATATATTATCTATCTATAAATTAAATAAAAATATGAATGAAAAAATATTATTTTTGTGTATTAAAGAAATAGAGATATTAAAATATAATTGTTAAGGATAAATAGAGATATTATTCAATAAAAATGTTTCTAAATTTTATCTATTTAGGAATAATGTGATTTTATAGATAAAAGAATAAAATTAGAATAATAATTTCATATCATTCAAAAATGTTATGTTTATATAATGGAAATTATTTTTATTTCCGAAATTATTGAAAATTCTATTTTACAATTATAAAATAAGTTTCAAAACTCATTATTTAAAACATTTAAAAGTTCTAGATGAATAGATTGAATGAGTATAATGTAATTAGAAAAAAATCTTGATATTCAGGAATCATATTTTTCATCAATGAAATGTGGTTAAAAATAGAAATCATATTATATATAAATAATATGACCAAATAGATGTTATTAAAGAATATAAAAAATTTACACATTTTATAAGGCTTAAATTTTTTTATTTATAATTATTGATGGAAATCGAAAATAGATACCAAATAATCCAACTGGTTATGAAGAAAAAATTATTTAATAGAGTTGTAAAAAGAAATTTATACACCGAACAACGTAATTTATTTTAACCTAATGAGGACTAAAACAAGATATGCATATTAAAGAAAATATTAAATTTTAATAATTAGTAAAAAAGATCATGGTATACTAAAAATAATAATTCCTGATGATGGAAGACAAAAGTGATATTGTTAATAATAATCATTGTGTTAATAATAAAATGTTATTGTAATTTTTGGTATTTATATAACATGAAAATACTTAATATGAAAGACAAAAAAATTTCATGTTAGTAATTTGAATGATTGATGTGCTAGAATTTGGAAATTTTAAAGTATAAATAACTCACATATTTTTACAATATATAAGTAAACATGGTTATTATGATCTTATATATTATTTAATGCGTTAAAGTGATTTTTTTGACGATATTTACAATGTATCATAGTTAGTTGGTGTAAAAAATGTAATAATTTGTTAAATAATTATAATGAATGTGGCAAGAAATTAAAAAAAATATAATTTTTCAGAAACTAATGATGTGAAATATTAATTAATTGAATACCAATTTATTAAACATACAATGTAAAATATTATTTCTATATTTTTTAACATCATATAAATATCAATAGTGAATAGTTTTTCCTCAAGACAATTGAAGAGAAATGTAACAAGTTGGTATACCAACACACCTAAAGGAGATTGTACAAGAATTAAACATGTGAAACAATACACAAATAGTACATCATCAAAAGAAGTATCATATATGAAGGTAAAAATATAATAAATCCCATGTAATAGCTGGATCACATATCCACCAGAAACCATCATCAATTTAGGTCCCACAAATCATGTAAACCGTCCACCTCCTAGTAAAATATTCCCTTTTTCTGTAATTGGTATAAGATAATCTATAAACACCAGAAGGTAACGGTAACCTGCGAGAAAAAGAGCACAGTTTCATATAACCAATGACTCTACAAAAAAATTCCATATTTATAAAACATTTATGATTTCAATTTAAATAATATAAGTCATGGTTGGTAATTTTCAGATTTTCAAAAACAAACCCAATACAAAGTCCAAAATATGGAATATATATCAAAATATTCATAAATAAACATTTTATATGAAATATTTATATAAAATAATCATGAATAGAAGAGTTCTATAATTAATGATATGTATAATTCAGTCAAACAAAACAATGCACCATCTAAATAATTAATTATTTTAATTAATTTATGGAAATATTATCCCCACACATCTCAATTATAATTAGGGATCAATATATTTATTCACACTCAAATTTTCACCCGAATATGGGTCACGTTATTGGAAATAATTATGAAATTGTAATAGTTATTATTGTGAATTTCAGTCTGTTGCTACAGAGTTACTGATATGGCATGATTTTTCTAGTCACCCACAAAATACATTGTCTCACATTTTCATTAAATGAACACTGAACAAATCATGTGGAAATTAATCATTTCCAATAATTTCATTATTCATAGTTTAAAGTCTCAAATTCAAATTTCCACATATTTTTTCATTTCCATAAAAAAAATCATATATTTTCATCAGATTCATTCCTTCTAAATACATCATCCATTTTAATAAAAATTTCTAAAGGATTAATGTTAAATTATTTCATGAAATACACATTCAATTGAAGACATAATTATTTTTCTCAAAATCAACCCAACAATTTAAATTTCATGGAAATTGTGTGTTTTTCACAAGTCAATTTATTTTTTAATTAATACACAAAATCATCTCAAATAAGGGTATTCAAATCAATTAAAAATCATTTTATAAAAATAAATAGTTTTATGGTTTCAATTTGAGGGTATTGACTTATCGTACCACCCATCATTAATCATGTGACCAATTTCACACCTTAAAAAGGAACTCTAATGAAAATGGATGTGAATAATGTCATGAAATAAAACCTATAATCAATTACAATTAAAATAGGAATTATAAATACTAATAACATGATGATCTATCACCCTATGAGAATAAGAGATGTGGATATCAGAAGAAACCAAATGATGGTAGTTCCACTTATTGAAATGATATTGAATCTTCCCCCATCACATATATTCATAAGTGAAGTGGTTTTCAGAGCCATGGAATCCTCTAGAGGGCCTCAAAAATATTTAAAATGGATTAATGACAAACAATAGGATTCATTTATCTCAAATGGTGGTTGTAGAATTCTTATTTATATCTTAAAAGTGATAAATTCTTGTAGGCTCTATTTTTTGGGTAGGGCCGCACAGATAGTTGTAATTGCATCTCCAAACCATATGCCCCTAATAAGAAAGTGGATTTAATGATTAGTTGGGACAGATGGATAGTCTAACCATGAACTCAAAAAAACCACCATTATCCAATTGTGCATGGGTTGGAGGGTTGGCCAGATGGGTTTTACAAACAATGACCCCCATTCCAATGGATCAATATACAATGTTCAATGTGATGGTCCAAGCCGTATTGATTTTCTTAATCTAGAACCATTCATACACAACCCATGGAATTTAAAAAAAATTCAAATATCACCCCCAAAATAGGAGATAAGACCCAATCAATTTAATATCATAAAAAGGATTCATTATGTGACTAAAATAACATAACATGATGATAAAACCACCCCACCATAAACACATTATATTCCTAGAAATCATTTGAAGATGATTATATATCAAGGAGATGATACCACTTAACAATAATTAGTGCTTGACACTCACATGTATTAAGTTATTTGGTGACATTCTATAATAGCACATGGACCAATGTTATCATCTTCCCACGATGAACCTTTTCATAAAAATTGAAAATCCTATCAGCATGCTCAGTCACGATTAAATCATGTTCAAATTCAATATCTTCCTAGACCATGACATGAAAAAGTTTAGAATGATAATTCCTAAGATGTGATACATGTAACATGAATTTGATCATAGTCATTTATTGTGTAATTTAAAAATATTGATCCACTATAACAAGATACTTAACAGTAAAAAATGACACAATGAATTATATTCAATCATACATTATTTCCCAATAACATATTCTCCAAAACTAGGTGAGAAAATATAAAAAACCTAGTCACCAATTTAAAAAACCAATAATAGTTGGAGTTGACCAAAATAGGATTTATACAGGCAATGTTCCTTCAAAATTCTCTAATGAATCAACTTAACGATTAACATTGTCTCTAAGACCAAGTTCGATCCAACTAAAGAAGTTTCATAAATACATTTCCAATAGAAAGGAAATCTTTAATTCCTAACAAAAAGTTACTAAAAATGGATTCATTTTGACAGAAAACTACTAAATATAGTTTCTTGAAATCTCAACCAATCCCAAATGAAGATCATAATATCCTAAAATTTAATCAATGAAGGATAAATTGAAATATTCCATAATCTATATAGCTCATTCTATCAGAATATCCATTAGTGGACGATATCATATTATAAAATGCTTCAATATTCTATTAACCCCCATAATCTCCCTCCAAAATAGATATATAAAATGTAGATCCCTATTATAGAATATTGAATATGGAAGTCCATTCCAAATATTAATCTCCTTCACATAGATACTTCCCATGACCTCAATATTTTTTGTATCATTAAGCGGTAAAATGTTATCCCAAAAATTTCAAATTATTTATCAGAACCTATATTTCATTCATACCCTGAGGGGTAAATAGAAACCCAACCTTGAAATCCACAGAAATATCATCTTATATCCAAGAAATCACTAGAATTAGTTAAAGAAAACTCAATGGTCTCTTGTGCTCAAATTTGACCTATTTTCATGTGAAATAATAATAATCAAACTACATGAAGTATCATCCATAAAAAGGATTCCAAAATATTTTTCATATATAATTGAACATATTTTTTATTCTAGGATGAACCACCCATTTCTAATTACTAAAATAATCTGTCACAAACTATAATACATGAAAATTCTCTACACTCTAGTTCCATAAAAATGTAGGATTCAATTTAAAGAGAACTACCACTCTCCAATGGACTCATCACTATATTGAGATTCCATATTTTAATATAATTCATCATCATGTTTATTTTATGAAAATGTTAACTCAAAAAGAGAATTGGTCAAATGAAAAATTTCTAGATTAATCATGGGGTCATCCTCTCAAACTCCCAAATGCAACTCAGGAAAGACACCCATTACATTCCCTTATTTACATGATTTTTTCATCTCCTATGATGGAATTTTCCTTCATAGAAAATTAGTGAATACATTCCCATTACCCAGGAAAAATGCAATGTTGAAAACTATTATTTAATATACATCACCCAATTCATTCTTCATATATTCATATCATTTTAATTGAAGATATAACTCAATCTTTTGTTGTCATAATAAATGGTAAACATTTATCCAAAAATGTCATGTCACCAACTATTATTTTAATGAATTATGCCTCTCTGTTCTTGATTATGGGTCATAAAATTATTCTCATTATGGATAAGTTGTCTTGAAGAATAATGTGATTACATGATCACCATTCATAAGGATACAACTCAAAAAACCATGAAGAATTTAAAAATCCCACAGAGACCTTCCCAATCCCTAGAAGTATTAGCATTAAAAAATAACTCAATAAATTTTTCATCTCATATAATAAATTCTTATAATTAGGATCCCATAATATCTTTACTCCATTCCAAGTGAGAGTTCTCATCATTGAATACAACATTGAGAAATATGTAATGAACCTATGGTAATATCCCAAAATCACAAGAATATATCATTCATGAAAACATAATTAGAATTATTTCATTTGAAAATATTGTTCACCTTCTCGAGATAACTAAATTACCACATTAAAAGACCATATATCTTCATAACTTCACATCTTGAATATGTATATTACCTTTTGAATGCTTCATGGAATATTATGGAATCCTTATAATTTATAGTGAAACTACCAAATTATGTTCATGGTCCACTTCATTTTTGGAGTGGATCAGGATGTATTCAACAAATAGTACAATGAATGAGATGATGAACTAATGGTATATCTTATTAATCTACACAATGAACACTGTAGGATCATTGGTGATAAAAAATAGATAAAAAATACGCACATAATAGAAACATATAATCCAAAACGAGATCTTAAGAATGATAGATTAATTGATTCTAAACTATTAGAAACCAGATCCGTGATAACTATTCAAGAACCAAATTTCATTTTTCAATTGGTTAAAAAAATTCAATCAATGGTACCAAATATTTTTTCTTTATAGTTAATTCATTGGGTTTTTGGGATTCATCCCAAAGGTGAAGTGTCCAATCAAAATTATTGTCAAAAATTATTGTTTCAGCCAAAGGATTCACATTTGAGTATCTAAATCCTTTATCTATAAAATCATAAAACTTATTTTTTTTTTACTCTTTCAGCTCCATTTGTCTTAAATGATAAGATGGTATAGACACCAGATGTGTATCATGTACCAAATAAACAATGATTTCAACCACAATTACAAGTTAAAAAACATAGTATTATATTGGATGTACATCAGATAATTACATGAAAATTAAAGAAAAAATAACCACTCAATTATTCTCCATCCTTGTAAAAATAAAAAAAATAATTTTCCACTCCCAAATAAGGAAAAAGGGGTATGGATCGACTCAAACTCATGTCTAATTATCTAGAAAATAATATCACACCCCTTCATAAATAGTTATGGATACCTACAAAATATAGAAATAAAATTGGACTTTATTCTCAATAATTAAAACCATCCTGCAAATTATATCAAGAAGTTTTATGTGACAAACCTGTAAATTCCAATCATGCTTGATTTTTTATAGAGAGAAAAACATAAGATGTATATAGGATACCATCATCTCAATTAATTTTATGAAGATTAGTACCAACAATTACTTATGAAAAATTCTCCATATGAATAATTACCAAATAAATAAGACAATTTGATATAAACTAGTGAGATACACTAGTATCATATAACGCATTAACTAAATATGAGGTTACAATGATCGTAACTCTAAAAATCACTATAATTGCACCGTATTCCTCTGTAGACGCTTCCATTAGGACAAAAATATTCAGTCTGGATGTATATGGATAGAACCCATTAGTTCTTGAAGAATAAAATTTCACTAATGTAAATGTTGGAATTGATGAGCCTGTACCACTAAGCATAGTAGAAAAGTCTTGGAATAACGTTGATAAGTGACATTAGCATCCAAATGAATAATATATCATGGGGTCCTCGTTGAATACCCATCCAAAATAATCCACTTTTCTACAAAGAAACTAAGTCAAATGAAATATGTTAGGCACTACAAGTGGTCTAGATCACATGTGTAATCAATATCCACCAAAATATTCAACACACTTTATCTTTCCATTAATATAACTATTATAACTACGTCTAGGGAAAAGGGAACTCCCATGAGCCCTTACATACCAGCATTCCATGCTCATTAATCAATGTGTTATCGAGTTCATAAACCTAAGAAGTGATCTTCAGAATACAAACATGAGATCAAATAAATAATATATATATATATATAATCTATGAGAAATTATATTTTCATTTATTACCATGTTAGGAGAATATAGAACTGGCTCATTAAAATGGTCCACATACTACATCATTTTGTTTCCACTCTATGGGAGGCTGAAAAACTCCATGGATTTCACCAAACAATAGATTTTAGAAAAGTATGATTGGTAGAAGGAACTCTAAATTCCTTCTACTCCCTAACTTATTGATTCTTGATTGTTAACATTAAATCCCATAATCTTTTATTAATTACCTAGGGATTGAAGGTAGTGTATTTTCCTTTAATATAATCAGATGATTCCATGAAATTATAAATCATCGTAGAGTTTTTAAATAATCCTCATCCTCTTGATAATTATTAGAAACTTGGAATGTTGTTGTCTTCTAACAAATAAATTACAAATTAATATTCTATGATTCATCTATTCGAGGATCGATAATATATCCATAAACATGAATGGATGTTGACACTTATCCCAATTCTATTATAGCATGCACAAATATCTCAACAATAATCTAGTCCACTAGAGGATTCTCCTATTGTGATTCACTATTACATTCATCAAGAGTCATATTAAAAAATTTCATTGGTGCTATGATGCTAAAAAATTTCATAATAAATCATTTAAAGAATCATTAATGTCATAAAGATCAAAAACTCAAACAAGAGATACAAAAAATCAATTCCCTCAGTTGAATTTATGACTTTGATCTCAAAAAATTCAATACATGTTTGGGGATATACTTTCATATGATCAAATTATTTATAAAAATATTATTCCTAAGAAAAATATGGTGACATTAGGATCTCTATGATTAGATCCATCCAATAATTCCCATGTAACTACCTCCTATGTCCTCAAAATCCTACATCATATCTACTATAATATCATAAAAGATTATACCAACATCATGGGAATATGAAAACCCACCATTTGTTAGCATTTTGTACATAACAATATTGAATTCCATTGTACATTAATACCCAATTTGTTCCTAACATATATATGAAAGAGAATTTAGAATACAACAGGGTTTACGCCAAACACCTAGAAAAATATGATGATAAAGAGGGAATAGTTTTTTCATAAGATAGTGGATGATAAATGATACATTTTAGTATTCTATTACTCCTCAAGGAAAAATAAACCATTAAAAATATTAAAAACAATACCAAAATATTACATGATCAAATACACAACATTTTTCAATGTAAAGGATCAAAACCCACTATGAATGAGGTGAATTACACCTCTACCATTCACCTCCATCACTCTAGGTCCAATAAGTCAACTATACCTACCAACTCCTAGTCTCACATTCACATTTCATGGACTTGTAATAACATAATATACAAACATCGAATGTTAAATATTGGTTCTGAGAAAAATATTCCATTAGATTACCACAAATGACTCCAACAAAAACAAATTATCAATACAACATTTATTATTATAAAATAAATAAAACTAAGGCATGATAAGAAAATTTTATTTTTTAAAATAAATATGATCCTAAATATTAAAGATGGAAGATAGATCAAAATTTTCTTAAATTTACAACAAAATAAAACTTTTATATAAAAGTGATGGAAGAATTAAAAACAAATATCTATAATAATTGGCTTATATAATCATATGAAGAAAAAAACCATACTAATAATCCCTAACATATATTAATTTCTGAAAATTGGGCATCCCACTTCTCAAACATCATCACAACTGAATATATGGGTTCACACTCAAATAAACACCATAATGGGGGACACATTAGAAGACATCTTATAGGTCTTAGTGTAGTAATGTTTTACACCATAAATCCATGTATATGGATATAATGTCTTATATGTTCTTTTATAATAACCTATTTTCTTACATGGATCACATAAACTTCAAAAAATAAATCAATCAATATTGGGAAATTCAATAATTTCAAATAATTTTTCTAAACCTACATCCATTTCCCGTAATGACTTTTTAACATGTATTTACATTTTAAAACCAAATCATAGATTTTCATGAAATTCCATCATATAAAAAAATTAATTTTTCTTAAAATCCTATCATATATTAACAGTAAAACATTTTATAAAATATTACATCTATTTGTGCACTAGTATTTACCTCACAACCTACTTAATGGTTTTCATTCCATTGAAATTTGGGGTTTTCATATTTCTATTTTCTTTTTAACATTAAATTAAAATCATATCCAATATATGTTTAAAATAAATTTAACACTCATATCAAATAAATATTGCAACATAGGGTTTCTATTTTATTGTAAAGACATATGGAACCACCTACCATTAATCACAAGGTCAATTCCACCCTTGGAAGGGGAACACTAATGAGAATTGAGGTGAAGGATATTAATAAATCAAGCCTACAATAAAGATCCATCAAATAAATTGATTTGATCCATTAATAACATGATCATTTACTAGTATCTATGAATAACATATGAAAATATGGGGAGTAACCAATATTGAGAAGATTCACATACCAAAAGGAAATCAGATCATCTATATACACATCTATATGTAAGAGAATAGGTTCACAGAGCCATGGAATCCTATAGAGAAGCTCCAAAAGAAAAGTCAACCAATTCGATTCCAAAATGGGTTGTTATGTATTGTAAATAGTAGTCCCATGAAATTAAATTAAATTTTAAGGGAGTTAAAAACATCTTTTCATGGTTTTCTATATTGGGTCACCTTGTTTGTAATTAGTGTGTGTCCTTACCATATAACCATTGTTAAATTGTATATGGGATTCATGGTTTTCTTGAATAGTTATTTTAGCCATCTAAAAAAATGAAAACCCTCACTATCCAAGGGTTCACATTTTGGAGTAACAGTTTAATAGTTTCACCAAACCATGAAACCACTACCTTTAGATCAATATAAAAATCATGAATGGGTTTTACAAACATCATTGTTTACCATAATGTTTTCTTGTCTTTTCAAATCCCTATGGGATTCCAAAGTATACTATATTTCACCTAAAATGACACAATATATGACCAAATCTAAACCTTTTCCAAACAATTGTCAATAAGTATCAAAATTATGGAAACAATATATTACCTTTATGATGAAATAAAGTTTGGTGGACATTTTTAATGTTGTATAAAAAATAAAATACACTAGTATCGGTGATATATATATTGGAAATAAATATTTTCAATATTTCATTACCAAACAAGTATTTAAGTCACATTTCACAACTGATGTAGATTTTGTTCAGAATTAAAAAAACTAATCAAACTAATTTTCATTATTCAGTGATTTAAATACTTGTAGAAGTAAACATGAAAATGATAATGATTTAATAAATATTAATTTGTGAAATTTCCTGATAAAAATTTACAACATCAAAAATAAAATATTGGAATTTATTGAATCTTCATCATTGATAATTTTGAATAAGGTTCTTTCTAGGTATTCCACAATAGAATATATTAGGATTCGTAATATAGTTTCAAAAAAAACATTATATATATATATATATATATTTAAGAAACATAAAATTGATAATTCGATTATTCAATTAACATAAAATTAACTAGATTTGAAATATATTTTTTTCTACTCATTAGATTTAAATTTAATTAATGGATACCATAGTTTACAGGGTTGATAAAACTACCTTTGGTATTATATTCAATCGGAGTGAAATAAATATTATAAATAAGGGGAGATATGGTACTCATGGGGTACATATTAACTTGTAAAAGCTATTGAGGTCTGTATAAATAAGTGTTATGGTTTTAGTTTAGTATATATAAACATAAAAAATTAATAATCACTCAAATTGTAACACTCCGATATTTCATAGTGTGTTTTCTCTTTAATGTAATTTAATATCTTGTGCTACAAGCAACACTGAGATCGAGCGCACCATGACTTACCAAACGAACCATTCTAAAAGTTGTTGTGAATTGTATTAACCATATTTATATTTTTATATATATCCTATATAAATTTGAATATCATCTATTGTGTTTCTTAGTCATATAGTTAGGAAAAATCAATTTTTAAGTTAAAAGAGATATTTTTCAAAAAAGACAGGTTTTCCGCATTTTAATGGTGGCCCATTGTTAAATAAAATATTTGACAATTTTATATATTTATTTTAGTGAAATTAAATTCTTATTTATAAAAGGGACATAAAAATTTATTTTTGATAATATTTTTTTTACTTTCTGATAACTTTAATATTTGGATGATGAGTCAAAAATACTAAATTTTAATTAGAAACAACTTTTTTAATCCAAATGATTCATAGTCTTAAATTATTAATTTGAGTGGTTTTAAATTATAATTAGATTATATTTTTATAATTTAATATAATATATCTCATTGGATGTAATTTAAAATTTAAACTGGATATAAATAAATTCAATCTTTTGATAGCTATTATTTCTTAAAAACACGCTTTTTTTTGACAACAAAGATTAATATTAAATTAATTTCTGCGGCTTATGTGTTTTGAATTTAGAGAAATGGATTCCATATTTTGAATCTTTAGGTCCAAATTTGTGAATAGGAAACTTTTATTTTTAGACATTATGAATATTTACTTCAGTAAATATTTTATTTACGATGGTTAAAGGGTATCCAATTGTAACGCCCCGACCCCAGCTACCCAGAGTCGGTGCATTATTACATAACATTGGCATGATCACAAGAAAGATCAAATCTCGAAAGACCGATTGGTTTAGTAGCCTTGGAAACACTAGATATATTCATAAAGTTTTACATTACATTTCAAAGTGAAAAACTACTACAACAACAAAGTCTTCATATCCACACTATTAACCCCTCATATTATCCCTGCAAGTCAATCATAATTTACTTCTTCACTACCTGGGAAAAATAAAACATAGAAAAGGGGTGAGCTCAAATGCCCAGTAAGGATAACAATATAGCGGAACATTCAAAATAAGCATAAACATTTAAGGCAATGAATTACTAAAACAAAAGCCTTTTAAACATGAACTTCAACATAGTATGGCAAAAGTAAAATGAAATAATGCCATTTACTTATTCACATGGATATTCTACTAATCGAATGATCACATGAAAAATCAATAACCACTTTCATAATGTTGGAATGCATAATGCCAGACTATCATAACCACCTAGCCAAGGCCTCGTGCCAAGACTACAAATAAGATTTTGTCAAGGCCTTGTGCCAAGACACTAGTTTGTCTCATGAGACCTACCGATGCATCGAGAAGCTATAGCGGGCTCCACCCGTCACTTATTAAGTCCAATGCATTCCCATATGAAAAGGTTTAAACATAACATAAACATTCGTATTAAAACTAGCATACGAAATGTCAATAATTTCACCATAAACTATGAATGGTATAAAAATAGCACATCCACAGTCAAACATATCACAAAACCTTCAATACAATATAGAAGTTTTGTATCATAATAAATCAACTTCAAATAATCTTAAAATCCATCAAAGGATGTTGGCATAGATGAAATCAAAATTCTTTTTAAAGAAGTATCTCCTTTTATTTTGAAATCATTTAAGATCCATATAAAATAAAACATTTTCTTTGAAAATATTCTTATAAGAATGTATGGAAAGCTTCGACGATTTTATAACGGCGGAAAATAACCGCACCCGTCGTATAAGTTAAAAAAACATTCTTACCTCAATTCTGTCGAAAAGGTTAAAAAGGATCTTGTTTTGAAAACGACGGAAAGATTCCTTTATAAACCTCTTATAAAAAGTCAAACAAGGGTATAAATGACTTTAACCCATATTCTTGTAAATAGTAAAAATGTTTTGAAATACATTTCGAAAAAACATGGATGTGGATGATAAAGAGATCCCAGTAGATTATTACGTATAATACAACCTCGGATAACGAAGAGATTGTGAAATAACCCTTACCAATTTGGTAACTTATGAAACATACAACCCATGAAAGAGGTATCATACAATGAATATGTAAATACACATAAATTAGAGTGTATTACACAAAGAATATAATTATGGGCAGTACATACACCACACAAAAGGTGATGGTGGCAATATGGCATGAATCTCACGAAAATAAGGAGTGAGATGAAAAACCCTTACCACGTTAATCAACTGAGTCGTATGGCCAAAAGTTAATAACCACCAAATTATTTATAGAATAACATGAATATAAAGATAATCATGATAATATATATCAAATGCCAGTACACAATACACCACTTTCAACAATTTAGTGGCAAATAATGGAAATCTCACGGAATTGAATGTGAGATAAGAAAATCCCTTACCTTGTACTTTTCCTTGGTTGGGGTAGGTTAACCTCCTGTATAATGGTGAAATAATTGTTATTAAATTATACAAGAATCATATATATTAATATGATATCATATATGATCTTTTAACATTGATTTATTAATAATATCTTAGAATTATCATCGTTTCGGGTGTTAACTTACTCATTTTCTTTTATATGTTTTGTTACATAAGCCATGTTTGTTGTATCTTATTCATATCCAGAATGATATCAAGTCCTTAAACATCATTTTTAAATCATAAAATGATAATTATACTTGAATGGATACGATGGAGAATGAATCTCATCGCGTTCGTGGAGACGGTAGTCCGTACGTACGCACGAGCGACAATATCATTCTTTTGATATTAAAATAATATATAAATGAATGGTATATCATATATACAGAATCATTAACATGTTATATTTATTATTTACATGAGTTACACATCATTATTATACCCATCCAAATAATATTATATCGAATAACAATTACACCACGACGTGGAGACGGTAAGCCGTACGTACGCACGTATGGTGACATGTTATTCAAAGGGTGGATAGAATACTGAATATGGTTGTACCATACTTATAATAACATCACAGTATATGTGAGATACTGGAGTTATTATTTTAGAATGGTAAGAACAAAGGAAGAAGAAGTGGAAGAAGAAATGAACTTAGAAAAGGGTGGTGAATTCATTACCTCTTCTTCGGGTTCTTCCTTTTGATTTGATCAAAAGGGCTCCTTAGGTTGGCTTTCTGATCAAACTAAGGCCTCTAGGTTGTAGTGAGGGATGTTGGGAGAGTATTTGGGCAGAGTTTGGCCGAACCAAAAGGTTTGAAGGTGTGAAGAAATGAGAAGGAGGAGTGCCCTTTTTATAAGAGGGGTGAGGGGTACCTTTGGAAAAGCTAGAAATATTAATTTATAATAAATTCATATTCGGTTTCTAATGGCTCCAAATCTTATTATTCAAAGTTTAAGGTGGGGATAGGTCGAAAACCACTCAAACAATAGAATTTAGACAGGTTTGGGTACTTATATTAACCTTATCTTTAAGTATTAACTCTAAGTTAATTAGTTTCACTTTTACAATGTCTCTTTGTATTTTTATATAATATGGTTAATAAACTTACTATATACATCCAAGCGACCCAGAAGTGGTCCATTAATGATGAACCTATCCTGATATAAGTCTCTTGGCCGAACCGTAGATTTTTAGGAATTTAATATCAATTAATAATATAATATTTGTTTTAAGAACTCTTTTATGTCAATTTTGACACTATTCAATAGTTGATTTTTGTAAAACTCATAACAGATTGATTACTTCGAACAAAGTCAATTAAATAAATCCTAATATATCATATTATCCTTGAAAATTAGTTTAATTCATTAAAAGTTTCATATTTATATTTATTTGGGTATTTATAATATCAATTATTTTAATTTTTCACTATTATAGTAATTACTGCATCATCATTGTGTCATAAATAAAATAAATTATTTAATGTCTAAAAATTATAAATAAAATATCATTATGTAGGAAATCTTTTTTATCTTTCTAATGAGTATTTATAATCTAAAATCCAACTTATATAACTCTATGTAACAATTGTTTTTCTAAAAGATATATGCTTGTGTCATTTTTGTATTCATTTTGACTTAATTAAAATAAAGTGTCATTATCACTTACAAGTGGATCCATGGGGTCCCAAAATTGACACAAAGATGCCCATGGTCGACCATTTATCAGCCAATAGGGTTAAGACACGTTTTAGGGTAATTTAGTATTATTATAATATTATTTTTTTAACCCTTATTTACCGGATTTACCCTTAACCATGGTAAATAAAATATTTACCGCAGTAATTATTCAAATTGTCTAAAAATAAAAGTTACCTATTTACACAATTTGAACATCCTGATTCCAAATATGGAATCCATTTTCCTAAATTCTAAACACAGAAGTGGCAGAAATTAATTTAAAATTAATTCCCGCTGTCAAAACAAAAAGCGTGTTTTTAAGAGATAATAACTATCAAAAGATTGACACTTGTTTATGTTCGGTTTAATTGTAAAATTATGTCCAATGACCAAAATTATATTAAATAGTAAAAATATATTCTAAATATACTTTAAAACCACTCAAATTCATAATTTATCACTATTAATTATTTTGATTAAAAAAGTTGTTTTTAATTAAAATTTAGTAATTTTCACTATTCATCAAAATATGAAAGTTATCCGAAAAGTACCAAAATTTCACCTTAGGCTAAATTTGATATTCCGAATCCAAAAATGAAGTCCATTTTAAAATATAAAATATATATAACTTCAAAAAGTAGGTATTACTATTCATAACAGCTAGTTTGATTGGTTACGATGTGTTAGAACTCGAAGTTGCGTACAACACACGCTACTGTTTTATTCAAAGGAAAGCGTACCGTGGAAGCTTGGGATGTTTCATTTTAAATGTTTTGATGTCTCCATTTAGTCAAAAAGTTTAAAATATTGTATTTAAAAAGGTTTCACTATCAAAAGTTGATAAAAGTGCAATACTGAAAATGAATCTGTTCTTGCATTATGACTAAGAAACTCATAATATGGATTCTAAAATTATAAGGATTATATAAAGTTTAAAATTTAGTTAATACTATTCATGACCTCTTTTAATGGATTTATTTTTTGGTAAGTCATGGTGCAATTGAACTCGGTGTTGCGTGTAGTGCAAGTTATTAAATTATTTTGAAGAAATAACACACTATGAAATCTTGGGGTGTTACATTCTCCCCTCCTTCAATAAATTGCGTCCTCGCAATTTAAATTGTTCTTCGAAAATAAAAGGTTGAAAGTAGAAAATATATTTGTGGGAAAACCCACATCGGAAATTGGGTTACTAAAATTTAGTCTTAATATGAGGAAAAGAGAAATCAAAGGGTCACCACCAAATTATGATCTCGATTAGGAGAACATTGGTGGAAATTGGAGACATATAATCGGAGGAAAAACGTAAATATTTATAGGTAGTGATTGAGGTCATCAATCACAGACAAGTATAAAATCGAGGTCCTTAAATTCGTCAATCTACGATGAATTTAAATACCATCGGTTCAACAAAACATAGGGTATTAGGATAACACATTATTGACGTTTCAAAGTATCCTAGTTGAAATCCCACATCGAAAAATGAATTAATGAGGCCTCTATTTAAAATAAAGAGTCGAAAGTATGAAGATTACCGAAAATAACACATACTAGGGTTCCATGTAGTAAAATATGGATATGTAAGAAAAATCTAACCATAAATTATCTGATGGAGAGTGGTAGAGAACATGGCTATAAAAAGGCCAACAATCCCAAAGCCAAAAATTAGTGATGATTTAAGGTACCATCTAGGAAAACATTTTTGTTCAAAGTTTCTTTTCTTAATATTGAGGAATTTATTTATGAGATTGGCTAAGATCATAAGGAGATATACTTACTTTATAATTAGAGTTTTATCCATTAATAAATTTCTACCACAAACTCATCTTTCACTCTAAAAGATAATAGAATGTAAAAAAAATTCTATTTACACTATTCGTATAGGGTTCTAAAATAAACGAATTTATAATTCATCTACATGATCTTTTAATAAAAACTACATTATTTAATCCAGGACATCTCATGGTCCAGTGGTAGGTGATACACCCTTGTCGCCCTTCGGTTGCGGGTTCAAGTCTCGCAGCCTTGCCGGACGCGACGGGTTGCCGCCCGACCTCCGGGTTGTCCTTTTATGGCAATCCAAAATAATCCAAACTAGAACTATCCAAAATACTTCTATCCAAACTCACAGTCTAACATTTATAAGGAAGGTAAACATAATATAGATCCTTTTTACCCCGTAATATCATATGAATACCTTCATCATGTATTACCATATTTCTTATTGATTACATTCATGCTCCCTTATTCCATATAGAATGCTGGATATACTTCATTAATCCAAAAATGTTTTAAACCCCAACAATGATGGAATATACAAATCATTAATCAGCTTCAAGGTAGTCAATAATATCCAATATAATTTATCCAAATCAATCATGTATTATTCTAAAATCACCACCTCGGTATCTGAACCATATTATGGTTTATCTTTCTCTCAACCATATATTTTCCAAACATTTAACCTTCTATTGAGTCACTTTTCTTTGTTCCACACCATCTCAAGTCCTTAATGAAATAGTACTGCAGTACAATCCTTATATATTCCATAATTATTATAACAAGTACATTGTTGATACAACACTCAATTGATATAATCAACATAATAACTCTAATAATTCCTATTAATCTGTGGTAGTATCATAACTTGATTATTATACAATTGCATTATTTGAGGCATAGTCTGATGACTGGGACATAGGTTCGCGTAGTGTCCAAACTCCTTGCAAATGAAGCATTGTACATTTGAAACCATTTTCTTACCCTTGCAGTCATGTACATTGTGCCCTTTTCCTCCACACTTATAACAAACTCACATTCCTTTCAGGTAAGTTCCAGGGTGTTTCTTTCCACAGTTACCACATATGGGAAAATTCTTCTTTTCCCTCTTCCCTTTATCCATCTTTCTCTCTTCTATCCTTTTCTTCTCTTGCTTCCCTTCAAAGCCATAGGACTCAGTAAACTCTTTACTTATCTTATCAACACATGATATTATTTCTTCATATGATGATAATACATGGGAGACTATTTCTCTTATAAATTCTAGCTTAAGACCATGAAAGATATGATCCTTCCTTCTCTTTGGATCATGTGCATTTCTGGAGTTCTCATTCCTTCTACTGGGCGCCATTTCTAAACAATGGAATACACTAGATCAGTTTATGAATCAAAATACATAATCCCATACTTATAAAACACTTAACATAAATTGAACTATTTATGGATATAATCCATAATCATAAAAATGTCTCATTTGAGGATGTATATACTCATAAACCCTTCATAATGGTGTGTAAAGAAAATGAGAATTATCCTAAGCATATCCCCCGGGAGTGTCGTAACCAAGAGTGCAGCAAGGCCCGTTGTCGTGCACCAGTTCCCGTTCGAGTCTAGCTCAAAGCGGTGTTTTCGGGTTTTACCCCTAGGTACATCTGTGCCAGAGCCGCCTCTACCTGATCGTATCCAGACAGGGATGTATTGCTTGGAAAACTCACAAAATCTCTACAATACCAAAATTCTAGTAAGTTCTTCTATACTAATCCTCAAAGTTCATCTTAGGTCTACGTGCTCTAATCAGAGTTTATCTAAATCTAGCTTCCAAGGTTTGTACTAAACTTCCTCTGATACCAACTGTAATGCCCCGACCCCAGCTACCCAGAGTCGGTGCGTTAATTACATAACATTGGCATGATCACAAGAAAGATCAAATCTCGAAAGACCGATTGGTTTAGTAGCCTTGGAAACACTAGATATATTCATAAAGTTTTACATTACATTTCAAAGTGAAAAACTACTACAACAACAAAGTCTTCATATCCACACTATTAACCCCTCATATTATCCATGCAAGTCAATCATAATTTACTTCTTCACTACCTGGGAAAAATAAAACATAGAAAAGGGGTGATCTCAAATGCCCAGTAAGGATAACAATATAGCGGAACATTCAAAATAAGCATAAACATTTAAGGAAATGAATTACTAAAACAAAAGCCTTTTAAATATGAACTTCAACATAGTATGGAAAAAGTAAAATGAAATAATGCCATTTACTTATTCACATGGATATTCTACTAATCGAATGATCACATGCAAAATCAATAACCACTTTCATAATGTTGGAATGCATAATGCCAGACTATCATAACCACCTAGCCAAGGCCTCGTGCCAAGACTACAAATAAGATTTTGTCAAGGCCTTGTGCCAAGACACTAGTTTGTCTCATGAGACCTACCGATGCATCGAGGAGCTATAGCGGGCTCCACCCGTCACTTATTAAGTCCAATGCATTCCCATATGAAAAGGTTTAAACATAACATAAACATTCGTATTAAAACTAGCATACGAAATGTCAATAATTTCACCATAAACTATGAATGGTATAAATATAGCACATCCACAGTCACACATATCACAAAACCTTCAATACAATATAGATGTTTTGTATCATAATAAATCAACTTCAAATAATCTTAAAATCCATCAAAGGATGTTGACATAGATGAAATCAAAATTCTTTTTAAAGAAGTATCTCCTTTTATTTTGAAATCATTTAAGATCCATATAAAATAAAACATTTTCTTTGAAAATATTCTTATAATCATGTATGGAAAGCTTCGACGATTTTATAACGGCGGAAAATAACTGCACCCGTCGTATAAGTTAAAAAAAACATTCTTAACTCAATTCTGTCGAAAAGGTTAAAAAGGACCTTGTTTTGAAAACGACGGAAAGATTCCTTTATAAACCTCTTATAAAAAGTCAAACAAGGGTATAAATGACTTTAACCCATATTCTTGTAAATAGTAAAAATGTTTTGAAATACATTTCGAAAAAACATGGATGTGGATGATAAAGAGATCCCAGTAGATTATTACGTATAATACAACCTCGGATAATGAAGAGATTGTGAAATAACCCTTACCAATTTGGTAACTTATGAAACATACAACCCATGAAAGAGGTATCATACAATGAATATGTAAATACACATAAATTAGAGTGTATTACACAAAGAATATAATTATGGGCAGTACATACACCACACAAAAGGTGATGGTGGCAATATGGCATGAATCTCACGAAAATAAGGAGTGAGATGAAAAACCTTTACAACGTTAATCAACTGAGTCGTATGGCCAAAAGTTAATAACCACCAAATTATTTACAGAATAACATGAATATAAAGATAATCATGATAATATATATCAAATGCCAGTACACAATACACCACTTTCAATAATTTAGTGGCAAATAATGGAAATCTCACGGAATTTAATGTGAGATAAGAAAATCCCTTACCTTGTACTTTTCCTTGGTTGGGGTAGGTTAACCTCCTGTATAATGGTGAAATAACTGTTATTAAATTATACAAGAATCATATATATTAATATGATATCATATATGATCTTTTAACATTGATTTATTAATAATATCTTAGAATTATCATCGTTTCGGGTGTTAACTTACTCATTTTCTTTTATATGTTTTGTTACATAAGCCATGTTTGTTGTATCTTATTCATATCCAGAATGATATCAAGTCCTTAAACATCATTTTTAAATCATAAAATGATAATTATACTTGAATGGATACGATGGAGAATGAATCTCATCGCGTTCGTGGAGACGGTAGTCCGTACGTACGCACGAGCGACAATATCATTCTTTTGATATTAAAATAATATATAAATGAATGGTATATCATATATACAGAATCATTAACATGTTATATTTATTATTTATATGAGTTACACATCATTATTATACCCATCCATATAATATTATATCGAATAACAATTACACCACGACGTGGAGACGGTAAGCCGTACGTACGCACGTATGGTGACATGTTATTCAAAGGGTGGATAGAATACTGAATATGGTTGTACCATACTTATAATAACATCACAGTATATGTGAGATACTGGAATTATTATTTTAGAATGGTAAGAACAAAGGAATAAGAAGTGGAAGAAGATATGAACTTAGAAAAGGGTGGTGAATTCATTACCTCTTCTTCGGGTTCTTCCTTTTGATTTGATCAAAAGGGCTCCTTAGGTTGGCTTTCTGATCAAACTAAGGCCTCTAGGTTGTAGTGAGGGATGTTGGGAGAGTATTTGGGTAGAGTTTGGCAGAACCAAAAGGTTTGAAGGTGTGGAGAAATGAGAAGGAGGAGTGCCCTTTTTATAAGAGGGGTGAGGGGTACCTTTGGAAAAGCTAGAAATATTAATTTATAATAAATTCATATTCGGTTTCTAATGGCTCCAAAGCTTATTATTCAAAGTTTAAGGTGGGTATAGGTCGAAAACCACTCAACCAATAGAATTTAGACAGGTTTGGGTACTTATATTAACCTTATCTTTAAGTATTAACTCTAAGTTAATTAGTTTCACTTTTACAATGTCTCTTTGTATTTTTATATAATATGGTTAATAAACTTACTATATACATCCAAGCGACCCAGAAGTGGTCCATTAATGATGAACCTATCCTGATATAAGTCTCTTGGCCGAACCTTAGATTTTTAGGAATTTAATATCAATTAATAATATAATATTTGTTTTAAGAACTCTTTTATGTCAATTTTGACACTATTCAATAGTTGATTTTTGTAAAACTCATAACAGATTGATTACTTCGAAAAAAGTCAATTAAATAAATCCTAATATATCATATTATCCTTGAAAATTAGTTTAATTCATTAAAAGTTTCATATTTATATTTATTTGGGTATTTATAATATCAATTATTTTAATTTTTCACTATTATAGTAATTACTGCATCATCATTGTGTCATAAATAAAATAAATTATTTAATGTCTAAAAATTATAAATAAAATATCATTATGTAGGAAATATTTTTATCTTTCTAATGAGTATTTATAATCTAAAATCCAACTTATATAACTCTATGTAACAATTGTTTTTCTAAAAGATATATGCTTGTGTCATTTTTGTATTCATTTTGACTTAATTAAAATAAAGTGTCATTATCACTTACAAGTGGATCCATGGGGTCCCAAAATTGACACAAAGATTCCCATGGTCGACAATTTATCAGCCAATAGGGTTAAGACACGTTTTATGGTAATTTAGTATTATTATAATATTATTTTTTTAACCCTTATTTACCGGATTTACCCTTAACCATGGTAAATAAAATATTTACCGCAGTAATTATTGAAATTGTCTAAAAATAAAAGTTACCTATTTACACAATTTGAACATCCTGATTCCAAATATGGAATCCATTTTCCTAAATTCTAAACACAGAATTGGCAGAAATTAATTTAAAATTAATTCCCGCTGTCAAAACAAAAAGCGTGTTTTTAAGAGATAATAAATATCAAAAGATTGACACTTGTTTATCTTCGGTTTAATTGTAAAATTATGTCCAATGACCAAAATTATATTAAATAGTAAAAATATATTCTAAATATACTTTAAAACCACTCAAATTCATAATTTATCACTATTAATTATTTTGATTAAAAAAGTTGTTTTTAATTAAAATTTAGTAATTTTCACTATTCATCAAAATATGAAAGTTATCCGAAAAGTACCAAAATTTCACCTTAGGCTAAATTTGATATTCCGAATCCAAAAATGAAGTCCATTTTAAAATATAAAATATATATAACTTCAAAAAGTAAGTATTACTATTCATAACAGCTAGTTTGATTGGTTACGATGTGTTAGAACTCGAAGTTGCGTACAACACACGCTACTATTTTATTCAAAGGAAAGCGTACCGTGGATGCTTGGGATGTTTTTTATTTTAAATGTTTTGATGTCTCCATTTAGTCAAAAAGTTTAAAATATTGTATTTAAAAAGGTTTCACTATCAAAAGTTGATAAAAGTGCAATACTGAAAATGAATCTGTTCTTGCATTATGACTAAGAAACTCATAATATGGATTCTAAAATTATAAGGATTATATAAAGTTTAAAATTTAGTTAATACTATTCATGACCTGTTTTAATGGATTTATTTTTTGGTAAGTCATGGTGCAATTGAACTCGGTGTTGCTTGTAGTGCAAGTTATTAAATTATTTTGAAGAAATAACACACTATGAAATCTTGGGGTGTTACACCAATAAATAAGGGTAAAAAATATTATTATAATAATATTAATTTACCCTAACATGTGTCCTATTACAATTGTATGGTACATGTAATACAACCGGAATAATTGGGTCTATTTTGGGACCTCGTGGAGCCACTTGAGACTGATAATGACACATCATATATATTAATTTAATGTAAAGACAAAAATGACATAAACATATATATTTTAGTAAAATTATTTTTACAAGGGGTTATATAAAATATATTTTCATCTATAAATATTAATTTTAAATTTAAAAATATTTCCTACATCATGGTAGTTTTTTTATAATTTTTATACATCAAGAAAGTAAAATTATTTATGACACAATAATGATGCAGTGTTTACATCATTAAACATTATTCAAATAAATGAGATTATAAAAATTAAAACAATATCCAAAATCTATTCAATTAATATTGGATGATTTTATTTCGTACATGATACATATTTTATTCTACATTAATGAGTTTTGGACATTTGGAAATATAAAATCCTTATATAATAAAATAATTTTTTCAAACATTCAGAAAGAGCCCCCTCCCCCTTATAAAATGCCTTCATCTCTAACCCATTTCACACACATATCAGGCCCCTTGGCTCAACCAACCTCTACCAAATTAAGCTCCCTATATCCCTCTATTATTATTAGAATCCATACCTTATGCATAAGGATCTTCAATGAATCTTTTTTGTTCAAACCAAAGGGAGTTACCCTATTTGAAGGTAACATCCCCTCTTAAGTTATTTTATTTTATTTTAGATCTCCAACCCCCTAAACTCACTTTATTCCGTTATTTTATAACCAAAATATTATCATCAGTATACGTGGTTGTTTTTATGAGATTTATATGATCTTCACTTACACACACCTTCATCTAAATGGGCATATAACATAATGTTTTTCTGGACGGTGAACTATTGCCTCATGAAATAATGATTGTTCAATATTCTACTACCACCTTTTATGGTGGACCTTATGATGTCAAAATAATTATATATGATATATATGATATTTATTTTGTGTATAATCTTCTGTAATTCACATTTATAGCATAAATATATTCTTTTTCATGTTTTATATATATGACAATTTCCTTTTAGGAAGTGCAGTCTACCGCCCCATCAAAGTGATATAACTGATCCATACACTTCATTGAACATATAAAGGTCGGTGTTAATGAACATACATAACGTATATAAATTAATATATTATACTGGAATAATAACACACCTATATATAATTGCTTCTGTTTTCATTTTATTATAATAAAAAATCAAATGGAATAGCATTCGTGCATGCGTACGAATTATTGTCTCCATGAACACGATGAGATTCATTCCCCATCATAACAATTCGTGAATAATTTTCATATGATTATTACAAATAATATTTATGAACATTATATAATTATGGATATGAATAAAATTAACCATATCCCTAATAAACATGACTTACGTAACAAAACAAATAAAGGAAAACAAATCAGTTAACCCCCGAAATAATGGTACTACTAAAATATTATTAACAATGCTATATTATATGATCATATATGATATCATATTTATGTATGTTGTTCTTGTATAATTTATGAAAAATGATTTAAATGTTATACAAGTGGTTTACATACCCTCATCCATGGAAATGTACAATGTAAGGGTTAATTCCTCAATCACATTATTATTCGAGATTGCTTATGTGTATGTATTTATTGGGACATATTTATTATAAATGTCCATTCTAAATATAGTATTTTTTAAAATGATTATTTTTAAGGGACTCCTCAAATAATATATCATTTTAAGAGATTAAATAATTATTTTATATATAATTCAAATTAATGTCCATGTTTTCAAAATTGGTTTTAAAGGATTTATTTATATGGAAATGAATGTTTTAAAAGGTTAATTATTTCAGAAGTTTGAAAGTGGTGTGGGACAGTTTGATTCAAAAATTTATTTTAAATGTCTTCCTTGATAAATCTTGTGAGTTTTAAATGTTTTAATGAAGAAGGTATATTTCTCTCAAATATTTTTAATAATCATTTTCAACTATTTAAACATCCTTTTGGATATTATTCTTGATTGAGGATGATTTATTATAAATATAATCTTCAATATTTTATTGAATGATTTTTGTTATGAATGTCTGTGAATGTGATATTTTTATACAATTCATGATTTATGGTTAAAGTATTTACATTTAATATGCTAGTTTTAATACAAATGTTTATATTATGTTTCAAAATTTTCATATGAGAATGGAATTGGACATAGTGATTGGTGGAACCTACTATAGCACCTTGATGCATTGGTAGGTCCCATGAGAAAAATTAGTTTGTTGGAAGAAGGCCATGAAAAAATCATATTTGTATTATTTTCACTAGTCCTTGACTATGTGGTTATAATGTTCGACATTATACATTCCATCATTATGAAATTATCTATTGATATTAAATGTGATTATTCATCTAGTAGAATATCCATGTGAATAAGTAAATAGAATTATATGATATGTCATTGCAATATTATGATGATGTTTATGTTTAAAATGATTTAGTTTTTTTATACGTCGCCTTAATGGTAATGATTATTTATGATAATTTTCGCTATATTATTATCCTTTCTGAGCATCTGAGCTAACCCATTTCTAATGTATTATTTTTCCCAAGATGTGAAGAGGTAAATTAGGATTAACCTGCATAAATATTCCAATGATATGAGTGTGTTCAAAGGGAAACAATGTTGTTTTTCATTATTTCATGATGTAATGTAAAACTTATGTGTGTTTTATGTACTTCAAAGTCTGCTAACCTGAATACTCTTTCGGGAAATGATTTATTGTATCATAGAAATGTTATGTAATAATTCACTTACTCTAGGAAATTGGGGTCGTGGAGTTACAACTGGTATCAGAGAATGTTTATTACAAACCATAGATACTAGATTTAAAGAAACTATTATTATATCATGTTACCAAAAGAGACATTGCGAATTAGTATAGAAGAAATTCCTAGAATTTTGGTAATGTAGATATTTTTTTAGTTTTCCAAGAAATACATCCATGTTTGGATATGAGCAGGTAGAGGCGGCTCTAGAACATATATAACTAGGATTGAAAACTCTGACAAGATGTTTCGGGCTTGATTCGGGGTGTCCTGGTATGCGAAAACAGACCATAATTCACTATTGGTTTTGACACTCCCTAGAGATATGCTTTGGATAATTCACATTTTCATTAGAAACCATTATGAATGATTTATGAGTATATATTTCCTCAATGAAAACATTTTTATGAATATGGATTATATCTATAAAATTTTCAATTTATGTTTAGTGTTTTACATGTTTTGAATTATGTATAGTGATTCATAAACTAATTTAGTGTATTCCATTTTTTAGAAATGGTTCCCAGTATAAGGAATGAGAACTCCAGTAATACGCATGATCCAAAGAGAAAGAAGGATCATATCTATCATGTTATTAAGATAAAATTTAGATGGGAAATGGTTTCCCATGTATTCTTATCATAAGAATAAATATTATCATGTGTTAATAAGTTAAGTAACGAATTCTCTTAGTCTTATGGCTTTGAAGTGATACAAGAGATGAATAGTTTGGTTAAGAGAATGATGGATAAAGGGAAGAGGGGAAAGAAGGATTTTCACATATGTTATTACTATGGAATGAATCACCTTGGTAATTGATTAAAGGGACTGGGATTTTGTTAAAAATGTGGAGAAAGAGGATACAAAGTATGTGATTCCAAGTGTAAAAAATGGTTTCAAATGCATAATGCTTCATCTACACAGATTTGGGACACTACGCAAATCAATGTCCAAATGCTCAGAGTACACCCCAAATGATCCTATTGGATAATAGTCGAGTTATGATACTACCATGGATGAAGTGTGATTACTAGTGTTCTTATGTTGTTATTAATGAATTATTTCATTTTACTGTTGTATAAACGATTTATTGGTTATAATAATTAGAGATTATAAAAAGAATTGTACTGCAGTACAATTTCATTAAGGATTTGAAATTTTGTGGTACCAAGAAATGTGACTCAATACCAAGTTAAATATTTTAAAAAATACATGGTTGAAGGATTGATAAAATTTAATATGGTCCAGATAATAATGTATTGATTTTTGAATAAGATATGATTGATTTGGATAAACTCGATTGGATATTATTGACTTACTTGGAACTGAGTAATGGTTTGTTTTTTCCATCATTGTTAAAGTATTAATTTTTTTTTGGATTTAATGAGTATATATAGTACTCTATATGGAACAAGGGATCATTAATAAAATGAATAAGGTTTTAAGGTAATATAATGTGTTACAATGTTTTAAGAGAATGCATGATTAAGGTATTCATATGTTATTACAAGGAAAAAAGATGTTCACTGTGTTGACCTTCTATATAAATTTTTGGATATGATATTGGACAGAAGTATTTTGGATAATTATAATGGTTGTAATGAATTAATTTTGACATTGTATACAATTTTGAAGGATAAATATTTTCTTAAAATTATTTTTGGATTGTTACAAAAAGGATTACCCAGAGGTCAAGTGACAACCTGTCGCGTGCAGCAAGGTCGTGAGACTTGAACCCGCAACCGACAGGTGAAAAGGTTTCATCACTTACCACTAGCCCACGTGATGTCCTAGAATGTTTAATTTAGATTTTTGAAAGGTTTTATAGATGAAGTTTTAATTAATTTTTTTAAACCCTATACAACTGGGATAAATAGAATATTTTTATGTTCTATTATCATTTAGAGTGAAAGATGTGTTTGTTGTTGAAATTAGTTAAAGGATGGAAGTCTATTTATAAATTATATTTTTCCCTTATTCAATGAAGAAATAAATTCTTAAAAATTAGTTAAGGAATCATAAAACAAAAAATTTGTTATCATAATACCTTATGTTTTGTTGAACCAGTGATATTTTAAATCATCTTAGATTGATGACTTTGAGGCCCTCAATTTTACACTTTTTTGTGATTAATGACGTCAATCTATATCTATAAATATTTAAAATTTTACTAAAAACTTTTTTCTATAATTTCCACAAATGTTCTCATATTCTAAACCCTAGTTTTTTTGTTGACTTTTTCATTTCCATTTCCCTCTTTTTAAGACTAAATTTAATTAACCCTATTTTCGATCTGAGATTTCAACAGTGGTGTTTTCTATTTTCAACCTTTTATTTTTTAAGAACAATTAAAAATTTAGTGGAATCAATTTATTAATGTATGGGAGAATTTATCACCCCAATATCTCATAGTACCGTATATCTATAATGTAATTCAAAATCTTGTGCTACCCAAAACAACGAGATCGAGCGCACCACGACATACCAAACTAACTGTTAAAAAAGTGGTTGTGAATACTATTAACCACATATTGAATTATATATATATTATATATAATTTTGACATACATATTTTTTTTTCTAGGTCATAATTTAAGGAAACTTCAATTTTTAAGATAAAAGAGGTATTTTTCAAAAAATATAGTTTTTTGCCTTTTAATGGAGACCAATTTTTATATCCAATATTTACACTTTTATATATTAAATTTTGAGAAATTAAATTATTCTTTATATGGGGTACATAAAAATGTAGTTTGGGTAATTTTTTGGTACTTTTCTGATAAATTTCATATTTTACTGAATAGTGAAAAATATTAAATTTTAATTAAAAAAAACTTTTTTAATCGAAATTGTTTATATTGTTAAATTATACATTTGAGAGGTTTTAATGTGTAATTAGATAATATTTTTAACATTAAATAACAATTATGTCATTGGATGTAAATTATCATTTAAACTGGACATAAAAAAGCATTAATCTTTTGATAGTTATTATTTCATAAAAACACGTTTTTTGTTTGGACAATGGGAATTAATTTTAAATTAATTCATCCAATTCTATATTTTGTCTTTTTAAAAATGGATTACATATTGGTAATCACGATATCCAGTGTTTATGAATAGGTTACTTTTATTTTTAGACATTATGAGTATTTATTTCTGTAAATATTTTATTTACCATGGTTAATGGTTAAATATGCTAAATAAGGTTAATCAAATATTATTATAATAATATTAAATTACCCAAACATGTTTCATATTCCTAGTAGTTGACACATGCCCATCCATAGGCATCATTGGGTTGATTTTGGGACCACATGAAGTCACATGAGAGTGATAATTACTCTTTATATTAATTAATATAAATTAAAGACAAAAATGAGATAAACATATATCTTTTAGTAACATTATTATTACAAGGGGTTATATAAGCTATAATTTCAACTATTAATGTTATTTTTATATCTAAATATATTTCATACATAATGGTATTTGTTTTATAGTTTTTAGACAATAAATAAATAAAATTAATTAGGACAAAATAATGATGCAGTGTTTACCTCATTCAAGAATGATTTAAATAAATGAAATTATAAAAATTAAAACATTATATAAAACCCTCTCAAATTATTAATGGATGATTTTATTTCCAAAATTAGACATATTATCTTCGACTTTAATGATTTTTGGACCTTTATAAAATGAAAATAATTATATAATAAAATAATATTTTCAAACATTCCTAAGAAGAACCTCCTCCGCATTATAAAAAGCCCTCTCCTTTATCCCATTTATCACAGCACTAAATCCCCATGGCTTGTCCAAAATCTACCCAATTTATCTCTATATATCCGTTAATTCCTCTTATAATCCTTATCTTAGGTAGTAGTCACTTCTAGGAAGCCTTTTGGTATAATCCAAAAGGAGTTACCAATTTAAAGGTAACATCTCCTTATATGTTCTTTTATTTTATTTTACTTCTCCAACACCCTAAACTCCCTTTATTACTTCCTATTATAACAACCCCAGTATCCTGATTATAATTGGATGTTTTTATGATATGGATTCGAACTACAATTATAGACACCTCCATCTAATGGGTATAGAACATTATGTTTCTTTTGACCACAAACTACTTCCCCATGAAACGAGGATTGTTCAATATTCTACTACAACCTCTTATGGTGTCCAATATGATGGAAATATAATTATATATGATATTTTTTATATTTATTTTAACAATAATATTCTGTAATTCTTTTTTATAGAATACATTTACTCTATTCATGTATTATATATACCATAATTTAATTTGAGGAAGTACGGACTACCGCTCCCTCAAAGTGATATGACTCATTCATACGAAACATGAAACACATAAAGGATGGTGTTAATGAAATTAAATAACATAAATAAAATATAATATTATACAAGAATAATAATATACCTATTTATCATTTAGTATTTTTTTAAGTAAAAAAATGAAATAGAAGTAGCCTTCGTGCGTACGTATGGATTACCGTCTCCACGAACGCGATGAGATACATTCCACATCGTAACCATTCATGAATAATTTTCATTTGATTATTAAGAATAATATTTAAGAACATTATATCATTCTGGATATGAATCAAATGCATCGTATCCATAACAAACATGACTATCAAAACAAAAAATATAAATGAAAAACGAATCAGTTAACACTCGAAAAATGATACTACTAAAATATTATTAATAATACAATATTAGAAGATAAAATATGATATCATAATTATGTATGTGGTTTCTGTATAACTTAATATTAATGATTTAACAATTACTCTGGAGTTTAAAGTACCATCGACTAAGTAAAAGTACAAGTTAATGGTTAATTCTTCAAACTCATTGTTATTCGAGATTGTTTATGTGTAAGTAATTACTAGGACATATCTATTATCTATGTACATGTTATATAAAAGAGTTCTCAAGAGGATTCTTTATAAGTGACTATTCAACTAAAATATTATTTTAACTATTGAAAGATTTATTCTTCTAAATCATTCATATTATTGTCCATGTTTTCAAAATGGGTTTTAAAGGATTTATTTATATGGAAATGAATGCTTTAAAATATTAATTCTTTCAAATATTTCAAAGTGGTGTGGGAAACATTGATTTAAAAATATATTTGAAATGTCTTCCTTTATAAATTTTGTGACTTTTAAATGTTTTAATGAAAAAGGGATATTTACCTCAAAGAGTTTTACTAATAATTTTCAACTATGCCAACATCCATTTGGATATTATTCTTGATTGAGGTTAATTTATTATAAATACAATCTTTAATAATGCATTGAATGAGTTATGATATGATTGAATGAAAATGTGCTATTTTTATACCATTAATGATTTATTGTTAATGTTTAGACGTTATGTATGCTAGTTTAATACCATTTTTAATGTTATGTTTCCACATTTTCCTATGTGGAATGCATTGGACATAGTAAGTGATGGGTGGTGCGCATTATAACTCTTTGATGCATCAGTATGTATAATGAGACAAACTAGTTTCTTGATATAAGTACATTACAAAATCTTATTTATAGTATTGGAACGAGGACTTGACTATGTGATTATGATTTCAGGAATTAAGCTTTACATCATTATTAAATTTGCTAAAACTATTATCTGTGACTATTCTACTAATAGAATATCAATGTGAATAAGTAAATGTAATTATTTAATTTATCTTTACCATATTATACTGAAAGTTAAGTTTAAATGGATTTGGTTCTCATTTTCTATATTTCCTTAAATGATTATGATTATTAATGATAGTTTCTACTATATTGTTATCTATACTGAGAATCTGAGCTCACCCATTTCTTATTTTATTGTTTTCCCAGGATGGGATGATGTAAATTATGATTAAACTCTAGTGATAGGAAAAGTATATGAGTATGTTAAAAGGGGACACAATGTTTTTTTTCAATATTTCATTATGTAATGTAAAACATATGTATGTATCTATTACTTCCATTACTACTAAAATGATCGGTCTTTCAGGACATGATTCCTAGTATCAGGCCAATGTTATGTAATATTGCTCCAACTCAGGGGAACTGGGGTCGAGGCGTTACACAAATCACTAAGATGAATAAAATGTGAAACCTAAATTTTTTTGTCAAACCATTCAATCCATACCGTGGTGAAGCATAAGAAATTATGGTTTTTTATAATATAAAAATATTTATATATCGTATTACTAGATTTATATACAATATTCATTATATTTGTAATATATTTTTTAGCTTGAATGGGTAGTTTTAATACTTTTTAAAGTTTATACCTCATTAAGAATTGGAGGACTATTAAGGGTACTCAAAGAGTTCATATTTATATATTTTAGGCTGGTTTTACTTATTTATTACTATATATTTTATTTAAAATAACATATAGGTTAATATCATTATAAAAAATATAGAATTCATAATGATAAAAATTTAGAAAATAAGCATTTCATTTGAGGAATCATAATTAATGATGTAGTGTTGTATATGAAAATTATCATGTTATCCATTATGAAATTATGATCAGGTGAAATATTATTTATTATTTCATGTAATGTTTACATTTTTTTTATAAATTACATGAATAAAAAAACAATTTAAAATTTTTTCTCATATCATTGACTAAAATTAATGTATGGAGAGATCATTGGAATTTGTAGTGGTCAAAATAATATTATATAATAATATTATTGAGTATGTGATTTATTATATTATATCTCATTATACTAGGTATAATCCTTATAAATTTCTTATTGGTAAGACTATATAAAAATAATTCTGTTCATGTTTTCTGAATGTCATTTTTATGATCACAATTGTTGCTTTTTTATCCCTATGGATTCATTGGTCATAATAATATAATAACAGAAATCAATTTATGTTGTTAAATGAAAATAATTTATTCCTCCACAAACCACCATATTATGGTGTTTAATTTTTTGATCACTACATACACCCTCTATGATTGATCATCTCATGTAGGTTAATTACTGAAGGCCACTAAATCAAGAACTATATTAGAACCCTATGAAAACCCAAATAAATTACTCAAAATATAACATTCATAAACTTATATGTTATGGTAAAAAATATAAGGGATTTTTCCAAAAAAATTAAATAAAAAAATCCATCCATTTTTTAATTATTCTATATTCAGTTATTCTATGTAAATATCTATATATATTGTTCATCATCTTTTCCGTACATCAATTCTTCTAATTTAAATCCACCCAACCCATTTTCATACACCATTATTGGATCACAACTTATTTTTTAAATAATATATTATTTTGAGTTAACATAAATATTAATGTGTCTTACCCCAAACTAACATTATAATTAAATAAAATATTGTTAATGTTTTACTCATATTTTAAAACATAATTAAATATCAATTTATGAAATTTTAATTTTAACATTGTAATAAAATTAATAGATTCATTCACAAAATCTCAATTTATTATATTAAAATAAACTACACCATACTACATAGATATTAAAAATATAAATATAAATATTTCATCATGAATTATGATATAAAAAATATTAAAAAAATTATTAATTAAAAACTTTACTGAGGAAAATCATTTTAACAAAATCAATCAATGGGTCCCAAATAGTTTTTGAAATAAAAAATTTACTGGATTAAACTTTTTTTAATTGAAATAGATAAATTATGTAACTTTGTTCTATTTCAAATATATTCAACATATCATGTTTAATATAATCAAAATAATTTTTTTTAAATTGTCATTTATATTAACCTAAAACAAATCAAATAAACAAAAAATATCTGCATTCATGAAATATAGACTTATCATCTCACTTTAAACACCAAAAATAACTTATTTTGGAAATACAAATAAAACTCTATGACACCTATAATGATGAATTTTTTATTCCTACAACATTAAATTCATTATATAATACTTCACTAAATTATATAAAATAACTATCATCTCATATCAACATGAATAATTTTAATTCAAAAAACTAAAATCATTTTCAATCCCCTTAACTTGATAAAGATAATTAATAAATTTTTTAATTTTCATATCAAATAAATAATTGAATTAGGTTATGGATTTGTAATTCATATAACTGAAAAATTTATCTGATCTACATTCAACCATAAACAAAAAAATGAAATGCTGATTGAAAGAATATACACTTATATAAACCATTAACATAATCAACCAATAATAACATGATTTATATGAAATGTTTCATATTCATACATTTCCAATAAAATTTTGGATTTGATATTTTGAAAAATATGTAAAATAAATAAATAAAATTTGGATACAATCACAAACCATGTAGTATTTCCAAAAAAATAGAGTTTCACCTTTACACCTGTATGACATTAATGTCATTATTGATTCGTTGGATACAAGTCACGATAGTGGAAGTCATGACAGTGTACCACTTTATACTCATCCATAAATCCTATAAAAACATCTAAAAATTTGGGATATGAAAATACCATTCTCTTTAAGGGATATTAAAATAAAATAACTCCATTATTCTATTAAAAAACATGAATACACAAGAATATAATTAATTTTTTTTCACAATAAAATTATGAGCACTTAAATAAAATCCTTACACCTATTAAACTAAAAAAGCGTGAAAATAAAACAATTGAAACCCATTAGTGAAAATATTAAAATCCATGAAATCATCCATAGTCTTGGGGAAACATGTGAAAACAATTCATTGAATAATTAAACATGAACCTTTCAAATATAATTAAAATTCATTACCACATGATATGAAATTATTTCCATTAAACCCGTTTATTGACCTTAATAATGGTATCTTGGAGAATATACATAATAACCCATGTTGACTCTTTTTTTACTCAAGATAGAATAAATCAATCCTTTTTATAAAACACCATGATCTTTATATATGAATAACTTTGAATAATTCAATGTATTTAATTGTTTTCTCCATAATAAATACATATCTTAATCAAAACTATAAAATATTGGCATAAAATTTAAATATTTGAATATGAACATTAAAAAATGATTTTTCATTAGAATAAATAAATAAATGAAACAAATTGATGAATTATTTACATATTGGAAATAAAGGCTCAGTTTAATATGAAATAAATTCAAATAGATTTCCTAAAATTACTTATAGAGTAATTAATTGTTTACAAAGTTATTTTTTTTGAAAAATTGAATTATATGTGATAAACAGTTATATATCAATATATATATGATTAATTCACAATATTGAAAATTCTTTAATAATAATTTACTTGGTAAACAATTTGAAATATTAATAAAAACATTGAATATAGTAAAATATCATTTTCTAATTTAAATTCTTTTCATTATATATTTTTATTTGGTCACAAACATGAATTAAAAAATTATATAATTTTGAATTTTATAAAAATAAAATTCTACTCTTAATTCCTCATTTAAAAATATGTTTAGAATGATTTTTTGGGTTTTTCGAAAAAAAGTTGTTTATTAGTTGAAAAATAAGGCTTTTGTGAAACATGTAATTGTTATGAAATTAAAATTATATAATAAGAATATATAAGAATAAAAATACATTCTATGATAAAATATGAATCTATGAGATAACATTTCCCATTTCATAAATTTTATTGATCTCATAAATCCTATGTCCAATATTTTTAAAACTAATTAAAATAATCCTATAATTAAAAAATATTTTTGATCACTAGATAGAGTTAAGTAATTCAGAGGAATATTCTATTTTTGATTTCCATTATATAAACATACCATTTATGTTTATAATATTAATCAATTTTTGGAATTAAAATTGGTATATTGGTTAATCGTGTCATATATGTAAATATAAATTATAAAAAATTTATTTTTTTTTCTAAAATCATTTTTTATATATCAAGTTTAGTTATTTAAAATTATACTTTAAAAAAATTATAAATTAATTAAAAAATATATTTTCAAATATTAAATCATAATATTATAGTAATTTAAAAGTATAAGTCTTTCTCTTTTTGAAAAAAAATAAATTATTAATATTATAAAATAATTATAATGGAAAATGTTGATAACGGTAAAAGTTAAATGTTGAAAACAAGACCTAAAACACACAATAATAACTAAAAAAGGAGTGTCTGAGGTGATTCTTAACCCATAATCACTATAACCTCATATTTTTTCAAATTTGGAATAGTAACATCAAATTTTAGAAAATGCTAGGGTAACTTCCAAAACAACACTTATCTTAACTTATAATAAGGTAACATGTACTGGACTTCTGGAATAACCTATAGATTGAATTTAATCTTTAATATATACCAGAATTGTCCTCCTCGTACCCTCTTCAGTTTTCAAAATATTTTATCAGGATTTCTAAAATTTAGTCTTTCATTTCCACAGATACAATGAAGGAATATTCTAGGCATTAATGTAAGTGTTTTTAAAAAATAGCATTTATCCATAATTGTAATCATTAAAATTTATTATAAAAACCAAACATATAATTTTATTAGATTCATTTAAATATTGTATGGAATTTATGTAATTTTTTTTCATTTTCAATACATATATCATGTTCATTAATAAAACTAAATGTGTCGTTCATGCATATAGGCTATTTTTCACCACCATGAGTAATGGAATTCATAATTCACCACCACCAAAAATTGATGGTTCCTAAATGTTTTTAATGATTATATGTGATTATTATTAAATAAATATTATTTTTATGGTAAATTATAGAAGCATTTAATTATATGATCATATATTCATTATCATTAATTCAATTGTTTAAAATGATCGAACATTGAGGAAACTGATCTATTTTCATATGTAATGAAATTTTAAAATAAAATTATCTTTATAATAATTTAAAATTATGAAATTTCACCATAATTAACACTATATAAAAGAATTTTTATTATTTTTTAATTATAATACAAATCAAACCATCTCATAATCATTCATTAGGAAAAGTAGATTTTTATTTAGATCAGCTTACGCACCTACCTAAAAAATATTTTACATATTTTTACAATGATTACTATGAGGTAATATTTTCGATTTTAATATTAAAAATCCATATAAATATCATTTTGTATCTGGTAAGGTTATATCAACATTTAAATCATTAATTATGAAAACACAATTCGGTTTTTTATAAATTACTTACATTTCATCTTCACGGTTACTGATCAGAAAAATAAATGTATAGATTCATATACTATCTGTGAACATATAATCCTGTAAATCATTTCAATTAAAATTTATTTAATTTTATGAAATATATATTCCAATATAATTTATTTAAAACTTGTTCAATGCGATAAATATTGTATGCACCATATGTTGAAAATAGGTAAAGACTAGCTAATAAATTTTATATGGAATGATTATAAATGTGGATTTAAAATTTTTTTAGGTATTATTATTGAACAATGGTATGTATTTAATTATCATAATTTAAATGTTTATAATGGTTTTGCAGGTGGAGAACAAGTCAGAACCATGGTATGGGTCTTCATCCCAAATTCCTCTACATAACTCAAGATTGGTATTAAGAAACTAATATCATTTATTTAGTTTGTATACTAACTATTTGGGATATAATATAGATAGTTGTATTTTAATTATGGTATTTTAAGTTCTATTAAATTCCATGTACTTCAATGGGTTCTCTTAATGTGTCACTCATGTAACAATAGTTTTTATAATCTTAATTCAGGTTCCATAAGACATATTATAGGTTATGAAAAATGTTTCCATTTTATAGTTTTCTATTTATGTATTACCCCATAAAATTTATATATATTGTCAACTTTTAATTATATTTTTAAACTACGAAAAATCACAATCATATCCCTTAATTTATTTTTACTCAATTGTTAAAACTGTGAGATGAGTTTTTGTGAAATTAATTCACATTCATTGTGAAATGATCATTCACTTGAACTTATTTTTTATAATGTTGGTGAATTATACCACTTGTAATAGTTTCATTAATTATATTTTTTTATATTATTTTCATATACAAAACTATTGAAATGATTCACACTTCATGGAGTATGTTTATCTAAAGAGATATTGATAATTGATGTCCCGATTGTTTTGGTTATATTATTTCATCTTGATATTCTCCATACCATGAAAGGTTTATCCAACCATAATATTTTATTCCATGTTAATATATATAAATATATTAAAATTTATGTTTTAAAAAATGAATTTTTAGTACTCTTCATATAATGTGAGTTCTTTAAAAACATATTTAAAAAATAATAAACAATTTTTTCCTTTAATGTTAAAATGTTTTTATACCTGTACTTTTTTATCTATGATAAACATGATCTTTTTAAAGTATAAAATAATATATATTTTTAATATTTTTTCCAATTTCATTAAAATAATGAATTCTAATGTTTTCATTCTAGGTGACATGAATGGTTTTATAATACAAAAATGAAAAAAAAGATAAAATAACTTTTAGTTCTTTTCTTTTGTTTTACTTACCATTTCCAAAAGTATTTACCTTAATAATATTTTCGTTTCATTATTTATCCCCTAATTTTTACACACATATATATTAATTTTGGGGACAAATCTATTGGTATAAAAAAATTAGTTTCATATCCATTTTTTATTATATCGTCCATATTGTTCTTTTTAATTATATTTTTAATATATGTGAACACCGTCCTCTAATCCCTTTGTTTCATTAAGTTTATGTTATTTTAAATCCCTAAATTTTATTTTACCAAGATGTATTCATCCTATTATTCCAATATTCCAATATTTTTACTCCAATTTAATTACACAGTGTGATATCTCATTATACATAATTAGATTGCATCATGCTCACCTTCAAATAATATTATTGAATTAAAAATAAAAAAAATATTTGAATAAAATAAATTATTATTCAAATATGAAAGCTTGTTTCTGTGTTGATTTTGTATTCATTGAATATATTCCTCCATTATTAGGATGTTTTATGACCATATAATATGTTTCATAAAAATAGGGAAAATAAATGGCATTCTTTATGAATATTGACTTATAATAACATTTTATCATGTATTTATATTCTTTACTATTTATTTTATTGATATCCATTATTTTTCAGAAAATTTTTCCATTGGTAATTGAAATTGGGTCTTTTAGACTCCTATAATGAATTCATTATACTTAATTAGCTGATAGTTGGGGCCTAGAATTAAAAATCCCATTGATGAATTGAATGATATAATGTTTCAAAATATAGGGTATTTTTATGCCTAAAAATTTCATCAAAATTTCATGACTGTGATCTCTATGACATGTTAATACCTCCACAAAAGGCCTTAACGACAAGTTTTTGATTACTGAAATTATGCATTCCATTTTTTTGTGATTATTGTTATTGATTTTAATGATTTATTTTTTCAATAATTTGCCATTATACTAGTTTTAGTTTATTATTGATCTATATCTGTTACTTATTCCAACCTTAATTTTTATTCAATGATTATCAAATGGTTACCTCAGTTATATGATTTCCCTTAAGAATCATTTCATCTGACAAATTCTTGTTTTTCCATTTCTCACGATTATAAACAAATTGTTCATATACTTGTTTATAATGGTAAAACATCTGGGATAAATTATTTTTTATGTTAAAGAATAATTATGGATTATATAGCTTCTTATATAATTGCATAAAGTAAGCTCGATACAAATAAATTTGAATTTGTAGTTATCTTCATATCCAAATTCATAAATATCTAATCCTAAAAAGATAATTTGGATGAAATGGGTAAAATATGAATAATTTATTTTTTAATTAATAATTGTAATATCTTGGATTTTAAATCTAGTATTAAAGTGAATATGTAATTTATGTTTTTGGGGGACCTGATCTGGGTGTGACTGTATGATGAATCCCAATTGGTATCGAAGGAAATTTTTTCAAACCATTATTGGATTAATTTTTTATAGAAAATAATTAAGGAGTAGATATTTATATGTCTACCATAATTTAAAATGTATAAATAACCATTTTAGATTTTATATTACTTCAATTTAATGAAATTATGTAATTTTTTTGGGGATTAAAATAGGAGAGATTTCATGAAAATACTACCAATCATCCTATTTATAAAATAACATCTTTAACATTTGTTAATGTCATGTGTTTGATGTTTTCAATGAAATTTCATCGTGGTCTGGATACTAAAGAGTGAAAATACTACAAATAATCCTATTAATTCTCATTAACGTTATGAACCAATGTGAGGGATTTTATCATAGTTTGGTTAGAAAACAAAACAAGAAAATTAACATGAATACCCGAATACTAATCAAGGGGAATCAGAGGATGATCGAAAAAATATCATATTTCAAAAAAAATCATATGTAAAGACACATTTATATTGATATTTTCATTTTATTATTTTTGATATTATAGTAATAGTTTTATTTTAATTTTTTTGAAATAGTATCACAAAAATGATGTTGGGTATGGTATATACCTTAATGGGATTATAACATAGAATGGAATAATGGAACATTCATAAGTGGTTGGGAGTCATAATATTTTCTTGTTATGATTTAAATTGTGAGTTACCATGTATTACATAAGGTTGTGATATGGATATTAACTATGAAACTACAACTTGGAGAAGAACAGTAGGAAATTTTTATGATTCTCATCCATAATCAGAAAACATGATAGTGTTATAAAGTGGAAAATAAAGAGGTTAAATTTTATTGTGGTTATTTATTCTAAGCCACTATGAATTATCACAACCTATGTTAATTATTATAATATTATTAATTGATGAATCCTAAAGGAAAACTGTTTACAAAGGATTCAATGTACAATTCTTAAACTACCCCAACTAACAACCAAATGGGATAGAGGATGGGGTGTTAAATATTTTAATTATACCACAATGGATATCATGATTTTTTATTAAAAATGGGAATAGAGCTCAAATCTTGTAAATTTAAAAGAAAAAATGGATGGAATACTCTTTAAATTTGGGTGACCAAAATGATAATGGAAAGATGATTGAATTTACTACTTTTGAAGAATTTTGTATGAAACATTAGAGTTAAAGCAAGGAATATTTACACAATTATTTTATTGTGTATGATATAATTATCCACAAAAAATAGAAATTAATCTATGATATATTTACAAAGAATAAAAATGTTACACCCCATGATTTTATATTATATATATCTTTTTAATTTTTTTTCATTGATAGCTTGTGTTATATACAACACCATGTTTAAATTAATGGATATCTTCTATTAAAATATTATTTAATATTATTCCCCTAATAATTTGGATGGTTGGTATGAATAAGAATAATAAATTTTTAAAATTATTAATTACATATTTATAAAATAATCTCAATTATAATCAATTTGTTAAAAATGAAAATAACAATCAATTGACAATAAAGGAGTTGTTTTTTAAACTATTTGTGTATGAAAATAGTTTTTATCTATATAAATTAAATTAATAAATATTTTTGAATGATTTGAATAAAATTAATATAATATATTTTATTAATTTTTTCACATTAATCTAATATCTGAAAAAAATTATAAGAGTAAATTCATTTTTATGTAAAAACCTAAATTTTTCTAAAAGTGGTTCTCTTCACATATTGCGTAGTAAATATAAAATTTATTTTTTACGCATATATTGTTTGATTTTTATAAATAAATTTCTATATTTTTAATAGGTTGTCAAAATACGGAAAATATCTTCCCTTTATTTATAGGCATTATGATTTGTTATTATGCTAAAATTTATGACCTTGATAAAAGGTTAATCAAGATCATATATGTTAAAACTAAATGATAAGGCCATAAATTATTATCATAATAATTAATGTATTATTAGAATTCAACCAATATCCCCTTAGTATAAATAATTAAATATTAAATGGACACTTTTCCCTGAAAGATAACAATTTAAAATTTAAATAATAAAAGCATATTAAATCTCACTCTCTTAGTTTAAAATATCTCTTATGTATTCATATGTTAAAGAAAAAAAGTTATGAATGAATATAATTGATTATTTATAGATTATATTTATTTAAATATGTAATTTTTTTAAATTATTAGGTGTTATATAATTATCATAAATTCATAGAAAATGTTGACACAATATTTATTCAATAAATAAAAATATAATATAAATGTTTTTAAAATTAATATAACGTGATATAAAATTAGGGATTTATTGGGTTCCATGATTTTTAGAGATTTATATTCAATAAATTTTGTTTTTTAAATAATGAAATTAGAATTTAAATTTTCATTAATATATTCTATTCAAATTAAACGAATATCATAAAAATTGACATTAATAGTCTTTATAAAATTAATACATGACTAAATAATTTTAAAATCATAAAAACATGAAATAGGGAACAAGGAAAATATAATGTCTATTGTTTCACCCCTTTACAATTTTTGATTCACTAGATTTATCATATTTAAAATTATACTGAATATATTGTGAAAACATCATTATCAGGGTCAAAGATAAAATCTGTTAACTACAGTTTCCAAAAAATATGATGTTTAAAAAACCACTTAATCTGATAAAAATTCTATTCCTTGATGGTATTAGAAAACTTCCCTTTCCTAACATCATATATATATATATATATATCTATTTTCAATAATTGTTTCATGAAAAATATTTTGTTATATTTTATTCTTTTCTGAAATTCCTAGTGTGTCCAATAACAACCCAGAGTTTTATGAATAAAATTCCCTTTTTGGTGGAACTAAATTCCCTATTATGCATTATGGTTATAAAAAACATGAACTTTCATGGGTTTATTATATCCTAATAGATTCCAAAGACCATTAAGAATCATAACAATTGATAATATAATTGTTGAATTGTGATCATATTATTAGTAAAAATATATGGTTCTAACAAATACAATTGACACAAATAAAGGAAGTGATGTTCTCACAAGTAGGATCATTTTCAATGATGCCCATTTATTAGATCTTCCAAGAAATATGGAATCACATTGATTTTTCTTTGAACATTCCAAAGATGATATCTAATTACTTAATCCCCAAAAAAACTATTTGTGGGAGTAGTTAAATATCATCGAGATCATGGCCCAAAACATGTACGCTAAACCAACCTATTAAAGTATCATCATTGTGTGACTTAACATCAAGTAATTAGATAGTTTATTAAAGGGATCTACATCAAAACCTTTGAAATTATCCTATATGCGTTATTTTCAATATAATAGTTGTTATACTTACTTATTATTATTGTTACATTATAAATGATTTTTATTGTGATATAATAGAACTCAATGATTATTTTTTGGTAACATTGAAATTCAATTCAGACATTCATTTTCAAGAATTAATGAATTTTTTAAATTAATATTATTTTAGTGAAATTTTATTATTATTTAATTTTTACTAAATATAATTGAATATATAATTTTTATGAAGTAAAATTTAAATTTATACGGTTTAAAAACAATTATTATCAAAAAACCATTGATTTCTTAATAAAGGTCGAATCAGTTTTTAAAACTGTAAATTCATATATATGGAAAATTATTTTGATAAAATAAATAATTTTTTTGGAATAAGTGTTTTGAAATTACCCTATGGTTAATTTTTCATAATTTACGTTGATAATCGAATTTTATGACAAAAATTATATATGGTATAAATATACGGTGCATATTATGACATCATAGTGACCTAAGTGGCCTATAAAATTTTGTAAAAGGGATCCATGACCAAATATATATTTAACCATTAACATAATGTGATTTTAATATTATCTTATTAATTTTATAAAGCCTTTATGATTCCTTCAAAACCTATATATATATATATATTTAAATACTTTTTTTAAGAATATGACTCACTTGTACATCAAAAAGGGTAATATTTTAATATATATGGAATTTATCCCTATAAAATATCTAAAAATGCTACTATTTTGTAGATTATGTATCATCTTGGCCCGGATACCAATAAAATATTTCCCTAATATGGTCGGATACAAGGCCTCAACTGTGCCTCACCTTACACAAAATGCAACTAACTAACAACATGAGCCTTGGGTGTGATAGTGTAGAGAATATTACTTCATATCAAATTAATATGACATCAAAAATAGCTAAGTATCATGCATAATAGGAATCAAAAATATTTTTCAGTAGAAAATGACTATAATAGAGAATTTCTTAATAACAAATGATAATCATATAAAAGCTCGATCAACTATGCAATACAATACAACACTTTTCACCCACTGGGACATTCATATAGATACAAGAGTAAAAGAGAATATGTTAGTATAAAGACATGTTTCTACTACTATGTTGGAGCTAGACCACAAACCCGGTCTGGAGACACTTTCAAACTACACCAACCCGATCAGAAGAAGTCACAATAGCAGCTCCTCTCAAACATGGAACATTGGGCCTCAGCCCAATTCACAATGAAACATTTTATCAACCCAAAAAGTACATATAATGTCTGAACGTACACCAAGGTTCACATGTAGCGGTGAGAAACAATCTATATTTGTCGCCACAATAAAAAAAATAATAAATGTGCAGTTATAAGTGTAGGAAAAAGAAACATTCTTATCCTAACTGAAACACAACTAAAAAAAGTAAAACCGAATAGGAATCCTCAGTCGAACACTAGGTCCAAAATCTTAGTCATCTTGGAAAGTGAGACCATGGATTTCCATATCTATATATAGAAATTTAAATTCCATACCTACACACACACACAGATATATATATATATATATATATATATTCATTGTATGTTAAATCCAATAACATGACACAAATCTACATTCGATCTGTAGGTCTATAATCCTGATCGCATGGACAACTTCTGTAAGGGAATTGAGCTAGATGTCATGCCACTCAATCCATGTGTCATTTTGCTGATCTCTAGGTCAATAATTCGAATAAACTTACAACTCTTTTTTCCAACACTAAAATTATATATCTGTGCAAGCTACGTCAGTAAAGGGGAATTCTCTTCCTACACTTGGGATGACCAGTGCACACCTCTATTCACCAATAAGGATAACATATACTGATGGTCAATCTTGTTAATAAGGATTCCATATTCAAAAGGTCAATCTTATAATGATGGATTACATGGAGTAGATCCTATCATCCTATATTTGTAACTAAGTCGGTCTCCATTCTATCTAATCATGTAAATCCATTGGAATGAATTATCCCTACAGCTCAGTCCATAGGTGGTCATGACATTCATAACTCGGATGAACCATAACCATCTTACCCTTATGTGATATGTAATGAGAACTCACTAGTGATATTCCTTGTAACACCCATCGAGTATCATAACTCATTAGGTAGAGTGTAAAAATCCCGACCACAGGGTGAGGAGATCATAATCATCCCCACCATTCAAGTAATAGTAGTCTACCATGAGTCTTGGGTACCAAAACCATATAATGATAACTCACCGGTGAGACCCCATGAAACACCCCTCAAGTCATATAATTGGTTCGAGGGAGAGTATGCATCCCAACTCTAGGATGAGGAGAACATAATCATCTCCACCACTTGAGAGAGTTTAATATACCACGTGTATTGGGTCATAAACTAGTATATCAAATTACATGGAGAGCGTAATCATCCCCACCACATATCATAGGCTGAGGAGAGCGTAATCTCCCCCACCATATTTATATAGCCAATGAGTACATTCATAGAATTCCTACACTAGGGAATCCAAATATCACTCATGTTACACAAGTCAAAATCTAAGAATAAATAATAGAATACTAGGAAAAACATATGGAAATCCCATAAATATAAATTACAAAATATATACATCTAATCTCACAAAAAAATCACTCATAGTACCTCTAGGCATACCAGCAAAAATCCAAAGTAACATGTATCAGAATTCGGATCCAAGGTAAACACATCTGGGCATCCAAAAAAGAACAATGGGTCCTATAAAGAATGTATGGGTACCCAAATGATAAAGATATATTCCCCACATCAGTCTCAATAACCACCAACTAGGAAGAACCTATATTAAACATCGTTGCATCAACAATAAACATGTAAAGACATAAAAAATGATGAGGGTGTCATGAACACCCATCCTAGTATAACTGCTATAGACCCATGGGCTTACCAATTCGACATGGGTTCAATGGTGACGTACTATACCATCTCTTCCAAGCCCGAAGTACTAACTAAGGATCTTTTCAAAAATGGAGAACTCATTTTTCCCTCATGACAATCACTGAAGAGGGATCCTATTGGGGATCCAAGAATGAAACATATGTGGGGGATCCTATAGAGGAATCCCCAATTCATCACATATAAAATAGAATCCCTCAAGGGATCCACAGTATGTAGATAGAAGGTAGTGTCATATTACATGGGATCCTCTAGGTTGAAACATACGTAGAAGAGTCCTACAAGGGATCCTCAATTACATATGTTCCTACAACCTCATAGGCTATTGGGTTTCATCTCACAAGGGAGACTACCAAAAAATATAAAAATCTATGGAATCAATCATGAGAGATGGCTCATAGCCCATATTGGATAAGAATATCGATTAGGTTGGTCACAACAACCAATCTATCATTCACATTCAAGTATCTCGCGTAGGAGATTATAGAATTCAATTACTAGTGGAAAACACCCTCAATTTATTTAGAGTCCCAAAATACACATTAGTAGTCCCCAGATCGCTCTATGGTTTTCATCATGGTGATCTATGAATAAAACTACACATAATGGACTACTCTCGGGTATGATTCCAACAACATGTAAATAATACATGATAACTTTAACACCCCAAGCTTCCATAGTACAATTCTCTTTGAATTATACAGTAGCATGTGTTGTACACTACTTAGAGTTCTAACACACACCGCAACCAATCAATGTTACCGTTATGAATAGTAATACCCATTTTTTGAAATTTTATAAATTCTATCTTTAAAACTAGAATTCATTTTTGGATTCAGAATATCGAAATTATCCTAGGATAAAATTGTGGTACTTTTTGGATAACTTTTATATCTTGATGAATAGGTAAAAATACTATATTTTTATTAAAAACAACTTTTTTAATAGAAATAATTAATAGTGATAAATTATTAATTTGAGTGGTTTTAATGTATATTTAAAATATATTTTTACCATTTAACACAGTTTTGGTCATTGGACATAATTTAACATTTAAACCGGACATAAACATGTGTCATTCTTTTGATAGTTATTATCTCTTAAAAACACGCTTTTTTTACAGCGGGAATTAATTTTAAATTAATTTCTGCCACTTCTATTATTTGAATTGGTAATAATGGACTCCATATTTTGAATCAGGGTGTACAAATTGTGTAAATATGAAACTTTTATTTTTAGACATTTTGAATAATTACTTTGGTAAATATTTTATTTACCATGGTTAAAGGGTAAATCCGGTAAATAAGGGTAAAAAAATAATATTATAATAATAATAATTTACCTTAAAAAATTTATTATCCCTCTTGGTTGATACCTGTTCGACCATGGGAATCTTTGGGTCGATTTTGGGACACCATGGATCCACTTGTAATTTATAATGACACTTTATATTAATTAAGTTAAAGTAAATACAAAAATGACATAAGCATATATCTTTTAGAAAAACAATTTTTATATAGGGTTATATATGTTATATTTTCGACTATAAATATTCATTAGAAATATAAACATATTTACTACATAATCGTATTTTATTTATAATTTTTAGATATTAAATAATTAAATTTATTTATGACATAATCATGATAGAGTAATTACCTTACTAGTGAAATATTAAAATAATTGATATTATAAATACCCAAATAAATATAATTTTAGACTTTTAATGAATTTGAATAATTTTATATTTTTATGTGACATTCTAGAATTATTATAAATATATTTTTTAGAAATAATCTGGAATTTATTATTTTCAAAAAAATCAAATACCAAATAGTGTCAAAATTTACAAAAAAGAGTTTGTAAAACCAATAATATATTATTAATTTATATTAAACTACTAAAAATCTATGGATCAGCCAAAGGACTTGTATCATTATGGGTGTATCATTAATGTACCACTTGGGGGCCTCGTGGAGTTAAATAGTATGTTTATTAACTATATAATATAAAAATACAAAGTGACATGGTAAGTGTCAAACTAATTAACTAAGAGTTAAAACTAAAATATAAGGTTAATATAATGACCTAAAACATTCTAAAATCAATTAGTTGTAGGTAGTTCGACCCATACCAACCATTGGCTTTGCATAATCCACATTGGAGCCATTATAAAACGATTATGAATTTATTATAAAATAATACTTTAATTTTTTCCTAAAGAGCCCCTCATCCCCCTTATAAAAGGACACCACTTCTAACCAATTATTCACACCTTCAAATCCTATTGTCATGGCCAAAATCTACCAAAATATCATCCCAACTTCCCTCTCTTCAACCTAGAGGCCTTAGTTTGATCATAAAGCCAACCTATGGAGCCCTTTTGATCAAATAAAAAGGAAGAACCTGAAGAAGATGTCATGTTTTCCCCACCCTCTTTCAAGTTCCTTTCTTCTTGATATTCATATTTATTTGTAGTTTCCTTTCTAAAATTATAACTCCGGTATCTTCTATATATTGTGATGTTATTATAAATATGGTACAACCATATTCAAAATTCTTTCCATCCTTTGAATGACATGTCACCAAACATGCTTACGTACGGCTTACCGTCTCTATGTCGTGGTGTAATTGTTATTCAAAACATTATTATTTGGATGGGTATAATAATGTTTTGTATTTGATGTAAATAATAAATATAACATGATAAGGATTATTTATATATTATATACCATCCAAATATATATTATATTAATATCAAAAGAATGATATTTTCGCTCGTGCGTACATACGGATTACCGTCTCCAAGACACGATGAGATTCATTTCCATGTTCACCATTCGTCGACAATTATCAAAATACTTATTACTAATAAGTATAAAATATATGACATAATAATTATACTGGAGATATATATATTATATATAGAAGTATTTATGTAATTACATATATCTTATTCACTTACTTCCGTCCATTACTATATGAAAACAGAAACAACGTTTATGCTTACGTACGGACTACCGTCTCCAGAAACGGTGTTTTCCATTTCATATATACGTATATTATAAATTTTTATGTTCTAAATACATATGATAAACAAATCATGTATTTTATTCAAGAAGTATTTAAATCATTATCTATGTGATACAATCAAGAGTAACATGTTATAACACGTACGATAAAGAAAGCGATTATTACCCGAAATATTAATATAACATGGAAATTATTATTAAATGGGTAGTATAAACTTATAAATGAATAATTTATGATATCATAAATATTAATATGGTTCTGGTATAATTTAATAACATACTATAGTCTTCCTACAGGAGACTAAATGTACCCTCGACTAATGGAAAGTCCAAGTTAAGGGGTTTTCATATCACTCCTTATTCTCGTGAGATTCACGCCATATTGCCACTATTACATTTTTGTGGTGTATATATTTCCCATTATTGTATTATTTGTGTAATTAACTTTAATTTATTTGTATTTAAAAATTCATTGTATGATACCTATTTCATGGGTTTTATATTTCGTAAGTTACCAAATTGGTCATGGTTAATTTCACAATCACTTTATTATATGTGGTTGTTTTTAAGTAAGTATCTACTAGGACATATTTATTATCCATGCCCATGTTTTATGAATGAGTATTCAAAGGAATTATTTTAAGGGACTTTTTACTAAAACATCATTTCAAATGTTTTAAATATTTATTTTTCTAAATCATTTTCATTAATGTCCATGTCTTCAAAATGGTTTTTAAGGATTTATTTATATGGACATGAATGTTTTTTAAATGTTAATTCATTTAAAAATTTTCAAAGTGTTATGGGACACTTTGATTCAAAAATTTCATTAATGTCTTATTTTCCAAATTGTGTGAATTTTAAATTTCTTCATGAAGAAGGGGTATTTCTCTCAAAGAGTTTTACAAATCATTTTCATCAACATCAAAATACATAAATGGATTTTAAACTTGTTTTGAAGTTGTTTTATCATGATAAAAATCTTCCATATTTTGTTGAGGATTTTGTGATATGTTTGATTGTGGATGTGTTAATTTTATACCATTCATGGTTTATGCGTTAATTATTGAAAATTCGTATGTTAGTTTTAATACGAATGTTTATGGTATGTTTAGACATTTTTATATGTGAAATGTATTGGACTTAGTACGTGAAGGGTGGATCCCGCTACAGCTCTTCGATGCAGCGGTATGTCTCAAGAGACAAACTAGTGTCTTGGCATGAGGCATTGACAAAATCTTATTTGTAGTCTTGGAACGAAGGCTTGGCTATGTGGTTATGATAGTCTTTTATTATGCATTCCATCATTATGAAAGTGGTTATTGATATTGAATGTGATTATTCGATTAGTATAATATCCATGTGAATAAGTAAATGGCATTGTTTCATTTTATTTCTTCCATATTATGCTGAAGTTCAATTTTAAAAGGCTTTTGTTTTAGTTTTATACATTTCTTTAAATGATTATGCTTGTTTTTTAACGTTTCCACTATATTTCTTACCCTTACAGAGTGTTTGAGCTCACCCCATTCTATGTTTTATTTTCCCAGGATTCCAAGAAGGGTTTTGTGATTGATATGCAGGGTTAATCCAAGGGAATAATGTTGTTCATAAAGGATTATTTATGTTGTTTTGTAGGTTATAAAGTGTAATGTAACATTCTTGTATGTAATCTATTTTCCAAGACTGCTAAACTGATCAGTCCGTTGGGACATTATTCCTTGTAATCATGCCAATGTATTAAAATAATGCACTGACTATGGGTAACTGGGGTCAGGGCCACTAACTGCTCAATGGGTTAAAAAGGTGCAATATATGACTTGACAGACTCAGTACATGACATGTACTCCCAACGGCCCACAAGGTCATATACCTCTGCCTTTTTGAGAATGTAAAGCCCCAAGATACTTGGAATGTAGTGTGTTACAGAGAAAGTTACCGACATGGGGTTTATGCATGTCTCCCTAAAACATTCTGGCCAGATATGTTGCAAGACCGTGTAATTCTACATAGTGTTCCAACTGCATGGGGTTCGGCCGTGTACACTACATCACCATGTACCCATACATGGGTTCACATACTTAGGTACTTGGATACATGGTAGAGTACAAGTACATGGTTTTTATAGCCACATAAATGGAGTGTTCTCCAAAAACTCCATCATATAGGAATGGGAAGAACACATGGTCTGTCACCCTTGACTACACGCCATGTTTCTTGGTTTCCTCGAATATAAAATCCTCATATTTCACAAAACCCTCATTTCTACCCAAAAAAATATATATCTAGCATCGAAAGGAAATTATCATGAATAATAGGTGTCCAAAACATGAAAATGACAAACCTAGATGGGTTTTGAGGAAATTATAACAATAGAATACATGTGGTTGGACGCCCCAGAAGCATCGTTCGTTTTCGCAGTCCAAGTTGCCACAAGTCAATCCAACATGTCATGAGATCCATGATAGTACCCGATTTTATCACTCTATCCCTTTATATATCTATCTACCTTTATCTCCTTGGTCATGGTGAAGGATTATCCACACAATAGTGGTGTGTTCAAGAAGTAATTGGAAAGGATAGAGAAGACAAACGAAGAGACAAAAAGGAAATGAAAAGGGACCCAGGCCAGCGCAGGTTCCCAACTCAAGATAATGTGTCACCTAGGATACATTATCCATTGTAGACTCAATGATAGATAAGGAATCAAAATATGATTCTCCTTTTAAAAGATACAGCCAAACGAACATATGCGAAAAATTTAATATTTAATTTACCCTATATTAATTAATCAGATAAAATTTGATCAACCATGATCTATAAAATCCTATTCTCCTAGGGTAAAAACCCTATTTTAGGAAAAATAGATTTTTAGTCAAATTATAATAGATGATTAGAAAGGGGAAAGACCATTTTTCCGTTTTACATGCTTCTAAAAGAATAATTTGAAATTTCTGCTCAAAACTATAGTCTGTAGAAATACAATTCCCTAATAAATCCCCAACATAAACTTTCTCTTCCATGATAATTTCTGTGAAATACTTGAAGCCATGCTCCCCACCTGAACATTTGCATAACTTGGCTATCTAGAATATCTATCAACCATTCTCATAACACTGAAAACATTCTCCTACACTGTATAAATTTTACTATGACTAATATGATACTCCCCACTATTGAAATACCTGTATCATCATCTAAAAACAAAAAACGGTCATAATGGATCCCAAAAGACACCAATGTTCAATTAAAAATTAAGGAATCCCCCTAGAATCAGCCAATGGTGTACTTCCCACAATATGGTAAACTTAAACAACTCCTCAATCATAATCACAATAGGTTCCCTTCCCTAACTTAGGAAGAATAATAAGAATGAAAATTGTGTTTGGCATAGGGTTAATGCTATCTCATTATACACAATACAAATTCAAGATAGTGCATGATCACTTATAATAAGAGTACACTATGAATCTATAAAATAATTTTATGGCCCTCATTGAGCCATGCTCAATGTAATCAAGGCTATACCTTCCATTAACAACACCTGACACCATGTCTACCAAATTTTTTTTTCCATGTTCCAACATGAATCCTCATCTACCATGGATTGAATTTCATCATTTAACCACAACTCCTAAAAAATCAAGATAAGAGAATTTATTGACCCATCATTCAATATATCTCAACCATCCACTCACCGATTAGGATTAAATTGGTACCACATGCAACCAGCATGTAACTTTATCACTCGAATCATGATTTAAAAAGGAATCCATTACAAGGATAAGAAGACTGTGTTACATGGCACATTAGTCTCATTAATCCGTAATCACCCTTAAAAAACATCTTAAGAAACATGCAACTCAATTGTTCTGTGATCTATTCCATGACTTCCCACCACACAACATTGTTCTAATAATTAGAATTTACCTATTCTTTGACAACATTAGCAACATAAAAAAACTAATTGACTAGGCTAGGCACCCAAATAGTATTTCTCGTCAAAGTCAGAATCAAAAAAACATAACCATGGTTCTCTATCAAAAGATGAAGAAACCAACATGCCAATAATAGAAAACTCAAGAAGAAACCATTCCTCATTCTCAAAAAGAGAAAAAAAAAGTTTAGTACTGAAAAAATGCATCTAAATACATGGTCCATCCTCTCACATAGGTATCCATCAAATGAAATGAATGTGTATCTATAAGGGTCTGAGTCAAATCTAAAAGCCTATAGGTCTCCCTCATAGCCCTACATAACTAGCCCCACAACTAGGTTATATTTTATATCCATATAACCCAAAATATCAATCCTCTTGAATTAATGGATTCCAACAATCAATAGGGTTAAAACTGGGAACGCCACCTACAAGGGTATAATCTTCTTCGAGCATCTTCAGAAGGAACTTCTCCTTGGCGGTCTTGATACCGACACATAAGAGAAACTAAACTGAAAGTCCTCAGGCATATGTATACAGAAATACCCCATAGAAGTCCATTTCATAGGAAATTTCCTCATTTCCATCACCATTACACTCTGTAATCCAAATAGATAACAACAAATCAGGGAAACAACACCCTTCAAGGTGTATAACAAAATGCATCACATACCATATTAACCTACATGGGTCATTGCATCTCCTTTTCATGAGGACTGAATCATAACCAACAAAAAACAACACCTCAACATAGATTCACAAAACTTGTCATAAAAATGAAATATATAAAAGTTAGTGGTCACACCTAAATAGGTCACAATCATTAGTAAAAATTACACACTTGTAGGGATGTATGATGTGAATCAAATGATCCAAATATGATTATTGAGACACCTCTTACCATTCTAGGCCAATAGTTAAAATCAATCACTTGCCTCTTTCAAATGTAAAATAGCTATATATGCAAAGTAAATCCAAACATAAACAAAGAATGTGCATTTCAAATGGTGAATGGTATATACAACTATAACGTCATAGATCAGAACAAAAATCCCATAACCTATAAACTAGGATTTCATACGAGAACATGTTTTCTCGACACACAACTTTAATATCCATTATAGGATTTGAAACATTCCTAATACTATTGTCTACCATATCTCATCTAATATATACTAGTGAAAGAATATCTGTAATACCACATTACAATGTCCTATCCCGGAAGCCACTAAAACAATTCCCTAATTCGGTTGGTTATTTGGCCTCATGTGCACCTCCATGTATTCTATATGCTTCTGACTAGTAGCGATGGCCTAGGGTGTCATAATGAGAAGACTACAACCTCATATAAGAGTAAGAAAATAGTGGAAATATCTATGTATCAAGAACAAAATATAAAAATTAGAGTGTAGAAGCATTGAATAAATTAAATAGAACATGCTGTAAAAATAATTGATAATTCTATAAAATCCCGAATACATATTAAATATAATAAAACACTAGCCATCCACTGGGCCGACTATACAGATACATGAGTAAAAAATATCAGGAGATTTAATGTAAAGTTATCTTGTACTGACATTGAGCCACACCGCATACCTAGTCTCTAGACTCTATCAAACTGCACCATCCTAATTAGAAGAACCAACATAAGCAGATCCCCTCAAACATGAATCTCTAGGCCACATCCATATCAACCATGAAACTCGTAATCAGACATAAAATTAGAAACAAGGACAACACATACATCGAGATGAACATGTCGGTGTGGGAAATAATCATAGATGGCCACCACATCAAGAAACCTAGAAATGTGATTCGATATGTTTATGGAAATGTAACATGATCATCCTAGATAAATCACAACAAATAAGAAAATAACCCCAACATGATACCACAGTCAAACCTCGGGTTCAAAATCTCAGTCAACTAGGAAAGTGCCACCATGGATTCCCATATCTATAAATGTATACATGTATAATAACATACCTATACATATATACATAAATATAAATATTCATTACTATTTGAAATCAAATAACATGACAACCAATCTAGATTCAATCATTGTGTCCTTAATCCCGATCACCTTAAAATCATGTGCAAGGGAATTGAGCAAGATGTCATACTATTCAAGCCATGTATCACTATTTTTATATCTGTGTAAGTAATCCCAATCTACATAGTCCTTCTTTGGCCAATTTTGAAGATATATCTCCGAGAAAGCTATATCGAAACAATGGAAACTCATCCAATGCTTGTGTTCACCCATAATCACCACCAATCACCAATAATGATATTGAATACCGATGGCAAATATTTTAAATAAGGATACTACATATCGGCTGTAAATCTTGTAAATAAGGATTACATGTAGTACATATAGACATCTTGTAATGGTCACTCAGCCAGTCACCAAGCTACCCTGTCCTGTAAATCCAATCTGGTGTTTGAGCCCTATACATCAATCTATAGGTTTTAATTACATTCAGAACTCAGATGAACCCTAATGTTATTACACATAGGATATCTGTAATGATAACCCACTTTTGAGAAACCATGAAACACCCATCGAGTCTCATAACATTTCAGGGAGAGCATAATCATCTCGATCATAGGATGTGGATATCAAATTCATCACAACCACTTGAGACATAGCATAATCTTCCGCCACCATTGGGTTCAACACCCGTATAAATAGAAGTCACTAGTGAGATGACATGCAACAACCATAGTGCCTCGTAACTGATATCGAAGAGTATAATCGTCCTGATCATTAGTGGAGGAGATCATAACCATCCCCAAAAATGTGTAGAGTGTAAAATTCTGTGATTCAATGGTTTCGTATCGGTATATCTTCTGTTTATGAGAGCATAATCATCCCCACAACATATATTAGGCCAACCAGAGCATAATCATAATGACTACTTAAAACTATACTATGAGTCCTTCTATGGAATTCCTACAATAGGTAATCCAACTATCACTCAAGGAATACAAATCAACACATAGGTCTCAATAGAAAGATACTAGGAGACACCTCTATACATCCCATCAATATATATCACAATATATATACATCTAGACTCATATCCTAATAACAAGTAGTACTTATGGGTATACCAGTAAATATCTAAAACATCATGTCTCAAAATACAACTCCCATGTAAGCATATTTTGGAATCCCATCAAGCATAAATGATCCTAGGAAGAATCTATGGGCATCACAAAGAGAAATAAGGACACCCCATGTCACGAGAAATAACCCCCAACAAGGAAGAACCATTGGTTAACATTGTTGCATAAACAATATGCATGTCAGTACATAAACAAAGAGTGACGGTGGACCAAACTCCCTACCCAACCCTACAACCGCAGTAATATGGGATTACAATTTTGGTATTAGTTCTAATGTGACAGCCTCTACCATCTCTTCCAAAATAGGAAATATTAAATTAGGGTAGATCAAACAAAAGAGTACTCATTGGGTACCTCAATCCAAATAATGATGATTCATTCTATTTGTGATCTTCAAATGGTACGAAACAATAGATCATAAAAGGGACTCCAAAAGTCATAATGTAATTAAGGGTATCCCTTAGGGGATCCTTGGTAAACATATAGAAAATTGATGCATCCTACACAGGATCATCAAGTTCAAAATGGAAATGGATGAATCCTTGATACCATCTATTCTCATGACATCTCATGCCATAAAGTCACATCTCGCTGGGGAAATCTTCTCAAAGGACAATGCACTAGTGCATTAGTCGTGAGAGATAGATCATATCCAATATTAGATTAGGAAATCAACTAGGATAGTCTAAACACCCAACTTATCATTTACATTCAAGTCTCTCCCTCATGATATGACTGAATATGATTACTAGAGGAAGAACATCTATATTTATGTAGAAGCCCCAAAACACTGACTAAGAGTCCTCAGATGGCTCTAATGTTCTCCCCATCAGGATTTTCATGGATGAATACTCATAATGGACTACTCATTAGTCCAATTCTAACTATGGGTAATGAAGTCATGATAACCCATAAAAGTGTTAAAAAGGGGTACTACATGCATTTACACCATTGGTACATGGTTTGTACTCCGAATGGCCCCCATGGGCATGTCCTCTGTCGTCTATGGCATGTAAATTTCCTAGGTACTCAAAATGTAATGCGGGTACTCTGCGTGTACCCTATATAGGGTACATGACTGTGTCCCCCAACTAGCCTATCAAGTTACATTTCTAGGCCATGAACATCCACAGGATGTTTGTCCCTCATGGGGTCTAGCAATGTACTATAACCAACCTTGTACCCTTACACGGGATTTCCTAGACACGTACTTGGTTACATGGAAGATTACGAGTACATGGAATTTATGATCACATACAAAGAATGTACTCCGAAAACTTCATCTTCCCTGAATGGGAAGAACATACTACATGTCACTTAGAGCAACACATAATTTACTTGGGGTTTACTAAATAGAAAACCCATAGATAACCCATTGACATTTTACTATCACACAAAAAAATCGTTACTCTTGGGGAAATTAGAATGCATTATAGCGTTTCAAAACATGAAGAATTTAACATAACTAGGTTTTTTGGTAAATTTAAAATAGATTGACCTTTTTTCTAAAACCACTGATGCTTTGTTCGATTTCACATTACATTGTTTTGGAATGTCGAGAGATCCATGATGGAACACTCTCATCTCCAGATCTCTCTTTCTATCTCTCTCGATCCCTTTATCTCTTATCATGTGATGAAAGAGAACCAACACTGGATTTCTGTGTGTGAGATGGATGAGGAGATTAGAAAAATTAAAATGAAAAAAATGAAAATGATGAAAGGAGTAGAAAGGAAAAATGTAACCAACCGTACCCCAATATCCAACTCATGTTTATGCCTCTCCTAGGCTAAAATCTCCATTCCAAACACAAAAGTGGAGACAAAATCTCAATATGATTCCCGGTTCTGATGATTTAGTCGAATTAAAATATACAAACAATTTATTATTTAATTAACTAAATAATTAATTATTACACTAAAATTAAAACAGTTTGATCTGGATGAAACAACTTTCCTAGGGAAAACACCTAATTTAGAGACCAACAAAGTGGTCATAAAAATTACATGAGATCGTTTAATATCAGAATCGTCTATTATATCTCTTTAAATGCATTTGAAATAAAATATTACAAATTCTTCTCAAAAATTTAGTATAGAAAAACATGTTTCATTACAGAAAAAATGGTAAAACCCATGAGAAGGTCTGTGGTTTTGATTACATTATTATATAGAGTAAAATACCTATTTTTAAGAAATAATATAGAACTCACATCTCGTGTCCTATATGAAACTATATATTATCCAATTTCTCTTAAATCAAAAACCATGAGAACATTCATTATCTAACCACCCCTCTCTTAATTCCTTTTATGGTTCCCCAATATCATAATAATCTCATACCAAGCTTTTGGAATCAGACTCTAAATGTAATAGTTCATCCACTCTCCATTTAATTGAAGCTTCTCTTCAATGTTATGCCTCTTAAATTTTTTTTAAATTTTGGTATATGTTCTTCTATATACCCCTTATTGTCCATTTGATTTTAAAAATGATGAGATACCCCTTCACTCTCACTAATAACTCCCATTAAACGTTATTTAAACCTGTTAGCATGCCGAAATTTAGTGAGGGATCCTCTCCTTATCCACTTTATCCAAAAATCCTATTTGTCTTATGTTTTTTATATTGATTTCCTAATTTTTGGATATGTTCTTACATATCCCCCTTACATTCCCTTATTTGTAGAAATTAGGTGATACCCCTATTCACTCTCATCAATACCACCCTTGAAAATTCATACACCCCTATTATGATCTCAAAATTCCACTGTGATTTTCCATACCAAACAATTGTCTAGTATATAACCATACCCATTTCCTATCAATTGTATTCTGCCCTATGAACATATAATTACATTTATTTTGTACTTATACTTATTTGTTCCACACTATTTTATCATGGAAGTAAATAGGATGGTGAATGAATATATATTTTATGGTTTTTGTGGCACACATAAGCATGAGATAGAAATAAAAGTGATGGTTGTTGCCATAATAATATAGCACTCTAATGCATTTGTTAATGTTTTAGTATCATGATATAACATTTAAGGGATTCGTTAGTTGATAGAATCCATCATGATATATATTCCATCATGATGTATTAGTATTTATCCTTGACATTTGTTTATGATGTAGTGTTTTATATCATTTCTATATTTAACTTATTTACTATATGTTATCATATTATATCATGCCTCATTGTTCATGTTTATGATTATAAAACATTTTATTCCCACTGATATGCATATTGTCTTAAATGTTTTATTTTTATTCATGATTTTCCATGCTTATTCTTTTACAGGACTTAACAGCTCAACCCATTATTACGTATGTTCCCATTTTTCTTAGAAAATTTTACATTTGTGGGAATAAAATGAGAATGTTACGGAATTTTTTAATAAATATGATGTATTTTCGATTTAAGTTGTCAGGTAATGTATCTAATTATGAAAATACTAGACTCCTTGATCCACCATGTTTTTTATGTGTAAACTATTTAATAAATTCTGAGAAAAATTGTAATATAGGGATGATATTTCATAGTTATTATCAAAAGGAATGATTAGTTACTTTTGGGTTTGTATGTGTAAAATCTTCATAAATACTTATGCATAAAAAGTATTCTAATACATCCATAAATTATTTTAATGTATATTTAATGTGGTTTATTAAGAAAATAAATCACTTTCTGGATTCTATAAGTGGATGTGGCTCTAGTATAGATGTACATAGGGGTAAAAACTTAAAACACTACATTATGCTATACTTGAAAACGAACAGGTGAACAATAAGGGGCCTTGAGGGACCCCTAGTTCAACACTCCCGGGATATATGCTTTGGTAAATTCCCAAGATCATTACGAACCATTTTTAAAGGGAAAAAATCCTTTAAGAGTATATGTTAGGAAATAAATCATGGATAACAGATTTTAATACCTATAAATTCATATAGTATAGAAATAAAAGTCACATATAGTTTATCCCTTCAATGTCAATGAATTCATATTTATGCATCTAATAATATAAAATTAATCATCCCTATTTTTCCCTTTATTATATTGATCTATAATTTTATCAACAAAATTTACATTTTTATAGTTATTTTATATAGTATAAATAACATAAAATCAACTATATAATACAAAATATATTTTATAAAAAATGAATGAATGAAATAAGAGCCATTTCTAGAAGTTTAGGATCATATACCAATGAAATAGTAATATGACCATTGGATTAGTAATGTGACCATTAGTAATTTTATTATTACCAATAGAATAGTAACATAACATATGAAATTATATATAAAATTTAGGTATCTTATAAATGAAAGAATGATAAATTTATACCTGGATATAAGTAACTAAATATTTTAAAAATAATAAATTATTTGTTTTTTGTCATAAATATTTACAAACAATATTATAATTAATTTATTGAATTATAAATAAATTTATTTCCACAAAATATTTTCATAAATTATTATTTTCTTATAAATATATGATAATTTTAGGTTACAATAATTAATTTTTCAAGAATTTATAAAAATCATTATAATAATTTAATTGGTATTTTTTGATTAAATGATAATTTTATTTAAAAAATAATGTTTTCATATTTAGAAAATTATTTTCCTTAAAGGATGATAATTTTGGAATTATACACATCAAATAATAATTATAGAGAATCTTTCGGATTTTTCTATGATTGATTATTATTTAGTGAATAGTGAAATACAGTAATTTACAATTTTTAATAAATACATGAATTATTGAGTCACTGATGATGTATAGATTATTTGAGTGCATAATATCACAATAATATTAATTATTTTGATATATTTGGTGATATCTTAAAATTTAATTTGTCTTGATCCAAAATAATAAACAAATATATAAAATATTCCAAAAAGAACTATTCTCCTCAACTATAATTATTAATCATCACCACCTCATATCCACACACCTAAAAAACCTTTAATATTTTTTATATTTTACCCATTTTCTCTAACAATTCTCTACCCCATGTTTTGGTATTTTTGATCACACCGAAGTACCATTTCATTGTTACTTAAGATTATTCCTGAGTTAAAGAATTCAAAAGGAAAAATCCCCCTTTTTATTTTATTTTCTTTTTAATTTAATTTATTTAATTATCCTCCCCTCACCTAAAACTATATAAGAAGAATTATAACTCCGATTTATTTTTTAAATTTTAATTTATTATGATTATGGAAGTATTATTCTTTAATTCTGTTCCCTCTCCCTTTTATTCAAAAATTGAAAATATCATCCATGTTGTGTTAATTTGCCGCCATCATTGATGATGCATTTTCATTTTATACTATCTCCTTAAAGTAGGATTATAAAACCTTAATTTTTTTTAAATTATATTTTGTCACATATATTATTATTCATTTAGTGTTGTGGAACTATTATATATACATTATATTAACTAATGAAAGAAAACTAGTTTGTGATGGTTAAAAACTGCCTAATTAATCTATATGATTATCACTTTTATCCTATAAAATCATACATACTAACCCCATATAACCAAAATAATTATATGAAAATTCCATATACTATATGATCATTAATAAAATATAATTTCATTTTTGTATATTTAGTTTCATTTTATAGAAACCTCCATAATTATATACATGTAATCCAATCATGAAAACCAACGTAATGAACACTCTCAAACGATGGAATTAAATCTTATAACTAAAAAAAATTGATTAAATGAACTTAATAAAATTATAATAATTCAAATAAATGTTTAATAGTTTTTAATTAATTTATTAATGAATCTAATTTCATTATTTAGGTCATTCTGTAAAAGTGTTGAAGGCTTTTAGATGTAAGGTACTGCTTTCTTTCCTAACATCAATTTTCATTCGAGTTATGATTTATCCTTCTTTAAACCAATGTAATTTTTGATTATTTTTATATATTTATTCTTGATTATTTTTAAATGTTCTGACCTTACGTATCTATATCATTTCACCTTTATTTTATAATTAAATATATATTTTCAAGGTTCCCTTCTCAATTGTTCCTAATATACAAGCCCAGTTGATGGGAAATTATCAAATTGTACATATTTTGAAGAACGATCCATAATATATTATAAGGACCCATCATTTTAATTATTTTTATAATGTTTTCATTATTTTTTTTCAATTTTAGTTTTATGAAAACCATTAGGAAAAAAACTAAATAATTATTTCCTATAGAACTCTTTTTTATGAAGTAACAAAGGTTATTTCTCCCAGTAAATTCTCAATGATTTTATTAGAGTATTTTATTTTATATCAACACCTCTGATAACACTTATGATTTATTGAGATTTATCTATTGTTATAATTATATACAAAACTTTATTACATGTTTTATGATTAGTTTTACTATAGATGTTATATCTTGATATTATTCACCCTACTAATCAGAATCGTTAGTGATTATGTATATAGAATAATGAAAATTATTTCTATTTCATATGAATATCATTTTTTTAAACCCATTAATATGTGAAATTAATTGGATGTAATATGGGATAGGTGGGCCCTGATATATAACCTCTATGAATCGGTAGGACTCATTAGACAAAATAGGTATAGATTTGGCTGGGGACTTAACCATTTATTTTTAGATTTCTCGGTCAAGGCCTTGATGTTATGTTTCAGATGTAAAATATTATGCATTCACTTAGTATGATATTATAAATTTATAATCCATGTGATTATTTGACAACTAGAATATCCATGGTTAAGCTTCATACTCAAGTGATTATTTATATGGCATTATTTTTAAATCTTTTATTTTTTCTATATTATGCACCTGATTATGTTCAAATGTCATGTGTTTTTACTCATTCACCAGGACTTATTTTTTATATTAGCTTTGGTTGTATTACTTACCACAACTGACAATCTAAGATCTCCCCTTTCATATGTTTAATATTTTTTAATATGCAAAAATATCTTTTATGAATGGCTTTCAAGGATAATCTCGAAGTATTCGATGTTTCCAATGGAGATGATATATAGTTTTTATTTCAATTTGTAATGTAAAACATATTATTCAATCTAGCTTTAAAAAACAATTAAACTATTTTTACTTTGGTATATGAATTCCTTATTTGTTATAAAAATGTAATAAAGTAAGGAATCAGATCTGGGAAACTAGGTTTATGGTCTTTATAGATTGTATAAATATATTTTTTGTAGAAAAATAGGAAATTGGATTTATAAAACATTGATTTGGGAACCAAACCGTAAGAGATACTTTTAGGATAATCGTATAAGAACATCCTGTATTTTTTTTATAAGTTTGATATTATGTGGGTGTTTCTTGAAATACATACATATCTAGATGCTACATGTGGATGTGATTCTGGAACAGATGTACCTTGGGGTAACAACTCTACAAGGTGACCTGACCCTCACTTAGGTTAACCTGGTACATTACAACATGTTTAAATACACACATGGTTTGATACTCTATGGGGATATTGTTAGGATAATTCACATTTTCATAATAGACCATTATGATGGATTTAAAAGTAAACACATCCCAAAAAAATAAATTATATCATTATGATATTAGTTGTGCATAATTTCCAATTTATATTGTGTTTCTCTAGTTTAAAAATTATTCATTATGATTCATAAAAAAATTTAGTGAAAGAAATTATTTTGAAATAGATCATAGTGGATGGAATGGAAACTGAGTAAGCATGTTTATCACATGTAGGTATTCCCCTCTTATGAAAGATAATTATTTTTTTATTGGAGTTGTGATTGGTGATGAGAAACATATAATTATACTGGGAAAACTGATTTAGGATATAAAAAACATCCTTACCCATGTGGAGCATTCAGGCCAACAATGTATAGGAGAAATTTAGATCGCCTTATGTGACATCATCCTTCTACATTTAATGGGACTACAAACCCATTTTCACTCTCTGGGAATTAATAAAAGAGATAATATAATCATGGATATTTATTGACTATCAGGTGTTGCTGATTTAAGGCGGTCATTGATTCAAAATGCAGAGGAGGAGAAAAAAAAATTCCAATATGGAATGGAAGTAATTTAAAGAAATTCTCCTATAAAAATATTTCCCAAGAGAACAATGAGTATATACAAAGAGGAAATTATAGAGTTTGAAATAAAAAGTGGATGAAAATGTTTGTGAAGTATAAAAGCTAACTTTACGATGTTATCAAGGAATGTTGATGACTACATATGTAATCCATGGTACAATAGTGATAGATTCCTTAGTGGTTTAAAATAATTATTCCAAAGGAAATACATCTCCCATAATTTACCCTAAAATAAAGATATAATCTCAAGTGATATCAAGTTACAGAAATAATTCACTAAGGATTATGAATTTAAAGGGAAAAAAGAGAAGAAGTTTGGCGCAGGAAAAAATGGATAAAGGTAAGACTAAAAAGAGGTGTTTTATAATGTTTGATAATTGTGGGTGGAATCACCTGGGTGCATGCATAAAAGGAAAATGACTCTATTAAAAGTGTAGATAAAAATGCCACCAAGGACATTATTAGATGTGAATGAAAGATGCTACCAATTTTCAATGCCTTAATTTTAGGAAAATGGGAAATTAGTAAAATAGAAATATTAATTTTCTAATAATCAAGGATATTTTCCACAAAAAAAGGGAAAGGGGGAATGTCTAATATTATGTGATCACAACTACGGAGAATGAAGATCCTAAGGATGTAGTGGATTGTGCTATAATATTATCTTGGAATGCGTCCAATGATATATTTGATTATAGATAATTAAATTCTTTTATATATTCCCAATTTTTGAAGAAAATTATACATTTCCTTTTTGGTTTAAAAAAGTTGATGTTAGTAAAAAATCGTAAGGGAAGTATCCTAGAAAAAAATATGTGTTGGTGAGTCCCCTTTATGACACATAAATGTTCATCAGTTTCAAATATAATAATCATACATATGGATGATTTTTATATAAACCATGGTATGGAGTCTCATTCAAAATATAATGTGAAAATATATTACATGAATAATGACATTAGAATTTGTGTGGAAGATGTAGAATCCCTTATATTTAGATAAGACACTTAATCAAATAGTTATTATCCAGATCCACCTCCAATTGATCTTCTCAACTAAATTCATATGTAGTAATAGAAAACATCATCTACGGATCTTAAAATTTAATATGTGTCCATTGTGAATGAATATATTTATGTATTTCTATAGGATTTACCATGACATCCACTAGATGAGTATGTTGATTTATCAATTGTTTAAATTCTTGGTGCAAGACCTATATTAAAGAATCATTATAGAATGGACACCATTGATTTAGTTCATCTAAATAAAAATTTACAGGAATTGAGTGATAATGGATTTTTTTCTCTAGAGTTTATATATGGGGGGCCCCTTTTTCCAGTTTCAGGAAGAAAAATGGATCTATGAGGTACTAAATTTTTATAAGAAAATCAAGTCAATTAAAATAATTAAATGTTATCATATTCCTCGCGTTGATGATTTATTTCATCAACTTCATGGATTATACTATTTTTTGAATATTGACATTCGATATGAGTATCATAAATTTCTTGGGAGGAAGGAACATATTTCAATTACATAATTTCAAAATTTGTATTTACATTATGAGTTTAACATTATATCATTTGGACCGACTAATGTACCCTCTTTATTTATGGATCTAATGAATACCATGTTCAAAGAATATATTCATGGTTTTTTGTGGTAATTATTGATGATATCATGATATTCCAAATATAATGGGGACCATGAAGAGCACTTATGGTTTGTTTTGGAGACTGTTATAAGAAAAGTGTCATATGGACGGTTTAGTATGTGTGAATTTTGGCTTCAATCAATTACTTTTCCTCACCATATTGTCTCTAAGGGTGGAATCTCAATTCATCCATTGAAGGAAAAGGAATTCCAAAAATGGCCTACACTAATGAACATAACTGAGGTATTTTGTTTCATTGGATTAACAAGTTACTATAAGTATTTTGTTTAAAATTTCCTCGATTAGATAACCCATTAACCATGATTAATTATAAAGTTATTATGTACATATGGCTTAGAGAATATGAAGAATGGCATGAATAAATGAAAAAATATATGTGAATTTTATGATCATAACTATTCCATCAAGAAATAGTGGATTTGTGATTTATATGTATGCATCAATGAAATGGATAAGATGATTACCTATATATAATGATTGTTTAATGTCCTATTCATAAAATATATTAAATTACACATGAACAAAACTATCCAAATCATTATCTTGAGTTAATAATATTAATATTTACTCTGAAAATATAGAAACACCATCTCTATGGTGAAAGATGTGGGATATATACATATGAAAAGATTTTGAAATATATTTTCTCATATAATGAACATAACCTGATACATAAAAAATTTCTCAATCCACTCATGAATTATGATTGTTCCATACACTTCCTCCAAGGTAAGTAGAATAAGGTAGTATATGCAATGAGTTAGAAGGACTGTGGAGTTCTAAACCTACACGGATTATCAAGGAACCTATGTACAATTACCTAGACAATATTAATATGGGAATTATCAAGAAAGGGGAAAAATCATTAATTTTTCAATTGGTTTCCCAACCACATTTATTGTAAATGATTAGAAGTTCTTAGACTCATGATGATAACTATCAAATTATAATTATAGTTGTGAAGGATGGGATTTTGACATACATTGTGTATGATATTGGAATTATGAAATTTACGAAGATATATTGTGTTCCATATATATAAGAGTTATATTATAAAATCTTGGATGATTCTCATATTTTGAATTTATCTACACACCTTGGTCTCTCTAAGTTGTATTGTGATTTTAAGAAACATTTTAGGTGGGATGATATGAATTTGAAAATTGGTGATTATGTATCCTGATGTTTAGTCTATCTATAGGTGAAGACTGAAAGACAACCTCTAAGAAGATTCATGAAACATCATATTATTTATACATGGAAATGGGATAACTTCACTATGAATTTTTCACTATATTACCAAAAACTCCATGGAAAAATGATTCCATATAGTTTATTGTGGATCAAAATTCCAACTCTTCACATTTCCTCTCTATGAGAGAGTATTTTCCACTATAGAACCTTTCTTGAATCTATTTTAATGTCATTTTATGTTTTCATGGAGAACAAATTTATATTATTTCTAACCATGATACCCAATATACATTGTAATTCTATAAAAGTATTCATAATTATTTAGATATTGAGCCTCATTTGAGAACAAATTATAACCATCAAACCGATGGAAAATTTAAAAGGATCGTTCAAACATTTTAATTCATGTTGATATAATGTGTAGTTAAATTTATTGTTATGTGGGATTAGTATTTTCCTTATGTATTGTTTTATTATAAAAATATTTTCCATTCATTTATTCAAATTGCACCATATGAATCCTCATATAGAAAGAGATTTCATACCCCAACTTGTTGTATGATGTTAGTGAAATGAATCTTATAGTCGTAGATATTGTGGAGGAAACAATATAAAATTGAAAGACTATTAAAAAACATATCAAATAATAAAAATTGTAGAAAAAGAGAAATTCTAATAACCAAAGAAAATATTTTGAGTATCATGTTGGAGATTAGGTTTATTGAATGTTTATCTATGGAAGTGTTTTATATGGTTTAGTATTATAGGGAAACTGAGTAACATGTAAATAATACCTTCTAAAATTATAGAGGTAATTGGAGCTATGGATAATTATTTGAAAATTATACCTATCAATTCTAGATATAATAATGTGTTCCCCATCTCTTTGTGAAGGATGTACATGCCAAACCCAACACATGTTCTCACTTCTAAAGAAATAGAATTGAAACTGATTTTTCATACTATGAAGAAATTATAACGATTCTAGAAACTAGAGTACATTTTCTAAATAAACAGATGGATTAGATGGAAAACTTACTTTGGAAAAATCATATAATTGAATAACTTATGTGGGAAAAAGAGGGTGTTATGATTAATAACTACCCAAATCGTTTTATGAGGTGACATTCTAGAAATTAAGAAGAATTTTTTTGAGAGGATAATGTAATGAAACAAAATTATATCAATGAAATTTCTCTTATTATATTTATTTTAAATTTAAAAAATCACTTTAAAATTCTTTCAAAAATACAATAAAATCATTAAAAATTTGGGATTATTGATATAAGAGGCATTTCTAAAGGTTAAGAAACCTAATTCATTGTAACAGTATCATGAACATTGGAATAGTAATGTGACCATTAGGTATATAAATATTACGAATGGAATAGTAACTTTACCTATGATAGTTTAAATAAATTTTTTTATTTTATAATTTGAAATCTGATATATTTATATCTTCATATAAGTAACTATGGGTTTTAAATATAATAAATTAAGTGTTTATAATTTTTTTGTCATAAATATTTAATTAAAATTTTACAATTGATGTAATGTTTTTGAAGAAAAATATGTTTTCATAAAATAGATTCATGAATTAGTAAATTTTTTCCTTCGAATTATAAGATAATTTAATGATAACATAATTAATTAGTCCAAGTGTCCAAAAATTGGTTATAATATTAAAATAAGTATTTTTCAAGAATGTAGTGATTTAATTTAAAATTAATTTGATAATATTTACAAAATTATTTTCATTAAATGGAGTTCTTTTTAAAATTCTACACATCAAAAAAGTATTTGGTATAATTTTTTGGATCTTTCTAATATACCCGAATTTTTTTCGAATAGAAAAATATGGAAATTTTTGGTATTTAATAAATACCTGAATTTTTGGTCATATATGATGTATGGATTTTGTAAGTCCATAATATCCAACCAAAATTAATTATTTTAATATATTTCGTGATAATTGTTAGAATAATCATAGTGTTGAGCCAAAATAACAAACAAATGAATTAAATATTAAAAAAACACTCCTCTCTTCCACTATAAATACCACCACTCGCCACAAAAAAACCGCCATATCCCAAATCTCCAGCACATATTCTAATCATTAATTTCCCAAAAAAGACCATTTTAATGTTCCTTAAGGAGTTTCTCTAGGAGAATGATTAAGGAGGTAAAATTATTTTTATTTTATATTATTTTATTTTAAATTTCATTTCTTTTATTATTATTTACTCACCTCCCACTATCCAAGAGGAATGATAACTCCAGTATCTTTTATTACTTGGATTATTATTTGGATATTGGAATAATTTATTGTCTAATATCTTACCTCTCACTTTTATTATATAATTGTAAATATTGTTTGGGGTGTGTCGATTTACTGCCACCGTGGATGATGTGTTTCCATTTTTCACTAACTCCCTAAAAGATTGATATAAAAAAATAATTAGGGTTAAATAAGATGGAATTTTAAACATAATATGTTATTTAGTGTTTTGGAACTATTATATATACATAATATTAATTAATGAAACAAAATTAGTTTTCGATGATTGAGAAACCACCAAAATAATCAAAATGATTATCTATATTGTCTTATCAAATTATTCAACCTCACCCCATAAAACCAATAAACTTATATAACCATTTATCTACTATATTATCATTTATAACATATAATTTCAGTTCTGGGAAAATATTCTAATTTCAAAATAACATCCATACTCTTATATAAGTAAACCAATTAAGGAAGCCAAGAAAAAAACACTACTATGTGACGAAATTAAATCATAAAACAAATGAAAAGGCCAAAATGATCATAATAGAATAATAATAAATAAATAAAGTTTAAATAGGTTCTAAATTAATATAAAAATGAATCTAATTTCATTATGTTGGAAATTAAGTACATGTGTACAACCGTTTTAGACATAAGTTTGTGGTTTCTTCATGAACCTCCATTTTCATTCAGGTTATGCTTTATACCTCTTGACAAAAATGTGATTTTTAATTATTTTAATAATTTTTAACTATTTTCTGTGTAAATTTTTAAAAATAATGTATAATTATTTTTAATATTTATTTTATGTAGAATTCATATTTTACAAGGTTCCCTTCCCAATTATTCTTAATAGTCAAGCCTGATAATTGGGAACTTCCCAATTTGTTACCCATTTTCATATACCATCCATAATAAATTATAAGGCACCATTATTTTTATAAAATCAGTAAATTTTTTTCTTTTATTATTTCAATATTATACTCTATGTTTTGTTTCAATAGACATTGTTTATAGTAATTCAACAAGACGTATTTTTTGTATTAGCTTCCACTATATTACATACCCTTAATGACCATCTGAGCTCACCCCTTAGTATTTTTTATGTTTCATAGGATGTAATGATTTATATTATGAATAAAATTTAAGGACAATGTAGGATATTGGGATGTTTCCAGAGGGTTTTATATGTTTTTTACATTTAAATTGTCATGTAAGAATTATGATTGTATTGGGTTGTCAAAAACTAATAAACTTTTTGGTTCTTTGGTATGTGAATTACTTTTTTATTATACAAAGGTTATAAATAAAGGATGTAGCTATAGAAAACATGGGTCAGGGTCTTTATATTTATTCTTAAAAATGCTCAGATATAAGAGGAACCAGGTAATAACAAAATGTGAAGGGAGTGTGATGACTATAAAAAATAAATTCCTAACATGATGGGATCCCAAGTATGAAATCTCATGATTATGCCCAACAAAATATCAAATATTACAATTCACATCTAGTACTTAGTATAATTCTCAAATACATCATATAAGAGTAATAAAATATCATAAAATATGATTATATGTTAATGGTGAAAAGAGAATCATGCCCCAATTTACATTGTGCAATAAACGTGGATGGAGAGACCAAGGTAAATGCCGAAATAGAATTGGGTGATGCTTTATTTGAGGAAATATAGGGAATAAAGTAGTTAATGAAATTATGAAAATGAAAATTTAGATTGAGGGGAATGATGTTAAATATAAGATACTATATACAATAATTTTTTATGAATGTGGATATTTTGTGATTTATCCTAGAAAATTCTCTATTCCAAGGGCTGATAAGTATGATAAAAATCAATATCTACAAGATTGAGGGAATAAAGAAAGTCATATTCTGGGATCAATCCTGGTGATTAAAGTACATGTAACCTCTACTCCATAGTTTTTAAGGTTCTGTTTTATTTTAATTCATGGACTACTGTTATTAATATAAATTTTATCAAAAGATTGAGTCACCACTAATGATGTTTTTTATCATCATGGAAAACTTCATTGATTATTATATCACATGTTGATGTTTGTGGGAATGTTCTTCATGAAATGACAATTGTATAGACGTAGTGTAATTTGATGTTATATTTGTTATTTAATGGTCATCCTTTTATAAAGTAATCATAAATTTCTGTGAGAAGGAAATTTATCTTTGTATCAAGAATTTTCCAATGATTATTTATATGTTAAATAAGGAGGATTATGATTAGTTGGAACCAATATCTCACATAGATATATTATTTCCATTATATTAATCATATCTAGCTCCAATTATTGATTATAAGGGATATAACATCCTAAAATACATTCCCATTGTTGGGTAATCCATTAATGTGTTTACCAAAGAATTTATCGGTCTTCCTCATAGTCAAGAGGATGAATTTTCAGTTGATCTTTTACATGTTGTGTTTCCATTATCCCATACTCCATATAGAATAGATTTTTTGGAACTTTAGGAAGTGAAGAAACAACTAAATGAGCATATATAAAAAGTGTTCATATGACCATGTGATTCACTAAGGGGTTCACCAGTAATCTTCATCATGAAGAATGATGGGTAAATGCACATTTTCATTAATTATCAAAAGAAAAAAATATCATGATAAAGAAAAAGAATCCATTTCTATAGATAGATGACTTATTCGATTAGATAGTTGGAGAACAATACTTTTACAATGTTTATCATCGATATAGGTTTTAACAAGTAAGGGAGAATAATGAGGATATCCATAATTATTCATTCCAAATAAGGTACGGGCACTATCTGTTAATAGTGAGGCCTTTCAAACTCACAAATGCTCAAGAAATCATCATGGACATGATGAGTAGAGTCTTTAAGGATTATCTAAAAAATATTTTCGTGGTCTTTAAATAATATATTCTAATGTAATCCAAAATCAATGAGGAGTATGAAGAGAATTAGAGCACAGCTCGAATGGCCTTTGAAAAGGAGAATCATTATGAAATGTATAAAAATGTGAGTTTAGTGGAAGGAAGTCAAATTATTGGGGAAAATTATCACTAGAAATGGGACATCATTAGACCCTTCAATATTTGAATCATTTTATTGACGGATGAGGAAAATATCACTGATAGATATCCATAGTTTCCATGGATTATGTGAGTACTATTATTTATTTTTCATAAATTTGTCATTATTTTTAGACATTATAACCATGCTAACTCGGAAGGGAGTTATGTTTGATTGTATTGATGAATGTGAAGAGAGATTCTAGGATTTGGGAAAGAATATCATAACCACACCGTTGCTCACACTACCCACTAGTGGAAATATTTTAATGTTATTGAATGTTGAATTGATGAAGGGGTTGGGATGGTTGTTATTGTAGAATGAAATTATGATAGACTATTCCACAAGGATTTTAAATTTTCCAAAATTCAACTATGCAATACAAGATCTAGACTTGTATTTAGTGATATTTTCATTGAAATTTTTTTGGAATCGTATATTTAGGGAGAATTGTGAAATTTATATGGGTGAAAAGAGCCTTAAGTATATATATTCACACATAAATAGTATATTATGGAAAATTAAGATGGTCTGAGCTAATCAAGAACTATGACTGTTCAACTGACTAGCATCCTAATAAACTAAATGATGTGTAAGATGATCCATATTGAAAGGATCCAAAAAATTTATCATTGATCTGAATTGAGATGGATCTGGTCTTCCTAAACCTGAAAAATATGGACATCAGAATCATAATAGAAGGAACATCATCAATCATTTCAAAAATTATTTCCCAACCACCCCTTATAGAGATGAAAATGGATTCTCAAAGAGATTGCGGGGGAAATCAAAATAAATAGGATGTTTTAAGAAAAGGTAAATTATAATAGTTTAATTGTAATGAATAAGGAGTTGTGTGATTGGGGTCAAGAATATTGTACGATAAAATACAGAGTTAAAGAAGGATCCATTAGATGATGTGAATAGTTTTACCATCAACATCCATCCAGGGAGCACAAAGATGAATCATGATCTTAGAGATCACTATTCCGGGGACAATATGAAGAAGTATATCACATAATATACTTCTATATGTTTTTTGTTTCAACAAATGGAGGTTCAAATGAAAAATATCTAACTGGATGATACAACCATTACCCCTAACTACATGTAAATGGGAAAACATCACCATATAATTTTCACTCATCTTATGATGAAATAAAAAGGAAATAATGTTACATGTGTAATAGTGGATCATATTAAAAAGAATTATCACATAATTTAAATTTAATAGTACATATCAGTTGATAAAATTTCATAGATATACATTATAGAAGTTTTGATGTTGTACAGAACACTAATATCGATTATATCTGATCGAGATTAAATATCTACTTCTATGTTTTGGAAGAGTCTCAAACTTAATCTAAATACAGAGTTGAACATAAATATTGAATATCACCCTCAAAATGATGTCCAATCCAAGAAGATTATCCAGAGACTCAAGGACATGATGATATCATGCTCCATTCACATCAGAGGAGGATGGTATTAAAATTTTTCTCAGTTTTAGTTATTATTCAATAATAGTTTCCACTAAAGAATCCAAATGGTAACCTATGAATCCCTCTATTGGAAGAGATGAATAATGTATTCATGTTGGGATAAAGTTGGAGAATACAAATTTCTAGTCCCTAAAATGCTTTAGGAAATTGTGAAATGTTGAAGCCAATTCGACATCACATCAAGTATGCTCATAAATGAAAAAATGTATGCTATAAATCATTGATTAGACCTAGATATTGAGGTTGGAGATAAGTTATTCCGACCAATATCCCTATTTTATAAATTCATATGATTCGGGATAATGTTATATCATATTCACAGAAAAAATTTTCCCTTTCATATCCTTGATCTCAACGGAGTTGGGGCATATCGACCAGAAAACCAACATAACCTTTCTCAAATACATGATTTTCTATACATATCACACTTGAGGAATTACATAAAAGACCCATCACATATACTCAATCTGGATGTAGTTCCAATAGATAATTAACTTTTCTATGAGGAGAATCTGGTGATGATCTTATATCATAGAGACCATGTTCAATGAAATAAGATAAACCACTAGGTCAAAGTGCTCTGGAGAAACCAAAAGATTCATGAAGATATGTGGTAATGTATAGTAGTGATGATATCATTTAATCATCATATTGTTTATTTTGTTAAATGAAAATTTCGAGTGTAAAATATCAAAATTGGTAAAAATTGTAATGACATTTACTTTTATAAATAAAATTCTTTTTGTAGTTGAATTAAATTATATATTCTGTATTATGGTTAAATAAAAAACAAGCACATATTTATTTTTATTATATACAATTTGATTTAAAATAATATTAATCCTTATAAATGATGATAATATATACATTTAACAGTGATAACATTATTATTACTAATATAGGGTTTTGAATAATCCAACTTACACGGACAAAGGAATCGATCGTTAAACCAATTGGCTTGTACCACATGAAGACTATTTTTAGTGAATCTAAGGGAGATATCATCATATGGATTATCCCTTTATCAAGACCAATATGTGATCCATTAACTAAATATTGAGCAAAACATTATACTGGTGATGTTCAGTCTCACAAAGATCACAACCACAATAATGTACGTTAAACCACCCCATGAATATTTCACCACAACACATGATACCCTTGATAAATTTTCTTATGTATTAATGGTATAGCTATCATGAACCTAGAAATATGAATATGTAAATTATTTTTAATAAAAAAATGGTTATAATTAATTTTTACATTATAAATGATTTTAATTTTGATACAATAAAACACAAAGTGTATTTTTTGGTAATATTCAAATTTAATTTAGGAATTTATATTAATAAAATAATTCATTTCAGAAATAAATATTACTTTAATAAAATATTTCTAATAAATAATTTATATTAAATATAAATTATTATATAACATTTATGAATTCATAGGTAATTTTTATAAGCGTTTGACCATTATTATTGTCAAAAAAACCATGAATTTCATAATAACTGTCGATTCTTATTATAAATGTGAGCATACATATATTGATAAAATTTTATTGAAAAAATGAGTATAATTATTCTAATAAAAATTTATAATTTATCATGTGGTTACTTTTTCATAAATTTATGATATTTTCAAATTTTCAGGTAAAAATTAAATAAATTTTAAATATACTGTGTATATTATGACATCGTAATGACCCAAAAGTGATTTAAAAGATGACATAAAATGGTTCCACTCCTGAATTTATTTTTAATCTTTAAAATTATGTAAATATGATTAAATTTTATAAATTTTTAAAATAATTTAGGGATCCTCCATATCCTAAATTTAATTTAATTTTATTAAATTTATTTCTTTATGAACATGAATCACTTCCACATCATTAATGGTAATGTTATAATAAGTTCTGACATGTGACATATAAAAATATAAAACAATAATTTTTTTTAGAAACTATTGGAAAATAACCAAGATGAGTTTTAATTTTATTTATTACTTTATTATATAGATTCCAAAAATATACGTTAGAGAAATAAAAGAGAACTCACAAATCATTTCTTATATAAACCCATAAAAACTCTTTATTTTCTTCATTAAAAAACCATAGAACACATATTTACTATGTAATTAACTATATATAGTCCTCAAAAGGTTCCCCATTATTTCATGAAGATTCTACAATGATTTTTGAATCACACTCTCATGTTAAGGGATCTTCCACTCTAATTTTTATCCAAGCACAACAATAAATTTATGCCTCTTAATTTTCATTTCATCTTGTTGGAATATTTTATTCCATACAGCTTTTCTAAATACTTGATTTATAAATGATGGGAAACTCAATTCCTTATCATTATTACTTCCCATTATCCTTTATATAAACATGATACCATGAGTAAATTTAGTATGGGATCCTCTTCTTCTCAACATTATTTAGGTATCTTATTTATCTTTTTTTCCTTTTATATTATTTTCAAAAAATTTAGATATTTTATTCTATATCCAACTTAATGTAAATTTTATCTATAAATTATGATATAACCATTTTCTTGATGAGAAATACCTCCCATGAAATTTTTTATGCCCTCGTTATGCTGATGAAATTTTGTTACAACTTTCCATGAAAAACAATTCTGTATTGAATACATGTAACCATTTTATATCAAGACTATTCTTCATTGTGAACTTTTAAATATTTTATTGGGTATTTACATGTATTTAATCCACAATCATAAAATGTTGAAGAATTTATGGCGATGAATGAATCCATGTTTTATTATCTACGTGGGACACTAAAAAAATATAATTAAATAAAAGAGATGGGTGCACATAGAATTATATATTTCACTAATGAATTGGATATTGTTTAAGTCTCATGAGAAATCATTAAAGGGATAAGGTAGAGATCATAATACATCATGAGAATTTTTCCATCTTGATTTTTTGGAAGCTATCCTTAACCTTTTTTTTTTATGTAGTGTTTGAAGTTGTCTCCACATTTACCATGTTTCCTTTATGTGATCGTGATATATCATACCTAATTATAAATGATTATGGTTCTCAACTATTTTACGCCCCCATTTAAATTAATAATGTTTAAGATTGATTACTTTATTCAGGATTTTCCACGTTTATTCCTTTAATGGGATTTATAGATCACCAATTTTTTATGTATGTCCCCAGGTTATCTGCTGCACTTTTAAGTAATAATAAATAACAAGATCATGTTAAATAATTTTTCAATAATGAAGATGTATTTCCTTTTTTATGCTTTTATGTAATGTACCATAATCAATAATAAACATGAATCATTGATATTCTAGTTTGGTTTATGTTTACTTTATTTAATAATTCATGAATTGATGTGTAATAACGATCTATATTATCATATTTCCTTTCCGCCACATATAAAGGGAAATCCCTATGGTCTCATATTTTCACCAAATTGAGTATTATATCTCAAAAACCCCCTGAAAATTCGTAATTTAAAAACAATTATACATTTTATATATGTTCTAGTAATTGTAAAATACCCACTCAATGTCCCTTAAGATGATATTAAAAGGAATTATACAAAATAGGAAGTAATAATTTATATCTTGTCCATTATTTTTATTTAATCATATACGTACAAATAAATTGTTGTAGTGTAAAACCATTTATTTTTATTTCATTAATATATTTTACTCAATTGTGTTATTTGAGTTTCAAAACATGTTTGTTTTTTAAAAATTATTTTTAAAAAAATATAAGGAATGGATTGTCACATGGTTACTGCATGTCTAAAAGTAATTATTCAGAGCACATACATATACATATAAAATTTTAACAAACCCATTTAACATGATTAGTGCATATTTCAATTTACTCAAAAGGAAATTCCATTATATCATTAGGTGTTCCCAGTAAAGGGTTCATAGTTGTACTATAGTTTCGGTAAACCATGTGTCAACCTTACGATTCCCCCAGACATGAAAAAAGAGAAAAATTAAAAATAATAATAATAATAATAATAACCATATTTTTTCTCCACTATCTACCTCACCCCCCATATCCTCTTATATGCATTGTGTCACACACCATACCTAAGAGGAAACTCAGTTGAATACCACTTCATCCATCTCTCCATCAGTTGGGCTGAATGATCTTCAATTTTTTGTGAAATATTCTCTGGTATGTTTATACTTCTATTCTACTCATTTTCCCCTATTTATTTGTTCAATTTCCCTTATATGTGGTTTACATTTATTTCACTAGAACAAACATAGTTTTTTGTATTTTTCATTGTCCATTCAAAATGATTAGGGATCCAGAGTCTCATTGACACCGATTCTAGTAATGGTTTTCCAAGGTAAAATATTTTCCACCCATTTTTCTACAGGTATCATTTGATTTTTTTTCTCTATTTATAATTTGAAATATTGTATTTTTTTGGGTTTCCCTAATGATTATTGTGTTCATTGGACCTCTTTGGGGTGGATTTGAGAATCCATTCTTAAAGGAGACTTTGAGGAGAATACATAGGTATGAACAAACATACACACACACACACACTGATATATATCATCCTTGTAAATATTACCTCTACGATAGGGGAATATGTAAATTCATTTAATGGGAAGATATATATATATATATATACACACATGGAGATGTGTAGTTATATAATTATGAAGTTTCCACTATAATATCTATCATGTTTTGAAGTTGGATACCCTACGTCTAAGTTTTTATATTTGAAATTAAAATTTTTATGTGATTTTTGGTTATCTTAATTATTTTATAAAGATTGTAAATTTTAGATAAAAAATATTGTTCAATAAATTAGGTTTCATCTATGATTTGGTACACTTTTTTATGTTATGGCGTGCTTATTTTGTATAAAAAAATGTTTTCATTCACCTTTTGAAGTGTTTGGGGGTAATGAGAACATGATTGGTTTTCTAAATTATTTATATAATGTAAATTTGAAATATAAAATTATGTTTTTTTCTTTTGGACAGTATCCTAATTAAATTAATAACATTTTTTATTTAACAAATAGCTCCAAATTTGATTTTTGAAATATAAAAGGTTGTTTATAAATTATGAGACTCGATTTGTGCCTTTTAATGTATTCATGAATAGAGTTAACCTCCATGAATACAATAAAATATAGGGGACATTATCATTGATGGTGTTGGGAGGTGGTCTTACCTTTTATTATTTCATTTCATGACTCAGATGTTATAAATGTGCTTCCTTCCGACCCTCTAATTTTTTTTTAAAAAAAGGGATCCAAGATTTCATATTGATATTAAAGATATTGTTTCAATTTAGTATTTATTATATGTACTAGTACCCTATTGCGTATCCATGTGGTCTTTTCCACTTGTGAGGCTAGTATAGAGAATTTAGGTGGGTCATTAAATCTTGATCGCATTAATAGGCTGTAAGATGGTTCCAAATAATGTAAATATATGGTATCGTCACTTGGTGAATAGTTATATCACCAGATAAGTATTTTATAAGAATTTTCAGTGAGGTTTTTTAATCTTCTTTCAGAAAAACATTTTAGTTGTCATGATATTACATTTATCTTTTATTCACAAACATTTTTACATGTTTTCAGTTAATATATGATTGGGTTTCACTTTTGATATATTTTTCAATGATTATCATCAAATTTTTTCATCCTTACATGTTTCTATTTATAAAGTGGTTTTTGGAATTCCCTATTATTTGGAAAATATTTTGGAAAATAAAGGAATGTGGTTCTTTCAAGTAATTTGATTGGAACATATATTAATCATGAAATGAAAACCTAATTTTAAATCGATGTATTTCAGAATATACTGACAAATTTATTTTTAAGTATTATAACATAGGGTTTAGTTCCTATTTTGGGATCCCTACTGAGCATATTGGTGTTCATGAAAACTCCATCAAATATAGTTTTAGGTTCACACTATTTTTTATTCATCTGAGAGTATGCAAGGTTCTATGATCGGTGGTGACCCATGGGGTCACATCAATATATTTTTAACCATTGGGTTTTATTTATTTTCTTCATAGAGTGTATTTTTTCATGATTTTTTTATTTATTTATCTCATTTTCATTGGAAAAATAATTCCCAACAATGTATCCTAGATTCCCAATGAAAATATTCATTATCAAAAGACAAATAATGCCTCTTGGGATTTGTTGTAGGACATATCATATGTAAAAGATTGGGGTTGAACATGGTCGGATTTATGGTAAATGGATTCAATGCATACCTTGTTATATTAGTATGTTTTGTAGTTTTGATATATGGACTATTAGAACTCGATGTCAATGATCATGGAGAGTGTTGTGATTTCTTATTCATTATGATCCTTGAGTTTACATGGGATTTCATGCTTTTATTCATTCATTTTGTGAGTTTTTTGTTCTTTGGTAGTTTTGGGATGAAAAATGTGAGTGAACTGGTGGTACAGGGTCAGCTCACATGGCCTACAAGCCATGTGGATCATGAGTACATGCTTCAATCTGAATCCCAATGTTGGTTATGTAGATGGAACATGGTACTAAAAGCCATATTCCCATGTGGTACACCCAAACTAATAATCTATTTAAATTATTTATTTAAAGAATTATTATTTAAATTAATATGATTATGGTGTGTTGTGATGTTTGAGGTAAAATTTTAGAATTATGTTTATTTTTTCTTAAATAATGGTTTTTTGGTTTTAAAATAAGATTGTTATGGTGTTTTTATGATAATGGTCTTGATTTAAAATAGATTTAAAAATTTAATAATGGATTTAATAAGAAATGATAGTGTTTTCTATTTGAACAACGTTTTTTCATATTTCATAGGGCGTGTTTGGAAATTTTATGATTTCCAAGGAAAATGAAACCCCTTATAAGGAACCCCTAGATTCTGGAATAGGGATTGGTGGTGAATGATGGAAATGTATTATGTTAGCCTGATACGAGGGATTGTATATTATTGTGAATCATATATTGGAAGAATGGAGATGCACATTAAGAGGTAGTTAAATTTCAATGACATGTGAATGGTTAAAATGTTAAGATTATATGTTTTTGAAATGGAATTATGTGAAGAATTTTTTTAATTAAACCATAGATTTTAATGTGGTTATAAAATAGAATGTAATATTACAAATTTTGGATGTAATGCCTCTGATTTTTCTGTGAAATATTATTTTTAAATATTATACGGAATTATTTCGGGACCAGGCACTGAAATGATAGATCATTCTGAGGCTCAGTGATCCTGGAATGGTGGTTCGAACTATTTTATGTTATGTTAGTTGACACATCTTTGTAGTTGTAGAAGTTTCCAAACGGATGCCCGAATTAAAAATCTGAGTGCACCGTTAAGTCTGGGACGACAGCTTTACCTAAGAACGAGTCTAACCTCAACCGGTGCGGGTAGAGGGAAATAGATAATTTTCTGAAATTTTTACTAAAATAAAATAAAATAAATTCTGACATTTATTTTATTTTTTTATTTTAGAAACATCCATTGCAGCGGTGCGATGAGGCAGTTGTTTCAGTAATTAATGTCATGTCCTAATTACTCAGATAAAAAATATTGAATCATTATTTCCGCTGCCTACTAGATTTCCAAACATGTTTCCATTTTTATTGGGATGTTTCTCATTTGAAAGGACTGAGGGGAAACTCTGGAGAATCCATAGCTCCTCAGAGAAGACTCTCGGCGACGAATGACGACAAATAAAAGCTATGAATCGTTGTGCCAATAATGTTAAAGGATATTGAAGATGACTGCAGTGTGACCCTTTAGTCATTGATTGATCCTCTCTTAATGTTATGGGTAGTTATTTCATTCCTCTTTCCACGTCATTGAATTTAAACGATAAACGCAAATCAATAACAATCATGTTGATCTGTGGATTCGTACATTTTTGTGTGAGGGATTTATAGGGATGATTATGGGGAATTAATCAATGTTGATTATTGTTTTAGATTTCAGCTCCATTTAAGCCTATTAACTGGATCATATCAACACCGTGATGAATAATGGGGGAGGTTCGTGCCTCCAATATTTTCTATTGGTTTTTATTTCCACCATTCCTTCTCACGCATTCTTCCCATTCTTTTTTTTCATCACGAGACGACGAAAAAAAGATCATTGCGCAACCATATTGCAACACAACGATCCCAAACTGGAGATCCAAAATCACAATGACCCTGCGGAGGTGCAACTACCATGACGGATGACGAATTGGATCGGATCGGAAGAGGTTGTTCATCACATGGGAAGATCAAAAAATGTTTTCGGAGCCGATTGGAGGTCCGAAAACAATTGATGCAGCTTCTTGGTGTTGGGGTAAACTAAACTTGGGAGTTTTGTGGTGATCAGACGGCTAGATTGAAGAAAGGGGACTCATGGAAGGTGGGATGGTGGAGGTTCCTGTTTCAGGAAATTTCCACAATACACGGCGTGTACTTCCGAAGAACACATTGTGTAGTACTGACGGTGGAAGACGGGGTTTCATGGGTTAGAGAGGAATCACATGGCATGTGAACATGGTCAAACGTTGTGTAAGAATTTCCCCAAAGTTCGGCGTGTATTTTGGGATGTACACAGACATGGGTTGGACTACACGACATCAAACGACAAGGAGTGTACTCTCTACGCAGCTTGGAAGATGCGACTACGTGGGACTCGGTCTGTATCCTGGGGACAGATGGACACAGGATGAAGTTCACGACCATGTACTCCATCACAAGGCCCGGTGAGGCTACTAACGTGGGTCACCCCGTGTACCGATTAGACAGGTTGGAGTACACAGATTGATGATAGTGTACGGGCACATGGCCAGCATACATAGAGCCATCACCAGTCAATCAAACACAGCGTGTACACCATACTACACACTGTGTACTCACTTATTTACACGACCTGCCTTACGATATGGCCCGTTGTACATGGGCAGTACCCAGGGTCAGACAACATGACGTGTAACTTTTCTACACGCCACGTACTTTTTGGAAAATGGCATGGTCCTCTAGTTCCCCATATCTTGTGAAGATTTTGTTTGGGTTACTGCCCCTTCTTCTCGTTACCCTGAAGGTCAGGCATCATTTCCTTCTATAGGAGTACGATCCCTTCAGCAGGACTTTCTATGATAGAGTCATACATCCATCTGATAGGCCCAGATTGAGATACTCTTTCCATTCATGACCCAAGATAGAGTCAGGCATCGACGTGACCAACACCACTGGGCATCGATCCTCTACCTAGCAGGTGAATTCTAGATGAGTTGTGGTATCCTCCATGGCCCTAGCTATGATCCTCATATGTGTATCGTGGTCGTTCCCACTGAAGAATGTGTCTCCCGTAATGAGTGCATCTATATATCGTAATCTTCTCACTCAAAAGTGTGTATCTCGGAATGAGTGTAACTACCTCTCGTGATGTTTCCTGATGAATAGTACTTCTCGGGCGGACATCCACAGAGCTATAATACTAGTGGAGTGTGTTCCCCCGGAACAAGTGCTTTGTGGAAATCTTTGAGCTAAATCCCTAGATGGGGGTATGTGGTTGTGAAACTTTTCTCTGGAACACTTTTCAGGGTTTTGAGTATATCATATTTGTGTTATATGTTCTGTAGACATATATTGTGCATATTTGATTGTACCTTTACTTTGTGAACAACTTTCTGGTTTTCGGGGTCGTATAATGAGTATTCTTATACTAACCCATGCACGGGCTTTTCCCACACGTTTCATGTCTTGTTAATATGAGAATACTTTTTAGAGAGTCATGGGAGGACCAGGACCAGACCGATATTTTTTTGATATCTATAGGCCAAGTAATTCCAACGACTACGAGAAGAATTACCAATACCTTTTTGTGATTACAGGTTGGAATTTGCATTTTTCAGCCTCTTGTTTGGGTGGGTTTGTATTTTGGACCATTTTACTATCAGTACATTACCATTCTTCGTACTCTATTGGTTGAGTTTAGTTTTATGCATAAATTTTGTTCCTTAGTGTTTTTACATTTCAACATTTTTGGGCTTGGAGATGTGTGGATGTGTACTGGTGATTAGTAAATGCCTCCCATGTTAGTATTATGCCTACTCAGTGCTATTCACCAGCCCCTGGCCTATTGGAGGCAGGCATGGGGAGTCACGGAGTGGGCCCCACTGGGATGGGTCATGATATAGTGGTATCAGAGGAGGTCAGTTCTTCCTTATGACCAAGAGTCTGTGATATGGTTTTGGGGCAACATTGTTAAGTGTTTTGAGCTTAGCTTTCATGCCAGAGACTCCATTGTAGGTGCAGTGGCCGATGTATCCATACACCAAGACTCTGATAACCTTCTTTTCTACTCTGTACATGAAAACACTAGTTGCGGGGAAGTAAAAGAAAGGTACATGCATCATATAGGAATGAGTTGTGTTTTGAAAGTACTTTGTGTCAGCTATCCTGATATACTCATTGACCAAGGTACATCTTGTTTCCTTACAGGATTCCTCCGCAATGAATACCCACTACGATACAGCAGAACGATCACGAGGATGGCCCCCTTAGTGACAAAGCATCGATACAGGGACCAGTTACCCAGGCGTTGCCACCAGGTGGTGCAAATTCTATACCACCATCAGTGGAGCAGCCTATGGTACCTGTAGTACTGACCGACGATGAGCGTATGTTGAGAGAAGTCCATGAGTTCCAGAAAAAGACACACCTCAGGTTCCGAGGCGAGCCGAAACCTCAGGCATATGAAGACTAGATTGAGGTGGTGACCAGAGCTTTCCGTCTAGGGAGGACACCAGTAGACCAGATGGTGATCCCAGGAGCGAGCCTTCTTCAGGGTTCGACGAGATGATGGTGGAGTCTAACCACATAGACTCACAATGATGAGACCCTTTCATGGATGGAGTTTGAGCGACTCTTCCGGGAGGAGTTCTCTCTGGTTACGCCGAGAGAAGTTCGCATCCAAGAGATTTTTCAGCTCCAGTAGGGTAGTATGACAATATTTGACTATTTATCGAGGTTCACCAACCTCACCCGATACTCGATGGATATGGTCGGGGATCAGTATGTCAGATCTTGGACCTTTGAGATGGATCTATGATGAGACATCTGAGATAGTGTCATTCCTCTATACATTTCAACTTATGCGGGATTGCTTGAGCAGGACATGCTGATCGAGTGCTTCTTGGCGGAGCAGAGACATGCGACGCTAGTCAGCAGCAGGAAGACAGGTGCAGAGGCACCAGCAGTAGAGAGCCAATGTCAGGAACATTGATATGGATGTGGGAAATGTCATAAGAGTTCCCATGATAGAGGATCGATAGTCCAGAGCTCTCAGTCTTGATCCAGTCTGTATAGGGAGAAGTGATGCTACGTGTGAGACGGTAGGGGACATCTCGCTAGAGATTGTCTGACCCATCAAGCTAATGACATGGAAGCATTGGACGGACCACTGAGGTAGAGGAAGAGAATGGAGCAGACAGAACCGCCAGGCGGCGGACATGGAAGATAAGTATGGAGATTTGTGAGTGGTGGCAGACGCTTCGACATAATTCCATAGCTACCCCCAGGAGGTCTGTACCAGGCTCAGGGAGCTGGCGGACAAGGGCGGGGACAACTGCATGCGGTCGAGGCATACGACCCAGGGACTCTAGGGATGATACAGGGTACAAACTATGTTTTCTCTACCTTAGCTGCTAGACATATAGACAGAGGTACCATTCATTCCATCATGACCACATGTCTTGTGCAAATCCTTGAGATTCCAGTAGAACTGTTAGCTCGATACTAACACATTGAGACACCATTGGGAGGAGACTCGACGATCACACACCTTTGAAAACAGTGTGATCTTATCCTTGTAGGCGAGAGTTTCAGTTCGAACTTCTTAGTGGTAGCGTCGAGGCCTTATGATATCATTCTCAGTATATATTTTCTATCTTCGGTCAATGCCTAGATTGACTGTTTTAGGCGACAAGTATGGTGTGTCCACAGTGATAGGAAGAGGTTTTCCTTTGACCTAGAAAGGGAATCCCAGGAAGCATAGAATGGGCTTATGCATAGGATGGTGCAGCCAATCGCTCATGAGTTGGCTAACCTTACACTTGGAATAGTAGACATTGTGAGCTCTCTGTTCCCAGCAGTAGAGGATGAGTACATGGACATCATTCCCGTTGATGTTCTAAGATTACCTCCCCACTGAGAAATCGACTTCTACATCGACTTTCACACTGAGACGGCACTGATTTCCTCATACACATATCAGATGGATCTTGCCGAGCTTCTAGAGCTAAGGGTGCAGTTAGAGGATTTATAGAGAAAGGGTTTTGTGAGACCCACCATTTCACACTGTGAAGCCCTAGTCTTGTTTTCCAAGAAGGCAGATGGGTGTTTGAGGTTGTGCGTGGATTACCGGTGCCTGAACCAAGGAACAGTGAAGTATAATTATCCACTGCTGAGAATCGTCGACCTCTTCAATTACCTAAGTGGGGAAAATGGTTCTTAAAGTTTGACCTTCGATCAGGTTATCACCAGTTACGGGTATGGGACCAGAATATACCAAAGATGGCCTTCAGATGTTGCTACGGTCACTATGAGTTCATGGTGATTCCTTTCAGCATGACAAACGCCCCCACAGTGTTCATGAGTCATATGAACCAGATCATCTAGCCGTACATGGACCAGTTCATTGTGGTCTTCATCGATGACATCCTTGTGTACTCGGCGTCAGAGGAGGATCACGCAAGACACATGCATATGGTTCTAGATGTACTTCAGGAGCACCATCTTATGGGATGTTCTCAAAGTGACAGTCTTGGATTTTTGAGGTCCACTTTCTGGGACATGTCATCTCAACTGATGGAGTAGCTATAGACCTATCCAAGGTTGAGGTCGTGTTATCTTTGGAGCCACCTCAGAGCGTGATGGTGGTACAGAGCTTCCTTGGCTTGGCAGGGTATTACCAGGGAATCATTCATGATTTCTTCCAAATATCAGCACAAATGATAGCCTTGAACAAGAAGGGGTAAGCCTTCATGTGGAAGAAGAAGTGACAATAGGATTTAGAGCTGTTGAGACAGATTTTGACGAGCGCCCTAATTTTGAGATTGTCGGAAGAGAGTGTCGAGTACATAGTTTTTTGCGACACATCAAGGACCAGGCTTGGATGTGTCCTAATGAAAAGGAAGGCAGTGATTGCTTATGGATTGAGCCAGCTTAGGCCACATGAGAAGAACTATGCAACCCATGATCTGGAGTTGGATGAAGTAGTTTTCTCGTTGAAGATGTAGAGAAACTACCTTATGGGTGAGCAGTTCGTCATCTACTCTGACCACAAGAGCCTCAAGTACATCTATTCGTAGAATGATCTGAATATCAGGTAGAGGCATTGACCAGATATCTTCCAGGATTATGATTTTGAGATCATCTATACTCCTAGGACGGTGGAAAAGGTAGAGGATTCTCTTAGAATAAGGTCAAACACACAACTATTGAGTGAGGTGACCGAGCAGTTTGCCGCATTACTGTTATCCATCATCGATAGAGAAGATACAACTTACCTACATTCGATCGTTTTAACCCCTCCACTCTTACAATGGGTTAGGGAGGTGCATCAAGGATATGTCGACTATGTGGCCTTACAAGGTCAGTTATCCACAGGAAATGCTCCTCATAGATATTCGCAATGTGGGGACCACATACTTCTTTTTAGAGGACGCACTATTGTTTCGGTTACATTGCAGGGAGAGTTCATAAAGGATATTCATAAATCCCATTTGGTAGTACATCGTGGAGTGGCAACGATGTACCAGGATCTCTAACGACAGTTTGGGTGGTCAGGCATGAAGAAAGCTGTAGCAGTGTTAATTTTCCAATACCTTATATTCCAGTAGGTGAAGGCCGAGAACTAGGTTCTAGTGGGATTAGCTCACCCCTAAAAAGTTCCATAATGGAAGTTGGATGGAATATCGATGGACATCATGACAGTATTACCGTAGAAATCCAAGGGGATGATTCCATCTGGTTGATCATTGACCGACTCACCAAGTCAGCCACTTCCTAGCTATCAGGGAGAAGATTTTCGTAGAGAGCTTGGGACGCCTCTACATGTTTTAGACAGTTCCGATTCATGGAATCTCCTCGATGATAGTCTTAGAAAGATATGCCATTTTCACATCCATGTTGTTGAAGGGATTTCAGGAGGCTTTTGGGACTCATCCTCGATTGAGCACAGCGTTTCATCCCCAGACCGATGGTCAGACGGAGAGAACCATTATGGTCTTGGAGGACATGTTGTGAGCCCATATCATAGTCTTTGGTCGAAGATGGGAGGAACTCCTACTAAAAGTGTATTTTGCATAAACAAATAGCTACCACACCACCATTGGTATGTCACTGTTCAAGGCCTTGTATGGGAAACCCTGCATGTCACTACTTTGTTGGACCGCCCCCAGAGAGCTAGCACTAATGGGTCCAGAGATGGTGCGGGTTACCACTGAGAAGGTGCAGATCATTCAGGAGCAGATGAAGACTTCAATGAGCCGGTAGAAGGCTTAGGATGATAGATGACGGAGACCTCTCGAGTTAGAGGAGGGAGACCATGTCTGTCTTCGACACTCACATCGATGACTATTACAAAGATTTGGATAAGTTGGAAAGCTATCTCTAATGTTCATCGGACCATTCTAGATAATGTGTACAGTTGGAGAGGTGGCGTACCACCTTGGGGAGAACTGTACATCGAGGTGTGTCCCTGGGGCGAAATGGACATCGAGGATGGAGTGACCTTTACTGAGTACCCGGTGGAGATTGAGGATCAACAAGAGAGGAACCTTCATGGGCGATCAACTCACCTAGTGCACTTCTTGTGGTACGACGTGAACCTTCAAGAGAGCTCGTGGGAGAGGGAGGCCTAGATCTGTGCCCAGTACCCACATCTTTTGGAGTAGCATTTGTTTTGGATTTTCGGGGACGTTAAGACCCAAGGTGGGGAGAATGAAATGTCTTGGATATTTTTGTGTATTATTTTTTTAAAATATTATATGGAATTATTTATAGAGATGGCGTAGAGACGACACATCATTCGGAGGCTCGGTGATCCCGGAATGGTGGTTCAAACTTTTTTAATTTAAGTGAGGTGGCACTTGTGCACGGTTGTGGTAGTTTTGAAACTGATTCCGGGATTAAAAATTTGAGGGCACCATTGCGTCCGGGGTGATGAATTTACCTATGAACGAGTTTAACCTTGACCGACGCAGGTTGAGGGAAAAAGTTAACTTTCGAACATTTTTTGTAAAATAAAATAAAATATATGTCGATGTTTATTTTAATTTTTTATATTTTAAACATCCACTATAGCGCATCGACATGACCGTTGTTTTAGTATTCAATGTCATCTCATAATGACATAGAAATAGAAACACTAACTCATCATTGCCACAACGTAATTGATTTCCAAACATGTTTCCCTTTTTATTGGGATGTCTCTCATTGGCAAGGATTGAGAGGAAACTCTGGAGTATCTGTGGCGCTTCAGAGAAAACTCTCGGCCATGAATGATGATGAATCAATGCTGTGAATTGTTGCAACAACGAATTTGAAGGATATAATTGACGAAGGCAACACGACCCTTTCGTCAATGATTGATCCTTTCATAAAGGTAGAGGTTGTTATTTCATTCCTCTTTACCCGTATTTGACTTTTAAATGATGAACATGGATCAAGCACGAACAAGTTGAATCAAAGATTCGTACATTCTGGTGGGAGGGTTTTATTGGGTTGATTATGGGTAATTAATCCATGTAAATTATTGTTTATGATTTATGCTCCATTTAAGCCATTTAACAGGATTAGATCAACGCCGTGATGAATGACGACAGAGTTTCGTTCCTCAGATTTGTTCTATTGGTTTTTCCCCCTTTCCTTCTTGCGTGTTCTTCACGTTCTTCGCATTCATCGCCAAGAGAAGAACAACGAATCGTTGTGCACCAATATTGAAACACAACGATCCCAAATAGGATATCACACATCGTAACGACCCTACGGAGGTGTGACGTCTAGGACGTACAACAAATTGGGTCATATCGGAAGAGGATGTTCATTAAGCTTTTTTCGTGCAGGAAGATCAAAACATGTTTTCGGAGTCGATTAGAGGTCCGAAAATAATGGTGGAATCTTCATGGTGTCAGGGAGATGTAAACTTGGGTGTTTTGTGGAGGTCAGATGGTTGGATCGATGAATGGGGCATCACAGAAGGTGTGACGGTGGAGGTTCTCATTTCTGGAAATTTCCAGAATACACAGTGTGTACATCCCACGAACACACTATGTATTGCTGACGGATGCTTCTAGGGTATTGGGGGTCATAGAGGAATCACACAGCATGTGAACCTGGTCACACGACATGTTAAACTTTCCTTGATGCTCGTTGTGTATTTTTGGAAGTACACAGACACGGGTTGGACTACACGGCTTCATACAACACATCACATACTCTCAACGCAGCATGGAAGAGTTAGCTACATGGGAGATGGCGTGTATCCCGGGGATAAATTGACACGGGATGGAGTACACGACTGTGTACTCCATCACACATCCTGATGAGGCTAGTAACACAGATCACCTCATGTACTGATTACATGGCTTGGAGTACACTAGTTGATGACCGTGTATGTGGACATGGCTACTGTAAATGGAGCCAACCCCAGTCACTTGTACACGTCTTGTACACTATACTACATGACGTGTACTCACTTTTCTACACGACCAGCCTTATTACATAGGCCGTTGTACATGGGCAGTACCCGGGGTCAAACAGAACGGCGTGTAACTTTTCTACACGCAAAGTACTATTTGGTTAATGGCATGGTCCTCTTGTTCACAATATCTTGTACATCTTTCTTTTGGGTTAGGTCCCCCTTTTATCATTCCCCTGAAGGTCAGGCATCGTTTCCTTCTATAGGAATATGATCCCTTCAACTTGACATTATGTGATAGTGTCAGGCATCCATCTAGGTGGCCCAGATCGAAATCCTCTATCCATTCATGACCCTAGGTAGAGATAGGCATCAACGTGACCAACTCCACCGGGAATCGATCATCTTCCTAGGAGGTTAATTCTGGATGTTTCGTGGTATCCTTTATGTCCCTGGCAGTGATCATCATCTATGTATCCAGATCTTTCCCACTCAAGAGTGTGTCTATCGTAATTAGTGAATATGTATATCTTAATCTTTTCACTCAAGGTTGTGTCTCCTGTAATGAGTATAACTACCTCTCTTGATGTTTCCCGATGACCAGTTCTTCTCAAGTAGATGTCATCATAGCTATAAGACTCATGGTGTGTGTTCCCACAGAATGAGTGCTTCTTGGAAATAATCGAGTTAAATCCAGAGACAGGGGTATGTGGTTGTGCGACATTTCTCTAGACCACAGGTCAAGTTTTTGAGTATATCTGATGTGTGCTATATGTTCTGTTGAAATATATTGTTCATAGAAAACTTTACATTTACATTGTGTACTTCTTTGTGGTTTTGGGGTCCTCTAATGAGTATTTTTATACTTACCCCTACACAGGCTTTGCCCGCACGTGTCTTGTCCTGTACAGACAACCAGCCTTTTGACAGTCTCTAGGGAGGACCATGACAGGATAGATCTTTTTGAGTTCCCTATTGGCCAACACATTCCTTTGGAAACGAGCAGTAGTCATAGTACCTTTTTGTGATTACAGGGTGGACTTTGCAGTTTTCAGACTCTTGTTTTGGTGGCCTTGTATTCTGGCCCAGTTTACTTTCAGTACATTACCTTCCATCGTACTCTGTTGGTTAGTTTTAGTTGTATGCATGCATTTTGTTCCTTACTGTTTTTATATTTCATCATTTGTGGGCATGGAGATGTGTGTTTGTGTATACAGGTTATTAGTAAATGACTCCCATGATAGTAATATGCCTAATCAGTGCTAGTCACCAACCCCTAGCCTATTGGACGCAAGCTTGCGGAGTCACGGAGTTGGCCCCACTAGGACGGGTCGTGACATTTGATATATGAAATATAAGGCTTTAAATGGTTTTAAATGGTGTGTTTACAAATTTATTTTGTCTCTTTATTCTAATTCCATTATATAAATATTAATTTTAGATAAGATTAACTAATTAATTTTTGGGATTTAAATTGATATTTGTATTGATCTATCTATGTGAATCTTTTATTTTTTTAGTATGCCTTCTAGATGAGTTATGAGGGTTCATATGGGTTTATCATTGGTTCATTTTGTTGATGACACCACAAAATGTCATGGGAGTGTTTTGGGGATAGTTTCGTATCTAGTATTACCTATATTTCTTGTTAATTTGGATTCTAGAGAGGTGGAATAATTGGTTGAAGAAGGTGAGAAATAATTTTGGTCCTTGGGTACTCTGAATGACATTGAGGTTAAATATTTCCTATGTGTATATGAAGTGATTATTTTGGATATGATCATGATAATAATTTCATCATCAACAAAAGTTGGAATTTCATGGGATATTTATATGACCATTTTTTCTTAGTGATTCTTTCAAGAGTAGTTCAAGGATGAGAATGTGGAAGACAACGTGAGGTGCCAAGAAACTCAATGAATGTAGAAGGAGTACATAAACCATTTTAATGAGATGGTTCTTTAATCTCCAGAGATTCTGTCACTTATTTAATTTTAGGTTTATTAGTACATAATGGTTCTTCTTTTGGGTCTTAGTTATTGTGTCCTTTTAGCCGGGAATCCTTTTTTGAGGAGTTAATGAATGAATCATATCTTTTCGAGTTAACTATTTAGGGGAAACATGTTGATATGTATGGTATGTAACATTTTAGAGTTTCTAATGGCCTCTCATATGGTGAAAAGTTAAAACTAGAGGTGCCATTCCTATGTGAACCTCCATCAGTTTCTATTTCATCATAAAGGAAGCCTCATTTTATATGATTCAAATCCGGTCAGTTTGAGCACTCTAAGACCTCTTTCTCAAATTCTAAATTTTTTTAACTGCTATGGTTAGTTAGTGAATATCCATATATTTTGTAATTTGGATATTATTTTGGGAAATGGATCCTATCTGGCCATATGATATTGATATTTTTTCTTATAGCTTTGACATATTTTCCCACTTCAATTTCTCTCTTGTCATGTTCTATAATTTATTATACTCATTTTGTTATGTGAATTATTACAATTCATAGTATTTTTTTCATATTCTTAGAGAATACTCTTTTTACTACCATTACCATTAGAATAATTTTATTCTTATTGGGATTTTATCATCCTTGTAATGGTATAACACTATAGAGTTGTTGCCTTAAGGAATTTTTTATCATTGGGAGACAAATGATATGCATTATTTTATTTATCTATTGTTATCAATGGTTGTGAATTGAGTATATTGAATTAAAACTAGGGTTAGTAGTATTTTTTGTCTTTGGTTCCAATTTGGATACCCAGTTCAGGGAGTTCATTCACTTATGTTTGGGTTTCTTTTTTCTTCCTCACTTGGACTCCATGACTTTCGGGGGGTAGATTGTTTTTAGGGTTATAGTATTTATCGAAACCTACATTTTATTTCATTGTTTTATTTATTGTCATTATTTTTTGGATTTTTAGACCCACCTTGTTTTAAAAAAAACTCATTAGAAAAAAATAATGTTAAAATGGGCCATCACATGGTCACTAAATGGTTAGGAGTAACCATGGGGAGCACAAGATGATATGTCTATAATTTTTTTAATACGTTTTTATCATTTTTGAAATATTTTTTCCAAAACCATGTGAACTAACAATGTAGCTCTTAATGTGTTACCAACAAAAGGGGAAAGGATTGGACATATTTTGTATAAACCATGTAGAAACTCTATGATTCACCCAAACCTAAAAAATTATTAAATAATAATAATAATAATAAATTATTTCAAACTACCTCTCCCCCTTACAAACTCACCACTCCTCCATGTTCTTCTCTACATCACAAGACACACCATGACCAGAAGGGATCCCATCTGCACTCCTCCTCTTACTTCCATCCCCATATTCTTTTGTTTCCTTTCTCATTTATTTGGTTCGCCTGACATGAATGATCCCAAACCATGGTTTGGATATTTTTATTTTCAAAATATTGAGGATTATTTTTTTGGGTCCCGTTGAGGAAAATTCTATCAATAGATGAAAAACAAAACATGTTTTCAACATAATTTGGTTAGGCCTTCAACCAATTTTATTTTTAGATCAATTATTAATTAGGGATTTCGTAGTTTTCGTTTTTTATATATTTTTTTAGTTTTCATTAGACCTCCTTGAGTAGGATTAAAGATGCCACTATTAAATTCTGCTTGTTTATTAATAAGTAGGTAATCATATATATATATATATACTATTTTTACATATTCCATCACAGAGAGAGGAATATATTCATTGGGTTATGTGGAATATATATATATATATATATATATGTATTTATTGGTACATATTTGTGTATTTGTTAAGTTGTTATCATCGAAGGTAGTGTTTTTTGAGGTATGATTCCCGATTTTAGAGCATTTAAATTTGAAACTATAAATTCGTGTGTGTTATTTAATTTTTTATTTATATTATAACGATATCAAATTATAGATAAATGTTTTTTTGAATGTAGTTGGTATATTTCAGGATTTTACGCACATTGCTTATGTTGAACTATATGTATTTCTTATTAAAGAAATTTTATATGATTTTTTTCTAATTTAATGTTCCGTGAGTGATTTATTGGTTTTGAAAATTATTTGTGCTAGGTGAATCGGATATTTAAAATGATATATTTTCATTTTGTAATTTTTTTAGTAAATGTTTAATGACATGTATTATTTCCCAAAGAGATCAAAAATGGTTTTTCAAAAGGGAAAATGTTTTTTAATTATGAGTCCCAGTTGGTACTTTAAAATGTTATCTTCAAAAGAGGGAACCTCATTGGATACTCCCCACTCTATGAGTAATTCTCATGTATAGTGATTTGAGGATGGTAAGGCATGTGTGATTGTGTTTCATGACAGAGATATTATAATAATACATGTTTCATTAACTCCAATTTTTCTTAAATCTAAGGGATACTAATCCTTATAATGACTGTTGAGAGAAAATTGTTATTTTTTCTTGATTATATGTACTAAATACCTAGTAGGTATCTATTTGGGATATTCTACTAGTGAGTCATGTTGAAAGTAGTTTTGTTGATTATTGACTTTGGTGAACATCAATAGTATAGAAGATTGTTTCGAACCGACTATATCTATGGTCTCCCCAAGTTGTATCTAGATATATGCCATTATAACTATTATATTGGAATGTTAAACTCAATAGTTTTTTGATGATTTAATATTACCATTTTAATTTTTATGATTTTACAAGGAGATCTTACATTAGAACCAATCATTATGAATTAATTCACCATTTATTATATAGCAGTTGTGAATTTCTTTTTAGTAATGTCAACAGAAATTTTTCATCATTTAATGTTTCATCTTTTAAAAATGATTTTTTAAATATTTATAATATATAATTTATTTGGAAAGAAATATAGGAAATTGGTTCAATATAATTATTATCTTGTTATATATTTTAATATAAAATGAAAAACTTATTTTAAATATATGTATTTCAAACTAGCATGAAATGGTGTTCTTAATATAGGTGTAGAATATAGATGTCTCCTTTTTTTAGATTCCCTAATGAAAATAACATTTCTCATGTGTAATCTATCATTTTAAAATTTTGGTTCTTCCAGTTCTAGTTCATTCATGGAGTATGCATGGTTTCTTGATTAGTGGTCACTCACGAGGTTGCATTGAGGTATGTTTAGCTATTTTTTTTTCAATTCCATTACCATTTTTTGATTTTTTAACATATATTATATTTATTTTTCTATTTTTCATGGGATAAATCACTATCATATATGGATTGCTGATTTATGGAACTACTTTTTAATCTGATTGGATTAAGAACACCCCTTGGGATTTATTGCTGGTGGCTCAGATGAAAAAGATCAAGGTTGACCCAGGGTAGTTTGTGACATTTATCCATACGAAAATAATAACTCCAATTTAAAGAAAAATCTATGATTTTATAATGGTTATTTCATATCCATATTCCTTCACTTTTCTATCCTACCAAAAAAGAAAAAAATTCGCATGCCTACGTATAGCTTACTATATTCATGTAGCGGTGTAATTAAGACTTCATCACCATTTAACATGGATGGTTATAAATATGTAACCAATGTTTATATATATTTTATTTATGAAAAAATTTTATCTTCTAGAATTATAATATCCAATCTAATTTCATACCTTACAATCTATTAGAAAAGGATAACATTGTGTGTGTGTATGTGTGGATTACCTCCTCTTAGAAGTGATATGATCTATTTTTTATATGGATTGTAATAAAAAAAATTAATAAATATATTTTTTATTTTTGTTATCATAATGACTAATAAATGGTAAATTATGATTTACCTTTCCTTTGTTCCATCCATTTAATTGTGAAAATAATGTTCATGTATACGTCCGACCTACTTTAATGACCCGCCAATTCTCATTGGCTAATGAGCTCAACGGGTCATTACATGGCCTTGAGTGACTTCCCTAAGGTACCAAAGGCTGACAATAAGTGTCGAAGGGTTTCAAAACATGTGGGGGACGATTTAACCTCTTTGAACATCCATAGAACCAACATCCATGACCAAACCAACAACTAAATGTTGCATGATAAAAGCTAAGACATCTCAACCATTTAGTTTATCATAACCCAACATAGAGTACCAAAGAAGAAACCAACACTAAAACATCAGAGTAAAAAATGAAAACCCAAACTCAAAGACCTCAAGACAACAAACCAACTCCGTGATCCACATGATCCAAGCTCCAACATCACGAACCAACCCAGGCATCACGAAGCAGTATGCAACACTTTACCTTGGCCAATATCAGGGTATATGACATTTGAAAAAGCACCAACGTGCCAAAGCAAGGAGTGGGTGATGTAACTCAGTTGTTTTTCCATGATGACTTCTCAACCCAAGACTCTAGGATAAAACATGTTATCACATTTATATAAAACAATTTATATAAAACAATATCAAAAACTTTCACAATATCACTAGTTCGATTTCAAAACCATTTTCCAACAAAAACCATATTTCTAATGAAAACCATCCAAGAAATGATTCCAATCAAATTCCTATCTGCATTTTGGTACATTCATTCTATTTCACAAATCCACACAACCAACCATGCATGCAACCTTGATCTCCCTATACCAATGAGTGGTGAGTTATCCTTCTACTAAGTTGTCACATAGTGAACTACATGGACATGGATACTTCACAACCTTATCAATACTCAACTTTTTATGTGATTAATTCTTTCCATTATCCATCCCAACCTTTTGATGGTGGGACTTCTCGCCCTTATCCATCCCAATGCACATGAACACACACCACAACCCTTGAAAATCTATGCCCTAAACCACGTGTGTTCAATACCATTCAATAACGCATCACCCGATTTATTGAAAATCATTTAATTCAAGAAAGAAAACCATATCCAATTTAAAATCACCGTTTTAAATTTACTTCAACAACCAATTCCCAAAAAAACACACAATTTCCATCACCTGTTACTAAAAAAGGGTTTCAACCATTCTTTCAAAATTGATAAACAAACCATTTCAATCAAGGAAAAAAATTTGAAACTGAGCCTTCATGTTCTAAGAGAGATTAATTGAGAGTGAAGCCACCTACCTCAACCAATTAGTAGAGACCAACAACGGACAAAGAACGCCAACAAAACTGAGTCAACTAGTCCCCAAAACGTCGTTAGATTCCTTCCCCTAGCAGCAAAAAAACCAATACCCGACATAAAATTCATAAACTACCTTAGATCTACCCACCATGGGAGTCGATCTAAGGATCCATCAAGAGGGAAGAAGGAGATCTAAGAAAACTAAAGGAAGCGAGACTTACCTTGATCAGCCGGCCTTTAAACGCTAAGGAAACCCTTCGGATCACTTCCAAAATTCCTGGTGAGTGTTCTCCCACCATCACCAGAGAGAAATCCTGAGTTAGGGCCATCTAGGAGAAAAAACGAGTGGTTTTACAGATAAAATGGATTAGATCATTAATGATAGGATCTAAGTTGGCTTCGAGCATGGATAGTCTGCACGGTTAGTGAAGACGTGCGCTAACCGTGCGGTATTCACTGCATGGAAGAGGCACTCTACAAGACCTCCTCGCACGGTTTTCCCAAACCATTCGCACACCATGCAGTCTCCTCTGTCTAAATTACCACCACCTGCATGGATTCCACACGGTTTGGGAAAACCTTGCATAGCCCGTGTGTCCCCACATTTTTCCATTTAACACCTTAAAAGTCTACAAGCCTTTCCAACAATCATCCTTATGCTTCATGTACATAAAAAGCATGAAACAAGGGTTACTCACCAAAAACCAGGGGTACTACATTCACCCCACCATTGGCATTTCTGTCCTCAGAAAGTAGAAAACCATCACTTTCATGAAAGAGTTTTGGCCACTTCTCTTTCATTTCTTTCTCGTGTTCCCAATTCCCTTCCTGAATCTGACCATGCATCCATAAAACCAACACTAGACCGATTATTTTTCCACGCAAGACTTTCTCTTTCCTATCCACAATCTATACCGGTATATGTATCAACGAAGTATCTGACTCTAGGTCAACGTGATCCCATCTGGTCATATGGACAGGAGCGGGCTAAAACTTCTACAATTGAGATACATGGAACACATTATTCACTACACTAAATTTTGGTGGTAATGCCAACTGATACGCCGCCTCGCCAACCCGTTCCAGTATCTCAAAAGGGACTATATATCGAGGAGAAAATTTTCCCTACTTCCCAAAAAGACGATGTCCAAGCCTTGAAAATATTCTCAAAAAGACATGATCACTCATCGAAAACGACAACTGTGTTCGGCGATCATCTGCATAAGATTTATGACGACTATGAGCCATCTCCATCCTCTTTCTAATCAACTAGATATTCTACATTGTTTCTTGGACAAGGCTCTTCCCAACTAGTGAAGTCTCACCTATTTCCACCCAATAAAATGTAGAAAGAAAAGGACACCAATACAATGCTTCAAATGGAGCCATGTGTATCGAGGCATGATAACTGTTATTGTATGATAACTCCCCTAAGGGTATATGCTCCTCCCATGAGACCCCAAAATCCATTACCAAAGCCCGCAACATGTCTTCCAACATTTTTATCGTCAGCTCGGATCGTCCATCTGTCTGAGGATGATACGCCGTGCTCATCATCAACCGAGTCCCAAGGGCTTGCTGTATTGAATTCCAGAAACGAGATGTGAACCTTGGATCTCTATCTGAGACTATGGACACTGGTACACCATACCACTTTACCACTTCTCGGATATTTATTTTTTAATGATCTTCCACCGTATGTGTTTCATGAATTGGGATGAAATAGGCCGACATGGTTAGCCGATCCACTATCACCCAAATGGAATCTTGTTTCTGGACCATTCTTGGAAGACCTGTAACAAAATCCATTGCTATCTGATCCCATTTCCACACTGGGATAGGTATACAATATAACATACTTGCTAGAAGCTAGTGTTCCACTTTATCTTGCTGACAATTTAAACACCTTGAAAAAATTTTATCTACCTTCCATTTCATGTCTCTCCACCAAAAATGTGCATTCAACGCATTATACATCTTCCATGTACTCAGATGTATATCCCATCTTGAATTGTGGTAAGCTTGAAGGAGTTGTTCCTGAGCAGTTAAAGGTATAACTATTCGATCTCGAAATCACCAAACTGAACTCCCATCCAGCTTCCATCTGTCAATGGTCTCCCCACTATTGAGTTTTAAACTCATTTCAACACAATCTACATTGGATGCATATGACTCCTTTAATATCTCCACCAAATTAGGAACAAGCACAACTGGAATGAAAATTGCAACATCAGCTCGATCTTCACATCCCATATGCTTGTCAGCTAGGACCGACATCAACTGCCACTTATCTGAAGCTTCGTTTTCCAACTGAGTATACGAATTCCTACATAAAGCTTCGACCACCGAATTTCCCATACCCGGTGTATACATCAATTCATATTTGAACATTTGAAGATACACCATCCATCACCTCTGCCTCAGATTCAATTCTCGCTGTTAGAAAATGTGTTTCAAGATTTTGTGATCTATAAACATAATAAATTTCTCACCAAAGAGATAATGTCTCGATGATTTCAAAGTATGGACAACTACAGCCAACTCCAAACCATGTTTTTGATAATTTTTTTCATGCCCCCTCTACTTCCATAAGCCATAAGAAACCACATTGTCTCCTTGCATTATAAGATAACCCAAACCTGTTTCCGAAGCATAAAAATACACCACATACCCCAATCTTGATTCTTGCAGAATCATGACGGGTGCTGATGTAAGGTGTACTTTCATCTTTTGAAAAGATCTCTGACAATATTCAGTCCATTGAAATGCACTGTTCTATTTTGTAAATGCTGTTATAGACGATGCTAGTTGTGAGAAGTCATAGAAACAGTGTCAGTAATAACTAGCTACACCATGAAAACATTGTATTTCAAAGACATTCTTCGGAAGTTTCCATTAAAGAACAGCTTCTATCTTTTCTGGATCCACTAAAACACCATTCTCAGAAACAACATGACCCAGAAAGCGTACCTCTTGTATCCAAAAATCACACTTTGATAATTTGGCATACAACTGATGGTCTCGCAATATTTCCAACACTATCCCCAGGTGTTGCTCATCCTCAGCCCTTGTTCTTGAATAAACAATATATCATCCACAAACTCCACAACAATAGAATGCTGATATCGCTGAAATATCTGATTTATCAATTCCATAAAGACTACTGGTGCAATCGTAAGGCCAAAAGGAATGACTACATATTCTTAGTGGCCATATATGCTTCTGAAGGCTGTCTTCAGAATATCCTCCTTCCGAACTCACAAATGGTGATATCCTGACCGCAATTCAATCTTGGAGAACCACTGAGATCCCCTCAATTTATCAAACAGGTCATCAATGTGTGGAAGTGGATATCTATTGATTATCGTAACATGGTTAAGTTTACGATAATCCACACATAGCCTCAAAGTTCCATCTTCTTTCTTTATAAACCAAACTGATACTGCCCACAGAGACATGCTTGGCCGAATGAAACCCATTCTTTCCAGCTCCTCTAACTGCACTTTCTATTCCCATAACACTATTGGTGCCATCTTATAAGACGTAAGGGAAATAGGATTGGTCCCCGGAAGGAGATAAATCCTAAACTCCACTTCCCTTAGAGGTGGTAACCCTGAGATGTTCATGGGAAAGACATCTAGAAATTGATCCACCACAACTAGAAAACTTTTTTTGTCAATCTCTTCCATTGATGACAATTTCAACTCTTCCAATTTCTAAGAGATTGTCCTCACCATTGGTTCCAAAAATTACTTTGTGTCTTTCTTTACTATCTTTTCTATTGTAAAGAGATGGTTGATGCCGTCCTTAGTCGTGAAACATACCTTTCTCCTGTAACAGTCGGTGTGATCCTTATACCCTGTCATCCAATCAATTCCCATGATTACATCATAGAAATCCATATACAACATGGAGAAGTCCAATTTCAGCTCAGCTCCATCAACAGTTATAGCACATGCTAGACACCTGAAGTCATGACATTCCCTTTCAACAAGAGGAGTTTTCAGTTTCACGACAAAAGGAATCATTTCTAGTTTTAAACATAGCATGTCAAAAGCCTGATAAGTAATGAAGGAATGTGATGCACCAGTATCAAAAAACACTTGAAAAAAGGTATAATTCAAAAGAATCATACCTATAACTATTTATGGTCCAGCCTGATCATCAACAATTATCTGCTCTGCTCTATACAATTGCTTCATCGCTGCAATTTTCTCCTTCTTGCCTTGCAGAGATTGCCTTTGTTGAGGAGTCATGGTATTTCGAGAATCCCCATGGCTGTCTCTATTATGCTGACGAGACTAACTCTGTTGTCCTCGTCATGTGAAAGCATAAGATGCTTGCGATGCCTGGGATGTGTCACATGCACCCGACCTCAGAGTATTTCTAAAATAGCGCTGTAGAATCCCCATCTACTTGAAATTGTGACATTGTCTAGGTTGCATCATACACTCTCACTTTATGTGATTAGTCAAGCCACATTGATATCACTTGGATTTCATCATGGGTCGTGGTGGAATATTCACTGATCCAGTCGTCTGATTCTGATTCGCACTCTCACCTTGGAAGTAGGTGTCCCTGTTCCGCTTGTTCCCATAATTAGAGTTCCCACCTATTCCCATAGGTATCATCATACTTCCTCCTCCCATAACTCCCGAGATGGAAATTTCAGCTACTGTTGCTCTACTTACAATTTTCGTATAATCCGTAATACAGAGCACAACTATCTTCGAGAAAATCTCCTATCGCAACCCTGATTCAAAGATGCATTCCTTCAGCGACACATTTGTAGCAACTTCTAGTTCAAAGCGTACTAAATTCATGAATTTAGCCTCATATTCCGTGACAGAGAGATTCTCCTACTTCGGGCTGAAAAGACTGTTTTCCACTATATCCTGAATGTGTGAGGATAGAATTGATTATTTAACAACTCCTCAAATTCCTCCCATCCCAGGCCTTGATCCAGCTTAGCCTGCACCACTAGCTCCAACCATTTTCGTGCAAGATCCTCCACCGTATACGTCTCCATCTTTAATTTCAGTTCTGCAGGTTTGCCTATGAAATTGAAGATACAATTCATCCTACTCATCCATACCTGCACCCGTTCTACTTCAGAATCACCCTGAATGATGGATGGATTCTGCTTCATGAAGTGGGAGGAATGGTCTACATGCCTTGACTCATCCCTCTGATTCCCTGTGTCCACAGCCTGGAACGGTTGAATGATACTTTGAACCAGCTCTTGGTTCACAAGTGGTTTAGGTGCAACCACATTCTCCGTAGCTTCTTCGGGTTAGTTTCTATGATGCTTAACGGGTTCTAATTTCTATAAAAACAACACATATCGTTAGTCTCACTTCTTAGAAACTGAAGGCTTGTCATTTAAAATTCTATCACGCAAACTATCACCACATTTTTTTTAAAAACATCATTTTCCCATGTTCAACCATTTTTTAAAACATCCCATATGCATTTTGAAAATGAGACCATTTTCAAAATACACCAAATATCATGTTTTCAAAATCATTTTAGTTGAAAACAATTTATGCATTTTTCTAAAATTCACACCTTACCTGAAATCCTTACTCATTACTCACAATGAGATATGTAATACTAGTGGTAAGTCAATCCTCTACAATGCATGTCATGCGAATCTCATTGGCTAAACCTAGGACAATGAGATTTATAACCTTCTAGAAGTGTATCCAAAACACTTATGTACCCAACACCCTGGTAACTTGAAGTTTATCATAAATGGGTTAGCTACATCCTTTTATGCTATACGTTTCAAGTTCCGACAATCCTACTCCTGTCTAATATTCCAACCAAAGGAATAGATGAAAAGGAATTTAAAATCCATGATCGAGAACATCAAGGACCACTTTTTAGGCAAGGACCGAACACGTTGATACCATTTGTAATGACCCGCCAATTCTCATTGGCTTGAGAGCTCAATGAGTCTTTACTAGGCCTTAAGTGACATCCTCAAGGCGCCAAAGGCTAACAATAAATGCCGAGGGGTTTCAAAACTAGTGGGGGACTATTTACACTTTTGAACATCCATAAAACCAAAATCCATGACCAAACCAACTACTAAATGATTCATGATAAAATCTAAGACAACTCAACAATTTATGTTACCATAAACCAACCAAGAGTACCACTATAGAGACAAACACTAAAACATCATAGTAAATAGCAGAAATAAAAACTCAAAGACCACAAGACAATAAACCAAATCCATGCTCCACAAGCTCCAAGCTCCAACATTACGAACCAGCCCAAGCATCACGAAGCGATTTCTGACACTTTACCTTTTCCAATATCCCGGTATATGACATTTGCAAAAGTACCAATATGCCAAAGAAGGGGGTGAGTGATGAAACTCAGTTGGTTTGCCCCAATGACTTCCGATCCCATGCCTCTAGAATAAAACCTATTAGCACATTTAAATAAAAAAATTTATATAAAACAATTCCAAAACAGTTCACAATATAAGAAGTTCCATGTCAAAACCATTTTCCAACAAAAACCCTCTTTCTCAAGAAAGGTAGCCAAACAAAGATTCCAATCAAATTCTCATTTCCATTTTGGCACATTCATTCCATTTCACCAATCCACACAAACAATCATGCATTCAACCTAGACCTCCCTATACTCACGAGTGGTGAGTTATCCTTCCACTGAGTCATCACTTAGTGAACTACCTTGACGGGGGTAATTCACGACCTTATCTGTCCCATCCTTTTTATGTGGGTACATCTCACCCTTATCTATCCCAACCTTTTGATGGGTGGACTTCTCACCCTTATCCATCCCAATGCACATGAAGACACACTATAACCCATACAAATATAAGCCCAATAACACGTGTGTTCAAAACCTTTCAATAAAGCATCACTATTTTTATTGAAAACCATTTCTTTCAAGAAACAAAACCATAGCCAATTTAAAATCACCATTTTAAATTTACTTCAACAACCACTTTCCAAAAAACACACAATTTCCATCACCAGTTACTAAAAAGGGGTTTCAACCATTCTTTCACAATAGATAAACAAACCGTTTCAATCAAGGAAAACAATTTCAATCTAAGCATTCATGTTCTAAGATAGAGGAATCCAGAGTGAAGCCACCTACCTCAAAAAATTAGGCGAAACCAAAAACGGACGAAGAATGCCAACAAAACTGAGTCAACTAGTCCCCAAAACATCCTTAGATTCCTTCCCCTATTACCAAAAAAACTAAAACCGGAATTAAAAGTCATCCACTACCTTAGATCTACCAACCTTGGGCGTAGATCTAAGGATCCATCAAGAGGGATGACGGTGATCTATGAAAACTAAAGGAAGCGAGACTTACCGTAATCAAACAGCCTCTAAATGCCAAGGCAACACTCTAGATTGCTTCCAAAATGTCATGTAAGTGTTCTCCCACCTTCACCAGAGAGAAATCCCGAGTTAGGGCCATCTAGGAGAAAAAACGAGTGTGTTTAAGGATAAAACAGATTATATCCTTAAAATAGGATCTAAGTAGAATTAAAACATGGTTAGTTCCCACGGTTAGTCAAATCATGTGCTAATCTTGTGTTTTCCACTTCATGGGAGAGGTGCTCTGCCTGGCCTCCTTGCACGGTTTTCCCAAACAGTGCGCACACCATGCAGTCTCCACTGTCCAAATGACCACCACCTGCACGACATCAGCAAGGTTTGTGAAAATCGTGTGCTGCCCGTGCATCCCCATTTTTTCCCTTTAACACCTTATGTTACACCACATGCTTCTACGGTACGCTTCTCTTTGAATAATGTGATATCGTGTGTTGTACGCAACATCGAGTTCTAACACACCACATCCAATCAAACTAGCCATTATGAATAGTAATAACAACTTTTTGAAATTATATATATATATTATATTTCAAAATGGACTTCATTTTTGGATTCAGAATATCGAAATTATCCTAAGTTGAATTTTTGGTATTTTTCTGAGAACTTAAAATTTTTATGAATAGTGAAAAATACTTAAAAACAACTGTTTTAATCAAAATAATTTATAGTAATATATTATATTATTTAGTGGTTTTAAAGTATAATTAGTATATATTTTTACCATTTTATCCAATGGTGTTCATTAGAATTAATTTCACTTTGAAAATTGGACATAAACAATTGTCAATCTTTTGATATATATTGTTTCATAAGAACACGCTAGTTGTTGTAACAGCGGGAATTAATTATAAAATTAATTAATGCAACATATATGTCTGGAATTTTGTAAAATAGACATCATTTTTGAATTCGGAATATCAATTACATCTTAGGGTGAAATTTTTCCATTGTTCTGAAAAACATCAATTTTTGATGAATAGTGAAACCACTAAGTGGTAGTTAAAAAACAGAATTTTTCATAAAACATAATTTTACCGCTTCTGTGAATGGAATTTAGAAAATTCGTGAGACACGGTTAATATCAAGTAGTAAAATGTGGATCAATGAGATGAAAATATTTTTTGGTGAATAGTAACTTTTTACTTTTATTTACCACGATAATAGTAAATAGGGTAATTAAGGGTAAAAATGATATTAATATTACCTTAACACATGTCCTAATTCTATTGGACAAGTGTATCTCGACCAAAAAAACCTTAGGAATAAAATATTATCATTTAGGTACACTTGGATCTGATTAGGACATTTATTATTATTTAATTCAAAGAAGAGTTAAAAGAGTTAAAATCAATGTTTATTTACTAAAACATTTTTCATATAGGGTTATACATTAGATAAATTTGATTTTAAATACTGATTAGAAAGATACAATTATTTACTACATAATTATATTTTATTTATTATTTTTATATATTAAATAATTTAATTTATTTATGACACAATGATGATGCAGTAATTACCATAATAGTGAAAATTTTAAATAATTGATATTATAAATACCGAAATAAATATAATTTGAGACTTTTAATGAATTACACTAATTTTATAGGATAATGTGACATGTTATGATTTATTTAATAGACTTTTTTCGACGTAATAATACTGTTATGATCTTTACAAAAATCAATTATTGAATAGTGTCAAAATTGACATAAAAGAGTTTTTGAATCAAATATTATATTATTAATTGATATTAAATTTCTAAAAATCTGAGGTTCGGCCAAGACACTTATATCATGATAGGTGTATCATTAATGGACCACTTGGGGGTATCTTGGATTTATATAGTTTGTTTATTAAGCATATAATATAAAAATACAAAGAGACATTCTAAAAGTGAAACTAATTAACTAAGAGTTAATACTTAAAGATAATGTTAATATAGTAATCCAAACCGATCTAAATTCTATGGGTTGAGTGGTTTCGACACATCCCCACCTTATCGTTTAAATAATGCACTTTTGAACCATTAGAAACCGAATATGAATTTATTATAAAATAATATTTCTATATTTTCCAAAGGTGCCCCTCACCACTCTTATAAAAGGGCACTCTCCCTTATCATTAATTCACACCTTAAAAGCCTTTTCTCTCGGCCAAACTCTACCCAAATACTCTCTCAACATCCCTAACTTCATCCTAGAGTCCTTCCTTTAGTCAGAAAGCCAACCTAAGAGCTCTATTGATCAAATCAAAAGGAAGAACCCGAAGAAGATGTAATGATTTCACCACCCTTTTCCAAGATCCTTTCTTCTTCCACTTCTTCCTTCTTTGTTATTACCATTCTAAAATAATAACTCAAGTATCATATATATACTGTGATGTTATTATAAATATTGTACAAACATATTCAGTATTTTATCCATCATCTAAATAACATGTCACCATATATGCGTATGTACTGCTTACCGTCTCCACGTCGCGGTGTAATTGTTATTCAATAAATTATTATTTGGGTGGGTATAATAATGATGTGTACTCATGTAAATAATAAATATAACATGATAATTATTTGGTATATATGATATACCATCCAATTATATATTATTTTAATATCAAAAAATGATATTTTCGCTCGTGCATACGTACGGACTACCGTCTCCACGAACGCGATGAGATTCATTCTCCATCATATCCATTCAAGTATAATTATCATTTGATGATTAATAATAGTATATAAGGACTTGATATCATTCTATATATTATTAAGCTACAACCTATCCATGAAAAACACATCTTACGTAACAAAACATATAAAAGAAAATGAGTAACTTAACACCCGAAACAACGATAATACTAAGATATTATTAACAAATCAATGTTAAAAGATCATATATGATATCATATTAATGTATATGATTCTTTTATAATTTAATAATAATTATTTCACCATTATACTGGAGTTTAACCTACCCCAACCAAGGATAAGTACAAGGTAAGGGTTTATTTTTCAATCTCTTCATTATCCGAGGTTGTTTATACGTAATATTCTACTGGGACTTCTTTATCATCCACATCCATGTTTCTTAAAAATGTTCTTCAAAGATTGTTACTATTTACTAGAATATGGGTTAAAGTCATTTATACCATTATTTGAGTTTTTATAAGAGGTTTATAAAGGAATCCTTCCGTCGTTTTCTTAACAAGGTGCTTTTTATCCTTTTTGACAGAATTAAGGTAAGAATCTTTTTTTTAAATTATATGGCGGGTGCGGCTATCTTCCTCCATTATAAAATCATCAAAGCTTCCCTTAAAAGATTATAAGAATATTTTCAATGAAAATTTTTTATTTTATATGACTCATTAATGTTTTCAAAATAAAAATATATATTTCTCTAAAAAGACTTTTGATTTCCTCTATGTCAACATCCTTTGATGGATTATAATCTTATTTGAAGATGATTTATTATGAAACAAAACTTCCATATTGTATTTAAGGTTTTGGGATATGTTTGACTATGGATATGTTAGTTTTATACCCTTCATGGTTTATGGTGAATGTATTGACATATCTTATGATAGTTTTAATACGAATGTTTATGTTATGTTTAAAACTTTTCATATGGGAATGCATTGGACTTAAAATGTGACGGGTGGAGCCTGCTATAGTTCCTCAATGCATCGGTAGGTCTCATGAGACAAACTAGTGTCTTGGGACAAGGTCTTGGAAAAATCTTATTTGTAGTCTTGGCACGAGGCCTTGGCTATGTGGTTATAATAATCTTTATTTATGCATTCCATCATTATGAATGTGGTTTTTGATATTGCATGTGATCATTCAATTAGTAGAATATCCATGTGAATAAGTAAATGGAATTATTTCATTTTATTTTTTCCATACTATGATGAAGTTCAAGTTTAAAAGGCTTTTGTTTTAGTTATACATTCCCTTAAATGTTTATTCTTATTTATGAAAGTTTCCGCTATATTGTTATCCTTACTGGGCATTTGAGCTCACCCCTTTTCAATGTTTTATTTTTCCCAAGATGTGAAGAAGTAAATTATGAATAACCTGCAGGGATATTATGATGGGATAAGATTGTAGACTATGGAGACTATGTTGTTGTAGTTTTCATTTTTAGGATGTAATTTAAAACATTATGAATATATCTAGTGTTTCCAAGGCTACTAAACTAATCAGTCTTCCGAGACTTGATCTTTCTTGTGATCATGCCAATGTTATGTAATAATGCACCGACTCTGGGTTACAGGGGTCGGGGTGTTACAATTGTTATCAGAGAATGTTTAGTACAAACCATGGAAGCTAGATTTAGATGAACTCTGATTAGAACACTTTGACCTAAGATGAACTTTGAGGATTAGTATAGAAAAACTTCCTAGAATTTTGGTATTGTAGAGATTTTGTGAGTTTTTTGAGAAATACATCCCTATCTGGATACGAGCAGGTAGAGGCGGCTCGGGCACAGATGTACCTAGGGGTAAAACCCAAAAAGACCACTTTAAGCTAGACTCGAACGGGAACTGGTGCACGACAAAGGGCCTTGCTGCCCTATTGGTTATGACACTCCCGAGGGATATGCTTAGGATAACTCTCATTTTCTTTACAAATCATTATGAAGGGTTTATGAGTATATACATCCTCAAAGAAAAAATTTCTTATGATTATGGATTATATCCATAAATAGTTCAATTTATGTTAAGTGTTTTATAATTATGGAATTATGTATTTTGATTCATAAACTGATCTAGTTTATGCCATTATTTAGAAATGGTGCCTAGTAGAAGAAATGGAAACTATATCAATGAACGCACTACATGTAGGGATTTCCCTCTTTCTCAAGATATTTATAGTGGAGTTGGTGAAGAAACTGGTGCCAATCAGCTAATCACCATACTGGGACAACTCACTCAGGTTATGAATAATAACTTTACCCGTATGGAGCACCCTGATCCGCAACGTGGAGGATCAATGTTAGATTGATTCATGAGGCAACAACCACCGACGTTCAATGGGAGTAAAAATCCCATAGTATCTGAGCAATGGATAAATTCCCTATTGAATATATTTCAGGCTTTGGGGAGTAGTGAAAGGGAAAAAGTTATCATTGAAGTTTACCGCCTCACTGGAGATGCTGATCAATGGTGGTCATTGATTCAAAACACGAAGAAAGATGATGAATTAACAAATATGGATGGAGAGTGTTCAAAGATATATTTTTAGAAAAATACTTTCCTCGTGACCATCGAGCTGATATGGAACGACAATTTTTGAGTCTGAGACAAAAGGAGGAAGTGAATGTCGCAAAGTATGAGGCTAACATTACAAGGTTAGCATGGTATGCTGGAGATTATATACGTAACCCAATAATTAAGATTGATCATTTTGTTGATGGGTTAAAACCATTTCTCCGTCGATCATTAGTCTCACAATCCTTCAAATCATACGAAGACATTGTCTCATGTGCTATCAAGATAGAGAAATAATTCTATAAGTCTTATGACTTTAAAGAAAATCAAGAGAAAAAAAGATCTGCTGATCAATCTGGGAATGGAAATAACAGGAAGAAGGGAATGCTTGAATATCCATCCTGTGGTAAATGTGGGAAGAATCACCCTGGTACTTGCTTGAAGGGAATCAGTGTCTGTTATAAGTGTGGTGAAAAAGGCCACCAAGATCGTGATTGCAAAGGGAAGAAGGAAGCTACCAATGTTCAGTGCTACAATTGCAGGTAGATGGGACATTATGAAAATTAATGTCCTCAGCGTCGGGGGAACCTACCTCAGAAAAGGACAAGGAATCAAGACCAAGCTTATGCTATCACTACTACTGAGGTAGAAGCTCCTAAAGACGTGGTGGCAGGTAATTTAATGATTTCCTCAAGTTTAGCAAATGCATTATTTGATTCTCGATCATCGCATTATTTCATATCTTCCCAGTTTGCTAAGAAAATTAGATATTTCTAATTTGATTTTACAAGGGAGTTTTCAGTTAAAAAACCTAAGGGAAGTATCATTGCCACAATGTTTTGTGAATCAGTCCCATTAGAGCACATAAATGTTCTTTATCCGCTGTTCTCATCGTCATACCTATGATTGAGTTGGATATAATCCTCGGTATGGATTGGCTTTTGGATTATGATGCGAAGATTTATTGTAAGAAGAAGGAGGTTACGATTTTTGATGATGATGATAAGGAACACCTTATCTTTAGAGCAGAATCGTCACCACCTAATTCTTATCTAGATCCACCCCCAGTAGCTCAACTAAATTCAATTATTGGGGAGGAAGAGAATGACATGACTGTGGGTGAGGAAAGGAATGTTCAAAAAGAGGATGTACCTATTGTGAATTAATATGTATATGTATTTCTGGATGATTTACCTGGACATCCTCCAGAATGAGAAGTTGAGTTTTCCATTGATTTAATTCCTGGATCAAGGCCTATATCGAAGACCCCTTATAGAATATCCACTGTAGAATTAGTTGAACTAAAGAAACAACTAGAGGAATTGAGTAATAAGGGATTTATTCTCCCTAGTGTTTCTCTATGGGGAGCCCCAGTTCTTTTTGTTAAAAAGAATGATGGATCTATGAGGTTATGTATCGACTATTGGGAGATCAATGTTATAACAATAAAGAACAAGTATCCCCTACCTCGCATTGATGATTTATTTGACCAAATTCATGGAGCTCAATTCTTTTCAAAGATTGAAATTTGATCTGGATACCATCAGTTGTGTGTAAAGAAGGAAGACATTCCGAAGACAACATTTCATACAGGGTATGAGCATTACAAGTTTACTGTAATGCCTTTTGTATTGACTAATGAACCCTCTGTATTCATGGATCTGATGAATAGAGTTTTCAAGGAATATATCGATGAATTTCTGGTGGTATTTATTGATGATATCTTGGTATACTATAAAAGCTACGAGGATCATGAAAGTAACATGAGCATTATCCTGAAGACTCTGAGAAGACATGAATTATATGGGACGTTTAGCAAGTGTGAATTCTGGCTTCATGAGATTTCTTTTCTTGGCCATATTGTCTCTAAAGATGGAATCTCTGTTGATCTTTCTATGACCAAGGAAATCTAAGAATGGCCAGCACCTATGAGTATAACTTAGGTACGAAGTTTTATTGGTTTGGCAGGTTATTATCGACGTTTCGGCCAGAATTTTTCCCGATTGGATAACCCATTAACGAAGCTCACACGTAAAGGGGTTAAATTTGTTTGAAAAAAAAGAGTGTGGAGAATGTTTCAAATAATTGAAGAGAATATTTTTCAATGCTCCTATATTGACTCTACCATCAGGGAATGATGGGTTCGTTATTTATAGTGATTCATCGAAGAAAGGACATGGTTGTGTCCTTGTGTAGAATGATTGGGTTATTGCCTTTGCATCATTATTGTTGAAAATTCATGTGCAAAACTATCCTACTCATGATCTTGAGTTAGCAGTTGTGATCTTGTCTTTGAAGATACGTAGGCACTACCTCTATGGTGAAAAATGTGAGATTTATACTGACCACAAGAGTTTGAAGTATATTTTCTCACAAAAAGAACTCAACATGTGGAAAAGGACATTGCTTGAATTACTCAAGGATTATGATTGCACGATGAACTACCACCTGGGGAAGGCAAACAAGGTGGCAGATGCATTGAGTAGAAAATACCATGGAGTTTTGAACAATATGAGAATTGAAAGGGATCCAATTTTCATGGATGTAGTGAAGATGGACATGGGAATAACCAGGGAAGGTGAAATATCATTGCTTTTTCAAATTGTTTCCAAACCATCTTTACTAGAACGAATTAATAGTTCTAAAACCGATGATGAAGAATTTCCAAAGAAGATTAAAGCTGTGAATGATGGGAGATTGAGAGACATTGTGTATGAAGATGGAATTTTGAAATTTGGGAAGAGACTTTGTTTTCCCGATATACCTGATCTACAAAAGGAAATTGCTCGATGATGCTCATAGTTCCAATTTTTCTATACTCCATGGGAGAACCAAAATGTATAGAGATTCGAAGGAACATTTTTTTTGGGACAAGATGAAGAGGGATATTGCTGATTTTGTGTCAAGATGTATGGTTTGTCAACAAGTGAATGCTGGAAGGCAACAGCCTGGAGGAGACATGCAACCTTTTCCCATACCGGAGTGGAAATGGGACAATATTATGATGGACTTTGTCATGGGGCTACCAAACACTCATAGAAGGAATGATGAAATATAAGTCATTGTTGATCATCTTACCAAGTCACCAAATTTTCCTCCTATAAGGGAAGATTTACCACTTGAACGACTATCAAGACTATATATTAATGAAGTTTTGAGACTTTATGGAGTCCCCATATCGATTGTTTCTGATCGTGATCCCCGTTAGACTTCATGATTCCAGAATAGTATTAAGAAAGCCTTGGATACTGAACTTTATTTGATCAATTCCTACCACCCTCAAACAGATGGACAATCAGAACGAACTATTCAAACCTTGGAAGACATGTTGAGATCCTTCTCACATGACTTTCAGGGTATGTGGGATCAATATTTACCTCTGGTAGAATTTTACTATAATAATTTCTTCTATTCGAGTATTCAGATGGCACTATATAAAGTGTTATACGGAAAGAGATGTCGCACACCAACCTGTTGGGATGACGTTGGTGAAAGAAAACTTGTAAGTCCAGAACTGGTGGAGGAAATGATGGAAAAGGTGAAGGTAATCCAAAATCACAACTAACCAGCTCAAAGTAGGCAGAACAGCTATGCCGATAATTGAAGGAAGGATTTGGAATTTCAAGTCGGTGATCATGTTTTCTTGAAGGTATCTCCATGGAAGGGAGTCATAGGTTTTGGTAAGAAAGGTAAATTGAGTCCCAGGTACATCAGACCTTTCAAAATTCTAGAACGAATTGGGGTTGTAGCTTACTGATTGGAAATGCCACCAGGTCTCTCCAAAGTTCACGTTGTGTTCCACATATCTCTATTGAGGAAATCCATGACTGACCCAATGCATGTACTCACCTATGAGGAATTATAAATGGAGCCCGATCTGTCTTATTGCGAAGAGCCCGTCAGGATTCTTGATACGAGAGAACATGTGCGGAGAAATTGAACGATGCGTCTGGTAAAAGTTTTTTGGAGAAACAATAAGATGGAAGAGGCAACGTGGGAACCCGAAGAACTTATGATGAATAACCACCAGAGTCTTTTCATGGAGTATTATTCTAGAAATTTCGTGGACGAAATTATTTGAAGGAGGGGAGAATGTAACACCCCAAGATTCTACTGCACGCTTCCCTTTGAATAATGTAAAAGCATGTGTTGTACGCAACATCAAGTTCTAACACACCACAACCAATCAAACTAGCCACTATGAATAATATTACCTACTTTTTTAAATTATATATATTTTATATTACAAAATGGACTTCATTTTTTGATTCAAAATATCGAAATTATCCAAAGTTGAATTTTTGGTATTTTTCTGAGAACATCAAATTTTTATGAATAGTGAAAATTACTTAAAAACAACTTTTTTAATCAAAATAATTTATAGTGATAAATTATATTATTTAGTGGTTTTAAAGTATAATTAGAATATATTTTTACCATTTTATCCAATGGTGTTCACTATTATTAATTTCACCTTGAAATTGGACATAAACAATTGTCAATCTTTTTATATATATTATTTCTTAAAAATAAGCTATTTGTTGTAACAGCAGGAATTAAATATAAAATTAATTAATTCAACTTATATGTTTTGAATTTTGTAAAAAAGACATAATTTTTGAATTAGGAATATCAATTATTTCTTAGGGAGAAATTTTGGCATTGTTCTGAAAAAGTTCAATTTTTGATGAATATTGAAACCACTAAGTTGTAGTTAAAAAACTGAATTTTACATAAAACATAATTTTATTGTTTCTGTGAATGGAATTTCGAAAATCCGAGAGACATGGTTAATATCAAGTAGTAAAATGTGGTTCAATGAGATGAAAATTATTTTTGGTGAATAGTAACTTTTTTACTTTTATTTTACCACGGTTAAAAGTAAATTGGGTAATTAATGGTAAAAATGATATTAATATTACCCTAACACATGTCCTAATTATATTGTACAAGTTTATCTCGACCAAAAACAACCATAGGAATAAAATCTTATCATTTAGGTCCACTTGGATCAGATTAGGACATTTATTATTATTTAATTCAAAAAAGATTTAAAAGAGTTAAAATCAATGTTTTTTTACTAGAACATTTTTAATATAGGATTATACATAAGATAAATTCGATTTTAAATATTCATTAGAACGATAAAAAGATTTCCTACATAATTATATTTTATTTATAATTTTTAGATATTAAATAATTTAATTTATTTATGACACAATGATGATGCAGTAATTACCATAATAGTAAAACATTAAAATAATTGATATTATAAATACCTAATAAATAGAATTTTAGACTTTTAATGAATTAAACTAATTTTATATTATAATATGACATATTAGGATTGATTTAATTTACATTTTTAGAAGTAATCATTTTGTTATTATTTTTACAAAATTCAATTATTGAATAGTGTCAAAATTGAAATAAAAGCATTTTTAAAACAAATATCATATTATTAAATGATATTAAATTCCTAAATATCTAAGGATAGGACAAGAGACTTATATCATGATAGGTGTATCATTAATGGACCACTTGGGTGTCGCTTGGATGTATATAGTAATTTTATTAACCATATAATATAAAAATACAAAGAGACATTGTAAAAATGAAACTAATTAACTAAGAGTTAATACTTAATGATAAGGTTAATATAGCAATCCAAACCTGTCTAAAATCTATTGGTTGAGTGGTTTTATACCCATAAACACCTTAATCTTTAAATAATCCTCTTTGGATCCATTATAAACCGAATATGAATTTATTATAAAATAATATTTCTAGATTTTCCAAAGGTGCCCATCACCCCTCTTATAAAAGGGCACTATCCCTTCTCATTAATTCACACCATAAAAGCATTTTGGCTCGGCCAAAATCTGCCCAAATACTCTCTAAAATTCCTACACTTCATTCTAGAGGCCTTGCTTTATTCATCAAGCCAACCTAAGAGCCCTTTTGATCGAATCAAAAGGAAAAACACGAAGAAGAGGTAATGATTTCAACACCCTTTTCCAAGTTCCTTTCTTCTTCCACTTCTTCCTTCTTTGTTATTACCATTGTAAAATAATAACTCCTATATCTTATATATACTGTGATTTTATTATAAATATGGTACTACAATATTCAGTATTCTATACATCCTTTGAATAACATGTCACCATACGTGCGTACGTACGGCTTACCGTCTCCACGTCGTGGTGTAATTGTTATTCAATAAATTATTATTTGGATGGGTATAATAATGATTTGTAACTCATGTAAATAACAAATATAACATGATAATTATTCTGTATATATGATATACCATCCAATTATATAATATTTTAAAATCAAACGTATGATATTTTCGCACGTGCGTACGTACGGACTACCGTCTCCACGAACTCGATGAGATTCATTCTCCATCATATCCATTCAAGTATAATTGCCATTTGATGATTAATAATAGTATCTAAGCACTTGATATCATTCTGGACAGGATTAAGATAAAACCTATCGATGAAAAACACAACTTACATAACAAAACATATAAAAGAAAATGAGTAAGTTAACACCCGAAACAACGATAATACTAAGATATTATTAACAAATCAATGTTAAAAGATAATATATTATATCATATTAATGTATATGATTCTTGTCTAATTTAATAATAATTATTTAACCATTATACTAGAGGTTAACCTACCCCAACCAAAGAAAAGTAAAAGGTAAGGGATTATTTCGCAATCTCTTCATTATCCGAGGTTGTTTATACATAATAATCTACTAGGACTTCTTTATCATCCACATCCACGTTTCATAAAAATGTATTTCAAACAATTTTACTATTTACTAGAATATGGGTTAGAGTCATTTATACCATTTTTTTAGTTTTTATAAGAGGTTTATAAAGGAATATTTCCGTCGTTTTCCAAACAAGGTTCTTTTTAACCTTTTTGACATAATTAAGTTAAGAATCTTTTTTTAACTTATATGGTGAGTGTGGATATCCTCCGCCATTATAAAATCATTGAATATTCCATTATAAGGTTATAATAATATTTTCAATGAAAATGTTTTAGTTTATATGACTCTTTAATTATTTCAACATAAAAAGAAATATTTCTCTAAAAAGAGTTTTGATTTCATCTATGTCAACATCCGTTGATGGATTTTAAGCTTATTTGAAGCTGATTTATTATGAAACAAAACTTCCATATTCAATTGAAGGTTTTGGGATATGTTTGACTATGGATATGTTATTTTTATACCCTTCATGGTTTACGGTGAATGTATTGACATTTATTATCCTAGTTATAATACGAATGTTTATGTTATGTTTAATCCTTTTCATAGAGGAATGCATTGGACTTAATATGTGACGGGTGGAGCCCGCTATAGATCCTTGATGCATCGGTAGGTCTCATGAGACAAACTAGTGTCTTTTCACAAGGCTTTGGATAAATATTATTTGTATTCTTGGAAAAAGGCCTTGGCTATGTGTTTATGATAGTCTGGAATTATGCATTCCATCATTATGAAAGTGGTTATTGATATAGCATCTGATCATTCGATTAGTAGAATATCCATGAGAATAAGTAAATGGAAGTATTTAATTTTATTTTTTTCCATACAATGTTGAAGTTAAAGATTAAAAGGTTCTCGTTTTAGTTATACATTTCCTTAAATTTTTATTCTTATTTATGAAATTTTCCGCTATATAGTTATCCTTACGGGGTATTTGAGCTCACCACTTTTCTATGTTTTATTTTTCCCCAGATGTGAAGAAGTAAATTATGAATGACCTGCAGGGATATTATGAGGGGTTAAGAGTGTAGACTATGGAGACTATGTTGTTGTAGTTTTCATTTTTATTATTTAATTTAAAACTTTATGAATATATCTAGTGTTTCTAAGGCTACTAAACTAATCGGTCTTCTGAGACTTGATCTTTCTTGTGATCATGCCAATGTTATGTAATAATGCACCAACTCTTGGTAACTGGGGTCAGGGCATTACACCTAAAATGTCTCCATACTTTCCCAACCATATCCAATATGCTTCATGTACATAAAAAGCTTAAAACAAGGGTTACTTACCAGAAACCGGGGGTAATACACCTTCCTCCTCCATGAATGGTGTAATTTATTTTTCTATCTCTACTTTTTGTAGTTTAATATGATTATATATATAATGTATATATATATATATGATATTTATAACATTATTAAATTTATACATATGATTTATCCTTGATCGATGTATAATTACTGAAACTAACAAACCAAAAAATGAAAAACAATGCAATTACTACCTAGAACTATGATTTTATAAATTAATTATTAATTAATGTTGGAAAGAAGATTAGAAGTTGTTTATTGAATTATATTAATGCAATTATGATTATGAAATATATTTATATTATATATATATATTATATAGGACTATTTGACACATATGATGTATCTTAAACTTGCGGTTTGAGTTTTTTCACAGTCCCATCATTATTTGAGATTGTTTACATTTATGTCTCCATTTAGTGATTTTTTTCAATAATAATACAAATATATTTTATTCAACTCTATTAATTCAGTATATTTTAAAAAAAATTACAATTTTTATATTTTTTTACTATTAATGAATGAGAAAAAGCTATTATGAAAGACCAAATTCATTTATCTCTTCGATGGAAATTCTTTTTCTTCAATGTTCATTATTTTTATAAATTTTTAAAGTTATTTACTATTATCCAATAATTTATGAAGTACATATGAAACCATTATTTAATTTTTATGAAATGGTTTAATTGGAATCTTCTTATCATTTTTTGATCAAGTTACTATTTGTCCTTTTTATATAAGTGTGATAATTATACTTTTCAACTAATATGGCATGAAAAGAATTTCCTTCTATCATGACTAGTAAATGATCTAAATAATAAATTCCATTTTTTATGGTTTTTTTCTAATAAAATACATTCCTTAATAACTAGAAAATATTATGAATTAAAATTTAATAGATCATATTTTTCTCAAGAATTTTCTATTGATATTCATTAAATATTATTATTTATTTCATTATCCTTTAAAAATATAATACAGAGGATGTAATATAGTAATACCATCCACCATATATCTATTTATTTTTAGGATTATTTAAACTATGGATGTACTATTTTGATATCAACACCCATATTACTTTGGATAATTTATGACTATGTTTTTTCATTGAGGAAAGAGATTATATTTATTATAATGACATTAAATATGAATGATTAAATTGATTATTATCCACACATTTTATTTGAGGAATGAATTTAATATAGAGACGATGTATATTGGCTGTAATTACATATCCCCACAATGCATCAATAGGTCTTACAATGTAAACTAGATAGGTCTTGGATACGACCTTACCCATTTTTATAGGATTTAATGGTGTGAGGCCTTGAAATTATGTTTAGCATGTCATGGAATAAGGCCTCAATGGTAATATTCAAATGTTCGGAATTATGAATAACATGATCATAAAATTATTTAATTATATCCATGTGATTATTTTAATACTATTTTCATACATGGATAACATTATAGCTCTTGTGATTATTTATATAATATTGTTTTGTTATCATTTATTCTTTTCATATTAGTCATGACATATATAGATTCTTCTATTTGAATTCCATTACTAAGAGTTTAATCTCACCACTTTATTATATTTATTTTCCCCATGATTTTAATAAATATTTTTTGATTTGTATAGAGGGACATTCTAAAGGAAATAATAGTGTTATATTAGAAAATAATATGTTTTAATTTATTTTTGTTCAAATGTTATGAGATATTGAAGTATATATCTACATATCAATGAACAATAAAATATCAAGTCCCTTAGGATGTGATTTATTATAATTATTATTATTGAAATAAATTAACCATTAGCTCTAGGATTCATGGGTCAAGGTATTTTCATTTATATATAAATATGACCATTAAAAATACATTCATAAAATTTCAATGAATTAATATCAGTAACCACTTTATGATTATATATCAGTGTTAAATTAATGGATACTCTTAATATTTATAATATTCAATTATTTTAACTAAATTGATAAAAATATCATTTATTGTCTCGATAAATAAATATATTAAAATAATTATTATGTGATTCACAATTCTATTTCAAGAAAATATAATTATGTTTTTACATTAATAAATTATTATCGAATTGTTTTGGAAAATTATATCAAATAAAAATATTACTAGTTAATATATAAAAATGACATCTTTTAAAGAAATAAATATATATTATGATTTAAATAAAGAAACGAATTCATAAATTTTTTTAATCGATATGAATAAAAATTAAATTCATATTTTAATTAGTCATTTTAAAATTTACTTATTATTATTGATTTATAATATTCAATAAAAAATTAGTCAAAAAAACAATGTTTTGATGAAAATATAATTATTTTGATATTATCATTATATAAGAATGGTCGATAATATTATTAAAATTTTATATGCTAAAATATGAATCTATGTAATAAAATTATGCATTATAAAATATAATTCAATAATAAAAATTCTATATTAATAATTTTTATAACTATTTAAAATTTTATTTTATTATAAATTTTTTTGATCAATCCTTAAAATCAATTATTTTCATTGTCTTTTCTATTTTACCTTTCTAAAAAAATTATTCACGTATTTTTTTTAATAAATAAATTTTATTCATCGGAATTAATATCCAGGATACTTTTCACATATTGGTAAATTTAATTCCTAAAAATAGTTTTTTTTCAAAAAAGGTTTTTATTCTATTAGTTATAATTATTTTAAAGTTAATGTTTCAAACCCTTTTTAATTATATTTATAAAATTATTCTCATATTTTTTATTAGAATTATTAAATTATTAAAAATGATTAATATTATTTTTTTCATTAAAATTATTTACAATGGATAGAAATTAAATATCATTAAAAATTAGGGAAAAAGATAAATCATTAAACAAAAGAACTAGAACTCTATAAGTTATCTCAAAAGGGAGTGGATGATGATATTGTTGAACCACAGTCATTATCCCCATAACCATTTTCCATTTTCCCATTGAAATATTAATTTATTCATTACAATATTGAATATGTAAGGGTTTCTCAAAAAACTACCATTTTCCTCACTAAAAATTTGATAACATCTCCACAACTCCAAGAATTATATTTCCTTTGAATTTATTCATGAAACTATATTTAATTTACCATCCTACAACCATATAATATTGTGAAAATATTTTGGTCAATATTAGTTACCATAAGTCCATAACCATTTTGGACACATAAAATAAAAAATCTTGTCCCTGATGTGTGTGCTCTCAACTACATAAAATCTCTAATTAATATTAATCATTTAAATATGTTATATATGAAAATATTTAATGATATAATTATATGTTATATACATTAATTTTACAATATTAATTTTATTACCATTTTATAATCATCAATCCATTCCATTAATAAAAACTAAATTATTGTTTATGCATGCCTGAGGACAACTGCCACAATGAGAAATAAAATACATAATTTATCACTACCAACAATTTATGGATCATATAAAAGATTAAAAATGAAATATTATTTATAAAACGTCATTATAGTTATTTTGTTGAATATTAGAGAACAAATTAGTTATATTCTAAATAAATCATTATCATTAATAAAATAAATTAAAACTTGTGGTCTAAGAGGATAATGATATCTTATTCTAAGTAATGAATTTTATTAATTAACTCCTCCTTATACATAATTTAAATTATTAACTGTCATATTAATAAAAATTTTATAATATCATTATTATTATAGTATAATTATGTTCAAACTAAACCATCTAATTATCATCCATAATTTAGGGTAGGCTTTTTTAGGGCGGTTTAACCACATTCTTGAAAAATACTACATTTTTTTATGGAAGACTATTAGGGATTATTTAATGGTTTAATATGATATATATGTGCACATAATTAATTTTTTATGGTATTTTTATAAAAAAAATTGAATTCAATAATTGATAAAAAACAATTTTTAGTTAGGAATCTTTGAAAAACAATCATTACTGATTTCATCTTCATTTATTTGAACCAAACATGGTTTGAAATGAAATTACATATTTATTAAATTTTGGGTAAAATATAATCTATTTAATTATATTTTGAAATATTTATTTTTGATGGATTAATAATAGGCATTAAAATTTTTTTCTTAAAATATCATAAATTGATAAAGATTACTTACACACTTTATTGAAAATAAGAAAAACTAACTGATATATATATTTATATGTGTGTGTGTGTGTGTGTGTATATATATATATATTGATTATAAATTTTAAAGATACATTTCTATTTTTATAAATATTCATCTTCAGTAGGAATTAGGTAACATTATTTTCTTATTTATGATGATTTTATAATTTCAAAATGTGGTAGTGCCGAGGTGATGATTTTCATCTAAAAATTCATCTATTTGATACAGGATTCGTAATATGCACCAAATTTACCTAATGTGATATAAATAATACATATTTTAGATTAGATATCATGAATTATATTTTTCTTTGGATATTTATATTTTTATTATAATTCAAAAATATGATGGGTTTTTGTAATGTTGTTACTCAAACGAGAAGACTTTTCTTAGTCGCAAACCATATTCATTGAGACATGTTACATATTATTTACCATGAATCCATTTTTTTGTGCTACTATTTATTTACTATGAAATAAATGTTTCATATATTTTTTTCTTGTAATTAATTCGGTATACTATGAAAATTATGGATATGTTCTTAAAATTTATTTTTACTCATGTCATAGCATACATGTAAGAGCTTTTTGGAATCACAATTTTCATTCAAAAAGTTATGATAGTTCATTTGAAATTATATAAAAAAATTTTGGTATATTTTACCAGTTTAATTTTATTATGTATTCGTTAATTGCATTAATTTTATGCAAATATATCATATTTAAAATGATTCATGCTTCATGGAGTCTTTTTCATGTATGTGATATTTATAACACATGTATCATTTCTTCGAAATTTATTCTGTTTTCTTCAACATATTTCATCGATTATTGTGTTCTAAATTGTTATTCTTTTTATACATTCCTTTTTAAATTCTTATTTTAGAAATTATTTTTTTATTGAAAATTAATTTTTTTCATTCTTCATACAATGTGTGTTTTTAACTAATGTATTTTAAAAAGAATTAAAATGGATTTTCCTTTATCATTCACATGTTTTGTTTTCCACTGATAATTTCTCAATGATAATAATAATGAATTTTCAAGGATAAAATATTGGATATTTTTTCATATATTAATGGTTTTAAAAGTCTTGAAATTATACTTTTCAAAAATTACCTTTAAAATAAACATAAAATTATGTTCTTTATTTGAATGACAAAAATATTTTCTAGCAGATCTTTTATGTTAGCACATCCATTTTCGGTGTCATTTTAAAAATAATATATCTTATTGGGATTTTTGTTTCCTGATTTATCGTATAGTAAAAATATATATATTATTTGTGGGATTTAACCCCCAATATCATATTATTTTATTCTTATCCCCTATTTTTTTATTCCATTTGATGAATTATTTGGGTAAGGGTATGTTTCATTTTTTCAATACCCTTATATGATTCCTTTTGTTCACTAGATTTATATTATTTTACAGTGACATAATTTATTTATAATGATATATTATGATCATGTTATTCCAATATTGACTATGTAATATAACTATTTATCTCTACGATGTGACATCACATCTTAAACAATTCTGATTTGATGATATTCACCCAAAAATATTTTTATTCTATTAACATTGGATGAATTATTTCTTTAAAATATGTGATTATTTAAAATTGGATTATTATTTTAAATTGTATTATTTCCTTTTTAAATGCAAAATGATTTCATAGATGGGTTATGATATTGTTATCTCTCTTGTTATAAAAGGGATCAGTATTTTCATTCTTGATTATTATTGACTGCTAATACATGTTGATCATGTATTAATATCCATTATTATTTATTATAAATATGTACATTTTTATTAATGTGGTAGTTCATAATGTAATTGTATAAAAGTTATATTTGAAACATAGGATGATTGCATTCGGCATTATTTTGGTGATGGGTGGAGCCCATATTGTATGTCCCCTTATTGCATATACAGGTCTCATCAGACAAAATAGGTTGGGGTATTTGGTGAATTTCATCCATGTTCAGCATGATATCATTATTATCATCTTGATGATAATTAAATATCATGGAACTAATCCTAGACGGCATGTTTTTTATGTTTGGTATTGTGTAGTCCATCAAAATGTGATTTTTATTAATGATATATAGTATTTTCATTATTTTCATTGATATATAATACTATCATTTTAATTGGATTATGGATTATTAGTGTTTACTTATTCCTACCATAATATTTATTCAATTTTTATTCCAATATTTCATGATTTGAATGCATTCTCAGACAGACAATTTGATATCACCCTTTCTTAAGTTTACATTTCGCCGTTAATAAAGATATTTTTTACATGAGATATGATTAGAAGGACAGAAGGTGTGAAGGAATTTATTTTTACATTTTAATAAAAAAAATATATTAGTTTTATTTTTATATAATTTTAAAAAATTCATATTCATATGAAGAAAATAAGATTCTTTAGCGATTGTTTTTTCCTCATTCTCAACAACTCTGAACTAGATATGATCCTTTTGATTTAAGATATCAAATAATCATTAATGATTTTCTACTAAAATATAGGAACTTATAAGATTTTATATCTAGTATCAACATATTTAAATAATATATGTGTTTAGGGAACATGATCTAAGAGTGTGGATCTAGGGCATCTCATATTGCATTACAGTTCATAACCTAGTTGTCATTCACATTTTCCCCGTCAAATAATATGACATTTCCCAATGAATGGGAGACATCATTCTGGAACAATCATCATCATGATATGTATTGTGATTATTCATCATTCTATATAACGATAAATTGCAATATGATGGACAATAAAATTTTTTCTTCATATATTTATGAAAAAAAATTAAAAATTATAAATAAAAACTTTTTCTATTTTTTCTATTATCATAAGGAGAAACAACCTTTTTCATTTGGAAATAAAAAAAATAATATATTCCATTTATAGATGGAATATGTAATAAATTAAAACAAACTATTATAATTTACATGAATTAGGATAATGAATAATGGATATGATAATTGGAATAGGCGGTATTGACATATACATTAAAAAATCATTCTTTATCACTATAAAAAATCATAAAATGACACATACAGTATATGATTAAATGATTCCTTTTTAAAAAATTAAAAAAATATCAAAATTACATAAAATTAAATTTATCAATATTTTATATATAAATAATTTCATTATATATAATAAGGAATTGGAGGAGAGAAAAAATAAAGGAATACACTAAAACAATGTTTTAATGAAATAACCAATGCATTAAATACCATCCAATGACACATATTATGTAATTCCTAAATAATTATATTATATTAGATTTATAATTTAATAATAACCAATATCAATGTAATTTCATTACTATTTTTCATTTTTTTAATTTACAATGAGGACTAATTTAGTTTCTAAAATTTCTAAATTCACGTTAGATGTTTGGGGTCATTTTAGTTATTAATTCATGAAAACATGGTTATATTAAAGTGGTAAAATGAGTTAAGGTTCCATTAACAAAATAATCTATAAAATGATATATTTATCATATTTATATACTTGATGAACTTTTATAAAAAACCATTTGAGGCATTCATAATATTTAATGAAGATGTAAATTTTTACAAACACATGAATAGAGCTATCAATTTTCTACTTGATGAAAAACAAATAATGCAGATTATATTTTCATTTCAAAGAATAAAAAACTCTTTCAAATTCATAGTTTGTCATTATTTATATCATTATTACAATACCTTATGGGGGAATGAAAATTTAATCACATAGCTTCATGGATGTTGTTTTCAGCACCTAAGCATACGCGACATTATAAATTTTAAATAGATGGTTATGTAAGAAAGTAAGACTTATAATATATTTAGAGAATAATAAATATACTATACTTCAAGAACTAACACAGATACCTTATTACCTATATACCCATTCTATCACTTATATACATTTAAGGGAATTGTTTACCCCCATGGGTTGGAGACTAGCACCATGAATTAAACATGAACAAGTGGGAATAAATTCTCCACATAATATTAGAGCATATAATTTACAAGTCAACATGTTGAACACTATAAAGGTAGAATGTACCAGAAGACAAATAGGTATAATAATAACCTATGATGTATATTATCAAAGCACTCATCTATTTGAATGATAAAATGAAGACATCATAATGGAAGCATCATCCTTCTCACTCTCTAAAGTATCACGAAAATCGACCACCTCTACGTGGCCCTTTCCATTTGATCATATTTAGAATATGAAAATATAGAATTTTTTTAACCCAATGGTTGGGTTTAGGATATAAATCCCAGTAGGGACTAACCAATTATATCATAAACGATGTGAAAAAAATTATATATTATAATTTTAAATAAAATTATACATGAAATTCCCCTTTTTATATTTAAAACCACCACATGATTTCATTTAAAATAAAAGTTAGATATAGTTAACATATTTCGAACAGGATTAAATGAACATTTTATATAAAACATTACATATAAAATAGGTGGAATAAATAAAATATTTCCCTAAATCAATGACATATATATCAAGTTAAATAACTGTACCCCCACATAAGGAAAAATTATATACTGTCACACATAAAGGAATAGTTAAATCCACTCCCATATATGATTAAAATAAATTGAATCCCATTTAAGGGAAAATTACCTTCACTCCAAATTAAGGGAAAATTACATCAAAATAACTTGTAATCAATCATTTTTTAATACATTAAGATTTTATTTTCCAACTTCAATTGTCAAATTTACATCTGATTTCCAAAACAACACGTAGGATTTCCACATTTCATTCCATTTTAATGAATTAACCAATTTATGAGTTTTTCTCATGATTAAAATCAAATTATTTTCAAATCAAAATTAAAAAACAATCCATCGTTATCCATAATTAAATGCCACAATTTCAATTATAATGTAATTAGGTTTTTTCTCAAATATAATTCCCATTTCTATCCAATGATAAAATAATTACAAATTCATGTCCTCATATAAACTAAAAACTAATTTCATTTTAATCTAATAAGATTAGAATTAAATTCTTGGGAATAAATTGATGGAACTACCATAAATTAATTATGGAATTGAAATGCTAAAAAATGAAGTGGGGAATCCATTATATGTCAAAGGTACAGGAGATATAGAAACACAAGCTAGAATTATGATAAAATGAAAAATAATTTAGATCCATCCCATACATGATGATCACTTAAAATCTAAGGAGGAGGGAAAGAGATACTGATGTGAAACACATGGGTGGAAATCCACTTACCCGAACGAGATCTAATGAGGTAATTCCATTTCTATCTTTCAAGGAAAGGATTTGGAGGATCCAAAAATACCAAATGATGGATTTGGGTCAAGTGAGGATGGTTTTTTGGTAGAATAAAATAAAAAAGGTTTGTCAATTGGATTTGAACCACCTTCCTCATGAATTATATAGGGTGGAATCTTGGTTCAAGTCATCTAATGCAGGATGGAACCATATGCTAAAAAAGGATAAACCTGTTTCAATAATCAAATTTACAACCATTTCATATTGTATAAACTAAGCATGAAATGTAATCTCTTAATTTTTAGAACTAGTTTCGTCGAATTATCCTGAAGAACATTACGAAGATTGTAATACGTTTTAATGGAGTGAAATCTCTTAGTAGAGAGTAGACAGACCAGGTCTTGGACAAAATCATGAAACCAAAAATCAGTGGATATGAAATACCCTAAAAAATGACATGATGCTACAATATGTCCTCTATAAAAAAATTATTGTCCCATGATAGTTTTTAATGAAAATTTTATTTCAAATATATGAGTCCACTTATCTCTTATAAGTCCCTCCCAATAAAAATTTTCATTTGAATCAAATCCACAATGTCCTAACACTCAGATGAAAGATAGTATCCTCCCATGAAGTACCTTTATACCATAATCCACAATCCTAATTGGATACTTAGTAAAAAATAAATAAATATCAAAATCAAGATCCTCTAAAATGAATACTTGATATGGGTTAATGATATTCTTCAAGATCTATGATGTATGAAATACATTATGTATCGATGTTAGCATTGGTGGAAGTTCTAAATGTTAAGGTAATTTTCCAACCTATTCAACCGCCTAAAAAGTACCACAAAATGAGTATAAATATTATATTTCCTCCCATGATGTCACTGACCACTCTATGGTGAAACTCTTAAGAACACCTGGTCACCAACATAGAAAACAAATGTTTTATGATGAAGAGAAGTATTTTATTTATATCATTTATATGTTATTAACAGTCTATGATGAATAAAATGAATCTTCACTATCATCTATTAGACTAAACCTTGTCCAACAATGGATGTTTCACCAATATCCAACAAACAAAATGAATATTTACACGGAATTCCATAAAAGTTTTCAAAAGTATCTACCCTAATTGTGGAACGGTATATTTTATTATAAGCAAAGTCACTGAGCACTAAATTCTCATCCTGTGATCCAACAAACACTAGGAGGCATGCACAATGCATTTATTAATAAATATGTATAGCCCTCTCTTTCTGGATATCATATTGTTGGTGGTATGTCATATATAAATCAACCTGAGATCCCATTACCTCCTGAAGGCCTCGTGAAAAGAGAGAGGTAAACGAGGATCAGTATCATAGAAAATAATTGAAAGAAAACAATGGAAATGAAAAAAAAAATGTTCATATAGATATTTTACAACTCCAAAACATTGGTTGTACCCAGAATTTGTTAAATGATAGATGACTTTGTTAACCTATTTATGATAGCCCTTATAGAGTCCTTATAATGAAGAGAACATATAAACAAAACATTATATTATATGGAGGTCACTTACCACATCTCTCTTAACATTGAAAGTGGATTATGAAAACCCAATGCCTTTAGTGCTTGTCCATGATCGGTAGACAAGTATAATAAGGTGAGAAAATGTCTATGATACCTCATCTCATTCATGGCCAAAAGAATCATGATCTATTATCATATAACATCATTGTGTTTTCTAAGTGAACAACCCAATGAGAATTAAAGACATCCCCCATCGATAAAGAGATTTTTTAATTTAATGAAATTCATTATCAAGATGATGATATTGAAGAATCTTCTTTAGAAGAGAAGAGGCTACCTTAACACATTACAAAAAAACCATAACCTTATATTCTTGAAATCTAAAATACATCTTCGCAAACCCCCCCCCCCCCTTAAATTTCCACACTTCAGATGATTCATTCATGTCTTGGGAATGTTTTTATCTTCAATAAACATTAGTAATAAAATTCCCTTTCCTTGGAATATGGGTAATGTCAAAATAATTATATAAACAATACTCTAACCAATTCCTCTAAGGGATAATTAAATATATTTGAGTGAAGATAAAACATATGTTATTGTTTTTAGAATAGAAATTAATCTTTTCCAAGAAAGGCATGTGAAAGCAACTCTTAAGCGCATGGATCATGTATGTGAGTATAGGGTCATGGGCCTGATAATTATTCTCATGTATTCTATGATATCAAAAACCATAGGCTACCCTTTGATCCTGTTTTTAAAATTGTATCCAAAACCCAAACATGATGCATTATATTAGACAACATAGCCCTAGACATCCTATGGAAAATTAAACACCAAGATAGAAGTCAAAATAGGTTTCAGCTAAATAAAAGAACTAAAAATTTTCTCATACCAAAACAAATTTACAACCTTATGAGTTAGATAAGTCATCAGAGAATCCATCATTGAGAAGTCGATTTAAAACATGCAATAATACCCCGTGACACCCATGAGGCTTTGAATATGGAAAAAATTTCATGGTCTTTCCCATGTCCTGAAAACATTCACCTTTTCATGATCGAATAAGATACCTTGTTATAACACCATGTATACCATGAAACTCACTTTACTATTCCATAAATTTCATTTTAATATAATGGAATAAAGTTACATATTTTCTAACAATTCAGGGACTATTATTAAATAATGCACAACATCCTCCTCATATTTAGTGTCAACCAATATTTCATCCATAATGACCATCATAATCCTATAAAAATAATCATGGAATATATTATTCATAAAATAGATTATGAATTCAAGAGAATTGTAAGAAAAAAATTAATTACAAGATACTCATAATGTACATACCTTCTCTTGAAGGTATTTTTTGGAATGTTAAACTCTTTTATTCTCAATTGGATATAACTAGATCAAAGATGAATCATCAAGAACCACTTCATCTTTTCCACTGGTGAAACTATTCTTCCGTCAAACGAAATGGATACTTTTCCATCACCATCACGCAATTTTGTTTCCTATAATCAACATATAGAAAAAGTTTTCCAATAAATTTCATCGCATTGAGAGTAGGCGCAATCCAAGCTGACACACTCAACCATATAATTACATTATCTAACATATCATATTAACGTTTCATACAATCATTCATTATAGTCAGTTCCATGCTGTATGAATGAATAGATACTAGCTGAGTAGCAGACACTATATCAATAGAAAACTATACATATCTTACTTGTGGAAAATCCAATGATGTTCGGAAAAAACACATTGGGAGACTATATGAAAATTGGGGGAGATCACCTATCAAATACTCTAACTATAGATCAAAAGAAATAACTAATATTACATTCCCCAAAGCTACTTAATAAGGTATACCTATACCCATCCACAATTCTAATCCTCCATTAATCATATGAAATAGCACATATGGCATGATAATGGTGACTGGGTGAAGATAGCAGTCAATTTGAGATTTACTAGAAATGATCCAATTGGTTCAGAAAAATATTTCAATAGGTTTCATATTAAGAACCAAAAAATTATAGTTAGGCTCAATATCTTATAAATAGAATTACAAAATATGAAAATGAATACCCTTCTCTATCTTAGATCTAACAGTTATGGTAATATACATAATAGAAGATAAAATTACAAAAGGAATATTTAGTAGGTTCAAAATATGAGTTAATAAAAATGAATGAGATGCACCGGTGTCAAATAAAGAAGTCCTTATAGTTTAGTCTTTTGTGATGGTCCCAATAATGGTATTTGGACATGTATCAGCTTCCATAGGACTCTCTTAAAATGCGAGGAAGCTCTGTTATCGATTCATGTGGCTAGAACCCGTTAGATCTCATAACATCTAATTACATCATAATAGTTTTAGTTTTTTGTGAGATCGTTACACTATATAGAGAATAAAAGAGATGTACAAATTTATGTAGGTGTCGTGATAGACTAGAAGAACAATAGATATTTGGTATCTTGGTATGGACACGTCTCAAATACCAAACATGACCACACTGAAGACATCATAAGATTGTTCATATCAATAACATAATCTAGAGAAATTGTAAAATTAATCCCATTATCTTAGATATCATGGTTTTCATTTAAAAGTACCCAAATCGAAATCATGTATTGGTCTAGAATTACATCCAATTATTCCCCATTATCCATTTCCCAAACTACCCATCGTCACCTAAGGCCCATTATGAGGATAACTCTCTTTGAACTCACTCAAAACTAACATCTAAGTATTGATATGATAACCTGATCAATATACTAACATCAAATAATTATGTTAAACCTACATATTCAATCTCACTTTTTTTACAAACTATCCTAGATACCATGTTACATTGATACGTAATCCATCACAAATATATCCCGAAGGGTGTACTTGATCCCCATGTTTTGGAAACAATATCCTGGAATCATAAAAGAACAAGAGGGAATGGATTATCCAGATAACATCACAAAAAAAAATTTATGGTAGTATGATCAACACTCCATAGGGAGAAAGTATCCAAAACAAAAAAATGTATAACAAAATACAAATCACTGCATCATCAATGTACGCAAAAACTAGAAAGATAATTTTGAAACATCCCAATGGAAAAATAATCCCACTCCATTGTCTAGAGGATCAATAAAAAACATGACCTCAAATTGGGACATTTGTTTTTCTAAACCATGGCATTAGAAAATCTATAAACACCTGAAATAAATGATAGGGTATGAGCTACAAATAGTAGTAGGGTCTCACCAAGTTCTCTATAACCAATTCCAAAAACTATATACCAGATAAGGTATATATTTAAATAAATCTAAGAATGTAATTAAAAATTTAATTTTTAAAACCAAAACATTATTTCATTTCAAATAGATGGAATGCATATCAAAAAAAATTCAAACATTATTAAATAAATATTATATATATATATATATATCTTATATAGTATTTAGATTTAATTAAATAGTTCCATAAATTAATTTAATTTATATCAAATAAATAAATCAAACACCAATAAAAGGGAAAATTTAATCCACTCTCACTTAATTGAAAATTACATCCACTCCCACTTAAGGGAAAATTTTATCAACAACCACATAATGGAAAATTAAATTCACCCCCTCTTAAGGGAAATGTTCATAAAAAAATTGAAAATAAATTATTTTTAAACACATTAAAATATGACATTTAAATTTCAATTTTCAACACGTCTTCTCATTTTAAAAAAAACACATATGTTTTCATCATTTAATTCCATTTCAAAAAAGAAATCAGTTTAATCCTTTTTATTATGATTGATGTATAATCATTTTGATAAAAACAATTTCCAAAACTGAAGCCATTGTTTTCCATAAATAAACCCACAATTCAAATTCAATTTGAATTGTTTTTTCTTAAAATATATTTACAAATTGGATAAGAATATAAAATTATTAGAAATACATGTTTTTCAATCAATTTAATACTCACATAAAATTAATCTAACAGTTTGGGGATTCAATTTAAGGTAAAATAATAATGGAACCACGTAACACTAATTATGGAAATCAAATTGTCAACACCCACAAAGGTAACACAAAAGATGATAAAAGGTGCACGAGATATAGAAACACAACATAGAATCAATATAAAATGAAAAGAATATTGTATCTATCAAGTACATGGGATATATCAAACACTATGGAGGAGAGAAAAAGATAATATATTATAGCACATAAAGGTGATCCATATACCCAAAGGAGATCGAATGAGGTCAACACCATTTTGATTCACCATTGAAAGGGTTTGGAGGATACAACAATAACTAGGGATGGATTTTTATAGAAAGAGGTAGATATAAAATTTGAATAGAATGTAAATAGTCCTTGAACCTATCTTATAATCACAAGCATCATGAATTACATGAAGTTTAACCTCGATTCACGTCGTTTAATTCATGTTGGCCGCATACATCGAAAAAGGAATTTATATTTATTAGAATATTTTTTTTCAATAATTCACATAATTTAATCATTTAACATCATGTAATCCCTTCATGATATGCACCAGTTTCTTGAAATTGTTTTAGTAGAAATTACAATACTTGTAATACCTTCACAGAACATGTAATTTCCCAACAAACAACAAATAGACCAGTTCCAACACAAAATTCTAAAACAAATAATCAATGGACAAGATATACCTTTAAATAATAATAGAATCTAGCATGAAAAATATCATATATATATTTATATACATTATTTTAACCAATCATATGACATATGGAGGAAAACATCACATCACTTCCTACTGGTGGTAATCCCTGCATATACCCAAACAATGTCCTCATATCCTATTTGATCGAAAATAAGATAAAATGGGTTTTAAAATATTAATAATAAAATTAAATAACATATAATATTATAATATTATTAATTCCGAATGGTTAATGAATATATGAAGTGAATATAATGAGTAAACATGAAACACTATGTTAATAATTATACATCTTCCTTTGAAAACCACATATGAATTACAAATTAAGCCTTCATTGGTTGGATTTTTTTTACAAAAAACTATTGGAAAAGTATGGGATGTTGGAATGGAATTTGGGAAGGTATTTGTTGATCTATTAGAATAAATTTTTCTCATGTATTGAGGATATTGGGCGGTATTTTATATTAGTGTGGGAGTGGAAAAATTCTAAATAATGTTATATTTTAAATATAAACTATGTATTATTATATGGTAAGTGAAATTAAATGGACCAAAATCAATGATAAGATATGCTAAGGTATAAATTAACTGAAAATATAATATTTATCTATGTTTTATACTTATTTAATTCCTTATCTCTTGGTTTAACCACCCCTCATTAACACTTTCAACCCTTACTGTGGAGATTAAATTTTTCCATGATAGAAAAATCATTTAAAAAATTTGTAACTTTAATCCATACCATATTTGAACATTCTCATTAAAAATATCAAATATACTTTTCAAAACTCAATTTATTTATCTTTAAAATTATTATTTTTAATATAAAAACCCATACTATGTGTAATATAGTTTTTACAAAAAATCCCATTTAAAGATGAAAATTATTTTATTCCATGAAAACACATATTATTATTTTATTTGGAATTAATTGTAATTCTTTTTATAAAATATGTATTAATTTAAAATTAAAACATTTCAATTATAGAAATGGCTATTTTAAATACATGGAGTGTACTAAAAAATGAATAAAAATTATATTTTTTATGATTCACTGAACAATCAACATATCTAGAATGTTCCAAAAAATTAGCCATAAGATATATTTGATGGCATAAAATTAAAAATAAAGTCCACTCTATTATTATAAAATTATTAAGTTTTGGAAATTAATTTTTTTTAAACCATTTATTTTTTCAAAACATTTCATCTACAATAAAACCATTTTTATCATACTATAAAAACATATTCTATTATCATATTATATATGAATCCCTAAAATATATTTATTGACATAAAATAGAATTAGATTTATTTATAATTTAAATTACATTGGATATCATATTGTTATACCTTTATATATTACATCAAAAAATTTAGTTAACCTCATAAAAAAGTTATAGATTTTTCTTCAACACATTTTCTAATTACCATTATTCTTTCTCAATCCTTAGATTATTCCATAAAACAAAAATAGTTCAAATAAACTTACTTAACATTAAATTCTATCTTTAATCAATAATCTACATCAAATTATCTTAATAAGAGATATATCTTATAATTTTACTACTTTAAGGATCAAAACATGATATACATCATGTATGAACATAGATAGAAAACAATCATGAATCACATCATGTACCTGAGATAAACATGGAGGTATGACTACCCATTAAAAACCCTAACCCACATTCACTATAATTTTTTAGAGTCCAATTTACTATGGGAAAAAAATTTAGTTTAACAAACACATTACGCCTCTCCATAGAGATACATTAATAAAAACATGATCTCCAAAAACAAACTCACGATCATCCCCCTAGTTATGTAGATATCTTTTTACCCAATGATCGGGAGACATATGTTGTTGACTCATATTTACCTTAATTTACTAATATTTTACCAACCATTTTTCAAAAAACATTCTTTAAAAAAATTCATCCAAACATAAGGGTTTTTGACACCACATTCAATATAATTCCATAAAAGGTGTTATCTATTTACTAGAATGAATATTGTATTTATAAAACATTTGAAAAAATAATGATATTGATCATAAATTCCTTGATAATATGAGACCCAATATGGTATCATATATTCAAATATCAAATTTATTCACTCCAGTAATTCATTACATTAAGGAAGATAATATCAGCTATATTTTAATTCTTTCCCCAATGACTTTTCATGCCCTTTCTAAAAATTCGTTGAAAATATAAGAACATTATTATAAGTAATAGATTAAGGAAAGATATTTATTATGAAAATATAATTATGAAAATATATAATATTTTAATCTGAATTCATAGTATTATGATTTTTATGAAAATGATAATTTTTTTTTCAAATGATCAGCAACAAACCATATCAAATTATTATGTTTTTATTTATTTGAATTTTCACGATGAATTCTAGGTATAAATTACCCCATTTTAATTTAGGAAATAGTAAATTAAAAATATTCTATTGTAGTTTATTATGATCATCATTAACCCATTGAAAAATAAATCATTTCATAGTAAAATAATATTTTTCTTTTCTTCATTCCACAACAGCATTAAAATTACTAAATGACATTGTGAATCTTAGTACTGTAGAGATGAATTGAATATAGAGAACAATGATATTCATATAAAACATATTTCTTTAAATATGAATGAATTGCATTTAAAACCCTCTATAAAAACATGTTGGAAACTTTTTTCAATGTCTAATTAAGGAAGAATTCTATTCAAGACCTATTTAACCATTTCTTTCAAATCACAATCTTCATTATGGGAAAATGAAATCCATCTAACAAAGATGATTTCATTGACAATTAAACCAATAGAGAGGGAGTTATACAATGTATTATTTCAGTAAAAAAATTTATTTAATCATTATCCAGAGGGTCATTTTCCAAGCATAACATAGTTATGGATACATTCAATTTCTATATAATAGAATCACTTACCTCAATATCATTACATGGATGATGGTGAATAATTAAATATTGATTATTTTTCCATTTCCACTCATATATCTTGCATCATGTTAAATTATTTTGAGGGAATATATTCTATAAACTATTATAGTCCATATATATTTCACATTTCACCTTATATAAAAATAACCTCTAATTTAAAAAAATCAAATTTCCAAGATCAATATCATTTATAAGTAAATTATTCTAATGAAGATTTAATTGAATTGAAAAATTATTATTGAAAAATTAATCCTAAATCTAGATAAAACCATGTCTAATCAATGAAACAACACTAAAATAAAAAATTAATTATATATCCTTAGAAATAATAACATAAGTGCATTTACCAATATTTTTTAGTTCCTTAATACATTCATCACATTTCATGTTCTAATGAATATAAACCATATTCTTGTCTAGTATTTCAATGGGTTAGATATCTAAACATTCATTTCAACAAAATCTATTAAATAACAAATAAATACAAGAAATCAATGAATCTCAATGATATTTTTAGTTCTTGGCCACCCATCGACATGTTTTTTAGATGGATGAAAAATATATCTTATTTAATGGAAGTATTCCCGAGGAATTAAATCATTAGTAACAAAAATTAAAATTTATGGAATTTTTCCAAGAAAATATTTTCTTTTCATGTTTTCTATAAAATACTTATATATGTGACATGTTTCTATTATATTTTAGAATAAAATAATCATTCATCAATGAAAACCAGAAAAATTTTCATCATAATACTCAGGTAAAATATTATTAATTAGTTCGATAAATAAAAATCGTGAATTCATTTTCTCGAATGGAATAAGAATAATCCAAAAAGGACCATATAAATAATGGGATATCATCATCATAATGCCTTCATTGTCACATTTTACTGAAAATATTGAAACTGCTGATCATAATTTATTTTTTTTTGTACACCATGGATATGATCAAAATTTTATCGATAAAAGGAAACTAATACATGTTCATAACATTGATGATATAAATTTGTGATTCATAAATGAATTATCTCCTAGAACCATCCTTATTTTCATCCAATAGAATAGATTATGTGAAAGGGGATATGTTTGGTTGGATGAAACCCTTATCAAGTAACTCCCACAACATCTTATTCAATTCTTAATATTCTAATTTGTCAATTCAGAAAGTGGGTTTTGAAATTTCCATATGATCAGGCACTATGAATATAATAAATGAATTGTCTTGATCAGTTAATATATAGTATATTACCCCTTTTCATTTTCTTGGGAGGGAATTGTGATGTTACTAAACCTTAAGTGACATCTCTAAGAAGCCAAAGGCTGATAATCAATGTTGTGGGAATCATTTAGAACTTGGGGGAGAAATTTCCCATTGAATATAAATAACCAACAAACTTACCATTACAAAATAAAATAATACATGATAAAAATGAATGACACCTCAAATAAAACCAACCAAAGAGAACCAAAAGAGAATAAAAACTATCATCAAAGTAAACAATTGGTTAAAAATAATAAAAACTCAAGAAAACAACATGACTCAAAATCTCCACATTATCTTAGCTAAAACTCCACCAAACATCTCAATTATCATGAATTCTTACTAAGGATGTGTGATCCATTACATTTTATAATATCGTAATAGAAAAAATTTATAAAATCACGAATGTTCCAAATCTGGGGGGAGTAATGAAGCTAAATAGATTTTCCCCAATGACTTCACTACAAATGCCCTAGGATATGAAGTGAGGGAATCATTTATATAAAACAATTTCTAAAAATGTTCATATAAAAATATAAACAAAATCCTGAGTAAATAATTTTCTAAGGAATGTTCATAAATAGTTATTTAAATAATTTAGAAATCTATTTTTTCATACCCACTCCATGGTTCACAACACACCCATAATTTCATGACTGTTTTAATGTTACATACTCATTAGAGGTCTCCTATACAATCACCTTGTGTCCCACAAACACATTCCATCGATCCAGGTTCATGTCCCTTGTATCGCACTGGTACACATCCCTTTTTCTAGGGCACATCGAACATGAACTCATGCAAAAAACATTTATTCCAAAACTATTTCAACCAAAACATTTGAAACCATTTTAAAAAATTCTCATTTTATTGACAAAATTTCCAACAAGGAACCTCAGAAATCTAGAAAATAAATATTTTTAAATAAATATTTTAATATAAAGAAACCAAATCACATTCCACAAATAATTACCAAGATCCCAAAATTTCACAAAAAACCATAAATCGCCACTAAATATGATTTATAGTATGATAACAAATCAATATTAGAGAACCATTGAGATCCCCTCAATTGATAGAAAATATAAAAAATTCATAGATGTGGATACCTATTCTTTATGATGACTTGGATAATCCTATTATAATCCACACACAACCTAATAGTTTCATCTACCATTTTCACTAATATGACTTGTGTTTCTTAAAGAGATGTACTCGATCGAGTGAACCCTTTGAATTCATGTTCATACTACTACTGTTAAAATACCTTAATTTTGTTAGTTATATTCAATAATAAGGACGTGGGATAAGACATTTCCCGAGAAGGAGATCAATCATAAAATTCAGATCCATTACTGGTGGTAACCTAAAGAATTTTTTAAGGAACACATCTAGAAAATTATCCACTAATTCCAACCGATTTTTCTTCTAGATTTCTTACATCAATGACGAAGTCAACGTCAGTAACTTGTAAGAGATCATTCCCACTATTGGTGCTGAAAATCACATTGCATTTTCCTTAATCTATATTTATCCTCTAAAGTGATTCCTAAAACAATCCTTAGTTGAAATACTAATTTCTCAAGTATGATAGTCGATGTGATCCTTGAACATTATCAACCAATCCATACCAAATATTACCTCATATAAATTCATATCCCACACTAAGAAGCTGAATTTCAGCTCAGATCCATCAATAGTTATAGAACATTCTCTACACGTGAAGGATCAACATTATCATTAGACAATAAGAGATTAAATTTTTTAACACATAAGGCATAATCACATATTTCAAACATAGAAATAAACCACATGATAAGAAATAAAGGAATGAAATGCACTAGTATCAAAGAAGAGTATCATAATGGTAGAATTCAAAAGAATCTCACATATCAACATAATTGTCCCATGTTGATCATCCACCATAACCATCTCAGATTCATATAATATCGTTCTCAAAACAATATGATCCTTTTTCAAAATTGATATTTCCATACACAAGGAGTCATGAACTTATTGGTTTCACCATGGCTAGATATTCTCTACATATTATATTGATTCTACTTACTTCACCCCATTGAAGCATATGATGACAATGAATCCTGGGAAGTATCCCGAGAACATGAACTCAAATCACTTCGAAAATAATTATTAATATTCCCCATCTGGGTTCAGTTGTGGAATTATTTATGATATCTTGTACACTATCACTTTATATGGCCATGAAAACCACATTTCAAACATTCTTCTTTTATATTAGGGAAATTAAGATGATTGTCTGATCCAACCATCTGATTTTGGTTTATGATCCCACCATGGAAATAGGTATCCCTCTTCTAAATTCTCTTAATATTAGAGTTCCCATCATTACTCTTTGTTATCAACATACTTCCTCCCCTCGTATCTAATGTGATGTCATGTCCATCCACCACCTCGCTATTGACTATATCTATATAGTATGTAATATTGGACATGACTATCATCGAGAAAATCAATTGTCTCAACCATTATTAAACTAAGTGTTCCCTCAAGGACAACCTAGCCACACCATCTAGTGAAAAGAACACTAAAATCTTGAATTTAGCCACAAACCCCATGATAGAGATATTTTCCTACTTCATGATGAAGAATTTATTAATTCATTGAATATAGATCTTTTGATGATAGAATTTTTTGTTGTATAATTATTAAAAATACTCCAAATCAAGGCCTCGGTATAACATATCATAAACTACTAAATCCCCCGATTTCCATGCATCATCTCCCAGCATATAAATTTAAAAATTAACATTTTTCTCCACTGGTGTGCTAATGAACTCCATGATGTGATTCATTTTCATCATCAATACCTCTACATTTTATGGTTTTAAATAACAATGAAAATTGGTGGAATCTACTTGTAGAAGTGGATGGATTGATCCACATTCCTTTGTTATTCCCACCAGTAAATAATGTACATAACCTAAAATCCTTGTAAAATTATCCAAATGAGTTTTTTGGTTCACATGTGGATCCGGTGAAGCCACATTCTCTATAGCTTCATTAAGTTCATTTCTTCAATTCCAAATAGGTGCCATTTTATGTACAGATAAAAATGAAATAACTCTCACTATATATCAACTAATGTCATAAAATTTAAAATGCTACCACATCCAGCTATCACAATGGTGATATCTAAAATCATTTTTACCATGATCATCCATTTTTGAAAAATTTCAACCTGGTTTGGAAAATCACTCAATTTTCAAAATACCACAATCATTCCCTTTTCAATGTATTTCATTTGGAAAATTCAACTGTTTTCAAATGTTCATTCACATTGGATTGAATAAAATATCATTACAAAAAATGAAATATACACTCCTTGTGGAAATCCTTTTTTTAATGACTTTCATGATCGTCACACTAGATAAACACATGAAAATGAGATTCCAATTAGTATTAGTGTCTCCAAAACACATATGTACCAATATCCATGGTAACATGGACTTTTGCATAAAAAGGATAACTAAATATTTTAGCTCTACACTTCCTGTCTTGAAAATCCTACACCTTTCTATGATCCCAACTCATGGAATATACTAGAATGAATTTCATCTCCAATTACCACAAAAATGATTACAACTTCTTCCACCAAGGAATGAAAATTTCGATACCATTTATAACATCACAGACATATTAATTTTCTTGAGAGGGTGTTGAGACGTCACTTTTCCTTAAAAGGCATCCCCAAGATGCCAAAGGCTTGAAATGAATGTGGAGGTATTAATTTAATATTTATGGGTGGATTTTCCATTTAAAGATAAAGAACCAACAAAAAACCATTAAAAAATAAAACATTACATGATGAATGATAAAAATGAAAGACAACTAAAAAAATTCATTTATATAAATGCTAATATAGGTTACCACAGCAGAATACAAACTATCATCAATATAAATAATGGAATAAAAATGATCAAAACTCAAGACAACAACTTTAATCCAAAGCACCCCATGCCCCAAGATCCCAATACATCAAATATGACAAGTATCAAGAAGTAATAATAAATATGTGTGATAGTTTACCTTTTCCTGTATCATGAAAGATAAAATCAAAAAAAGCACCATACAGCCAATGTAGGGGTGAGTAATGAATCTATGTTGATTTTTACCAATGAATTCCCTACTCACACCACTAAGATAGAACACGTTATCAATATTTATATAAAAAAATTCTTGAGACAGTTTATATAAAATTTTTAAAAAAAATACACTGTAATATATTTTCCACAAAAATCGCATAAACTATTTATCAAATAATTTAAAATTATTTTTTGGCATCCCCATTCCTGGGATCAAAACACATAAACACACACATTCTTGCTTGTTTAATTATTCAATACTCATGAGTGGTGTCTCATCCAATCACCATGTGTCCCTCTAACACACTCCCATGATCCAGGACCATGTCCCCAGTATCCCACTACTTCACGTCCCTTATTCCAGGCCACGTCGAACATGGACTCACAATAAAAACATGTATGCCATAACAATTTTAACAAAAAAATTTCAAACAATATCAATAAAACATTATTTTAATTGAAAAACATTCCAAAATACATTTTAAAAATTCAATAAAATCCATATTTTCATATAGTCGTTTTAAAATCAAGATACCATGTCACTTTACACAACCAATTACGATGATTTGAAATTTCACAAAAACCCTAGATCGTCACTTAAGAGGATATATAACATGATTTGACCCACCATATGAGAATAAAAATAAATAAATTAAATAAAAAATTATACTAAGGCGTCACGTTCTAAATATAGAAGTAGAGAGTGAAGACACATACCTCAAATGTTTTGGTGAAAATGATTAACAACATGAAAATAGCCAATGAAATTGGGTTATGTCTCTATAAACCCTATATAGATCTATTCCCCTATCATAATACATGCAAATGTTGATCATCTCTGACATCCAACACTTTATATCTACCCTTTCAATGAAATAGAGAGAGAGGGAGAAATATATCTAATGAAAACTACAAAAAACTACCAAGTATAATGAATTACCATGAGAATATTGCTTCAATTCACCAAGGAATGGCTCTAGATCACTTCCAATTTGAGGGGGATAGGTTCCCCATCCAATGAGAGGGAAATCATGAGTTCTGGAAATTTTGGATGAAAAATGAAGCATATATCGGTGAATACAAATTAGATCCAAAATTTAAGTATCTAACTTTTGACCAGTTAATAGTTTAGTGGCATTTTTTTTAAAACTATGCACTAACCATGCTCATACCTCTCCCATAAGGGATACCGTGTATGGTGGGATCACACAGTTACCAAACCACACGTCAACCATGACAAAGCTCAATGTTCACCATTTTCTCAATACATTCCTTTTTCTCATTGCCTTTCACAAAATTTGGTCAAATCGTGCACCACCTGTACACCTTCTATTTAGCCACTATTTTATTGTTCATAGTTTCTTGTATGTATTTCATGGTTTTTACTGACCTTACACCTATAGAAAATCCCCAAAACACTCCAAATGTTCCCCACTATCTCCCAAAATTTACCATAACACTTTATCTACTTATATTACATAAAATAATTGTTAACTACCTCAAACTAGTGGTGGTACAAATAATATGGTGAAAATAATCAAGAAATACATATAAATATCAAATTACTAATGATACATCACTAATTTGAATTAATCTATCCCATTAGTCCTTATTTTTACGATAAAATTCAATTCCAAATTTTATTAGTTTTTCAATTTGAAGATATTTAATCAAGATTAAGGATTCATTCTTATATATAAATTGAAATTGATTCTGAAAAATAACTTCTTTAGATCAATAATAAATCTTATTATAACAAAATGATATTCGATCCATACGTAGAATTATATCTAATTCTAAAATGGGTACACCAACAATTTTTTGAGTAAAATATATTCCAGATATGATAGTGTGAACATTTTTATAAGTTAAATTTTATTTCATACTACCCCTATTAGTTTTTCCAAAGTGTTTTGACTTAAATTATTAAGATGTTATTTTCATTTCTCGAGTCAATTTACAAGATAAAAATGAATGTGTATAGAAAAAATTAAATAATAATTTTTTAGAATTTAAATAATCCAGTAACATACAAGTCACCCCTTTATTTGGGGGTCCTGAAACATCCATAATAGTAAAAAGATACTTTTCCTCCCCTTCATGTTTCTATACCTGATGATTCCAATAGTTTCTAAATCATATTAGACATGTTTTAAAATAATTTCCCAAAACATTACAATTAAAATATCTTCTTTTTTGTTTATTAATTTTTTTTCATTATTTTTCTTATTATAACCCGCTGCCTTGATGTTACAATCCGAATGACTAAAATAACACATCAATAAAACATATATGAACCTATAAAATATTATTTTAAATCCCTTTTAGTAAATTTAGAGTATTTGTGTGTCCTAAAATTATATTTAGTGTTTGATTTCATCTCCATTTCTTTACACCATAACACCAAATTTCAATTGTTATATTGAAGTAAATAATTTGTCGAAAATACCATCTAGAAGATCGTGGAATAATATAAATCCTTCTCCAAACCATTAAATTCATATATTCCAAATCAATTCATAACACGGTTTTAGAAAAATGTTAAATCTATCAATTTAATTTTAATATTACTAAACAAAATTGTTTTTATTCCTGTATAGTATATTAAAATATTATTTGTATGTTTTCGATGAATTTTTTCCCACTTACATAAACTCCAAAAATTTACCATCCAATATAAATCATTTAACATTAATAATTTATTCATAATAAAAATAATATTAAGGATTATCCGCTGCATGTAATCGATGAAATTATTTTCTATAGGATATTTTATATAGAAGCATAAATCTACATCACAATCAATATAACAAATATAAATAATTACCTAGTTAGTTTACAAACATCCCAAAACATCAATTACACTCTCCAAAGAATTTATTAATCCATTATAACTCATCAGGACTAATGGACCACAGAATGACTAATGGTGTTGTTCAATGAAATTATTCACTATAGAAATATTCCGCTAAAAAGAATTATGTTTTTATTTTTGATAGGTTCAATCATTAATGTATTGAATTAGATAATTTGAAATTCAAAAAACTACAATGTTCAAAATATTTGAGGTTTATAATTTAGGATAAATAATCCTCTTGATATCTTCGTACATTAGATTCTTAGTTTCCTTTATGTTTAACCACAATTAATCGGTATAGATTTCATGAATCCATATGGAAGTCCTCAAAAGTAATATCATGATAATATAATTATAAATATGAATATATTGTGTTTATATTTTGATATTCACTTCTAATGGTATCATTACCTTTTCATTGATACCGACTATAATGATCATGTAACACCCCAAGATTTTAAGAGATATATTCTTTTTAATTTCATTGATGTATTTTGTTTTACAATACAAAAATAATAGCTTACTTTATATTAAAAACTGTATTAGATTATAGTATAAGCAACACTGTACATGGATTGTGTTACACAAAATTTCAATTTCTTTTGATAGAATTCATTTCACGCTACACTATGTATATATTCTATTCAATTTATAAAAGAAATTTGTTCTAATTAGGCTATATGAAACCCCAAATTATGTTTTCACAAAATGAAATGCTGGCTTGGCTTGCAATACATGCAAGAGCGACCTTCCACGATAGCTTGCGTTTTATGCAATTCCATGTTTCACTAAATAATGATATTTTAAAACAATATTATATAAACTATCCATTATGAATATTATTAACCACATTTTTAATTTTATATAAAATTAAGATTCATCTAATATATTTTATAGGCCATAATATAAGAACAAATTCAATTTTTCTGGTAAAAGAAATATTTTTTAAAAAATGAGGTTTTTCCATCTTTTGACGGTGATGTAATTTTAATTCTATTTTTAACAATTTTCTATACTATATTTGAAAAAAATTACATCTTATTGGGAAGTGGGACATCAAAATTTAACGTGAATGAAATTTATAGTGTTTTTTTAATATAAATCATATTTTTATGAATAGGGAAAAATAGTACATTTTAATTCAAAATTTCCATTTTTTCTAATTTATTTATATAGATAGACTATCTTATTAATATGTTTTAAAGATTAATCGGATTTTGTTTCTAACGCTTAATCCAATTTTGGTCACTATAAGTAATTTCACTTTTAAATTTTACATCAAAACATGACTATCTTTTGATACTTTTCTACATCTTAAAAACATGCTTTTTGGTTTCGACAACAGGAATTAACTTTAAGTTACATTCTGCAAATTATGTTTTTTGAATTATGAAAAATGGATTCCATATTTTTGTTAAGTGGGTCCAAATAATGTTAATATGCTACTTTTACTTATTTTTTTTTGATATTATGAACAATAATTACTTTAATTTTTATTTACCGTAGTTAATAGAAAATCTGGAATATTAGAATAACTAACAATATTACAAAGGTAATAAAAATACATAACACCAACCAAAATCATGTTGAATGAATTAACGTCGACTAATATCACTTATGGGTTGTAATTTATTCATTTAATGGACATTTTTCAATGATTTTTATGTAATTATACTGAAAACAAAAGAAGGTGACAACATGTCTCTCTCATATATAATATAAGTATAATAATTTCAATATAGTGATAAACATGACAACCCATAGAGAATAAATAGTATAAAAATATATAATAAAGTTATCTAAATCATATGAATTTTTTTAGTATTTTTATGGATTATATAATTTCCATTCATGATGACATAATAGATATGTGAAAATTAATTTATTGATAAAAATATCAAATAAATGGTCTCAAAAATAGTAAAATAATTATCATATGAACTAATTTATGTAATGCACTAATTTTTTTTCACTATTACATGTTATGAGTGTATTAAATATTTTTTTTAATTTATCTTATATTTGGATTTTATTTAATTTCATATAAATGAAAAGTATAAAAATTTACACTATTGATATTTTATAAAAATAACATACTATTAAATTATTTAAAATATTAAAAAAATAAAAAAATCTCAAATTTCAAATTATTTGTTCTAAAATTTCATTAATTATTCAATTGTGAACATTTTAATACACATAAGTAAGTATTTTGAACTATTTAATATTTGGAATATTATTACCACAAATAAAATTAAATAGATTAAATAAGGATATATCAAAATGATAAATTTTAAATAAAATATAAAAATGTATAAATTATAATTTTTTAGAGGAATTATACCAATAATCATTTTATCTTCGGAATAAATTATCTTGGGAGCATTATTAATTGAAAAGTAATTTATAATAAATTAATATTTCAAGAATTTCCAAAGGTTCCCCTTTCCTCCCTTATGAAAGGCCACTTCTCCATTTCTTTTGATCAGAACTACAATGTCCCTTTTTATGGACAAAAACTACCCAAAACTCCACCAAATTCCCTTAAATTAACCTAGATTCAACCATTTGGAAAAAAACCATCTTAAGGAGTCCTTTTTGCATACCAAAAGTAGATACCTGAAAAAAGAGGTAATTGTTTTATCACCTCGTTAAAAATTATTATTATTTTTCTTTATATTAATATATTGTTCCCATAATATATTAAAAAAATATAGTATATTTTATATTTTGAGATGTTATTATAATTACAGGACAATATTATACCTCCTTTTATCCATCCTACAAATAACTATATCATTATACACGTGTACATACAACATATCATCTCCACACCTTGGTGTAATTTGTTATTCAAAAATACATAATTGGAAAGTGTATATTGATGAGTATTGTGGATGTAAATAATGAATATAACATTTTATTATTTCTTTAAAATTCATATACCATCCAATTTTATACCATTTAACTATCAAGGGAATGATATCGTCACTCGTGTGCACGTAAGGCTTACCGTCTCCATGACGCGATCAGATTCATTCTCCACGTTTACCATTATAGAATGATTATAAAGTATATATAAAAAATAATAATGAAATATATGACATAATAATGATACTATATTTTTCTATATAGAATATATTTCATTTATTTACTTCCATTCGATTCAATAAGGAAACAGAAAAATCATTCATGCATACATACAGTCTACCATCTCCATTAACTATGTATTCAATTTCATTTGTCTATCAATTATATATATTTCTATATTGATTAATTTTTATAAATAAATCGTGTTTTAAATTATGAAATTATGTAAATCGCGGTCTATGTAATAATATTATGTATATCATGTCAAAACATGCTTGATAAATAAAACAATTATTACTCAAATCGTTGTTTTAACATGGAATTGATAAATAAACAGGTAATTTAATGTCATAAGTGAATCATATATGATATCATAAATATTATTATGAATTTTTAAAAACATAACAATATGATTAAAACCACTATACGAGTTATTTGGAAACATATTGAAGAAATCAGAACTAAAGAATGGGATTATTATTCAATCTCATTATTTTAAGAGATCAATTATCCATAGGTGTTTACTAGGGTATATTTATCATCCACATCCATGATTTCAAAATATATAATATTATTTATATTATATAACTATTTTTAAACTCTATTTTACATATTATTGATGTTTTATTAAATAGTATGTAATAAATATTTCTTTTATTTTCCATACGTGGTACTTTTTGAATTTTCTGACAAGAGTACAAGAAAAATGTTTTTTAAAATTTTACTTCATGAATGGTTTTTTATGTCTTCATAATGACTTATTTCCATGAATATTTCTCTATAATATTTAAAATTTATTTTCAACTAAATTAATTTCTTTTAAAATTTCACAAAAATTTAAAAAAAAATTGAAGAAGAAATGATATTTTTCTCTAGAATTATGTTCAACTGTTTTATCAAAAAAATTTACATTATTAGATGACACTCTTTAATATGGGTTATGTTTTTATCCCTATTATTACAATGATTTGAATTTATAAATGATGGAATTATATTTTATATGTATTATTTTATAATGGAATGATGTTTTAGGTACCCATTTTATTTCTTGGGTTATCATATGATGAATGTTTTATGGTATTGTCGAACATGTCAGAATGATTTCTTTATTAGATTGGTGGGACCTTTATCTCCCTCCAATGAATTTTCCATGACCCGTCCATCGGGGCCCATGCCATTACTACCTCAAGCCTACCTTTTATAGGCCATGGGTAGGTGACTAGGACTAGAAATTCATATTAATAAAATGGGATGGTATTTCCTTTAAACTTCCACAAACACATAGTCCAAAAACAAAAGAAGATTAAACAACAAAGTAAAACTATAGTAGAAAAAGTGTGTACTAAATGTAAAGGTGCCGGAATACAATCCCATCTGAGAAGACACAACAAAAACTTAAACACACAAAACAGATCATTAGATTGTCCAATAGGGATCCTACCTAAATGATAGGTACTACTCATATCCAAAACTCTCCATGTAACTGTCTCCATCGTCCACCATCAGGTCCAAGCTCCCAGAGTCTTAGTCAGGGATGCCCTTTGTCTGTATAAGGCACAACAAGGTGCAGGAGAATCCCGTGTAGAGGTGAGTATTACAATACATAGGAGGGACCCCGAGACCCCCCCGAAGAACTCTCAAAATTTCACAAAAGAAAACCACAAAGCATTACCTCAATCACAAAAAACAAATAAAAAGACTCATCTCAAAACCAGGTATAATTAATGTAGATAAGTAAAAATGATTAGTGGAAATGTTTGATCATATTATTCTATCCAGAGGCACTACTTATGAACATACAGAGTTTGACCCACACAGGATCGATAGTTACTAACCACTGCTGGCCCACATAGGATCTAACCCTCCCATGATCGATATGTACTAACCATGTAAGACCCACACAGGATCCGACCCACCCAGGACCGATAGGTACTAACCCCCACAAGAATGACATAGGATCTGAACCACACTTTATTTGTATGTCACTGATCCATGATGGTCCACTCTAAGGGTGGTCCTCACTGGGTCGTGCACTGGTGATCCACACTCGGTCTCTAGAATTCTGATTTATGCAGGGTTTCTAGAATGATGATCCACACAGGGTTTCTAGAAGGTTGATCCACATAGGATCGATCAACGCTGATCCTCATTGGATCTCTAGGTTCTGGTCAACACAAGATCTCTAAGTGTTGACCCACACAGGATCGCTCGGTACTATCCTCCGTATGATCCGTCTCCAACTTCCATCTCACAACCAGCCACTAGATTCCAACTCATAGCACCCTAGATTCCAATAGAAAAATCTCTTCATGTGATCATTCATTTCTCAACTAGAATTTTTTTGACAAAGATGGTATCAAATGATCTGTCACTTTATAATTGTTCCAATATAATAGACGAAGTGCCAAATAGACACGCAGTCTGCATGTAATTGGAATTTTAGTTTCGAGGGCCTGGTTGGATCCAGGGTCGATCCAACCCGGCCATACTAAAATTTTCACCAAAACCCAAATTGATTATCTATAAAAGATAATATCACTCCAAGGATCTCAGCACCACATACTGTTCATCAAAGGAAAATCTGGTTTTCAAGATACAACATTTTGAGCATATTAGTTCTCGAGAGGGGTTTGGGTCCATTCCAACCTAGGCCGACATGTTATGTGATGACCCAACCCACATGAACTGTCCTGGAATGGCCCGGTTGGGGAGGGTAGTTTTAGTGACATCCCACTAGGCCGTGGACTACCTTGACCTGCCACGGCTGGGCGGGGTCACAGCGGCTCAGCGCGCCTACTAAAGCGACCCGCATGGGGGTCACGTGGTCCGCCTCCCGTAGGGCTCAATGAGTCATTCAGTTCATTATATGTTGGAACCAGGTGGCACGACCTCATCACACGCAGGACACGTATAGAGCAGGTCCACTCCTTTTTCACAGCTTCATAGTCACGACCTTATAATAGAATCACGCGACGGGGCACCGTCTCCCACCTCAACAGCTAGTCGAGAGCCATCCACAAGTCCATCCATAGCTGCGTGGAATGGCACCACCTCCTTCCACGACCGGTGAGCGCCGTACTCAATTAGGACTTTCGTATGCCACCAGTTGGGCTCCAGTAGTCCGTTCATCCTTCTAGATGCACCTACAGGCCTCCCATGAGGCCTCAGTCGTCGCATTCCACATAGTTTCTGCTTTCCGTCAAGTTGAAATTTGTCCCCTGAAAAACCCAACATGAACAAAGCGTTGTAGGTTTCAACCTTGCCCATTTTTCATGTACCCTCTGTGTTAGCATTATAAAAACTGATAGATTAATCAATTAATCAAATATAATCATAAATAATTAAAACACTACAACAGATTTCGTTGGATATGTCGCGGTTGTGGAAGGAGAATTCGTTCTTGATGAAGCCAACGCCATTCCTCATTCCCGATTTGATTCCTCCAATGTTTCCGTCCGAGCATCTGTTCCTCGGTAGAAGTCACTGAAACACTTCATCAGAGGATCCTCAACTTCATGCAGAAATCCAACTCCTAATCTTCCATTATATAGACAGAAAATACAAACATGTTTCGTGACATTAATGTGTATCATTTATGTGAGGAAATTTCTGTTTCAACATCGTGGTTACAAAACAGAAGAGTCATTCCATTAAATGTCATGAAATTTCATGGTTCCTTCCAATGCCACTCAATAGTTGTCAAAAAGAAATAAAATAACAATGTTAAGTTGTTATATTTTTGGTAAAATCCAAAAAATTTCTTTTTCTCCCAACCTATTGCAGTCAAAGTGAAGTTTTCCTTAAATGAATCACAGCGTTGTGGATTCCCCGAAGTCCTCAGATCTTAAATCAGTGTCGTGGTTAAAAAGATAGAAAATTCCACCTGGGAGTCTACTGAACATTCCTGGAAAATATTTCAAAATAAATTTTGGGTACATCAGGCCTTGTAATTAAGTGATTTCATTTATGGTAGACTCAAAATTATCCCAAATAAAAAAAATTAGATGGAATTTCAAGGTCATTACATTCTCCCCATCTTAGGGATTTTCTTCCCTAAGAGCGACAACAAAATTCGGGAAACAAACGGAGGTACTGCGCACCCATCTGAGCCTCCGACTTCCATGTTCTCTCCAAGAGTTTCCCGTTCAGCCAAAAAACTCACACTAGAAGAATTGACCTCCCAGACGGACCAACTCATGAAGATCCTATATCTCCACTGGGAACTCCACAAACCTTACCCCATTATCGATGTCCTCCTCACCCAAGTCAGTATTGTGTGATGGATCATGCATATATCTCCTCATCCGCGACACCTGGAAAACATTATGCACCCATTGCATCTCTGGGGGATGAGAAAGATGGTACGCCACCTCGCCATCTCTGTTGTGGATCTGTAACAGTCAGATGAACCTCAGAGATAGATTTCATCCCTTACCATATCATAGTTACCCTCATCAGGGTGACCTATATAGGAAGACATTGTCTCCATCCTAAAACACAAAGGGTATCTGTCTCTTGTCAGCATATGACTACTCCCAGATTTGTGCAATATTCATCTCCTCATGGATAATCTACCCATTCTTTGTCGTTTCTTGTAAAAACTTTTAACCCATATGTGCCGACTCCCAATGGTTTGTCCAATAATGAGGTGACTAGCTTGGTTAACCGTAGAAGTCCACAAATGGGGCCATAAAAATGGTGGAGTGATAACTGTTGTTGTATGCGAACACCAATAGGGGAAGGTGTTCCTCTGAACTATGTCCAGTATTGAGGAAAAAATAACGATGCATTTCCTTGTGTGTCTATATGGTCCACTCTACCTAAATATCTTTCTAAGGATGGAAGGTGGTGCAAAAGCATAACTGACTTCCGAACTCCTCTTTCAATCCCTTCCAAAGAGAGAGGTAAAATTTTCATCATGATCTAAGATGAACATAAATGGATCCTCATGTATTAGCACAATAGCTTTCATGTATATGTGTCCCAAACCATCTACTAACCCCTCCTCTCAGATGGGTAGTATGTTGGCCAAATTTGTTGAGTCTGTCAACGATTACACAGATGGAATTGTGGCCCTTGGATGTTCGTGGTTTCATTGACACATATTCCATGTAGATACCATCCCACATCCACTTCGGTACCTCATTTGGATGAACTAATCCCACTGATATATTCTTTATGACCATCAATTGCTTAAATGTGAGGCATTGGGAAACAAACTCTACCACTACTTTCTTCATACTAGGCCACTAGTAGTGATGCTGGAGGTCTTGGTCCATATTCTCCACTATAAGATATACCACATAAGGGGATGTATTTTAATCTATCAACAAATCCTCTCTTAGAATCATTGGTACCATGTTGCATCCTCTGAAATGGATGGAAAGCTCCCCACATTCATAAAATCCTTCAGGAGCCTTTCCGGCAGATATCTTAGCACATGTGGCCTCACAATCAACATCCCCAAGTTGTTCATACCATGCTCACTATAGAAGTGGGGAGTGATATTCATATAATGTAGGTATTGCACTCCCCCTATATCCACTAAGGATTTCTACAATGCGGATAACTACAGTGTTGCCTCACTCAACAATTGTAGACCATACCTCATGCTCAGTGTGTCTGCTACTATGTTCCCCTTTTAAAGAGTATAGACAATCTCAAAGTCATATTCTTGGAGGAACTCTAGCCATATTCACTGTATTAGGATCAGATCCTTCTGTGAGAATATATACCTTAGACTCTTGCGATCAGAGTAAATAGTATATCGTTCACCTATCAAGTAGCACCGCCATGTCTTTATTGCAAATACCACTACTGATAACTCTAGGTCCTGGGTAGCATAGTTATGCTTGTGCTGTCTCAACTTTTGTAAGCCGTAGGAGATCATCTCTCTCTCCTACATTAAATAAAACAAACTATTCGGGTCCATGATGTGTCATAGTAGACTATATACCCAATCCCCTCTTCTTGAAGCCTCACGATAGGGGCACTCATCTGTCTCTACCTCAGCTCCTGAAAAATCTACTGGCACTTCTATGTCGTCAAGAATGGATTCCCCTTCTTCGTCAAGGCTGAAAAGGGTGCCACTACCCAAGAGAAGTCCGGTTAAAATCACTATTAGTACCCATTCAATCCTAGAAATCTCCATACCTTGATCAAACTCCTAGGTGAATTATAAGAGATCACTGCCTCTATTATTTCTAGATACACTGCAACTCCACCCTCCGAGATAAAGTTCCCTAGGAAGTGGGATTCTTGTATCTAGAACTGGAAATTCAGGATATTCAAAAAATTGTGTGGCTCTTAGAGTGTTTCTAGAAATATATATAGTTGTGTGGCATACTCATCCTTTGACACCGAGTATATCATGTTGTCATCAATGTAGACCGCCATGAAGCGATCGAGGAATGGTTGTAATGTCCTGTTCATGTAACCCCTGAACACTGATAGATCATTTCTCACACTGAAATGAGTTACCATGAAATCATAATGCACATACCGACATCTGATGGAAATATTAGTTACGTCCTCGTCACATACCCTGAGCTGGTGATAGTCTAATATGAGGTCTATCTTTGAAAACTAATGACCTCTTTTCAACTTGTCGAAGATATCATCAATCCTCAATAAAGGATACTTGTTCTTCCTGGTCACCTTGTCCAGGCACTGATAGTCCACAAAAATCATTAGACTCCCATATGACTTCCTAATGAAGAATATCGGGGATTCCCATGGAGAAACAATGGACCTTACGAACCCATTTCTCTATAAGTCCTCAAAATGTACCCTCATATAACGAAGCTCAATGGGAGCTATCCGATAAGGTCGTATAGATATCAGTGTCATCCTGGGGAACAATTCAATGTGAAATTATACCTTACTGTAAAGAGGTAGTTTGAGAATATAATGAGCGAAGACATTACCATAATGGTCAACCACTACAGGATAACTCAAACTCCTCACAACTATTTCTCTGAGGGTGAGGCTAGCAAACAAATGGGTAATTTGCCAAATCATCCTATGAGATAGCCCATCCTTGCTAAAATGGTTTCTTCTTCTCTTGTAAAGGTATATATGATCCCATCCATACTGAAAAAATTCATTTTTTCCTAAAATAGTCGATATGATCTTGAAATGTGGTTAGCATGTCCATACTCAAGAAGATGTCCTAAGGCCTCAACGTTGCTACTAGGAGATCCTATCCAAATATTTCACTTCCTAGCATGAGGGCACACTACCTGCACCATTGGTTGATCATAGGAATATCTCCAGTAGTAATCATTATTTGTAAGGATTGAGTCAATGGCTCTATCAGAATCCCCGAGCTCCGAATAAATGTCATGTAAATGAAAGATCGATGTACCCTATATCTATAAGAACTGAAAATGGGGTGTAATAGACACATATCATACCTCTAATAATCTCTGGAGCACCGTTCTCGCCAGCATCTACTTTCTGTTGCTGTTCCCACACCTTTCCACCTACTACGTGTGGTTCGGGTGGACCTCCTAGTGGTGGTGGAAGTAGAAACTCAAATCATCGCCCACTGCTTACGGTATGACACTCTCCATTGCAACATCCACCACCATGTGGACCTCCTCACATGAAACCCCGAAACTATCTTGGTGGTCCCATGAACATTTTTTGATCATTGGTATGATTGTTCGGGATGTTGGGAGGCATGTGGTCCTACCATATGAACATGAAACACAATCTGAAACCCATATGACCTTCATTGCCTCACGAGCTCCACACCTCCGACCCTACATCATAGGGTTTTCCACTAGATGGTATTTCCCGCTTTGACCTCTATGTCATCTTCCTACTGCCTCCTACAGATTTATCGGCTACATGTGGTCTGGTGGTGGCTCTCACCGTCATTACCTTGTCACCTAATAAGCTCTCCACCCACAATGCTCACTTGAGATCTGTAGCATATGTCGGGATATTCAGAGATATCATCGACTCTATGATATCTCTCCAAATACCCTTCTCATATGTTTGGGCAGTGAAGAATGGGTCTCGTACAATGTCAGTGTAGTAGCGTGAGAGGTTAGTGAATCATTCCAAGTATGAGGTTACTGTCAGGCTGCCCTGCTGTAACTGTATCAACTCCTAACCATGCACGGAGCATTATTTCACTAGGACGAACACCACACTAAATAGGATCTCACAGTCCATCCATGTAAGGGTTTACTCTTCATGTAACTGGTGTGTCGGGATCCACCATCTTCCTATCGTGCCCAAAAAAAGAATAGTATCTAGGATCACCAAATGCTCTGTTTCTGTCCCTGTTAGGAAGAAAACTCATAGAGAAACCTCCAGACAATCCTCAGCTGCCTAGGTATCTGTCTCTCTTCAAAACCTCAGAGGCCTCTGTCACTGGAACTTGTGCAATGTGCTCTGTCAGTGTGGACCGTTTTGAGAGTGGATGTGGTTAAAACTACTTCTCAATGGGTGGAGGAGTCGATGGGGAACCACCCAAAGGTGCTAACACTATAAAAGGGCCCTGCACTGAAGCATCGTCTCTTAGTGGGGTGTCATCATGTACTCTCTTGGGAATCCTAGCTGTCTTTCTATGCAGAAACATCTTGAAAAATAATCTGAAGTGCCATCATTAATATGTTATATATGGTGAGATGACTCAAAAGAGGTCAAAGTAAAAACATTTCCAAAACAAACACAATCAGTGATTTCATTCACTAGGTCTGAAAATAGAATTCAATGTCCTATTGTATGGATACATCATCGACCACACCATCACAAGACTCATTGAACTGAAAATCACACTCAAAACACATGACACTATTACTCCATTGGAAATATTGGAGTCCTAGTCCTTCGGGATAACCGACTCCTTTTATACCATTTATTCATGACCCGTCCCCGCAGGTTTGATTTCATGACTACCACAAGCCCACCATACCAATGTCAGGGATTGGAGACTAAATCCCAACTAGCGTATCCAAAATATGGGAAGGTATTCCCTTTAAACCAGTTCAAACAAACTATCCACAAACACAATAAGATCCAACCACGACGTAAAACTACCATATTAAAAGTGTCTATTAAAAGTAAAGGACCCCAAATAAGATCCCAAATGAGAAAATATAACCCAAATTGAAAAATATAAAACATCTAATGAGGTTTTCTACTAAGGATCCTACATGAAGTTTAGGTGAAACTCATCACCATAGATCTCCACGTCAACCGTCACCATCACCCACCATCTTGTAAATTCTCTCTGAGACTCAGTCAAGGATGACCATTGTCTGAATATGACCAAAAAAGGTGCAGGATATGCCCATGTATGGGTGAGTATAACAATACCTAGAAGGGACCTCGAGACCCCGAAGGTCTCTCATAAATCCACAATGTAAAACTACAATGAATGTTCTCAAACACAAAGTCAAATAAAAAGACTCATATTAAAACTATGTATAATGGATGTACATAAGTACAGTTGATTATTATTAAATATTGATTACGCTATTCTATTTAGTGGCACTACTATTGACCACATGGAGTCTGAACCGCACAAGATAGATAAGTATTATCTCTCACTGACTCGCATATGACCCGTCCTTCCTTGGAACAATAGGAACTAAACCCCGCAAGACCCACATAGGACCCGACCGACCCCAGATTGATAGTTACTTACCCCCAAAATAACCACATAGTATCTGACCCACAAAAGATTGAGATGTCGATGGTCGATGATGGACCACTATAAGGTTGGTTCCCGTTGTGGTGTGCACTGCTGATCCACACAGAGTCACTAAAATACTGATTCGAACAGGGTCACTAGAATGCTGATCCACATAGGGTCGCACGAATTATGATCCACAAGGTCGATAGCTTCTGATCAACACGTGATCGGTCAGTGCTAATCCAAACATGATATCTTGGTGATGAACCACAGAAGTTCACTCGGTAATAACCTCTGTATGATCTATCTCCAACCTACATCTCACTTCCAGCCACTAGATTTATGCTCATTGCATGCTTGTTTCCAGGAGAAACTGCTCCTCAAGCCATCTATCATTTTCATACATCACAATGTCCCTTGAAAATTTTATCAATTGATATTTCACGTTATAAGGGTTCCAACTCAATAGAAGGTGAGTCAAATGGACACCCGGTCTGTATGTTATTGGTATTTTAGTGATGACAACATGGTTGGATTTTGGCTCGATCCAACCCTATTGTACAACAACGTTCACCAATACTCTTGTGGAGTATATCAAAGGATCCTCTCTCTAAAAGGATCTAAGGGCCACATGCGGTTCATCAATAAGACTTATGGTTCGCTAGATACGGACTTTTGAGCGTATTAGGGCCCGAGAGGGGTATGGGTCTGGTCCGACCCGGTCAGACTGACCCAGCCCAAGCTACCCGACCCAGCCAGACACGAACCATCCTGGACCAGCCTAGTTGGGTTTGGCTTTAAAGGGATTGTCTTGCTAGGCCATGGACCCCCCCAGGGGGCTAGGCTAGGCTGCTGCGTCCTGACCCACTGGCTGGCACGACCCACACGGGGGTCACGCTTTCCACCTCCCGAATAGCTCAAATAATCATTCGGATCATTAAGTGAAGGTGTTAGGTGGTGTTGCGTCATCACCTGTGAGACCCAGAGGGAGAGAGTCCACTCCTTCATAGTGTCTTCCTAGCCGCTTCCTACTGACTGTACCAAACGACAGTGTGCCACCCCCTGCCTCCTCTGCTAGCCGAGAGCCGACCGTCTGTCCATCATTTGTGTTGCAGATCCACGCCACCTCTTTCCGCGATTGACAAGCACTGGCTGTCTCCATCTCCTGCAGGTGCTGGTGTCCAGTTCCATGATGGCGGGACTTCCACGGTCCACCAGTTGGGATCCTGTGGTCCGTTCATCCTTCTGGAAGCACCTATGGTCCTCCCGGGATGCTGTTGTTGTTGTGTGCCTCCCGGTTTCTACGTTCCGTTGAGTTAAAAATTTCCCCCCAGAAGAACACAACATGAATGATGCAGAAGAAGGTCCAGAATTGTTCTTTTTACCTGTTTCATCTGCGTAAGTAATATAAAATGCAGAATAATATTCAATTAATCAATGATAATCATTATTAATTAAACCCCATACCTTTGTATTTTTTTGGAGATATTGATTTTGTGGAAGAAGTATCCATGGTTGACAATGGTGATGACATTCTTCATTCCCGATTTGATTCCTATGACATTGTCATCCATGATTCTGCTCCTCAGTGGACGTGACTACAACACTTTGATAGAGGTTCCTCACCTTTTTTCCAAAATCCCATACAAGAGCTTCTATTAAATTGATGGAAGATCACAACATGTTGCATGAAATTAATGCGGTTCATTTATGTTCCAAATTTAAGGTTACAATGTTGATGTTACAAAACAGAAGAGTCATGCAATTTAATGGCTTGACAAGTCCTGGGTCATTCCCCTTCTACCTAGTAGTAACATAAAATTAATAAAATAACATTGTTATGTTATTTTATTAATTTTGTTAATGTCCAAATTTTGTGTTTTTCTCTTGACGTACTTCTATCAAAGTGAGGCATCCCTTAAGCGAATCTATGCACTACAGATTCAACGGTGCCCTAATATTTTTAATTTGAGCACCGGTTCAAAATAGAGAAAACAACACCCGCACGTTTACCAATCATACCTTAAAAATGGTAAAAATTTCATTCCTGGATGTCAGGACTCAGAATCATGTGCCGTCATTTTTCAATGACTCGTAATAATCCGAAATAATAATAAAAATACATTGGCCCGTGAGGGCTGGGTGATTTGGTTCATGGTAGTGGCATCCCATCATCGAGGTTCCGGGTTCGAGTCCTCGCAAAGGCAACGTGGACCATACACCAACGATCCTCTCAACCCCTTGACTCCATGGTAACTGGCCCAAGCACAAGGGTTGGCCACCGTGGGCCAAGTTGGGGAGGTGTGGTGTGCGGGTGGTGTAATCCCGCACCTATACACACGTTAACCATTAAACCATTTTATAGATTGAATGAGTTCAAGTGGATGGGTCTATAAGGGGAATCTCTCATCTCTCTCCCCTCTCTAGGGTTTCCACCGCCTCCTCAGCGGAAATGAACCCCTCCTTCCCATGTTCACTCTAGATTTAGGCTTCTCCTTCTTGGCAACTGAAAAGTCTGGGACATCGCGGATGGCAGTTTCATTGCCTAGTCTTTTATATGATGGAAGAATCTAAAATGCTGCGATTGAAGGATGGTGGTTTGATGATGAGGAGAAAGATGGTGGTCCACGTCCGCTTTAAACCTGATTTCAAGATCCGCTACATCGAAGGTTTTGAAAACATCATTGAAGGTGGGATTTGGAAGATGATCATGGATCTGCTTGTGGTTAACCTGGATCTGGTATTGTTCAGCCTCTCATCTCCTATTTTTATGAGGTGAAATCTTTTGTCCTTGTTTTGGGTCTATGGAGGCCTGGTTTGGCAGCTATTTTAGTTACTTATGATTTTCGTAGACATGTTGTTGTTGTTGTTTTGGTTGATTATTGTTCTCGAAGGAATGTCGTTGTTGTTGCTTTGGTAATTTTGGGTTCTCGAAGGCATGTTTGCACTGTCTTATGATATGTTATGTTTGTGATTGCGGTAGATTCTAGATTTTCTTCCTTGTTGATCACTGGCGTGTCTCAGGCTACATCACCGGAGGCACTTATGGTGCTGATTCCTGAGGTGATGCTACATGAGGTGTGGACGACTCAGAAGGTTGGAGAAGACGATGTTGGGGACGACATGTCTCACCGGCGACCTGATCGGAGGTGATGTTGGGGTTACGTGATGACAAATAGCTCGAGGTGGTGGTACATGATTCTCTTGAATTTTGAATTTTGAATTTTGAATTTTGAATTGTATCTGGAAAGTTTGGTTTTTTTCTAGAACCGCGGTTGATGTTTTTTGGTGTTTGGTTGTACGGTTACTGGTTACCCTAAACTGGATTTTTGAAAATTAAAAAAATGATATGCAATAAAAATAAATTGAATTACCGAGTCTTTAAAAAAGTGGGTAAATATTTATATCTAATGATATTGAATGAATATTATTGAATGTAAATCACGTTCAGTTATACAGGGATGGAATGTCATGTAAATTTGGTTTAGTAATACATGACAGTAATGAAAAGTAAACTCGCTTCAGTAATGGACTTTTTCCACTATAATGGTCTTGGATGTAACGCCTTGGCTACTATGGAAATAATATTATATGATTTTTTGTTTTCCACAATTACATGTTTTATTCCAATGCAATATTCTCATGGTTCAGGATTCTATTATGACTTATGACTTATGAACTACAAAGTTTTTTTTTTCATGAGTCATGATTTTGGTATATGTTAAATATGGAAAGTTTTTTAAAATTATGTTCATGTTTTAAAATTATTATGTTTAATTTTTTTAAGATAGTTTCCACGCATACCCTTATAGTTCATTGTATCACACCCCTTTTGATATATAATTTCCCCAGGATTTGAAGAAATATGTTATGTTTGGTGTGTCAAAAAGGGGTTTTAGTAATGAACGATAAAGAAGGAGATGGTGTAGATGTTTTATGAACAAGTTGTTCATGGTTTCCATTTTCCAGAGGCACAAAACTAATATGTTCTTTGGGAATATATTTTGGTAATGTACTAATTATTCCTCAAAATTAATTTACTTTCTATTTACGTCATTCTTGGGTCATTATTGTTGGTATCAATGTGATTGTTTAGTCAACCATTGGAAGCTAGGATATAAAAAACATTAATGATATCCCTAGAGGTATTTCCAATGTATGTTTAGGGATGTCCCTAAGGGTGTGTCTAACTAGAGGATACAATGCTATTATTTTGGTAAAGATCATGAATAACCTAGGATGTGAACTTATATGTTAGAGATTGAATGTACTCCCCCTTTATTATATTACTTTAATAATATTTTTACCTCTCACACAATTATTTATGGGTTTTAGACAATGGTTGGAACACAAAGGAACTGTATTAATGATCAATACACTGGTAAATGCTATGATTTTCCTCTTGAACAACTGAATGATATGGGATATTTAATGAAAAATAATATTTCTATACATACACAAGCTATAAATCATTCCACAAATTCCAAATGAGATGATAAGGGAATAAAATTTTGTTGAGTACTTTATTTGGAAACATCCACCTTCTTTCAATGTGTCTTTTGAACCACTTATTTCAGATCAATGGATCAGAATCATTGAAATGATATTTTACATCCTTCACAATTTGGAACATGATAAAGTCATTTGGTTTATTTATCATTCAGAGGGTGAAGATGACCAAATAGTAGACCCTAATCAAGAATAAAATGCAACCAGAAGAAATTTAATCCTTGAAATGAGATGAGTTCAAGAACTTATTTTTCAATAAGTAAATCCCTAATATTATTCGAAAAAAGGTGGAAAAAGAGTTTATTATGCTTATGAAAAATGATGATGAATCCATTGGTACATATGACCCAAAATTTTCCTGACTTTAAATGTATTATTCTAGTTTTATCATCCAACATGAAGGTAAAGTGGATCGATTCTTCAGTGCCATAAAACCAAATCATCGAAGTGAATTATCTATATAAGAATTTATTATATATAATGTGATTTTGTGTTGTTCTATCAAGGTAGAAATTGAAGATGGTATAACATATCAATCTCATGTTTTTGACAGGAAACGAAAGATGGTGTTCAAGGGGAAATCTCAAAATAATGGTGAAAATAATTTGAATGTTTCATTATGCTCGAAGTGTGAAAAGAAGCATGGTGGAGATTGTTTTTGAGGTACTAGAAAATGATTTTAGTGTGGAAAAGAAGGATATCACGCACTTGACTACTGAAGTAATGGGAAAAACGTTTCTAATGATTTTAATAGAGAAAATAATATAGATAATGCACCACCCACACTTCAATGATACATGTGTAAGGAAATAGAACTTTCTTCTAAACAATGCCCAAATCCAAGGGTTAATGATGATGATATTTTTATGCAAACTCTTAAGGCCAAATACAAAAGAAAATATAATTTGATAACTATAGGTGATGTTGTTTTTGATAGCTATGTGGTGGAATGATAATGTTTTTATGTAATGGTATTCAAAAATTGTGATGTTGAATCTCTTTTATAGTATATTGTAATATTGGAATATTTATGTATTGGAGTATTTTGGTTTTCCATAAGCATATGGTACCAGTAACAAGGAAAAGTGATTGAAATATTTTTTGGAAGAAGATGATATGTGTACAATTAAATGGATAAAAATAACATGAGATGTTTGATAGTATAAATTATCTCATGAATTATATAAGAGCAAAGTGATATCAAGGTTTGATAATCTATAATTTTTTGGTATTTTTTGTGTTTGGAAAGAGTTTATATTGATAGAATTCATGTTTTATGTATGGTTTTATGGTAAATCATGTTATTACCATGTTTCATGAGAGTACATGATTAATGTATTCACATGATTGGAATGTGATAAAAAAGAACTACATTATGAGACATGGGAGATAAATGTTTTGTTGATTTAGTTTACCACTTTCTAAAGATTTATATTTTATGGTTTTTGGGAGGATTATAATGTTATCCATTTATGTATAGTATAAGTTATATTCTGTTAAAATTTTGTTTTATTAATGTATTATCTGACTATAGGTGGATTTATTCATATTTGATTACATATGATATCCTGTTTGTTGAGGTAGATGGAATGATATATCATTTTACCGCATGATCTACTAACACTTTAAGAATGAATTATTCAACTTCATTTATTTAAATAAGAGATAAAGTGGATTTTTTTCAAGGAATGAATAATGGTTAGATTGTACTAAAATCAAGTGATTATTTCGGATCATGTTCTCCAATATTAAGAAAATGACCGTGAAAACAAAAAATGATATCCTAGTACCTTCATATGTGATGAATATGATGGTCTATTAAATAATCACTTATATTTGGATTTCTGGTGGTTAAATTTCTCCAGACCTTATTCTCTATCATTATCCATCAAAAATTGGTGGTTAGATTTTTCATCCATATCAATGTTATAATTTCCCACTTGTGTTCTCTTATGTGGGAACCCAGTGATAAGTATCTTTGGGTAACATTTATGTTTTTAACTTTGATTTTTAGACGGTTGTTTTATAGTTCAATTTTACGATGTTGGTTTCAATGAAAGAAACATTCAATTAGTAAACCATTTAAAACTCCGACAAATTTCGACGGTGAAATCCATTTTAGGTGGTATAATATAACACCCAAGGATTTTATAAGATAGATTAGTTTTAATTTCAATGATTTTTTTTAAGATACACCACGTATAGATTGTAATATGAACAATATAGTATTTGCTTGCAGAATATGTAACACTATATTTGGCTTGTGTTACACAAAATTTCAAGTTCATTTTATAGAATTCATTTCACAAAAAACTGATTATAGATTTTTCACAATGTATAAAAGAACTATGTTTGTTTTATGTTATAAAAAACACCAATGTATATTTACACAAAAAACAACCTTCACTAGTCTTGCATTGAAATGATGATCGACCTTCCCCAATAGCTTCTATTGTACGTAATACTGATATTTTTTAAACGATAATATATTATGAAAATATTATATAAAATAGATGTTATAAATTTTATTATCCAAATTAATAATTTTATATAACATTAAAATTCATCTTATTTATTTTCTAGAACATTATATAAGAACAAATTCATTTTTTCAGATATACGAATTACTTTAAAAAAATGTTGTTTTGTCACCTTTTGATGGCCTTCAAATTTTAAATCAAGTTTTTAACACTTTAATATATTCTATTTGAGAAAATAAAAATATTATTTTGAATTGGGACATCAAAATTTAACTTGGTTAAAATTTTGTATTTTTCTGATAAAATTCATATTTAGATTAATAGTGAAAAATACTGCATTTTAATTCAAAACTGCCATTTCGTTTAAATTATTTATATAGTTAGATTATATTTCTAATTAGTTTAAAAGTTTATTTGGATTATTTTTTTATTATCTAAAACAAATTTTTTTAATTTTATGTATTTTCACATTTAAATTCGACATAAACACATGACAATATTTTGATATGGTTTTACATCTTATAAACCAGCTTTTTGGTTTTAAGAAAGAAAATTAATTTTAAATGAAATTCAGCCAATTTTTTTTTATTTAGGAAAAATGGATTCCATATTTTGAATAATTTGGTCCAAAATATGTTAATAGGTTACTTTGAATTATTTTTATATTATGAATATTAACTATGGAGAATTTTATTTACCATAATTAACGTTAAATGTGGTAAATTATGGTAAATAACAATATGATAAACATAATTAAACAACCCTAACACCCTAAAAAATCATATTCAATGAATTGAAGTTAAATAATATCACGTATGGGCATCAATTTATCCATTTAATGAACTTTGTTTCATGAAAGTGCTGTAATTATAATTAAAACCAAAGAAGGTGACAACATACCACTCTCGCATATCGTATACGTATAATAATATTAATATTTTGATAAACATGATTAATGTCTAAAAATAAATATTCTCCAGAAATATAATGAAATTATCAAGATATTTTTAATTTATTTATAATTTTAATAGATTAAATAATTAACATTATAGAAGACGCAATAGTGATGTAGAAATTATTTTGTTGAAAAAATATCAAATAAATGGTTTTAAAAATATTGAAATAAATATAATATGAACTAATTAATGTTCTACATGAAATATTTAGGTTAATATGTCTTATTAGGAGTATATTAAATAAATTTTCTCTATTTTATCATCTGTTTGGATTTTATATAAACTCAAATAAATGGATATTTTCAAAATTGACACTGTTGATATTTTAAAAAATTACAGTATTCTTAAATTATTTAAAAATCACAATAATAATTAAAAAATTAAAAAGGGAAAATTATATGGTGTAAAATATCATAAATTATCCAATTATAGACAATTGACATCACATAAGTTAATATTTATTATCATTTAATATATAGAATATTATTATCTCAAATACAATTAAATAAATTAAATAAGGATAAATAAAAATGATAAGGATCAAAATAAAATAAAAAATTTATAAATTTTAGTAGATGAAATTATAATAAACCCAATTCTTATTATCTTCTGAATAAATGAGATTGGGAGCATTATAAACCTAAAATGAATTTATAATAAATTAATATTTCATGACATTCCAATGGTTCCCTTCTCCTCTCTTATTAAAGGGAACCTCTCTTTCTCATTTATTCACACCTCCAAAGCCCTTTAGATCAGAAAACCCCTGCCACACTCTCCTAAAAACGTCCCTAACTTCATCTTATAGGCCACTCTTTTGGCCTAAAACCATATTATTCATTCCTTTTGTGCATACCAAAAGGAGACACCCGAAAAAGAGGTAATTGTTTTATCACCTATTTCAAAATTCTGTTCATCTTCTACTTCATCTTATTTTGTTGTTAAAATACTAAAATAATAAATATAGTTTATTCTATATTCTGAGATGTTCTTATAATTATGGGAAAACATTATACTTCCTTTTATCCATACTATAAATAAAAATATCACCATGCGTTTGTACACATGGATTATCATCTCCACGACATGGTGTATTTTTTTATTCATAAATACATAATTTGGATAAGTATATTGTTGAGTATAATGGATGTAAGTAATTAATATAAAATTATATTATTTATTTAAAATCCATATACCATCCAATATTGTACTATTTCACCGTCAAGAGAATGATATCGTCGCTCGTGTGTAGGTACAAATTACTGTCTCCAAAACACAATGAGATTCATTATCCATGTTAATCATTCAAGAATGATTATAATGAACATATAATAAATAAGAATTAAATATATGAAATAATAATGCTATTATATATATATATATATATATATATTAATTTTTCATATACATTCTTCCATTCCACTCAATAAAGAAACAGAAACAACGTTCAGATGTACGTACGACCTACCATCCCCATGAATGTTGTCTTCCCTTTCATTTATCTATATATTATATATATTTATATAATTAATATTAATTATATATAAATCTTGTTTTAAATTCTGGATGTAAATTAATCATGATTTTATTATTATTATTAATAAAAATAGTACATAACATGTACGATAAATAAAACGATTATTACCCAAAATGATGCTTTCACATGGAATTCATAAATTAACATGTAATATAAAATCATAAGTGAATTGTATATGATATCTTAAATATTATTATGGATTTTTTACTAGGTAATAATATTTTTAAACCCACAATAAAATAGTTGTTTACACATATAGAAAAAATCACACCTAAAGTTAGGGATAAATTTGCAATGTTATTATTTTAAGAGACTGTTTATCTTTATGTATTTATTACTGTATATTTATCATCCACATCCATTTTTCCAAAATATATAATATTATTTATATTCTTATAACTTTTTTAAATTTCAATTTCACCCACTGTTGAATTTTAATAAATATTTATGGAAGGAATCTTTATTTCGTTTTCCATTCAATTTACTTTTTGACATTTAATAATAGAGTTCATGAAGAATTTGTTTTTAATTTATACCTAATCGTTTTTTAATTCTTCATAATACATTAATTCCATGAAGCATTATCTACATGATTTCACATTAATTTTCTATTGAATTCTTTTCATTTAAATTTTTTCAACATTTAGGTAAGAGAAAACATTGTTTTTTATGAAGGGATATTTTACTCTAGAATTAAGTTCAAGTGTTGTATAAAAATTGTTTTCTATATAAGAAGAATCTCTTTAAATAAGGATATATTTCATTCCCAATTATTGCAATTATTTTATCATGTTGATGATGGAATGTTATTTTATAGGTATTATATTATGATGGAATAATTTTTAAGAATCCCATTTTATTTCTTGGGTTATGCTATGATGAATGATTTAGCTTTTTGAGGAACATGTAAGAATGATATATTTAGGAGATATGGGGGACATTTATCTCCCTCTAATGAATTGAGTAATGATATATATCTCATGATATATAAATGACTGGAAAATCATGTAAAATTGGATTAGTAATATATGACGAGAACTGCAAGTAAATCAATATCCGTAATAAATGGCTGGAATAGAAAGTAAACCTAGTTCAGGAATAGATACTGTCCACTATAATGGTATTAGTATCAATACCTTTGATGAAATAGTAATCATATTATGTATTAATATTTTTTCCACATTTCAATATTTTTTTGTCAATGCTATTTTCTCATTTCTCATTACTTCATTGTGATTTAGGCCTTAAGAACTATTGGAAATTTTTTCAAAACTCCAAATTTTGGTATATTTTAAATATGGTATGTTTTTTTAATTTTTTTCTCATGTTTTTACATTCCTATGTTTATGTTCTCTATGATAGTTTTCATGCTGACCCTTACTTATAATTTGAGCTCACCCCTTTTTAAATTTAATTTTCATTAGGATTTAAAGAAAGGTATTAAGTAATATATGTCAAAAATGGGTTTTAGTTTTTAATGATAAACAAGAAGATGATGTAGATGTTTTATGAACCAATTGTTTATGTTTTCTAGTTTCCAATGTTACTAAACTAATATGGTCTTTGGGCATCTATTTGTGTCATGTATTAAGTATTCAATAATAGTAATGTAATGTACATTTACGTTAAGCTTGGGTTGTTATAGATCTCTAAAATAATGAACAATTAATTAGAATATTTATATAAATGTATGTATGTTCTTACAATTCCAAGAACATTTTAGTTTTTTAATAAATTATATAAATTATTATAGAAAAATTTGTCAATTTCACAATGTGTTAATTTTTTATAATAAAGGATTATGTTTAAACGTAGGATACTGTCAGGGAAAATTTTATTATTCTAAGTAGAGTCACCAAAGAGGGAATATTAAAGTTTCTTAAATTTCTATACAACCAAAGATTCTATGAATTTTTTTTGAAAAAAATAGGATGATAAAGAAAAATGAAATGGATATTAAATTAATGGAATCCTGTTAGTCAAACTGAAAACATGAAAATCATTGAATATGATTATATTTTTCATATAAAACTCTAATCATATAAAAAAAAACTTCCACATGTGAATTTAAAAAATTATTGAAATAAATCCTTCAATCCCCATTATAATTAATATGAAAACTATAATGGAATCCAGATATATGTTCTAACTGATATAAAAAATATATTAAAGAAAACCATTCCCTATGGATATTTTATTAACATTTCATCCATTGTGAATTAAAAATATTACCATTAAAATAATTTTTTCCATTCATAATATATGTATCATGTATAATCATATCCATAACTCATGTTGACTGATGACTATCCATTTTATGAATAAATAAATCATAAATTATTCCGTTGGAGTAACAAGTGAAATTTTCTCACTAATTTTCCCTTTTGATGATTTCATAAATTTATTATTCATGGGATAGATATATCAGGCACACCCAAAGCCTATAATGACATCAATATCGCCAAACATCCTATATAATTTTCTTCTACCTGGCCAGGAAGAAAATATTGTATTATTGAACATGATCATCTAAAATCTGTTGAACCTTACATTTGAATCCAAAAACAAAACACCTTCCATATTTACAAAATCATAAATATAAATTTCATTTTTTGGTAGATAATCATAAAAAAATTAGAATAGGGGGATTATGTTGTACATTGATAAACCACGTTAAATTGATGATGGATATTGATAATGAATAAATTTTTTCAGAAATTGAAAATAAGTGATTCTATATATGTAAAAAACATTTAATTTCACATTAATTAAAAACATGAAAACACCATGTATTTTAAACGATTAAATAATTATTTTCTAATAAAATAAAAATAAAGAAAAAATCCATTCAAAATAAATTTTAAATATAATTTTTTCTAAAGAATAAAATTCATGGAATATTTTGAAGAAATTGGATTTACAATATAAATATTTGAGGGATATAATTTAAAAAAAATTAATGAAAAATATGTTCCCTATTGAATCTATTATCATTTCTTGTGATTCATATCCTGGATAATAAATGTATGTTATTTTTCAACATGATTAATAAAAATTTTAATGTTCATTTCATTTTTATTAATATATTCATTTCATTTGTTATAAATACATATTTAGGTACTTAAATGGTTTGTTTGTTTTGGATTTTTTGGTGTTTTTTGGTTTATATCGTCAAAACTACATTATCACATTGACTGTTGTCAAATGGGGTATAGTTTCACTAACTCTAGAATCCTAAACATTATTTTGTTACATTATTTATATATTTGATACAAATTTATGACCATCCATTTATGGCGGTCATGAAAAATTAACCACATCGTTTTGTAGAGATTGTAATCCATAAAAATACATATACACTGTATTCATTTTTATACTAGTTGAATGAAATATGGTATATATTTTTAAAAAAATTTCTAGAATCATAAATATATTAAAAACATGTATTTATTCCTTATTTATACCCATATGACCACCCTTATAATGTGTAAATGAAAAATGAATCACATTACTTTGATTAAGTGGCAGTCCACATGTACAAATGAGAGACATTTTTGTTTTATAACATATAGAAGTCTATAAAGGTAAATATAATCATATATTAATATAACACAAATTATTTTATAAATAAGATATATATATATTCACATTTCCAATTGTATTAACTATAAATATTATCTAGATATGGAAAATAAATCACATCGCTTTTGGATGTAGTAATAAGAACTTAGGCATTAGTGATGTTTTCATTTCACATTGCATCGAAAATGGGATGAAAATTATTTTTACAATAATCATAAAAAAATTTATTTTATTCTTGGCACTTATTATATTATTTTTGAAATTTCAATTATTAATTTTTGGAGTCTGAAAATTAAATAATCATCAAACACTTTTTTAAGAATTATTCCAATTAATTCTAAATACTATTTAAGATTAAACCTTATCCCTTTTTAGGTTGGTATTTTCATGATTCTAAGTCCACCCGAACATGGGTAGAGATTAAAAAATGTAATATAATCAGTAATCGTTCAATATAAAAGACTAAAACTATTTTATGTTCTCAAAATAAATTTGGTTCTTTTATATGTTATGGGAGAACAATACTTGTAAATACACCAATCATTTAAATATACTATATCGCTTTATTAATGGAAATGTAAAAAAATAAAAATATAAAAAATAAATTATTGGTTATAAAGAAAATTCACACATCAAATGTAGCTATCGAAACCCAAATAGCCTTGAGTTATTTTCTACTACCGTTATAACAGGATGATTAAAAAGAATCAAATCCCAAGGGACGTTTACTTAAGTAGTCCTATTAAATTAGATACATACATGAGTTTTGAATTAAAATTAAATACCCATTTTGTTAAAAAAAAATCAATTAATAACTTTATTCCATATAGTGTATCCCAAAATATCATTCATAGTAACTTTAATGGAATCATAGTGATAAGGAATAATATTAAGGTTGGATTCAAATTCTTACTAAGGGTTAAGTACATTAGAATTTGTCAAGAATCAATAATTAAAAATCAAAATGGAATGTTAAATAAGTATGAAAAATTACATTTAAATAACTGAATAAGTTATAATCAATATATAAAAGTAAATAACTAAACATACATTCCATTTAAATAACTAGATAAATAATAATAAATATTGAATGGTATATAAAAAAACATTCCATTTAATAATTAAATTTAGAATGAAACAAATCCATAGATCATGTAATAGTTAAAGTATCATGAATAATGATAAATGAAATATGATTGATGTAATTATTAATTGTTGGAAATAATGTCTATAGCACATGAAAACCTATACTGTCAAGCCAATTCAAAATATTGTTTAAAATTATTTGTAGAAACATATTTAATTTGGCCAACTTATTTTTCTCATGAGAATTTGTTGATGCATCGAGGGGCTATATGATTTTTGGGAAACACCCTTTAAATTTAGTCCACGTCATTATTTATATATCAAATAATCAATCTAATTCATAATAAATGTTCCTTATAGAAAATCTATATTGAGTAAAACTACACACTTATCAATATTTCCCCAAATGATATGATATCTATTAACGTGACACCATATGTAAAAAATAGAATATGGTTTAGGAAATAATCTTATCCATGATAAATTATATGGATATTTAGTGGGAATTTGATGTTCAATGATCATTGGAATGTGATTATGTAAAGAATAATTTAATGAATACAAAAAGGATTCATGGAATTTTATTTGAAGACTATCCATGCTAAAAATAATCATAATATATTTTGAGGAATAATAATTATTATATCAATACAACATATACACATTGGAGAGAAAATAAGTGTTGTTGCCATTCATGAATAGAAATGAAATAATAATCCATTTAAAATCATTATTGGGTATTATATAGTTTTTATTTTAAAAACAATTTTAAAAATCAATTTCATTAAAAATAAAATTTAAAAACACATTCTTTAAAAATATCATTGTAAAATTTCAATGGAATTCTCAAATAAATGATTCCGGGTAATTTGGCACAACATTAAAATAATATTATTTTTATTTTGTAAAAAGGATAGTAAAATTAATTGTTCAGAAAGTGATAAAAAAATTCCATTTAAAAATAAAAGAATATAAAAAATAGGAAAAAATTTCTTTTTATAACACATTTTTAAAATGATAATGAAATTATTTTGAATACAAATTTCCAAAACATAGTTTTGTATAAAAACATACTTTTCATTAATATTTGAAATGATGATAGATTTTAATGAAAACATTTTCCAAAAAAATGTTCATCGTAATGAGTGGGAAAATGGTACTATAACTTGAAAAATATAATGAATAAAAAAATGATAAAAAATAAAATGTTTTATTAAACAAATATCATATAATTTCTTTTAATGGTGATATTGGAATAAATAATATTAATTATATTGAGATTAAGAAATAAACCCTTAAAATGATTGTGACACTATGTGAGAATTAATTATTGAATAGAATCTGTGTATTAACTATAAATAAAATTAAAATAAGTATAAATTCATAAATATTTAATCAATTTCATTATACAAAAAATAATATTATATTAACTTTAATAAAAATGTAATATAACCCAATGAAAAGGAATTGAGTTATGAAATTTATTTACCAATTGACAACGTTAAGGTCAAATACCCATTGGTGAAATGATTAAAACTGGAAGACAAAATAGCATGATGAATTAATTATTAATAATATTAAATTTAAAAAGGGTAGTATATCAACCATATAAATGATAATATTTTCATAAAATTAAAATATTCCATAAAGAAATTAAATTATGACGGAATCCCTTACCTCACGCATTCCTTTTGGTCATACTTTCTTCAAAATATTTTATAATGGTTTTAATCGTGTTTTTAACATATATAAGAACAAAATTTGTATTTATTATATCATATATTATTCTTTTTATATCATTTTATTACATTTTCATTAACAATCATTCATTGTTTTCATCATTTTAGGTTATAACAGATTTGTTTTTATGATTGTTTTTGAGTTGTTATTGTTTTCTTCCTATTACCTAGATAATTATTTAATAATATAAATAATTTAAAAAAATGATGTATATATAATAAATATTTATTATATATTTATTTATATTATTCTATATAGTTTAGTAATAGTAATGGAAATGCACTACTCGTGGAGATGATAGAACATATGTACCTACGAACACATCTTTTATTTTCTTATCATATTGAAATATATAATAAGTATGTTCTATATATTTATATTATCAATACAGTATGATAGTTATGTAATATATATCACATGTATTTATTAAACCCATCCATAATATTTTTGGATGTAATGTTTGAATGAAACACATCTCTTCATGAGGTGGTAGTCTATCATACAAACGAACGACGTTTTCGAATTCCCACACAATGGAAAGCATAAAGGTATGCGTAATTTAGTAAATCAATAATCACGAATACATTAGAAATATCAAATATATTATACATAAAATATGAATAAATCATTATTCCCATGAATGAAATGTGGTAATGGAAAAACAGACAACATCGGTTCATGAGGCGGTAGTCCTTCGTACACATGATCGATGATTGTGTATAACATTTAATGGGTTTTTTTTGATGTTTTTGGTAATAAAACTTACATAATAACACACACACACACATATATATATTATATAACAATTTCATTATAATATAATGATATAAATTATATTGAACGGGTAGAGAATTTAATAAAATATAAGTTCTTGTTGATGAACGTTAACTCTTCTTTGTGTAACTATATCTAGTTTGTACCAAAATACTTCCTTTGTTTTATTTATGGAAAAAAATATTCAAGGATTATTTGATTCATATTGGATAATATTTTTTTAGGTTATAGATGATAAAAATAATCTTGAGAGAAGTGAATATTTGGGGGGAGTGTGCCTTTAATTGTGAAGGATGAGTGACATTCTTATAAATTCCAAAATGAAAATAATATTGGCAGGTATCCCTTAAATTATTGGCCTCCAATAATAAAATATTTTATATTAAAAATGTTTTATGCTATAAATTTTTCCTTAAAATGGGTTTTAATAAGTTTCTAGGTCATTTGGATATTTGAAATTAAATAAAAACCATTAAGTAAACTCATTTTACCATAATCACTACAATTAATTTAAATTACATTCATTAGCAATTTTGGTCAAAAATAAAGATAACAAAATAGAAATTTTAAATTTTGATTATTCAAAATATAGAATCTCTTTTAATAAATTAAAATCACAAAAGTGGCTAAATGTAATTTAAAATCAATCCAACATATAATATGAGAAAGTTGGGTTTTAATGTAAAAATGATTGAAATTTTACAATGTTTTTATATCTAAATTAAATTAAAAAAAAAATTCCAATAAACTAGATTGGATTAATATATTCATAATTCATATAATTTTACTTTAATACCTACTTAAAATAAAATTTATTACTACATATTATTTAAATAAAATTCTGATTTTCAGTTAAAATTTAGTATTTTTTAAAATTCATCAAACAATGAAACATATCAAAAAAAACTAAAAATTCATGCGAAGAATTTTTTTTCATATTTATAAAATTATGTTTTTTCAAATAAAATTTATAAATTTTCAAAAATTAGTTATTAAATATGATTTACATTAAAAGAAGTTCAAAATAGTTTTTTATAAAACACATCATTTTTATGCATAAAATCTTATTCAAACGTATATTATTCCTATTAGATATATTGGGTAAAATTAAACAAAAATTATTAAATATATAATATATATATTTCATAATTATTATTCAATTATACTAATTAATTAAAATTATTACGATAAATTTCATTTGACGAAAAAAAGAGTTTTTTATAAAAAAAACTCTTTAAATTAATCTTTGTTTATATTTGTTATTATGTATCTTCTAACAAATAATTTTAACTATATAATTCAAAAATTGTATAATCATTTATATATCTTATAAATTAATGTATTCGAGGTAATTTTAATTTTAAATAATAATATTAATATTATTTTGTAAAAATCAGTCTAGTGGGTAACCGAACCTATAATCATGGTTCCATATAAACAATCTAAACATAGTGTTCCATGAAATGAAAGCTAAATTTAGTGTTGAGTTCATTGAATATTATCTATTATATTGAATTTAATTTACAAATTAAATATATCATAAAGTCTTTCTATTTTATATTCCCTTATATTACTGTTATTTCATGTCATAGTTGTTGGAACCACTTTGTGTATAAGGTTGTATTTGTTGTCAATAGTTGTCAATGCAGATCAAAATGAAGAAGATCATGAAGTACTCCGATGAAGTAGAGGAGTGGTGATTCAGATGATTGTTGTGCTGATCTTAAGTTCAAAGAACATGTGTCAAAGGTGATACATTATTTACAACAATGAAGAATGTGAGGAGTAATCCTTTCGAGGATGATTAATGAAGAATGAGGTTTTTGGATGAAGACCATGAAATTACTCATGATTGCATGTGAACCATGCTAGAGTGTTCTTGACGGATTTAATCACATGCTTTGCATGAAGTTGATCATGACAGTTGATGAAGAAGACAATGTGCCAATGAGTTGACTTCTGAGATGGCCATGCGGAGATTGAAATTATGAGATGGCCATGCACATCAAATTGTATCAGAAGATAATGGTACTAAAGTTGTTCCTTCAAAGAATACATATCACAATAGTGGAGTTTGTGATAAAGGCAAAAGAGTTGCTGAAGGATACAGATCACAATGAAGAAGTGTTGTTGATGTGATCGTGCTTGTCGACAAAGCAATCAAACGACATACAAATTTTTTGACAAAGGAGATCCCATAGTAACATGTCAAGTTGAAGAGTTGTGGTCAACGGTCTATGTTTGATTAAAGAACATCGAAAGAGGAATGGATGATCTGGAGGTAGTACAAAAAGAGCAGATACAAGGTGGCACCGTTTTCCAGTGTTTGCAAAATTTCAGGGCCTCAAAATCAACAAATTAAGAAGTGTGATTTTAGCAAAGGGACTTGCGCGCCATATTCTTGTAGGATACGAAACTTGCGCTCTATATGTTTATGAAGATAAGATCATAAAAATATGGAAAAGGGATAAGGGTCGCGCAAGTTTTGGTGAGGTCGCGCGGGTGAATTATGAGCCGGGAAGAGACTTGCGCGCCGACGCCTTGAATGCATTATAACTTGCGCGCCTATGGTTTTTCGAGATCAGAAGATCCAAATTTGGAAAAGGAAAGATGTTCGCGCAAGTTTGGTTGTTGATCGCGCAAGTGCCTAGCAGGGTCTGAGACTTGTGCGCCGATGGATGACTTGCGTGCCGCCGAGCAGATGGTCCAGTTTGCCTATAAATACTGGACCACCCCTCCTCATTTCCAACGGAGCTCAAGACTTTGAGATTGTTCGAGCTCTCATCGCGCAAGTGGTTGATCCGCGCAAGTGGTAGTTGGGTCGTGCAAGCAGAGGTTGCGCGCCAACTGATGGTTGATCACCCCAAGTGATTTGGGCAAGGAAGGAAGTGAGTCGCGCAGGTTCGATGTTCCAGAAGACAGAGTCGCGCAGGTGATTTGGCGACACTTGCGCACCACGTTATACTTACACGCCATAAGGAGACTTGCGTGACGGGCTTGAAAAGGAGATCCAAATATTTTTGAAGCACTCCCGCCTTTCTAGAGCTACACAAGAGCTAAAATATTGCCTGATACTTCTGGTGAAAAGTGAGATTGAAGAAGAAATCTAAATGATACATGCATGATCTCATGCATACATGGAGAACTGATTCTGACAATGCCAAGTAAGCTGAGCTTCATTAAGTAAGCAATCACATCAGTGATTGTGATTCAGGCAAACGAACACAAGGGGATCTAGTGCATTCATTCATTGCACTAAAGAAGAAGGATTGAACTAAAAGGAGCATCAAATCTAAACCCTGATGCAAGCAATGTCTCATGATGAACAGGAGACGAAGAACTTCAATTCACACCTAATGAAGAGACCTTCACGTCTATAAACTGAGTGAGACTTCACCAACGGCAGTGAGCCAGGGGGATTCAACAGGAGTGACCCGAGGGACACAGTGAGCTATCCCTGAACAATTGTAAAGGCAGTGAGCCTGGGACAATGTGTCTGTACCCGAACCATTGTAATCTACATCTAGTGAACCATAGTGGATTTTGGTACGACCGACAACCTGTCGGTGTATGCTCCTTGGACGTATCCCTTAGTGGTGAACCATGTAAAAATAGTTGTGTCATCTCTATGCATGTGAATGTTTAATTGCTGATCATATCCATCGTACAGGTTTAGGTAGTTCCTACCAACGTGGGAACTAGATCCAAAACTAAAAGAAGAAAAAGTTTCCACCCTGATTCACCCCTCCCCTCTCAGGGTGTCCCAGGGTCCTACAAGTGGTATCAAAGGGAAAGGTTAACGTATGTTGGATATTCTCCAGTAATTCTATTGAGAAGAGGATTTGAGTTTCTTTCCTAAAGTCAACAATGAAGAGCAGTCTTGATGATGTTTCTGAGCAGACGTCTACATCTAGCAAGACCATGACAAACAAGAAAATGAAAGAGAAGAAGCAGCTAATGAAGTCCTTCATATCCAAAGAAGATGCAATGTCTTGTTCTCCATGCCATTCCAAAAATGAAGAAACATCAGGAATGGAATGTATCGAGCAGGTGACTCAGAATTCTTCCAGAGGAAAGGATGACACCCCTAATTCAAGATTTTAGGAAAAACTCATAACATATCTGCATGATATTCCAGAAGAAAGGGTTGCTATTATGTGTAGCCTATTCCAATCTATACAGGTTGAGGTCAATCGATTAGAAAGGGAAGCTAACAATATAGAAAAATGGGTTGGAAATAATAGTTATGGAAGGTATGAAGCTCATCAAACAGGTGGATGGGAAGAAAATGGAGGAAGTGGGTTCCTCAAATAGAGCACAAAAGATTAAGCAGATGGCCCAACAACTCAATATAGAAGACACAAAGAAGAAAAGATTTGTGGGTCAATGTTGGTGCTGCAACAGATTTGGGAATTGTGCACTGGATTGTCTTTATAACCCCTTAAATGGAAAAGCACAGAGAATGCCTATATCAAAGAGAAGGAAGCCAGAGAAAAAGATGCAACATTAGCAGGTCCAGAAGCATCTGTTTACTGCAAACAGATTTGGAATTCATGATAACATCTGTGATGTATGCAACGACAGCGGTCACAATGCAGGAACATGTCCATATCAACATGCTTTCACTATTGAAAAGAAAAGAAGACCTCTGATGTCGTCAAAGAATGAATCAACTACCTTGGGGAGAAATCAGAAGAATGTTGTGAACACACATTTCCCCAAGAAGATCTCAAGTAGGGAAGCTGAGAAGACTCGCAATTTTAGATCCATGAAATTGAAGGGTCATTCATCCAAAAGAAACACTAAGTGGGATGAATCTCGGATGAACCCATGTGGAAGACCTAAACCAGCTGCAAAAGTTCCAAATGATATATTGGTCATCTGGCCAGAAGATTTGAAAATAATAAGGAAATTTGAAGATGAGAAGGCCAAGGATGGTAACAAAGGAAAAGAAAAACTTTCACATGATGTAGACACAGTTCATGGGAGATTGCAATCAAAGATAAACACACATGTCAAAGAAGTTCTGTGTGGGAGATGCAAGATGTCTGGTCACATTGCAAAAGGTTTCCTAACCTTAATACCAGAGAAAGAAGCAGTACTTAAGAGGAGTAAGAATGGATCATTCATGATGGCTGCTAAGCAGAACAATTCTCCACACAAAGCATAAGAGAATGTGAACACAGCCATGCCACACCGACATATGTCAGAACATATGTTCAAATGTGCAGGCATGAAGACTGGAATAAACAGAGGAACTTGGTTGAGAAAAGAACCTCAACCAAGCAAGTCTTCTTGATGAAGTAAGAAGGAACCACCTTATTCCCGTAATCATTGGTGTATTGTATTTGTGCTAATAATGCAGGGAATTGAAGGTGAAGCATGCTCTCAGGGGGAGAACTTGGGAAGTAGTGAATGTTGTCAACTCTTGATAGCCAAGCTGAAGAAGTTTTCATCCTTAGTATATTCTTCAATTGATATTCAATGATTATGATGATGAAGGATCTCTCTTGATGAATATGATTGGGAGTGTTTCCCTTGAGGGGGAGAAGAATGAAGAAGCTTCCATAATCACTATTTCAATCAATATCAACTCCAGATGGACTCAAAAGCAGTTACTCTGTCAATTTCTTGAAGAACACGCCAATGGAGAAGGTATGTCATTTATCAATCACTATCCCTTGGTTACTCATATAAAAGATTATTTTACAAAGGGGGAGTAACTGAATTGATCAGGTGCCCCAAGGTCACTTATCCTTCCATTTGCAGTTGAATGCTTTTGATCTATTTGCTGAAGTGAGTGTAGGAGTTTCAGGTTGATTATTATCTATCATATTTGATCTTCTTCTACCTGGAATTAAAGTGTTAAAACCTTGAAGACAAGATACATGAGTTATCATCTCATGTTGGTATCATGATCTGTGGATAATGGGCAGCCTTATTGAATTAATCAAATCCTCTTGTTTTCTACATCGATCATTGCTCAAGTAGACTTAGAGTGAAATGATTAATGAAACATTTCTTAAGTGTGGATTGATACCCTCCCTACCATGTGTTTTGTATTTCTTGCCAATAAGGGGGAGAGAAAGTGAAATGAAATGAAACGTTGATTTTCTGAGAAGATTCTCATTTTGACATTGACAGATTCATTTCAGAAGATGTATAAGGTATTGACAACAAAATACAAAGGGGGAGATTGTTGGAACCACTTTGTGTATAAGGTTGTATTTTTTGTCAATAGTTGTCAATTCAGATCAAAATGAATAAGATCATGAAGTACTCCGATGATGTAGAGGAGTGGTGATTCAGATGATTGTTATGCTGATCTTAAGTTCAAAGAACATGTGTCAAAGGTGATACATTGTTTACAACAATGAAGAATGTGAGGAGTAATCCATTCGAGGATGATTAATGAAGAATGAGGTTTTTGGATGAAGACCATGCAATTACTCATGATTTCATGAGAACCATGCTAGAGACTTCATGACGGATTGAATCACATGATTTGCATGAAGTTGATCATGACGGTTGATGAAGTAGACAATGTGCCAATGAGTTGACTTCTGAGATGGCCATGGGGAGATTGAAATTATGAGATGGCCATGCACATCACATTGTATCAGAAGATAATGGTACTAAAGTTGTTCCTTCAAAGAATACATATCACAATAGTGGAGTTTGTGATAAAGGCAAAAGAGTTGCTGAAGGATACAGATCACAAAGAAGAAGTGCTGTTGATGTGATCGTGCTTGTCGACAAAGCAAACAAACGACATACAAATTTTTTGAAAAAGGAGATTCCATAGTGACATGTCGAGTTCAAGAGTTGTGGTCAACGGTCTATGTTTGATTCAAGAACATCGACAGAGGAATGGATGATCTGGAGGCAGTACAAAAAGAGCAGATACAAGGTGGCACCGTTTTCCAGTGTTTGCAAAATTTCAGGGCCTCAAAATCAACAAATTAAGAAGAGTGATTTTGGAAAAGGGACTTGCGCGCCATATTCTTGTAGGATACGAAACTTGCGCGCCATATGTTTTTGAAGATAAGAGCATCAAAATATGGAAAGGGGATAAGGGTCGCGCAAGTTTTGGTGAGGTCGCGCGGGTGAATTATGAGCCGGGAAGAGACTTGCGCGCCGACGCCTTGAATGCATTATAACTTGCGCGCCTATGGTTTTTTCGAGATCAGAAGATCCAAATTTGGAAAAGGCAAGATGTTCGCGCAAGTTTGGATGTTGATCGCGCAAGTGCCTAGCAGGGGCCGAGACTTGCGCGCCGATGGATGACTTGCGTGCCGCCGAGTAGATGGTCCAGTTTGCCTATAAATACTGGACCACCCCTCCTCATTTCCAACGGAGCTCAAGACTTTGAGATTGTTCGAGCTCTCATCGCTCAAGTGGTTGATCCGCGCAAGTGGTAGCTGGGTCGTGCAAGCAGAGGTTGCGCGCCAACTGATGGTTGAGCGCCCCATGTGATTTGGGAAAGGAAGGAAGTGAGTCGCACAGGTTCGAAGTTCCAGAAGACAGAGTCGCGAAGGTGATTTGGTGACACTTGCGCGCCATGTTATACTTATGCGCTAGAAGGATACTTGCGCGCTTGGCTTGAAAAGGAGAGCCAAATATTTTTGAAGCACACCCGCCTTTCTAGAGCTACACAAGAGCTAAAATATTGCCTGATACTTATGGTGCAAAGTGAGATTGAAGAAGAAATCTAAATGATACATGCATGATCTCATGCATACATGGAGAACTGATTCTGAAAATGCCGAGTAAGCTGAGCTTCATTAAGATTGAAATCACATCAGTGATTGTGATTCAGGCAAACCAAGACAAGGGGATCTAGAGCATTCATTCATTGCACTAAAGAAGAAGGATTGAACTAAAAGGAGCATCAAATCTAAACCCTGATGCAAGCAATGTCTCATGCTGAACAGGAGATGAAGATCTTCAATGCACACCTAATGAAGAGACTTTCACGTCTATAAACTGAGTGAGACTTCACCAACGGCAGTGATCCAGGGGGAGTCAACGGGAATGACCTGAGGGATGCAGTGAGCTATCCCTGAACAATTGTAAAGGCAGTGAGCCTGGGACAGAGTGTCTGTACCCGAACCTTTGTAATCTACAGCTAGTGAAGCATAGTGTATTTTGGTACGACCGAAAACCTGTCGGCGTATGCTCCTTGGACACAGCCCTTAGTGGTGAAACAAGTAAAAATAGCTGTGTCATCTCTCTGCATGTGAATGTTTAATTGCTGATCATATCCATCATACATGTTTAGGTAGTTCATACCAATGTGGGAACAATATCCACAACTAAAAGAAGAAAAAGTTGCCACCCTGATTCACCCCTCCCTTCTCAGGGTGTCCCGAGGACCTACAATAGTTTCTATTAAAAATTAATATTCATAATTTAAAATCACGGGGTGTTACATTATCCCCAACTTAATAAAATTACACCCTATACATTTAATCCTGATCTCTGTTATAAAATGATTGACCTTTGAAAAATCAATTTTTGAGAACCCATAACATAAAAGTGTAAAAAATATCCTCTTGATAATAGATAAATGGAAGTACAATGGCCATATAGAATAAAAAATAGCATTCTTTCTACGTTAGAGAACATTAGTGGGTACTGAAAATATGTAATAAGTTGAAATTCATAAATAATTATAAATAGTGATGTAGGTCATTGATAAAAAACAAGTGAATGGTAAAGGGAAAGATGATGTCCTCATGTCCATAAACTAGATAGGTGAAAAAAACCAATTGATATTATTATAAATAAAGGTAATGGGATAAAATTTTATTTAAATATCCTTTTTCTGTGGGTAAGGATTTATTTTACTATCTATTAATATAAGGAAATATACAACCATAATAAATTTATATAAATATATTTTCATTCATTGGAATTCCATTTATCAATTTCTAATTAATTGATTATTACAAAAGAATAAATAACCATTATTAATCATTTTATGCATGAAGCACTAAAATTCACTATTAAAAGATCATATTATCCACAAAAGACTGAGAAGTGTCTTCTTTCTATCTCAAAATATTTTCCATAACAAATATTGTCGATAGATTAGTGTCTAATCCTCAAAATTAATACTTCTAGACAATTATTAAAATTTATTTTTCAAATATATTACCTAAAAACAATGACATATTATCCCGGCCATAATGTAGGTTAGTAGTAGGCATAAACCCTTAAATTCCTTCGATCATGGATTAAATCCCCACCAAATTGATGGATGCATTGGGTTTTCATTCATTATATGAGGTTTTCATTTCAAAACTCCATTAATATAATTGCTTCAATTTTCCCAATAATACAATGGACACTTTTGAAAAATTGTTTACCATTAAAAAACATTTTTTACAATTGTTCTCAACAAATATTTTATCACAATGTCTAATAATCATATTTGAATACTGTTGAAATTTCATTAATTATTTTATTCAACCTAATAGTTATCAATACCTTAAAACTTGTGCATATATAATTTAAAGGAATTATTCTTAAATTTTCTACTAAAACATATAATTTCAAAAAATTAATCATTAAGTTACTTGTTATTTGAATACACCAATGAATCCTAAAAATAATTGTTTATGTCCTTGAACTAATCATCAATATTAAACTCATAGACCCTTTATTCTATCCATACATGGATTTATTTCATGTAAATATCACATAATCTGAACCTTAACAAAATATTAATTTGTTTATCTATTCTAATCCTAAAATAATATCTTGGTTTTATGTTCCTTAATCTATGTTTTCTAAAATATAGTTTTTAAGGCCACTGTAGTACTTTTATCGATAAAAACTATAGAAACTTCCACCCCAATTTCTCATAATTTGTGCCTTAGTTTATTACATTGATATGATTAAAATGAAATAAAATCATACTGGACCAATAATTTTAGCATTTTAGGAGAAAAAACACATACATGATTACAATTTTAAGCTGGGAATAGAATATTAAATTAAATTCATGACAGAAGATAATAAATGAAATCCTTTAAAACTCATTAAAAATATCTCCTCATCCTAACCTAGGGAAAGTAATTAAATTAAGGGTAATATCAATTGATAATTGAGGGTTATTTACATTGAAATTGATCATCAACCATAAATGAATAATAAATATCGAAAGATAAATAACTATGTATAAATTTCATTTAAATAACTAGATAAGGAATAATAAATATGGAAAGGTAAATACCTAAACACATATTATATTTATGTAACTGGACAAGGAATAATCAATATGGAAATGAATATAACTCAAAACCATTCCATTTAATCAAAAAACTGTTAATTAAATGCATTGATATATATTTTTCATACTTACAGAATCAAATATAATAATAAATAAAATTTGAATTAAGAAATTAATAATTGTTGGACGTAACGTCTAAGGAAGATGAAATCCAATACATTCATGACATTTCAAAAGGCGGTTTAAAAATAATGGTTGAAACCATTTAATTTTGAAAATTTATTTATATCATTAGAACCTACTGATTTATTGAGGGGACATATATTGTCTAGGATCCTCCTTTTTCATCCAGGGAAAATCATTCATCAAATACCAAATAATCGATTTAATTTCTAAAAAAGTTCATGATAAAATATCCATATATAGTAAAGAATAAAGACTTATCCACATTTCCCACGATAATCAAATAACATTAAATATAAAAACCATATTTAAAAATGGAAAATGGTATAGGAAATAATCATATCCATGATATATGATGTGGATATTTTGGGTAAATTAAATTTTCAATTATCTCTCAAAATTGAATAACTCAATTATAAATTAATGACTACAAAATTGATTCATTTATGTGAATTCAAATTCATTCCTAAGTCAAAATAATCATATTCAATTCTAAATAAGAATAAGTATTTTATAAATTCGGCTTATGTACATTATAATATGAATAAGGTTTTTTTATATTTAATATAAATAAAATTATGTATTCCTTAAAAACATTCATGAGAAATAATATTTTCATTTTGAAAAAACTAGAATAATATTTTCTTTTAAAATTACTTTTTAAAAACACGTCCTTTATAGATATAATTTTAAATTTCTAAATGATTCTTTAAAGAAATTTTGGTGTTTAATTCCGTAGAAGGTATAAAATTTGTTTATTTGACAAAAAATGTTTGAAAAGTGATTTTTCAGAATGTGAAAATATGATTACTTTGGTTAAAAAATTAACAAGAAAATATTGGTAGAAATTTCTTTTAAAAAATATTTTAAAAATTATACTGATATATTTTATAAAAAAACTTTTGAAAAAATTGTTTTATAAGAAACAAATTTTCTATTGAAGAGGGAAATGATGTCGGATATTATTAAAACATTCTCTTAATTATTTTAATTAAATAGAGGGAAAATAATAATATTCATGGAAATATATCACAATTAACCATATTATAATATAATTAAAGGTTTTATTGAACGATTATTTTGTAATGTATATATTAGGATATTCGAGAATACATAAAATTGATTATAATGAGATTATAAAATAAACCCTTAAATATATCATAACACTAAAGTGATAATTAATAAATGAATCGGTTCTGAGTATCAATAGTAAATAAATATAAAAAATTGGAAATAAAAAAATAGATGAAAAAATTCATTACAAACATAATCACAGAATATTAACAAAAATTAGGAAGTAATATGACATAATGAAAATGAATTGAGTTATGAAAATTCTTTACCTCTCAGTAACATGAAGTTCAAATATCCATAGTTTTGATGATTGAAATTAAAACTAAAAATACCATGTGGAATGAATTATTCATTATATTAAATTTCTAAATGGTAGTATATACAACATATATAATAAGTTGGGAGCATAACATTATATCATGTTTCAATTAATTGAATTTTAAACGAAATCAGTTACATAAAATTTTATTTAGGTTGTACATGATTTTTCCTCCTATATAGGTATTTTAAACTAGTTATTTACTTATAAAATATCCATATTAATATTTAAAATATCATATATTATCCTTTTATGACATTTTTTCACATTTATTAATAATTATTCATTAATTTCATTGTTTTGGATGAAAACTTGCTTATTTTTTGAGTATTTTTGGACTTGTTGTTTTTATACCTTTTAATTAGATCAAGATTTATTAATATAAATAATTAACAAATTTATTTATATTTCTTATATGTTTTCTATATATGTATTTATATTAATCCATTAACTTTAGTGATAGGAAAGGGAATGCACCATTTATGGTGATATTAGGTTATATTTATGCATGAACGTTGTGTCAATTTTCACGTCATATGTAAATAAAGAAAATTTAGTGATATATATATATATATATTATAATTATTTTATAATTATTTTTAACATATACAAGTATTTATATTAAACACATCCATAATAAATTCCCTAAAATTTGTGAATGAATCTCATCGCTTCACAAGGCAGTAGTCCATCATATATATGGACACCATTATCGTATTCCCAAAAACAGATAAAAGGAATGTATGTGTTATGAAATAACTATATAAGAATAAAGGAATTATAAATATCATAAATATCATATATAAAATATAAATCTATCATTATTCCCAACATTGATAGGTAGTAATTGAAAAATTTAAGACATCAGTTCGTGAGGTTGAAGTTTTCCATATAGACAAACGATGATTACATATCTCATTCGATTGAAGTGTGTGATTTTGTAGGTTATATCACTAAAATAACATAATATAAGTAAATTTTTAGATACTGAGGTCATCATATAATCATGATATGAAAATAATTGCAGGGCTGGAGAATGAAATAAAAAAACTGATAATTGACGAACATTAACTCTTCTTTGAGTAAATCTATGTGGTTTATACCAAATTCCTTCCATGTTTTGATTTATTTCCAAAATAATTCTATGGATATGGGATTGATGTTGTTAGTTTATTTGGATAGGGTTTTTACATGCCAAGTGTTATGTGAGTTTTTATGATTTGGGAAGAGTGGGTTATTTTTTATCGTATAGGATGAGTGTCATTTGTAATATATCGATTTTTTCAATGATAAAAAATTCATCTTTTGGTAAATTATAAATGTGTCATGAGAAAAAAATAATTTATTAATTACAAGAACATAAAATGGGTTAAATTTTGTGTGAAATAATAAAATCTTAGTAAAAACATTATAATATTCAATGGAATATTTTTGGAGTCAAACACAGAGTTTGTGCAGGATTTCGGGGCAAAAAAAGCCTCAGAGAAGACCAAACAAAATACAAATTATATTGTATTATGTAATGTAAATTCATTCAAAAAATGGATAAATCCAAAATGGTGTGTCATATGATATATATGTGACCACCATTATGTTCAAAATGTGGTGTTTACCCAAGGAGCATGATAACATTCAATGGTGTCAGAAGTTTGGATTCATCTTTCATGTGATTAAGTTATTAAAAAATATTTAAATTTTTTCCATAATAATTTAATACATCTCAAATGGTGCGACATATGAGAAATATTAGCCAATATTTTGGCAAAAAATTCAGGTTTTACCTTAGATATGGTATAATATTAATACGTAATAGGCGTCTTGAAAAGGACACCCTCTATAAATGATTTTTAATCTAATAAATAATTTATGTAATCAACTAAAAAATGTGTACTATTCATTATTGTCCAATGCCATGAGAAACCTCCATTTTCAAGCATGGGAAAAGGTAATACCTTTTTTATCAGGTTTTAACCTTATAGAGATTCAAAATCTCCCATTAGGTGAAATTATGGTCTCTGTATTCATTTATATATTGAAAAACAGATTAAAAATTGGGTATTAATTTGTTCAGATTTGGAATAATGACTTATATGTGATATGGGATTATATATATACTGAGTATATTTTATAACTATAAATCACACAAAATATGACCTATTATACTCATCGGTGAAGCATGAATAGATTCCTATTGGTTTTCACAGATCTTCTCGAGTAACCTCCCGCTTTCGAGCGTAGTGCACCCCCTCCCAATTGTGTACTTCATTTATTTATTTATTTTATTATATTATTTTTCACAATAAACGTTTTTTCTGTTGATGGATTAATATTAAAAAATTAAATGGGGTCTTCAATAAGGAATAATATAAATATAAATTTATCAAATTTTATATTTTATATTATTTATTGAAATATATATATATATTGATAATCACAAGAAATTATAATTTTATTAAATAAAATTTTCAATGTTCTATTGAGATGATAACTATAAATAATTATCAAGAGATAATTACAAAAAATTGTCATTAGGAGATATCAAAATGATAATTCATAATAAATAATTATTATAATATAATTATTAATTTTATTAAATGTAAAATTATTAAGAAACAATATAGAATTATCATATGGTAATTTATAAGATAATATTATTATATAATTAAATGTAAAAAATAATTATAATGGTTAATATTAAATAAAACTATCAAAAATATAATTTTGTAAGATAATTTCAAATAAAATTATCAAAAAGTTATTTATAAAGGATAATTTTTAATAAATTTATTAAATGAAAATTATGAAGGAAATTTAAGAGAAGTTATAAAAATATAGTTATAAAAGGATAATTTGAGTGAAATTAAGAAAAATATAATTATAAAATGATAATTTAAGGGAAATTATCCTAATTAATTATAAAGTAATATTTTATGTGAAATTATCAATAGGGAATAATAAATTGATAATTTTTAACAAAATATTATATGATAGTCATAGGGAAAAATTTATGATAAATTATCAAGATATTATCATTCATGAATGAGAATATATAAAATACATTCATTAACCTAAATGATAATTTTAAAATTATCCAAGAGAGAGAAGGTATCTTCATATGTGGTATTTTTACATCTTTTTGATATAAAATTGCTACTTTTGGTCCAACGAACCTAGGACAAATGCCAAGAATTGATGTGTAGATGATAACGATAATAAGGTCGTGATGGGGTGTGTCAAACCACATTGATTGTCTTATCTTGAAGCTGACATCAATAACCTTGATGTAGTTGGTTTCTTCCCATTGTGGGACATATATATATATATATAAATGATTTTATAATGATGTGATTTTTATGTTGTACCAACCCATTCATGTGATGAATTTCATGTGGGTGTGTGAGTATTCATGAGAATAAATGTTTGTCTATGATTTTCCTTACTTGATCTTGGTTTGACATATCATTACTAACTATGAAATGGGTCACTTTTTCTGCATAGCCTATGGAATTTTGTTTTATGTATCATGTCACTTAGGCGGAACACTGAGGTTGTGAGTTAAGTGGAACAGTAGCATGCTACCCAAACTAACATAGTAGTAATATACATAACAGTATATGTGGATACCCTGGCAGAGGGGTTTACATGTCATCTAGCTAGAAGATATCATTAATTTTTTCCTGGATAAATTTTCCTTGGGGTTTTTAAAGGTTCATGTGGTTTGGGGATGCATAGCTAAGTGACACTGATCATTTCTTTATATGGGCTTGGGCCATGTGTGTTTTAAAAGTTTATGTGGGATAGGGATGAAATGCAGATAGATAACGGTCATTGGTTTTAACAGACTTGGTATGTGGGTGATTATAAATGTTAATCATTTTCAAGAACTACATGATGTAACATGATAAATTATTTTAATAAACACTAGTGGGGTGGGGTGATCCTTGTATCGTTGATGTAGGTATGTAACATCATAATATTCATCCTAGCAATGAGCTGAAGCATGTGGGGTCGGGATTTGTGGTGTCTTGGTCAGTGCATGTTGACACGACACATGTATTTTTTCTGAGAAATAACATATGTCATGATATAAACTATGATATATATGTGGGAAGGTATGGTAAAGACACATTGGTGGTGTCCTACTAATTATTTTACTCACACTAAACTCGAACATTTCAGTGCGCTTGTAGATTTCATAACCAGAGAGTTAATGATGGGACGATCCCTTTAGAAAAAGTTGGGAGGTGGAGCATGGAGTAGTACAAGACCAGGACAATCACCAGAGTACCCCGCATATGTTTATTTATTAACTTATATCATTTATTTTTCCACTGCATTGTATTATATACCTGAATTCCACTTTGGGAGCTCTAATATGTATGCCATTAGTCTATTTTCTCATTTACTCTGATTTCTTATTACTTTTTTATGATTTACTATCATTCATATGATATAATACAAAGGGTATAGTCTCCCAAGGTTTATCTCATGACCCTCATTACTAGTCTGAAACCTCTTTTATGTGTGGAGGTGTGCACAAGGTCATGTTGAATTTGGGATCTGATCCAATGGTTCGTGTTAGGATATTAAAAAATGGGATACAAGGGTCATGACTCAAAATCATGCTTATTCTCTTATCATGGTTTGTTACATTGTAGAACTAAGTGGGGATAGTTTGGCCTCTAATATCAGAAATATGTAAGTGCCTGGAAAACACTGTATTATTGGCCTCCTATTTTCTATAATATGGACAAATTATGTTTTTTTGTTACTTTGGATTAAACTCATCTCAGGTGATGTGCATGATGTTGATATGTGGTTTAAGATATTTAGTGTACGTTTATGCGTCATGAATAAGAACATAGGTTCAAATTCCATATATATACATTTCATTGTATTTTATAGTAGTTCATCAATTAAATTTATTCAATTGTGGTATCTATTTGGGATAACTTCTCTTATGTGATATATATGTTCTTTCATTATATGTGATATATCATTTTTGGAATTAATTAGTTGAAAAAATCATGTTGTGGTGTTTATATACACATGATGACTATGACTAACGTGTTTGGATATAGACAAGGATTAGTGATTAGAGGTCTATTGATTGGGTGGATGGTATAATCCTAGGAAAATATTTATGTGATCCCATAGATAGCTTATGATTTGTTTACATTCAAAATATTATTTTTATTATAGAATATTGATCCTTAGATATTTCTAATGGGATGGATATCTTTGTTAGCCCATGATGCACTAATGAAACCACTAGTGGTACGTGGGGATACACCCTAGAATGCACCAAAATTCACACATGTTATATAGGCTGTAGAGCCCATTTAATTGTGACACATTCAGATTGGGTTTTTTCATGAAGGAGACACACAAAGGACCATGATCGATAATTATTTGGATTTATTGCTTCAGAACCTTGCATAATTCCAAGGAACTGGTGGCCTTCAATATATAAAGGATAGTCTAGACTAAAACGAGAGAATTTTTGAGCTGGTACGGACCTTGAGGAATAGAGAGAAATTATGGAAACCCTTATGTTGCAAGGACCATCCAGTAAATAATGCACTACCCTGAATCAAGCAACGAGAAGAGAAAATCATACATGTATGAACATCATTGATTTTTTTTCTTGAACAATACATCCCAAATGTGATAAATACATAATGTTCCCTTGAATTCATGGATCTACAATAAGTTTCTATGAGTGTATCCTACTACTATGTACATTTTATAGAGTTTTTTCTTTTATCCATTGTTTACAAAGAATGAGTCACATGTGGCTCATATTTTCACGATAAGGTTCTGAACGAAGATCCTACGTAGTTTAAGGGGCTTTTACCAGATGATATACTCTCAAATTCATCCAAATGCCTTAACATTTGAGAAGGGGATAGAGGAGGATAAGACATCATGATTACATATAAATCATGGTGGCCTAGTGAATGAGTTTCCCCTTTCTATTATATGATTCCCTTCACATGGTACGTATATAAATTGAAAAAAATAGTTTCATAGTGTTGAAAAGTTAAGTCAGAACAAAATGTTTTTAGTCGTGTCCGATAATTGAGGGTAATATGGGAAATATAACAACACTTGAAGGAAGAAGATAGTGGACTGCCACTAGTGTGGAAAATCTATACAACTTTAATTCTTTTTTATCAATGGATTCCCAAAGGATTACTGGGATGTCTGGATAGGCTAGGAGTGGAGAAAGAAAATAGACGATATAAACCCCATGATGACAACGACAAGGGAATGTCATCGATTTTATCATGGAACGGGGGTCGGCCATGTCAGTGCAATTGATCTTGTACCAATAGATGGTGATAAATAAATTTCTACAATAAGAGGTATAGACGAGATCACATCATTGATATTCTACGTAGTATTAAATTTTCTTCATAATATATTTGAGAAATGTCTAGAATTGACTTACCAGAGGAGTTATGTTTCCCTAACATACATTCATATAATAATACAATAAATTATTGAATGAAAACCTAGTATATGAGAGAGTGATAGTTAATGAATATGTTAGTGATAGAATGATAAGGGACTCATTTAGTGGATAGTGGAAATAACGTATCATATATACTTCCATTATCACAATCGAGGTATGCATGAAGTGTTCCATGTTTCTCAGATTCGTATATACATGCCCGATCCTATGTATATTATAGATTGAAAGGACATTGAGTTAGAACATGTTTCATCTTATGAAAAGTCTCCTGTGAAGACTACAGATTGGGTTGATAAATAAATCTAAGGGAAAATGATACTACATGTTATGTTTTCGTGGTAGTGTTGACATATTCAGGACGATATGTGGAAACATCAGTTTAACATTTGTGCTATGTAGTCTGAGTTGTTTCAGCAATACCAATAGAGATGTGGTATGAGGATGAGATTTCAGTAGAGGGGTAGAATTGTAATATCCTAGTTTTTACAATAATAATAAAATACCAATTTTGATAAATTATAAATTCCATATGAGGAAAATATTATTTATCTGTGAAAATAACTTAAAATGCATATAATACATTGAATAATTGAATAATCCTTGTTAAGACTTTTAATTATTCAATGGAAAATTATGGTAGTCAGACACTGTGTTAGTGAATGATTTAGAGGCCCGTAAAGAGTCGATGAAGAATAATATAAAATATTACATATATTAAATTAAACAACGTCAATTTATTAAAAGAAAATGGATAAATTAAATAATGGTTCATCATATGAGAAATATGAGATCACTACTAGGTCTAAAACATGGTGTTTACAATATGAGGTGTATAACATTTGAAGGCATCTGATTTTTGATCCTTTTCAGCTGAGATAAATCTATTAAATAATATTTAATAGATTCTTTTTTTAATATAATTAAATATCTGCAAAATGGTGAAATGTTTGAAAAATCATAGGCAACTGTTGGATCCAAAATAAGTTGATTACCATTTATAGGTATAATGTTTATATGCAATAGGGTTATTTTACATGTCACCATTTAAAATTAGGTTTTGAATCAAATAATTTATTTATTTAATTAACTAAAAAATCTATACTAGTAATTAGCTTTTGAAGATGTGGGAAACCTCCATTTTAATGTGTAAGAAGAATTAAGACCTTCGGTTTTACCGATTTTTACATAATAAATGTTTAAATACACTAATTAGTTGAAATTATGGACTTAATATTATTTTCTAGAATGAAAATGGATTAACAACTAGGCATTATTTTGTTCGTTTTCATAATGACATTCTGCATTAAATTTGAGAACCTATATATATTAGCTATATTTTCTAGATATAAATCACATCAAGGGAGACTGATATTGTTCATCGGTGATGTGTGAACTGATTCATGTTCATTTTAACAGATATTCTCGAGTAACCTCTCCATTCAAAGTAAGGCACACCACCTCCTTATAATGTAAATAATTTAATTCTTTTATATTTTTTTATCAATTTCTTTCCATTAATCACTTATATTTTTTTCTCTTAATTCTTAATTATAAAAAAGGTGTATTGAAAAAAAATTGATTTACATTTATCAGATGATAAATTTTATATTATTTATTGAAATATATATATATATATATTGAAAATCACATGAAATGATAATTTTAATTAATTAAATTATCAATGCATTTTTGAAATGATAATTATCACAATGAGTATGAGAAATCATAATTCATAAGAAGTAATTATTAGAATTTAATTATTCATTTTATTAAAATTATAATTATAAAGTAATAATCTATAATAGTCATATAATAATTTATAAAATATTCTCTTATGATATTATCAGAAGATAATTAATTTCTAGATATAGTTATTAATAATAATTATAATGTTTAATTAGTAAAAAAATTATGAAACATATAATTATGTGGGATAATTTTTACTAAAATTATCAAAAAGATAATTTTAATGTATAATTTTTATAAAATAATCAAATCTAATTATAAATGTAATTTAAGATAAATGATCAAGTTAGGAATTTAAAAGTATAATTTATAAAAAATTATAAAAAATATTGTTACAAAATATTGATTTAAAGGAAATTATCAGATATAATTATCATGGGATTATTTAAGAAAAATTATCAATATATAATTATAAAAGTATAATTTATATTGAATAATCAAATGATAATTATAGAGGGTAATTTATAAAATTTATCAATGTATTATAATTCATGAAGGATAATATTGAATGAAATTCATTTGACATAAATGATAATTCAGAAATTATCTAGGATAGAGAAGGTATCATCGCATTATATATTTTCTTCCTTCTTTAAAATAAAATAGATTCTTTTGGTTCTAGGATCCTGAGATGAACGTTTAATATTTATGTGTCTATGGTTATGATTATAAGGCTTTAAGGATGTGTATAGAACCATAGAGGCAAGTTAATCCTTTCCACTGACATTGATGAACATGAGGTAGGATATTTATTCCCATTTTGGGCCATATAATTATATATGATGTTATCATGATGTGATGGATTCTGTTGGAGTTACCCATGTCTATGAAACATTTCATGTAGTTGCGTGAGTATCCAGGGGCTAATATGTTTGTGTGTGATAATCTTGACTTTGATCTTGGTGTGGTTTATCGTTCCTTACTACGACATGTTTTTGTGTGTGTGTATATACTATGGAATTATGTTGCATGTATCATGATAAGTAGGTAGAGAATAGAGGTTGGGAGCTATGTGGATTAGGGTCCAACTATTCAATCTAACATAGTCAAAATATAGTTAATGGGGGATGTGGATACCCCAGAAAATAGGATTATATAGTAGCTAGGTGGTATATATCTGCCATTTTTTCCTACTAACATGTTTTGTGGATGTTTTAAAAGGTTAATTGGGCCAATGATGAAAAGATGAAAAATAACATTCATAACCTCTAATGGACTTGGTACATGGTTGTTTTAAAATGATAAACACACTATGGCGGCATAAATGATAGTTACCGATCATTTCATCCTAAAAACATGGGCCATTAATGTATCAAAAGATTAATAAGATAGGGAATCTACATGATGAAACATTAGGTGTTCCTATAAAAATAAATTTTTTGGTGGGGTTATCCTTGAAGCCTCACTATAGGTTTGTATCTTCTTGGCTTTCATACCAATAATTTGACAAAGCATGTGGGGTTGGGTTCCTGGAGACTTTGTTTACGCATGATTATAGGGCACATTCATGTTTACTAATAATTTACTTATGACAGGATAAAAAAATTATAAATATTTTTTATCATATTGTAAGGACACATTTTCAGTGTCCTATTGAGTTATGTACTAAGGCACTACTTGTGTGTTTCGGGGTGCATATAGATTTTATGACCAACGATCTAGTGAAGGGAAAGGGCCCTATGGAGTATGGTTGAGAGGTAGATCTTGGAGATGTACGTGACTAAGATAGAGAACTGAGTACAAAAATATAGTTTTTATTTAATGATATCAAGAAAATTTATGACTTTATTTACATGAGTAGGCTTACCACATTCTGAGCTATTATATGTATATCCTTATTTTTTTCTTGTAATTACTATGATTCTTTATTATATGGTTCAATCATAATTATCAATCATAAGACATGATACAAGGGGTATAATCCCCGAAAGGATTCACATGAAACCCTCACTGATATTCATAAACCTAATTCAAATGGTTAGGCATTGTTTAGGTCATGTAGCATTCTATCTCGGAATTTGTGGTTTGGGTCGGGATGTTACATCATTCTTGAAAATTCCAAAAATAAAACAATATTTGTATGAATCCTTTACATGTTGTTTTTTCAATAATAACCCATTTTCAATAAAATATAGTTTTGTTTTTGAAATATGGCTATAAAATTGGGCTTTTTATTGAATCTATGTAATATGGACCATTATGAATAATGTTTAACCACTAAGTAAACTTCTTTTTACATTCTTCACTAAAATTAAATTAAATTTTTACACAAACAATTTTTGTCAAAAATTATGTTGACATTATATGAAATTATAAATTATGATTATTCAAAATATATTATATATTTTTACAAATTCAAATCACCAAATTTTTAAAAACGAATTTATTATTTATCGCATAGATGGAATGAAAAGGTGGATTTTAAATGTAAAAAAAACAAAAAATCAAAAAACATATTATATCAAATTTCAATATATAATTATTCTACTAGACTAAATTGCATTAATATATGTATAATTGATATAATATAACTATAAAAAATAATAATTATTTTAACCCTATAATTTTTTTAAATGAAAAGGTTGTTTCCTGTACACTTTTTAATTTTTTTACTATTCATCAAAAAATGTAACTTCCTAAAAAAATACATAAAATCAACCCTCATATAACTTTGATATTAAAATATACAAAATGAAGTTTAATTTTTCATATAATATTTATAAAACGTGTAAATTTTTTTTTATAGAATAGGTTTCTCATTAAAAGGTGGCAACTTTGACTTTTAGAAGAATACAAATTTTTTGTGTAAAATTGGATTTTCACTTATCTTATGCCTATGAAATATATTAGAATAATTTCAAAACATATTATTGAATATATAATATATAAATTAAATTAAAATTGTTCCATAATAGTAATTTCATTAATTTATTAAGATAGAAATACATTGGAAAATAAATATATTATTTTGTAAAAAAACATTTATTTTTATATTTAATTGGTTTTTATATTGATTTAAAATAAATTAGTAACCAATGAGTTCAACTATATATTTCATAAGTTATATCAACATATTTTTAACCTCCAATTTAATGTCAAAGAATTTATTATTATTCTAAATAATATTATTAATAGTTTTTTGTAAAAACTCAGTTTTTTGTGTTATAAAAAATTAAATCGGTGTTTTTTATAGAGAAAGAAAAATGTTATGTTACATTAAATTAAAAATCAAATTACTAATTAATGAATTTGAAGGTATATGAAAATTTTTTTTTTAAAAAAAAATTATATATATATCATAAAGTCTAAATATGTTTTATTCCTCTATATACTTGGTGTTGTGTGTCATACATGCTATGGAATATAATGTTCTTACTCTATAATATCACTGTGTTACAACCAATTATATTTATCCATGATATAGTGATCATTGACTTCTCAACTCTATGTTTCCCCCATGTATGACCTATTAATTTTTACTAGGGAAATAATTTTACCAATATCACTATTCATTATGACCAAAAATGAAATTGGACACATCACCAAAACATAACCACCACATTCCTAATATGATTAATATTTTTAATTATGTAATTATTTTAACTGGATGATATTATTTTTAATATAAAAAATAATACAAATATAAATACTGTTTCTAAAAAAATAATTTTTAATCATCAAAATGACATTGTTATCAAATAATGTATAATGAATATTAATAAATTGTTTTTTTACATTGATAATTAAAATTTGACTAATATATATTTTAACACAATCCATGATATAATTATACTGCTAAAAAACTTTAAAATAAAGGAAAATTTTCTAAAAATCTGAAATATTCACACATTCATTTAAAGTATTGTCTTTTCTAAAAAAACCTGGAAAACACCCTATGATCTATTTCATATGAGGGTAAAAAAATAGTATATTTTAACAATCTCAAACTCAAAATGTTAGAAATTTAATTTTTAAATCGGAAAATATATTTCAAGGAAAACAATTAAGAAATTATTCAATAATTTCTTATTCAACTGAAAAATCATATAATGTTATGAAATTATAAATGAGACCATAAAATATATTTATGATCATTAATAAGTCATTTAAACGATGTAGTATTTATATTACTTAGTTTTTCATAGAAATAAACCCTCTAATATTATGGGATAATGTTGAGGGTTGAAACATTAAAAAAATCTAAAAATATTACATTTAAAGGTTTCAAATGATTTAAATTTCTAATTTCATGGAATCAAATCGATTAAACTAACAAAATTTATTCAACATCCAAAATATTGTGTATATTTTTAAAAAATATTTATATAAAAATATTTATCTTTCAATAAAATTGAACTCTCATCAACATATGACATCCATACATATTCAATAATAACCCCTCTTCTAAAAATTTAATTTATTATCAATTTTAAGTATTTATAAAATAAATCACACCACAATAAATTATTATAATTTACTAATGTTTTAGAAACATCTTATTTGTATGAAATTTTTTATTAATAATATTTTATAAATATAAAATTTCATATATTGGTATTCAATAATTATCCCCATTATAAAAACAATCCACCCAAAAAGTAAAATATATAGATATTTAAAAAACATAAATTGGTTATTTCTCATTTCAATACACATCTCAAGAAATATGGACTATATAATAAAAAAATCATATAAATAATTTAAAAAATAATTATTTCTTATTATCCAATATAAAATCGACAACATATCTAACTTCGTTGTATTTATTCACTTCCACATAAATCATCAAAAGTCCATTTTTTTCCAATATATATTTTCCTCACCACGTAGAAGAAGATATTTATATTGATTCATTCTTATGATAATCATTGTTATCCCAAATATAAATGATCAATAAGAAAATTTATTTTAAATATAATTAGTCGACAATGCTAAAAAAATAAATATACTTTTTAATACCAATATTTAATAGTTACATTATTAAAAACTAAAAATTATTAATCAAAAATTCATATTATATTTTCCAATACCCATGAATATTTTTTTGAACCCAGAATACTCCCTCTAGTAAATCCATTGTTATATAATCCTTAGTCATAGAAAGAAGACACTAATGTAATAAATATCCATTACATAATTTCTCACAAAATCCCTCATACCATTGATCATGCAATGGATATTTGAAGATGATTTTCATTTATATATATATATTTCTAGAATTTTTATCCCATCTGTGTGCACTAATAAAACACCAAGATGTCTTTGGAAACATTTATTAAATAAATAAAATTATAATTTAGGATATAATTAAATTCATAAATAGATATCTATCCAGGATACTATGTTTGTGCATCCCATAATTTTCTTCTTATAATTAAGGTCCACTATGTGTTTTCATGTACATTAATTATAGCTAGAATGCAAAAATTCCATGATACATGGTCTCCCAAAAAATGTGAATAATTTTTTTATAACGAAAAAATAATCAATAAAATTTCATAATGACTTATATAGTATAATATTAAAAAATTATACCATTAAAATGAATCTAAATGTGGTTAATTTTTAGCTATATATTGATGCTGATATTTTTGGGACCATGTTCGCGGGAAGATTTTTTTGGAAGTTGAAGGAAGTTGTTGCTAAAGGTGTTCTCTATTATTGTAAAAGAACAAAATAAATCAATTCACATTGTAGAAGCTAGATATGAGATTGAACATAATATTCATGAAATTAGACTCACTATGTTTAATAAATTCAATCTAATTGAGAATAATTTTCGTGGGGGAATAAATTCATCATACCCACCTCATGTATGAAATAAAATGAAGATTTTAATGAAAATTTGAATCATAGTTTACATGGATAAAATATATAACTGAATATTATTTTTTAATTTTTAGTTAATAAACATCAGAAGATTTATAGTAACATGTGATTATATCTTTATGAAGTAACGGGGAGAGATTGTGATACCAATCATATTGAGGATTAGTTTGAAAGAAGAAATTTTTTTAATGGTTGGAATTTTTAAATACTTTCTACTATAAGATAGACAAAAATCTTATTATATTTAACATTTTCAACATCATGAGTAATTCATGATACAAGAATATGTTTGTGGTAGTATAATTATTGTGATTTCAAATACTTTTAGTCTCATGTTCATCGGTATAAGGTCACTGGAGGCAAAATTGTTTGATGGTGGGGAAGGTTTAACATAATTTAAGAAAATGAAGGTTCTGATTTTCATTAAATCCAATTAGACCTGAGAAAAAAATATTATGTGAAAATATTAGATAAGTTATGTATATTAATCATTATCGTAATCATAAATAAGAAGAATAAGTTTTTGTTGTCGATACTATTTGAACCTGCCCAACAAATGCAATGTACCACAGATAAGTTGAGTCATATTGAAACTGATCATAATACTCAATAATGGTGAAAATGGAAATTTAAGGAAGAATATTATTCTTGGTGTGATTTTAGAACCAATTATGTAGAAAATAAATTTCATTTTTTAAGACCAATGTGAATAAGGAACTCATAGATCAATCTGCAATGTAGTCAACCATTTTTATTAGGTTGAATTATGTTGGTTATTTTATATCAATTATTCAAATTGGAAAAGATGTTATGTTTCCTTAAAATGCAGGTAATAAAAAAAGAATAATTCTAATGTGTTTCCAATAGGGTAATGAAAATCAAACTAGAGTTGACACCGATTATCAGAGTGATGTAGTGATCGATCCATTAAACATAAGTTGACACCAATAGAAGTCATCGAATGTGGATGACAATTGTACATAAGATCTTCAGTCTAATGAAAATAAGAGAAGGTGTATTTCTCATAAAAAAAATCCACATGGGATGTCTATGGGTGTCTTAAGAAGTAGTATGTAGAAATTATAAAAGTGTTAACTATGGGAAATAACTATTTAAATAATTCAAACATAATGTTTGTCAAATAATTTTTGAAGATGACGTTGTGGCGATTCCATCGTAATGAGAATAAAATTTGTTCCTGTTCAAATATAAATTGTATATAGAGATGAATAATATGTTTTCTACATAATCCTTCATTATAGATAGAAATTAATAATTACAATAAGAATCATAATGATGTTTTATAGGAATTTCTAATGTGAGATGAAGTTATAAAAATAATGAAGAATGTTCAGGAATATTTTAAAAGGGTTGATGAATTCAAGGATTCAACATAAATTTATGTAAATTTTTCAATAAAAAAACAATCGAAGGGAATGATTTTAAGAAACACAAATAAACCAGATTTGGGTATCCTATTAAAGTATGAAGTAATCGTTACTTTTTGACACTGATGTATTGTTGAAGAGAGAAAAAAAGTGTTGAATGTTTTTAGAGAGATTAAGATTCCAGATCAAACAATACTATGGAATATTTCCAAATAGAAGAATAATGAAAAAGATAAAAGACCATAATTAATGTTTCTAAATCATATTACGTAATCAGACTGGGCATTCCAGACAGAACAAGTAGTAATTCAAAATTGTTTCAGTAGTATTTTGGAAGAATTATCTTTATTGGACAGGGATGAATATAATTGTAAATCAGAATGAGTATCATTATAAAGTCCAATAGGAACTTTCATATTTCTTAATAAGAAAGAGAATAATTATTTTGATGAAAATATTTGTGAATTTTGATAAGGTAGAACATGAAGATATTTTATATCATGTTTCCAAAATTTGTGTTACCAAATTTTATCCTAGTTAAACCACATGCATTGTTGTATTGAACATAATGATAAATAATTGTAAGGGTATATCCTACGCGTTTTATCCACATAAAAGGATTATTTTGTAGTTGAATTTGTTGTATTCGATTGTTTCCAAAACATACCAAACACATAACTACTATTTTTGATTATTTAACCATGAAAATTCTTATCTTCTAATAGATGTGTTATTGTTTTTTAGTGAAAATTGTAACTCTTTAAAATGGGTTTAATATGTTTTCATAAAGAAGGGAATTTAAAAGAAGAATATACCACTCACTCGCCCTCCCACACTTAGTAAAACTTGATCTTTACTAGGCTATTAGAAGTGGTATCAATGCTAATGTTCTGTTTTATTACTCATTTCTTAAGTTTTTGAATGATTATTTGTAATAGAGAATCATAATTGGGTGAAAAATAAGTGGATTCTATTTTTTAATGATAATAGTTATCATATCTCGAATGATAGAATGTTTCTTTATCTTTTGTCTCTTGGGTATGATTTTTTGATACTACAGTAAATGGATTTCCTCTAATTTTTTAATAATTTACTCGTATATCTGTTGATATTAATAATATTAATAATGATGGAATAGATAATAATTATTCAATATCATAATTTTATGAAAGTGAATTTATAATAGAGATTGGGTTTTTACTACCATTTTTATTTTGGAAGTGGTGAATAAAATTTATATATGTAATAAAAAAAGTGAAGATGAAAATGTTACATATATATAAGCTGAAGTATAAAGACATAAAAATCAGTGAGAATGAATCTATTATTGAATTTATTACTAGGGTGAAAGGTATTGTTTGTACAATATCATTTTATAGAGAAAATTTAGAAGATTCTAATATTATGGAAAAGACTTTTGAATTCTTCATGGCATGTTTGATGAAAAATTTTATTCATTGGAAGATATAGGTCAATAAACATTAACCCTAGATGATTTCATAGTAATCTCATTACATAATAAATTAAAATGGATTAGGGGATAGAAAAATTTTATCAGGATTTTTCTTTCAAGGTTGTATGAAATAAAATTCAAAAAACATTATTGATAAAAATGAAGATGGAGATTCTTATTATGAAAATGAGGTATGAGAAAATTCTCAATGAATTTTTATCCTTGATTTATAAAAGTGTGAAAAGATGTAAATGTAAATATATGTTAAAAAATCCACTAATTTTTTTCGATTGTGGTGTCATTGGGAACATTAATAAAATTATACTCATAGAAAGAAAGAAGAGGATAGTGATGAAGATGAAAGAATACTTAGAATATTATGGAATATATAAGGTGATAAAGATAAATCTTATTCCAAAGGGATAGAAAGAAGAATTTTAAAATAAAAGAGGATAAGTATCTTATCAAAAGATGATAATTAAGAATATATTTAATATTAATTTTAAAAATTTGAGAAGGATTTAGATAATACATTCATTACAATAGTGAACAATTAATAGTTGGAAGCAGCAGTTCTGAAGAAGATGAAACTAAATTTTGAATTTCATCTAAAATAAGGATTGAAATATATCATTACAATGATTTGTAGTCATGATAAAGAAATAATTAACATTAAAATTTAATACTCCTCAAAAAACAATCAATAATGTTTTCACCATGAGAAGGTCAATCTACAGGACGAGGCTGGTGACTTGGAGATACAAATTGATAAAAAAAATATTTTAATGCATATATTTATGTTAGGATGAAATAAAAATAATAAAATTTGAAACATGTAGAACAAAAAATTTATAAATATGAATAGTGATTTAAAATTTTCATCATTTCTATCATTAAAGTTGGTTAATTATTTGGAAAGTTTAAACTAGAGAAGTTACAAACCAATCCATCAATATTTGAAAAAAATATTAAAATTATTCTAAAAACAAGAGATATATGAAATTTATATAGGTGCTCATGACCAATAAAGTGTATAAGTAATAAGCTTCTAAAAAAGTATTAATAAAAAAATTACAATAATTCTTGTTTAGATATGGATGAAAATAAAACGAAGCTGAAAAAGGATAATTTGGTAGATTACAGAAAGGTTGGTGGCCAACAGAGGTCAGATAAGAATGATGGTCGGGTTATTGAGAAACCAGCTCACAGATCTGGATCGAAAATAAATTTTAGAGGAAAATATTCATTATATAGATACTAATGGTATTATGATGAATTTGAGAATAAATTTTTTTTGAACCACAAATATTATAAATTCTCTAAAAATTACAAAAGGAATCATTGGAGGTGTATTCAACCTTCTCAAAGGAATAAGTTTTAGAACGATGCTTTTTAGAAAACTGAATAGGTTGGATTAAAAGTTTAAAATATATTCAAACTACTATAACATAATTTTTAGATATAAAAAAACCTAGATATATTTAAATAGGATATCTTGATTTGTTACCATAATAAAAATAATTGTTAACAATTATATGAAGGAATATATTAATAATTATATTATGAATGAAAAATAATTTTGTTGATAAAATCACTCTCAAAGAGAAAAAAGTAGAAAAACTGTAAATTTTTTTAGTGTGTGTTATTCTATCATTTGATATGAGACACCAATTATTTGATAATGTGACTTTATTGAAAGAAGGAAAAGTGACATTTGAAAATGATGAATCACTCGGAATCATTTTAGGTGGGTCAACCATCATTGGGAAAGAAAAGTTGAAATCCATGAAAGATCTATTTTTTGATTGGATGAAACAAAACATGATATGTGTTTCACAACGTATTGATGAATCCAACATAGGTTTTTTATAAAATATTGGTTTGTTATGAAAAATTATTAAGATGGACAGATAGTTTTAAGAGGCTTGCATACAAAATAAAACTTGTTCCTAGTTGGTGAGATTGAAAAATATTGTTACCATATTACTGTTGAAGAAAATCCGTTGGGGAATAAAAGTATAAGAAATATGTTTCAAATAAATATTATTAAATTATTAATGTGAGATAGTGTCTGAGGTATTCTTGACCAATCCAGAAGAAGTGATATTTATCACATAATCTATCAAAATGGAATGATTGTGAATTCTATGCTTATGAAATTTTAAATTTAAACATAATGACCTATGAACTTATTCATTTTCATATATTTTGGACAATATTTATATAATCAACTCATGGATATATATATATATATATATTATTACATTAATTGATGACATTTCTCAGAAAATGTGTGTTATGTTTATGAAACAGAAGTCAGATTCTTTGAAAATGTTCATACTTTTTGAAGGAAAAATTAGAAGGAATGAGATAATTTGGAGAAGATGTTAAGTGTAAAAAATGATGGTAAATAGAAAAGCGATATATTTTAAATTTATCTTCCAAATAATAGAATTTGGAATGAGTTATGAACTTTCTATACTCCTAAAAAAGGTAGCGTTGATGAAGAGAATAATATAAGACTGATTAGAATGTGGAGCATTATTTTATTTGAACATGGTCCCTATCATTACTTTATGAGGGAAGATATGAGAACTATTTTCTATATTCAACACTTCTGTTTCAATATACCAAGTTCATATATGTCTCCATAGGGGTGTTTTTATGATTAAAATCCATATTTGAAACACTTATGTTTTTTGGGGAGGCCATGCATCATATAGAACAAAGACAGAGAAATTGGAATGTTTGAGTAGAGAGGTGAAGATAAAAATTCCCATGGATATGATCATGATGAAATAGGATAAAGATGATTAAAAAATATTAAAGAATATTAGTTGACTTAGTTTATATAACAATTATTGATAAATTTAATTAACATAAAGAAATTCAAGTAGATAATGATGGTAAACATGAATAAATAATTATTGATAAGCATTATGATTATGATGAAAGAAATTTTAATCCTACTAAATAAGAAAAATCAGACTCATTCACTTACACTAATGAGTATTTAACATGAAAATCACATCATAAAATGTGGAAATAAGTGGAAACAGATAACATTATTGGTGATCAACATCAACTGGTTAAAAAATATTAAAACCATGAATTAGTACTTATACTTCATTGTATTCATAATTTATTCTGAAAGATGTGAATGAAGCTTTTGACCATCAAAAATGGGTTTAAGCTATGAATGATGTGATGGAAAAGATGGAAAGGAATGACTCATGTGAACTCATAACTAATCTAAATGAAACAAATATCTAAAAAACGGTTTCCGGAACATATTGTACAAAAAGGTGATGTTATAAGGAAAAATGAAATATAAGGGTGCAATGGTTACTCATATATTGAAGGTATCGATTTTGTTGAGATTTTTATCAATTGGAAATGTTATAATCGATCCAAATAACTCATTTTTTTAAATAACAATGAATACACATTGTTTTTAAAGGGAATGTTAAATGATAACTTTTGAATTGTGATCTTAATGAGTATGTTTATATTGAAATACCATGCGTTTTTTTATTTGGAAAGATGAATGATTTGTGTGTGATTTTGTGAAATTATTTAACAGTCTAAAGAAATCATCGAGGGAATGATATTCCAAATTGAAAACTTTCTTGAGGAAGATAATTGTTATAAAACGAAGTGTTTATAGTAATATGTACATCAAGAGTCGGGATTTTTTACTCGTTGAAATGTTTTGTGTTGATGACATTATCATTTATAGGAATGATGAAACAAAATTGGAAATGATTTTCTAGAAAGATGCTTTTTTCAGATTTAGATTCTATGGGAAACAAAATATTTTCTTGGGATACTGATCTTATATGAGAAGAAACAAATTTTGTTTCTCAATAAAAATATGTGAAGAAATATATTAATAAGTTCATCATGGATAATTTGAAAATAGTTCCCACACTGTCATCAGTGGGAAAGTAGTTTTGTAAAGGTAGAGAAGTCAAGGAAGTTATTATTAAACAGTTTTGAAAGATTTTTAGATGTTTTTTAAATTTGAATTTCTCATGACCCAAAATTATATTAGTCATTACCTTATATGAATGATTTCAGAGTCCTCCAAGACAATTACTTTTATTGTCTATAAAATAATTATTATATATATCAAAGGTGCAATTTTTTTTGGAAATTCGTATGATTGATCAGAAATTATTGAACTATTTTGGTATTTAGATATTTATTGGGTAGGATATGATGATGATTGAATATCCCCATATGGTGGAGTTGCATTTATGGGTAAAATTAGTGTCAATGGGCATTCACAGAAACAAAATTCAGTAACTCTTAACATCGATGAATCAAAATATGTTTCTTCCACTCAATTAAGTATTCAATATATGTGGATGAAGACTCAGTTGGAATATTTACTTGTTGATGTTATGTTACCCTTGCTATTGGGTTGTGATTATAAATGGTCCATAAACATTATATGAAATCTATCAAATAACTCTAATTCAAAACATATTGATATTAAATATCATTTCATCAAAGATAATGTGGAGAGGAATTAAAAAATTTTGTATTATATTCCAATATAATAACATGTTTCTACAATTTTCACAATAAATTTACCAAGGAAACCTTTTTAAAAATCGAGGTTGAACAAGGGGGTCCAACTTCCTTCTCAAAATTGTTGAAGTATATGTTTCCCTCCTCTCTCATATAATGTTTGGATAGCATTTTAAAGGGGGAGAGTTGTTTCATAAATCTGTCCATTGACATTTGCTAAACCATTTAATGAAGAATTTATATTGGGGGCCCTAAGGGTGAGATATGAATTCAACTTGTAAAAGTGTTAAATATTCAAATAATGTTTTGGAAGCATTGTAGGAAACCTTTATTTATAAGAATGTTGAATAAGTGATGAAAATATAAAGATGTTCCATGCATTCCTACTTTTGGAAAACACGTATTTTCAGCCAATAATTCTTGATTCCTAAAATTTGTTTTCTCGAATAGGCTTTGAATTATTGTTAAATAATCCATAGCTTGAGATTACAATGTTTTAGGATTTATTTAACTTTGTTGAAAAAAAAATCCATAGGGAGAGATATTTGGGACCAAGTGGGTTAGAAGATTTTTTAAGAAGATGAAGTATGTTTTTTCTATATGTATTGTCTTCTGTTATCATGGAATAAAATGTATAAATTACTTTTGAAAAATCGGGAAATTGAACTAACCATTATATACATGAAATTGGAATCAAAATACATAATAAATTATGTCATATTAATAAGAGTGTTTTTTGATGAAGATAATTATATTACTCACCTCGGGAGTAGATTGAATGGTATATTATAATTAAAATATGAATCAAAGATTTCATTGCTACAATTTATACCAAATTATTCTTTTCGATTTATTAATTAAAAAAATTCATAAGATTTATGAGAACATATGATGGTATATCATTAATGTATATGATAGAGTTTGTGCAACCATTCTTATTTAGGATTTTTTGGAATATAGAATTTTGCTGGAAGGTCATAAAGTTACAATACATACCATTATATGTTAGATTATTCTATTCATATATCAAATATATTAAAATTAATGATGTAGTAATGATAGAAGTATATGTTTTTGAATGAAGAAATTTTGGGAAGTGAAATCATTTTGGTCTCAAGTTCATCATTATGAGAACACTAGACACAGATTTTTTTGAAGGCTAGTAAGGTTTATCATAATCTCGGAAACTAAATGTTTTGGTTTTCAGTCATAAAAATAATCCCCATAAAACAAATATTTGGATAGTTAAGTATACACATGGTCGAAGATCATTGTTACCATAATCAAAAGTAAAAATAGGGTTTTGATGTTGAAACAGTTAAAATCGGTCAATCAGAAATGGATTTCAATAAATAATATATATGATACTTAAACTGATCATAATACTAAATTATGGTTGCAAAAGGAAATCATAGGAATAATTATTCTATGGGGTAGATGTTGGTTGCAATGAAAAATAATATAATTCTCAGTTTTTGGGACCGAAGTCAGTTAGGAATTCATTGATCAATCAAAAATGTATTCAAAAATATTTTGAATGTTTTATTATGTTTAGTTTTTATATCAATTAGGATTAGAAGAAAGTAAATTGTGTTTCCCTAAAAAGAGGTTCAATATAAAGAATAGATCTGATATATTTTAAATAGGTTCAAGACTATCAGACAAGATCTTACACTCATTATTAAAGTGATAATGAGACTGATCCATGAGAAATAGGATAACACTGATAAAATTCATTATATACTGAACACCATCATACATAGCATCGTCCTTCTGAGGGAAAGAAGAAAAATTACATTTCTCCCAAACAACCTCCACAAGTGTTTTTATATGGGATCTTTAAAGGTTGTATGAGAAAATTTCAAAACAATTTACATGGGGAAATCATTGTATCAAGAACTATAATAAAATGTTTATTAAATAAATTATAAAGATAGTATTGATGTTCTTCTATCCTAAAGAGAAAAAATATATTTTCCTACTTATTTAATTTTTTTGAATAGAAACATGATCTATTTTCTATATAAGTCTTCATCTTAATAGGTAAATTGGAATTGCAATTGGAATGAGATTGATGTTTGAAAAAAAATTACGATGTGAGATGAAGTCATAAAATTATTCAGGAATGCAAGAGATGAGATAAAATGTTTTGATGAATTAAAACATTCATCTGATGTTTATAGAAAATTTTGTTCCATAAATTTTTCTGAACATGAATGTTTTCCAATATCGCTCTTAAAATAATTTTTTCTCACCTGTAAATGGATAATTCATTTTGAAATTTCTGACATAGATGTACTATTGATGTGAGAAGGCCGAGCACCGATGATTAATAAAGAGAATAATATTCTAGATAAATATTTCATGAGCATTATTTATGAATATAAGATTAAATTAGAAGATACAAGATTATAATCATAGTTTCTAGGTCAGAATAAGAAATTAGACTAGGTTTTATAGACTGAGTAAGGAACCGTTCAGAATTATTTCCACAATCAGTCGTAGATTTGGCATTATCAAACTAAGTAGTCAGACAAGACATATTAGTCATAGAAATTAAACTATGTATCACTATTAATTGCAGGAGGTTCTTACCTACTGCTAGGTAAGGTAGTGAATAATTGTTTTGAATAAAATATTTCTAAATGTTGAAAAGGAAGAGAAGTGACATGTTTCATACCTTGTTACAAAAAATTATGTTGCTTTATTTTGTTTTATATGAATCAAATGTTTTATTAAAATAAACATAGTGCGAGACATTTTTTTTGGAAAATCCTACTTGTTGTATCTATTCCAAAAGATTTATTTCTAGTGGAATTTTTGGGACTCTATTGTTTCTAAACCATACCAAGAATACAGATAATCTAATTGAGCATTGACCCTTGTAAATTATTTTTGTTATTATGCATGTTTCATTATTTTTTTAGTTCAATACACAACTCATGTATAGTAGGTGGTGGTGATTTTAGAATAAAAGAATCTTAAAAGAAAAATATATCTCTGATTCACCCCTCCCTTACTCAGTGATAATTTATCATGATTTAGTTGTTATAAGTATTTTTTTTCGTGATCTACTACTATATCAATCATCACATAACAAAATTTATTGAATACATATTATTAAATGAGAAAAAACCACCAAACAATCCAAATTTCACCAAAAGTAAAACAATTACATATGTTAAATATAATTCTAATGACAATATGCATTCTAAATTCAGAATTCAATTTTTATTCAATTTCGTAGCACGATAGACCATTAGTTTATAGTGAATCATCATGTATATTTTAAATTTCCTAAAAATATCTAAGATAACTAGTGAAAGAAATAACATGTTGGAAAATAAAATCTACGAATTATTGATTATACAGTCCTTTATAAAAATAAAAAAAATATCACTCACATCATATCTTAATACAATGTATTCATAAACATTAGGATCAAACTAATATCCATTTTTTAACATGATGTCCAATCAATTGATAATTATTTTGATATAAAATTATTATTAACAGAAAACCCCAAATACCTTCTCATTATTTTATGGATAGTCATTCAAAGAATTATTCCATAACGTGACAATTGAGGCGATTCATGATTAATCTGGAATTTTTTCCTCATTGGAATATGTAATCCAACTTATATATATTTTCAACCAACCAAAAAGAAATAAAGTATTCTCATATATTCTTATCAAAATCATTATTTATAGAATTTTATTTTAAATAATTATATCCTAATTTTTCATATTCAATACCCTAAACAACCGAATAATTGTCGAGTCCTAAAATGTAACTAATTATAAGAATGATAAAAATGTAAATTTAAATTGAAAATAATAATGGTAAATAATTTTAATATAGTATACTAGTCCACACTATTAATATAATACATTTTTGAATTTGTAGAACTCCAGATTGATTTATAAGATTTATTATTTTTTGTGGGGAGGGGTCTATTGGATTAAGTGTGAAATGGGAGAAAATTAAAAAAAATTAAAATTTCTATGAATATTAGACTACAAATAGTAATCCATGCATGCTATAAAACATGGATATTTTTTGCATGGTCAGTGTGTAAAAATAGGTAATCGAAAAAGTTTAATTTTCAAATTGAATACACATATATAATTATTATTTTCCTCCACAATTTTAGTTCATCTTAAAGTTACAATTTTCCTCTTCCTCATAAAACACCCTTGAATGGTTTCAACTATATTTTTAGTATTTTATTCCTAAAATTTTTAGTCATCCATCACATATATCTATTGTATGATTCCTCACACTTTAAGTTTCACTTATTTTATTTCTTTTCATGGGTTTTATGTGGTTGGTTCTACTGATTTTTCATCATGGTTCCATGGGATAATTGAGAAACAATTATAACTGAGGGGTATTTCCCTCATTGAATGTATACTAAAGCCTTAAAAAATATTATTACAATAGTAAAATTATTTTCATCCTTATTGAACCATAATAGAATCTCACATATTGTATTTTTTTAGGATATTCATGTGATTTTAAATCTAAAAAATTATATAATATTTTTAGGAACTATATATTTATTCATTTTGGTATATATTTGTTTATAAGAATTTATAGATAATTAAATAAAAATATATGTATTATATCTATTTTAATTTATGATATAATAATGAGGACAAATTACCTGTACTGATTAAATATTATTTTTTTAAATCATTAATATTTAACATATGTCTTCATGATTGTTATTGAAACATTTTATTTTATATTGATACTCTTTAAAATAGGTCTTGACTTATTTTTGATTTAAATCAATTATTATATAATTTATTAGCTGTAATGTTTTCCATTTGATGATGACGTAGTTTGTGGTCATCATTGATGTTATTTCTTGGTAATTGTGGTTTGAATTTTCTATGGAAGTGAATTTTTGACTATTTAATAAAGCATTTTGGGATGTTTAAGTATAATAAATCCAAATTCTTTTTATTAGAATGAGGATATTATAACATAAAAATGGAATTGATGTAAATTATCTCTCATATATCATCCTTCGGTAAGAAATCAAGAGATAAATTGATGAAATGTAGTCTATAAAACCATTCGATAAAAAATGAATTTTCTATTTTAAAATTCCATGATTTTAAATTTCCAATTTAATTTATTTAATTAAAATATTTTTTTCCTTATTTGGATATGAAGACGTAAATTATATTGTTACTTGGATTTTACTCTAAATTTAAATGGACATATGATTTTATCTTCTTGGATGAAACGATAGTGGTTTGATTTAGTTTCCTATAAATCCCCTTCCCAATAATAATATGAAATATTTCATAATTTGATTAATGATAATTTGTTATTAATTTTTCAAATTGTGATTAATCTATTATTTTTTTCTATCAATGGGAAATACCCTAGGAGGTTGATTTTTTAACTTCATAATATTCATTATTCTATACATGGTTAGTTAAAAATAATAATAGTATTTTTGGAGATAAATTTCATCTAGGTTGTGTGTGCTATTTTGAGTTGTCTTTTTAGTTATATGTTTATTAATTCACAATTATGAGTGTGTATTTTTTATTATAACAATGAGTGTCGACTATGATTTTCTATGGAAATCATTTCTTCCTACAATTATGGTTTATAATCCATCATATTGGGTTGGGATCTATTTTATATATTTTATTATATATTAATATTTTAATATCAAAATATCAGAATGATCAAAAAAGACTACTTTTTTGCATTTTCAAAATTAAACACAAATAGAGAGTTTTAATTTTAAAATATTATAGTTATATGGTTTCTTAATTGATATCATTTAATATTTGGAGATATCATACAGGAATATATAGTTTCATTGTTTTGTTCATGAAATTTTAAATATAAACATTATTTTTGGAACCCTTGTATTAATGATAAAAAAATCATATTATTTTTGTTTTACATTTTTTATAATATTTATGATATCATTTTGTAATATAATATATTTTAATGAAATATTGATTTGCGTATAAGAAGTCCCCTATAGACATGAATCACCGTTAATATTGAGTCACCATTTGGATTATCTCACTGAAAAAAAGACTCGCCATCAGGAATGTGTCACCATTAATAATGAATTTCCATTGAGAATGTCTCGTCGCTAGAAAAGAGTAACCATTATGAATTTATTCCCACGAGATGATCTACCATTAGACGTCAACTACCTTTAGATGACCTACTATTATATGGGTTTCCCTTGAGAAAAGTCACCGCTAATACGAGTCATTGTAGAGAATTAGTCATAGCCAGATGATTTATATCTTGATGGCCTTCCACCGGGTGAACTCACCACTAAGAATAACTCACCACCAGACATGAGTCACCAACTGCATACCTCACCATATATAATAAGGGAAATTTGAATTAAATTAGCCAAAGGATTATATTAATAAATTTATTGTAATGATTTATTTTATAATTATTCTTTCAACTATTGAAATGATCATTAAAGATATGTTAGATATCAGTATGAGGTTTTAGAGGACCAAGAATATTATTCCTCATATAAAATCTCTACCTAATGTAACCATATATTAAAAGAATTATCCCTCATGAAAATAGATCTTGACCTTGTGTGAACATATGATCAACTATGAACCATACTAAATAACCTTACACATAGAATTTATACATAAATATAGACTATGAATGAGTGGAGTACATAAAGAATATAAATAATTAGTTATAAATAGATCAAATAGAGATTACAATGATCTATTATACTATGATTGATTCTGAAAAATGGCTCAAGATCCTCTCCAATATACATCCATGACGACAAATGATTTTAGAGCACATTAGGCTAAGAAAAATTATATTTTCTACATATTTACATTTTCAATTAATTTTTTATCAACACACGCTATCTCATCTATAATAATTGGAAGTTACAAGATATCTTCTTCTCTCTCAATTCATCTGTATACCCACAATGTTTGTGGAAGAGGTCATTTTATGTCATGTGTCTGTTTTCCTGCCACGGTTCTTGTGGAAGAGGTCCTTGAATGGACATGAAATTTGGTTATCTCTTTTAATTTAACCCAATAAAGGTTGTGTATAATGATTTTTTATATAATCTTCATATAAATATGTGATTTCCACTTGTATGGGATTATGTCTTTGCTTGACACTGAGTATCTTAATTTTTTTTCTACTTTTTGTATTTATTTTTTTCTATCATTAATGTATCGAAATTATATTGTTTCAAATTTTGAAATTAAATATACTTTTATTGATAATATTAACTAGTGTTTATATAAGTATTTTATCATGTAAATTTATTTAAAAATATATGTTATTTTTTAAAAAAAACATAGTAATCAATATTTGAAGAATCTTTCAAAAAGTCAAAATTATATTAAACTACTATTTTGATTAACTGGGTGATTTTATATTTAAATGGGTTATTTTATTTAGTAATATTTTAAAAGAAATTTTTATTAGAAACACAATTCACTAACCAATTGAGTTACTCACTTAGAAGACATTTTTAATCATAGGAGTTTCAAAATATTTTCATCTCTGATTTTAGTTAATTTTTAATGATCCTAAATTTCAGTGAGTTCTAGATTTAGTTCATAAAATAGATCGTATAAATGAATGTTATACTACCAAAAAAACCATATTTAATGTAAATAACATTGTTTGATATAAAATAAATATGGAAATTCATATTGAAATAATGGGATTTGAAATATGAACACTTATAAAATATAATTATGAATTAGTTACAACTTATATAGTTACATGTGATGATGGTAGTAAAACTACGTATAACAATAATTTTAAATACATGATTTCTATTTATTGTGATATATGACATGAAGATAACAATAGGATCTCTCCGTGTGATACTATTAATGAAATATGGGACACATTAGCTATTTCTCATCAAGGAACTACAAATGTAAATGAAATGATACTAAATATTTTTTAAATTATATATGATACATTCAAGATATATTATAATGAACTTATTTTTGATATGTATCTAAGGTTTCATGAGATAGATAGTATAATGAGTTCCATTGAAAATACAGTGTCAGACAATGATAAAATCATGAGACAACTGATTTATTTCTTGAAATATGGATGGGAACGTTAGTTTATATATGATAATCTTGTGACATCAATAATCTATATATAATAGAATTAATTAGAAAGATAGTGATGTATGTGGAAGGAAAAAAGTGAACCCTGAAGAATAATATTAACCTAAAAGGAATCTAGTAGTCTTATGGACTACTTCATAAAAATAGATGACAAATGATCCAAATGAAATGTCAATTTATGAGGAATCATTATCCATGAGAGAAGAGGACATGGCCCATCTGGATAAAATGATTTAGGAATACTACATGAAGAAAAAATTATTTAGGAAACCGTGCAACAAGGGAATGAATGAAAATAGATGTAATTTTAAGGAAGACTAGAAATGATATGATAATTTAAATGAGATTATATGTTATGAGTGTAAAAGAAAAGGACAAGTCAGGGAAGGTTGTCTCATGATTAAACACAAAAAGAATTATGATGACAAGGATAAAAAATATAATAAAACAATAATTGTAACCTATAGTACTTTTGAAGATATATCAAGTGAATCATGCTCAACTCATGATGAAAATACTGACATAGAAAATATGTTCTTGAAGAAAAACATATTTGATATACCTAATGTATATCCTATTAATAATTCAATTCATTATGAAGATGATATTAATGGTGAAAATATGAAAAATTATTAAATTATGTGATATTTTAACTTGGTAGATGATATATATAATGAACATAATGATAATTATAAACATCTAAAGAAACAACATTCTTTGTATGGTAATATAAAATCTGATCATATTGTTGAAAAAGATAAAAATGGTCAACTATTGAATGAAAACACAGTACTAAAATTGTATAATGATCATTAAAATAAAAAGTTAGAGAGATTCCATAATGGAATATAATACCTTACTCAAATACGAGGAATAATAATTGCACCTAGGTCTGTAACAGCTCTATATTTGCAACCTAGATTGAGGAGAATTGTCAAAATCACTTTTATTCTTAAATATAGTTCTACAAATTATACTAAAATCTTTTATTCTATAATTCCTAGTAAATAAATTATTTCAAAGAGTTTAAAATATTCTTATAGGAATACCATTAAAAAAATATTGGTTTATAAACCTCTGATTACTGAAATTTCAAGACCCATGAAAATTTGTGTAACTTATTCATGATTTTTATAATACATTTATTATAGGGTAACATATGATGAGATTATATAAATTTCTAATGTACCTAGAAAAAACTATTCTAGAAAATTGATAGGATATTACTCAATCTTCATCAACATGATAAAGTTCAATGATGGACATGTCACCTTTGGTGACAATTCTAAAGGGAAAATTAATGGCCTTGTTTAAGTCTGAAATTCTAAATTAATATTATTTTATATTTTATTATTTGTTAATTCTTTAAAATGTTATCATCTTACCATCTCACAACTATGTGATGATAGTTTTTATTTGAAATTTTAAAATAATTATTTTAATGTTTTTAATTCTAAAAATTATCTTTTATTTAAATATTTCATAAATAAATATGCATATGTGGTTAATTGTTATTTTTTTCTATCAAAATGTTACATTGTTATTTTCCTTTAATATAGAATCTTATACATGGAATAGAATACATGGATATTATACTTTATTCTCACTTTGGAAACATACTATTAAAGTGTTTTTTAATGATCTACCTAACCCTAAATTATCAAATGATAATGGTTGTATCATTTGTAATAACGGGAAAAGACAAAAAATTATTTCAAATCAAATAATTATGATTATACTTCTCAGCCACATTAGTTGGTTTTCATTTATTCATTGGGACCATCAAGAGTATCTAGTTTTCATGGGAAGCACTATCTCAGTACACAAAGATGAATTTTCTAGATATACTTGAGTTAAATTTTTATCACACAATATTTAACCATTTTATTACATTAAAAAGTATTAATGATATTTATAAAACCTAAGTTCACTTTGTATTAAGACCATATGATGTTATCTAGGCTATGAGTCTGACTATAAATACTTCAATATTTTTATCAAAAAATGTATATACTCAACACTTTAATAATAACATGACCCCTAGAAAGAGGTATTTGTAGAAAGATGAAATATAACACTTTATTATATTTATTGGAAAATTATTAATGAATATGAATTACCTACATACATTCGGTAAGTGGTTTTGAACACAACCTGTTATATAATGAATAGTGTCTCAATTAGACATCTTTTTAAGAAACCTGCTATGAATAATGAAATAATATAAATCCTTTGTTTAATGACTTTATAGTTTTATGTTTCATTGTTTTTATTCCTAAAACTAAATATATATTTACTAGTTTTCCTCCATGTGAAATATTGAAATTTTATTTCATTATTCCACTACATGTAAATCCTATATAGTGTATAAAAAAATAACCAAGACAGTGGAAGAGTTTGTTCATGTCATGTTTGATTATAATGGACCACATGAAAATATAGCCACATTATAAAACCTTGAAGATGTTTTTCAAATATATATATCAATTCTAAACCTACTAAAAAATCTATAAAAATCTGGCAAATTCATCTAGTTCTGAAGAACTTCCATAACCCAAACCTAAATTTGAACCAGTTGAAGACCATGAGGTGACCACCCCTTCATTTACTATAGATGTTAGGACTCTAAAATACGTCCCGTTAGATGATTCTTCTGGATACCATGTTAAAGGTAAACATAAGATATATTCTGTTATGAAATAGTTTGAACATCGATCATCTCTTCAAAACGTTAACCTAAGAACATCTCTATAAAATTAATGATGAATTCTAGGTGGTTTATCTCCAAGAAGATATTGGATAATTTGAATGAATTAATTTATGGGAAATTTTCTATATACTTAACAATACCTTTGAAAATTGTGACTAAATGGATATTTAGAAATACGGTTGATGAATTTGTAACTATATTTAGAATGAAGGACAGACTAGTTGCGTAAGGGGATAGTCTTGAAGAAAGTATTGACTACGAGGATATAGTTCCACCTATATCCGGAATTGTGGCCACATGAATAGAACTTTCCAATTCAACACATTTTTATTTAGAACTATACAAAATGGATTTTAATAATGTATTATTTAATGGTTATATAGAGGGAGATGTTTCTTTGAACAACCTTTAGGTTTTAAAAATCCCCAATTTACTAATCAGGTTTTTAAATTAGAAAAAATATTTATGTCACTTATAGTAGACTTTTGATCTTGGTATGATAGTTTTAACACTTTTTTAATTTGAATAGTAATTTCAAAATGTATAACTGACCGTACCTATTTTATAAAATGTATCTCAATTTTTTTTATATTTTATAAATTATATGAAGATGATATTACCTTTGTATCTTCTATCAATTATTTATGTACTGATTTTTCAAAGATTATCCAAAATGAATATGAGTTTTTTTATGGAGTAAATTAAAATTCATTCTAGGTGTTCAAATTTTGTAAAATTAATAAGGAATTATTTTTAGAAAATGTATGTACAGAAATAATAATCATAAACATTTTGGTTTTGATTGCACTAAAAGTAGTGATAGTCCCATGAATACAAATTTTAAGATGGATCTTGAAAAAGTTGGAAAGCCAGTGATTCAAACCAAGTATCACTGTTTGGTTGGAAATATTATATACATAACTACTAGCTGAATTGAAATTATGTATAGTGTGTGTATGTGATATCATTTTCATGAAAACCCAAAAGTTTGACATTTAATATCTATTAAAATTATTTTGAAATAACTCAAATATTCAACAAATTTATGATTGTTCTATCACAAGGAAAAATCATTAGACCTAGTTAGCTAATAGGGTGATGATTTTGGTGGATTAATATTTGATGGAAAAAAGAACCTATGGAGCATGTCATATATTGGGAAAGTATCTAGTCTCACAGTGTTGTAAGAAATTAAATTTCGTTTCACTTTATGCTGCTAAATCAGAATATATAGCTCTAGGTATATACTGTGGTGAAATTTTGTAGTTTTAAATCACACCACTAGTCTATGGATATCAATTCATACAGATCCCTATAAATTTTTGGCAACACAAGTGCTATAACAATCACAAGAAATCTTGTATCTCAATATAGAAGAAAACATATTGATGTAAGAAATTGTATTTTAAGATATTAAATTACATAAAACATGAAATTTTAATGATAAATTTTGTATAGAATACAAATTTGGATAACATTATATTGAAAATGTCTAACCCTTAGATAGACTGCAATTTTAATGTTGGAACCATGGCTATTCTATGCAGGAATTGGAGATTGGTTTGTGTTTGTTGTCAATCCTCAGTGTATATTCCGAATGTGTGCCAGGAAAGTGATCATACAGTTCAAGCAGACAACAGTATTGAATGTGGCGTTATTTCCAAGGGTTTGACAAATTTTTGGGCCTCAAAATCGGAAAATGAAGACATGGATTGTCTGCAAAAGGAGGTTCTCATAAAAAGGAAGTGGTGCGCGAAATATAAGAGGCTTGTGCGAAATACTTAATTTGGAACCAGAAAAAAGAGGGATGCACGAAATAGGGGATTGAGGTTTTTTGCGCAAATAGTGTTTCAGAATCAGATTGGTGAAAAATGGCAAAGGCATGGGCTGCACGGAAAATAAAGGTTGTGCGTGAAATACTTGAGCTAGGCATGAAAAACAGCGTGGTGTGCAAAATAGTGGAGCGATGTTTTTCGCGCAAATAGTGTTACGGAATCACACCGTTGAAAAATGGCAAAGGCATGGGTTGCGTGAAATATCTGGAGAGGAGCGCGGAAAACGATACCTGCGTGAAATATTATGCGCCAGATGAGAGGTTTTCCGTGCTGATGAGGATTTTGCGCGTGGGGGTCTCAGTTTCCTATAAATATTAGGTGACCCCATTCATTCCATAGGGTTGAATACTTAGAGAAGATCTGAGGACTGATGCGCAAAGAAGGATCGCGTAAAGGGTCTTTCACGAAATATTCGGAGTTGCGCGGGAAATTTTGGGATTCACGAAAAGGGGGTTTTGCGTGCAATATTTTTCCGCGCAAAAAAGGTAAAGTTTGCGCGCAATAGGATGGTTTTGTTCGCAATGGTTTGGGGTTGCGTGTAATTGTTAGTAAAGATTGTCGTCACATTCTAGTTATCTGGTTCAGTGATAATCTGCGTTCTAGTGCATCTATTCCGGACATCGTTGCAACCAGTGTCTCGTGCTGAGCAGAGGCAAAGACTTCAATGCACATCTATTGAAGAGACCTTCACATCTATAAACTGAGAGGGACTTCACCAAGGGCAGTGAGCCAGGGGTAGTCAACGGGAGTGACCCGAGGGACGGAGTGAGCAATCCCTAAATCATTGTAAAGGCAGTGTGCCTTGGAGAGAGTGACTATGCCCGAACAATTGTAATCTCCAGCTAGTGAAGCATAGTGGTTTTTGGTACGACCTAAAACTTGTCGGTGTAAGCTCCTTGGACGTAGCCCTTAGTGGTGAACCAAGTAAAAATGGTTGTGTCTTCTCCGTGTATGTGCATGTTTACTTTCTGATCTTTTTCATCGTACAGGCTCAATAAGTTCCTACCAACGTGGGAACAAGATCCATCACATTAAAAGAAAAAGTTATCACCCTGATTCACCCCTCCCCTCTCAGGGTGTCCCGAGGTCCTTCATTTATAACCCGTTGGTAGAGAACCCATCATTAGGTAACCCACCATTGGATGAACCCCCAATAGAAATAAATGTTCATTGTTAATTTTTATTTACAGGCTAATTATATTTTTTATTTATGATTTAAATGTTATATTTAATATTTTTATTTTCAAATCCCTAAATGATATATGTTATACTATTATTCAAAAATTTATTCTTTATCCCTCATGCCTCTAGAACGTCAATCCTTCTCCATGAACCTTTCTATACCAACAGTTATCCTTCCCTCAACATTGAATAGATCATCCAGGACCATTGAAAATGATATAATAATGAGGGTGGATGTATATTTTGTCGATGAGTTTCATCCTTCAATGAATCAATGAGTATATTTGATCCAAACATTTGTCGGGCTATGAAACCCACAACATTGGAATAGAATATTGGTACTTGAGATGCAATTAAATGATGATTGGTTGATATTAAGTTGATTGTTGGTGTTGAATATGATCTATGACTATCGATGGGTACATTGTTATAGAATAATTGGTGTTTTTTATTTCTTGGGTTAGAGAATCAATTTTATCATAATGTTGAGTTTAGCTTATAGGAATATAAATTCTAGGTTCAAAATCAGATAAATGGAAATAATGTTGTGTTCTCTTCAAATTGATGGGCTAGATGTATTAAGCCACCACAAGAAAAAGTTTTATATAATTACCAAGCTTCAATACCTAGTTATTATTGTTTTTTAATATAGAAAAAATGAGTTTGATGATCTTATAGGATATGGGACCCTATGAATACCAACTTCAACCATACTTAATGGTGAGTGTAATTATCAATTTATTTTCATAGAACATATGATTTATGACTGTGAAAAATATATTTTAATACAATGAGATAACAAGAGGTATATTTTTATAAATTATTAAATTTGGTGACAAAATCAAGCTATATATTTATTTTATGATTCATTTGATAGATATGTGAATGAAAATTCCATGATAAACTCCTTTATTTATACCATGTTGATTTTGGCCATGCTGGAGGCTAAGGGTTCAGTTGATGAGTAATAAGAAACTAATATGACAGGTGGAAATATTTTTTTCCCAAATCCAATTGTAATATAATTTAAAAAATTGTAACCCATGGTATAAAATTTAGTTTTTTTATTCTAATTACAATTATGTGGAGTTCAATCCTATTGATCACCCTTCCAGACCAAAATATATTGTGGATACAAGCATAGAGGAAAATGTGGTTGTTGTATATTCAGATAAAGAACATGACGAAGAATAAGTTTCTCCCCTAGTGATGAGGAAATTTTCCTAGATAAGGAGGGTAGTGACCCAAACATTCCTAAGAGTCTTGCTATTACTTTTGACAATCTAGTCCTCCAAGATCACTACTTGTTAAATGGAATCTTTTGAGTTAAGGGTGTGAGGAATTATATATATAAGAATCAGTATAAACAAATAAAAATTTTCTTCTTCAAAATTGAATAGAGATGGTGTATATTTATTTTATGAATAAAATTAAAATGATGAAGCTAATTGAAAAGGTTGAAGTAATGGTTGGGTAGATGAATGAGATGATAATGAAGAACAAGATGATGGAAGTGGAAGTAATGGTAACATTATAGGATGTGTTTATTGAAATGGATGTGAAGATGGAGATGTTTTTTATCATTATAGGCATTATTATCATGAGATGACTCAGGCACATGTTTCTTATCTTCTCTTTTTTTGTGGTCTGAGGAGATACCAAATATGGACTGAGATGTGGATGAATCTATTGGATATATTTTTAGTGATCCTGTTAGGTGTAGGAATCCCCAATTCTTATTAGTCGAGTAGTTGATCTTTCTTATGGTGAACCTACTATGCCTCCAGTTGTTTATTCTATTAGGTTGGGATCCAAATCTATGGTCGGATGAGAAATATTCCCAAGTTTATTTAGACATGTAATGAAGTATTCTAATTCAAATTCGAATGCCGATGAGAGTTATCGACCAAATAATGGTGGACCTATATCCCAAGAACGAATGGATTTAGATCGTTAGAAATCAATGCTTGAGAAAATAGATTTTTTAAGAGTTATTTAAAGGTGTCCATTAGATATAACTACAATATCTAAGACAACAATTGTTAGTGGTAAGAGACTTCCTATCACATCACATGTTGGTTCTCATGTTCCTATTGGTAGTGCTTCCAAATCTGAACTAATGTCATTTAGAGAAATGATTCATAATGACATTGATGGGATTATGAAGAATAAACCACCTTTGGTCACAAATCACAATGAGAATGATTAAAGATACCTGTTTGAGATTATGATTCAACATATTCAGTTATTTTTTTTTTCACTGTACTTAGGTGGTTGAGATTGAAAATATTAATCTTACCAACAAGATAAATAATTTGAGGTCTATAGAGGATGATATGAGAACCTGTGTTACTGCAATTTTGGACTCCATATTGGAGATAATGGAGAATATTCTATACATTTCTTCTTTTTCTAGTGATCCTCCCCATTAGATATTCAGTAGACAAGATAAGCTGTGATAGAGGAGTATCAATCTATTTTAGGAGATGTTCCTAATATCACTCTATAGAGTATGGGGTATATCTAACACAAGAGTTATCATGTGTGTAAGACGAGAGGGACTTTATGAATGATCATAGAAATGATAGTGAAACCATCATAAATGAAATAATTTATTATCTATTCTAGAACTACCTGAAGAATGAGTTGGAATCTAATTTTAAGTTTCCAATAAGGAACATCTTGATGCATCTAGTAACTCAAGACTTCAATGAGTAGGTTGATTAACTGAATGTGATGGCTCTGATGCTTATGTTTTTTTGGAATAGATAATGGATTTTTTTAGTACCATAGAGTGGGGGGGAATATCATCTTGGGTATTATCATTATAATGAAGCATTTTCTCCATATGTCAACACAACAGTTGTAGCTTAGGAAGCCATTCATGTGACTTTTCTTTTATCATCTCTTGACACTTCTATAAAATGCTCTGACCAGTTGTTACGTGTAATCCAAATTCTCTATTACCTAATTAGTTATATCCTATTAACATGAATCCCATATAATCTTTAATGATTCTTTTTCCCATTATTATCCAAGGGCATCTCTCTCCCTCGGCAGTCCTTACAACCTCCACCATAGTTACATCATCCTCTACCTCTACCAATATTCACTCTATCTCTATCAAGGTAAAATCACATTGTCTTCCTAGATCCCTATATGAGAAGCATTGAAATTTGTATTTTTTATAGGGACTTCTTTATGAATATTTTTGTATGAAATTTCTCTTATTATTCACCTTTGTATACTTTCCATTTACTACTTATTTAATTCGGTTTTTTGTAATAGCAATTTTGTGAAAATCAATTTTTCCTTTTTTAAAATATTTTCGACATTCCTATTTTAAATTATTGATATTATTTGATTTCATACCTTTTAATTCCAATTTTTTAACATTCCTTTTATCACAGTATTTATATTTATTTAAATTTTGTTTTAAATATTAAAATCTATGATCAAATAGTCGTATTTTTTAATAAAATGTTAAGAAAATATAATAATGTTATTCGAATCTATCAATTTAATATTAATTATTATTCTTTACATAGTTTATAAAATGAAAGGGTTTGTTATCATTAAAAGGGGGGGATATTAGGAACATTGTTTTTAATGAAAAAAAAATAATGTTAATTAATTTTTTAATTGTGTAACTATTTTTTGATATAATTTTATAATATAAGTCATTTTGAAGAAAACAAGATATGTATAAAATGTGTCACAACCAGACACGAATCATCATTGATTTTCCATCACCATAAAAAATGTACCACTTATAGAAAATAACCACCATCCGGAATTAGTCACCTCAAATAATGAATCATCATTTAGAATGTATCACCACATGAAAAGATTCATTGTCATGAATGTTTCACCCTTTGATAATCTACTACCTTACATTACCTACCATCAGATGACCATCCGTCAGATGATTCCCCATTGAGATGAGTTAATTATTAGAAACTAAAATTGGATACTATTCAGTGTAAATATATATAAAATATTCTTGTTCTCCATTATTCATAATCACCATTTTAGTTCATTTTACGAATTTAACATTATTTCACATTATGATTTTATTTCTTTCTTAAAATGTAATATTACATTTTACATTTTTACACCTCATAAACACCATATGTAATTTATTTTATTTTAATATATTATTTCCATGTCTCCCATTCCATAATGAACAATTCAAATTCTTGGAGCACTTGTAGATTCACAGTGGATAACCCCTGATTTCAACCTTGAACCAACATTCACGGTGAAGTGAATTGGATATAGTCACAATGAAATTATTGTAGAGACAATGATCCTAGATCGAAGATGCTAAAATTTGAACTGGAGATAGAGGAAATTATTTGGTACACTTCATACAATAGTTTCAAGATCTAATTACAAGATTTTAATAATGTTCAATGTGGAACATGTTGAAAGTAAAATTATGGTGTACATTTAATTCCCATGAAAAAGAACCCTCCATTTCATTCACATATCAAAAACCAATTATCTAATTGTGAAAAAAATTATAAACATTTAGGGAACAACCAAGGATTAAATTTATACACATATTTCCCACCCAAATCTGGACATCATTAAGGACATTTTGTCACCAATGTTTGGTGGGTTCAAGATGGATCTTATATCAGGTCAAGGGTGGAAATGTCCACATTCCACAAACTATCCACCATTCTAGGCCTACCTTAATCAAGATGAAAGACAATGAATATTGTGGGATTGACCCAATGCTTCCAAAATTAATATTTATGTTTGTTTTGATGGAGTATTTGAGGATTCTTGGTGCATGTATTCATTGTAATGTTATGGAGTGATTTTTTGTTGTAATTTTTACTTTTACATTCATGTTGTTATAATTCCCCTCATATTTTTCATAATACATTTTCTTCTTCTCATTTTTTGTTTCTATGTTATCACATAGATAATTTTCATTATGCTGTGAATTTATTCACATAACTTCGAGATAAATCTTTCACAAAACGGTGGATTGTTCATTTTTTCTCTTCTTTGATCACGATTATTTATGTAGACATCTGAATTCCATTGAGAAACTTGCATCAATAAAAGGATAATAATTTTTTCATTTGATTAATTGGAGTTTCTTAGGGATTTATTGGTTGTTATTTGAGCTTATAAAATTCACAATTTAGTTTTATGGTTTGAGAGTTCCTTTCATGGATTTATTTTCTTCTTCATCTGCACTGACTTTTAGAAGTACACATTTTGAGTAAAATATGATCTGAATCATTAGAGTAACCATTAAAGAGATCCTCTATATAAATTATTTTTAGACATGGAATTATGTATGTATTAAATTAGTGTATGATTTTGGGTACTTGTCTCATTAATTAGATACCTCTTGACCCATGAACTAAAAATTCATAGGAAAAAATTTCATCCATTCTAGCACTAACCAAAACCTAGGATCAACCCACATCATTAATTTTTTTAGTTCAATTTATAGTGTGTGTTTTTTGTCTTTAAATTAACATATTTTTTATTAATTAAATATCAAACCAAATGTTGTAAAATTCATAGATAATCCTCAATAGAATTTAAGTCTTTGTATGTTTCTTTTTATGCCTCTTTGGATTTGGCCACTACCAACACTATAAAAACCGCTTCTTCCTATAGGGTAAATATGGGTTATACGAAATTTTGGAACTATTTTTTGGGACATAAGTAATTTATATTAGACACTTATGTCTTATTGTCACCCAAATTCTCTATTCTATCCCCTGATTTCACTCCAATGGAAGGTGATTTTAAATAAATCCAAACATGGAGAACCTCTCTCGAATTTTATCACCCCACACTAAATGTGATGTACAGTGACCATAATAGTCTATATTAGTGGTATAATCCAAAACATAATCAACAATAATTTTTGAACCCACATACTCCACAAAACATTCCAACCGATAATGGGTTCTAATCCCAAAAAGGACATTATGAACATACTCTTATTCAATTCCCACTATGTAATTATCCTCCTGGAAAAGAATATCTACATTAACCCAATTTCTAGAACGATCCACAACCATTTCCTGATTAATTATGTTATAAAATGGGGAGAAATACCTAGAGGATTTAGTAGTTGGGAGTAGAATAAAAAATCATTGAAATGGTTTTGGAACCCATTCCCACCCAGGATTCCCTTTACTTATCTTTAATAGAATAATCTTATTACAAAAAAACCTATCATGAATTTTATAAGGAAAAATCCATTGGATTTTTGACATATTAGGAGGATCAAGGAATTGTTTAAGAGTACTTAAATCAGGAGAAACTTTATGTCATGTATTCTAAGGAGGGTAATTTGATATCATGGATTGGGTGTCTTGATTATAACTACACTAATGTTTTCTCAGAAACACCAATCACTGGAACATTGGAAGACTTTAAAAAAATTGATCACATACCCATTCCTCCAACTGATCTTTCAAATTTTTTTGTAGAGTATTTTTTTTAAAAAGAACCAATTTTGTTGATAAATTTGGAAAATGAACATCATTATGATTCAAAGTATCGACATGTGTCTAAAAGTGTTTTCAAGCACAACCTCAAACTCATGATTCACCCTTCCTCTCCCATATATTTTATCATAGGTGATAAAAAACATTGAATTTTTATTTCATTCTCCCTCAGTGATAATGATAGTAATGTTATCCTTGATTTCGTAATCATTATTAAAAATCAATTGGATGGACCCTTTCGATATTCATGTAATTTTCCTCTTCACTAAAACGTATGATATTTTTCATGAATCAATTTCCAAACCTTCTTGCCAATCCTAATGAAGACTCAATAATGATCTGATGTAAGTTGTGAAAATTTAATTTTTAAAGTGTGGAAATTTAGTATTGGATAAGCTTAGGAGTTCATGACAAGTCAATGACATTAAAATCAGTTCTTTTTAGGAGGTAACATGGAATCAATGATTATTAGTTTTCATTTTATTTCATTAAAATTTTGTGTGTTTTTAGGATTTCAGAAAAATTGGAAAATATTAAAAATAAATTAATAAAAAATATTATATATATATATATATATATATTCATTAAAATGACCATACAATAGGTAATAAGGGAAACCACAATGGGGCTAGTAAAGCCTCAAGACTTGAAAACATGATCGAAGGGAGTGATTGGAGTGTTACTTCCACTAACCAATGACCTATTGTTATTTTACCTTCTATTATCATTATATTTATACATATATTTGAATTTATAGGTATATAGTTTAGTTTTTTTTACGTGTTTTCAGTATCCGTATTTGGTGTTCTAAAATAAACAGGTACATTTTTCACTTTTCTTTTGTCATTGGTTTTATATAAGGTAACCTCGTGTAGATTCCATTTAATTTTAATGGTTTTGGTTGTTACGTTAATGGGGAAGATGAGGTCGACATATTTTTAGGAGAATCATATTTATTTAATTAAATAAAACATGATATTTTATCATTGTTGAGGTATCTCTGAGTCTTATTGAGATCAATGGAGTAATTCAGAGATTCAGGTGGTTCAATTTCAACAACAATGTGACTTTTTTCTGTGTATATTATTTAGAATTATATTTTTAACTCCTATTCTCTATAAATACACTCTTCTAAATTAATTTTCATTAAAAATTTATGATAATGTTATTCTATGTTAGGGGTTCGAAAAGAATGAAAAACATTCCATGTCAATTAATCTTTTATTTTCATAAATGGAAGGTCATTTTTTTGTTAACATTACACATGATAATAGATATTGTAAACATTAAAAAAATATAATACAAATAATTTCTTGATTACATGTTTAATCTATTTATATGTTCATGATAATTGATTTTGGAATGTGATGTTCTCTAATGTTATTTTACACCATTTTTATTTTCATCCATTTAACAAAAAAATCATAATACATATCCTTTGTATTATAATGTATTAGTTTGTGTTTGGGGTTTACCATAATAAATTTCATAGTGTTGGTGATTGTGTTAATTTTATCATGATTATTCAAAAAAATAATTAAAAAACCAACTAAAACAACAACAGTAAATTTTCATGTAGGGTAATAGAATATCTTAATACATGTCTTTAGGAACTTGGGGGGTATAGAATCTATAGTTTGTTTGGATGAGACATGGGTATTTTATCTCTATATGTGGTAATTTCAATTTTTTATGTATTTAAATTGAGATGATGCCCGATTATGTGAGATTCACTGGGTGCCCTAAGGTCATTGAGCATGGAAGTCATCGAAAAAGTATCACAAAAAGGATTGACTTGATTGAGTTCAATTTCAATTACCATGGAAAATGTAAAAAAAACTATAAAACGATTACTTATCTTAATATTAAAATGTTATTCTACATAGGACTTCCATGTTTTTCCCTTGAATAAATAAGAACCCTCATGTCAATTGTAAGAGACAATGAATCATTAGGTTCAATGGGAATTGGATGAAATATTGAGATGAATTTGAATGAAGGAATATTCTTGGGATAGGTATATTATTACAAATATATCTTCTGATAAATGGTGTTTTTTTGTTTCATAATTTTTTTGTTTGAGTTACTTTGGTGAGAATTGAATAATAATTTTTGTTTGGAATAACAGAATTATAATTTCAAATTTTTTGGATACTTCTTGATCAAGAATATAAAAACTCAGGTTTGGAGATTTATTATCGACTAAAAGAGTCCAATATATATTTTTAATTTATATATTATTCAAATTAATCCTCATTAAAAACACTATTTTTAGTTAATTTTACAAATTGATCATTATTTCACATTATAATTTTAATTCCTTTCTCAACTGAACTATATATAGCTACATTGTTTACACATACTAAAACACCTAATGGTTTTTATTTTATATTCATATTTAATTTTAAGGTCTCAAAATTCCGTAAGTAAAAATTTATCCATTTGGGGAACAAAGCGACTCACAGTGGAAGGCCAAAATGAGGGCCTTGAACTAAAAACATTCTAGATGAAGTGAATTTGAAAAAAACCTAAAATAATTACTATATCGACCAATATCCAAACCTGTTAATTCTAAAATTTAAACTAGAGATATTGAAAAACATTAGGAACATTTCCTGCAATATTTTCCATGGATTAACTTGAGTTTTTATGGGAGTTCCAAGAGGCCCATGTAGAAGTTAAAATTCTCATGCAGATTATTTGGGCTAGAAAAACAGACCACCATTTGAATCATATCTCTAATAAAAAATGTCTAATTGAGATAATATTTTACTAACATTCAGCTAACATCTGAGTAGTAATTCTCTACATCTATTTCCCACCCATATATGGTCATATAGATGGTAATTTCGGCACCTCTATTTGGATAATGCAATCTAGATCCAATTTTTGGTCAAGGGTGGAAAAGTCAGCCATCCAAAAACATTCCACCACCCTAAGCCTACCACAACCGAATTGGAAGTCATATACTATTTGGGGCTTGACCCAAGGCATCAAAATTTACAATTTAAGGAATTGGTGTTTGATGATTTTTGGAGTCTTTTGGAATGTGTAAATTTCAATGTTATGATATGATTTTGATGTATTATATTTATCATTCACATGTATGTTTTTCTAATTCCCCTTTTATTCTTATTAAAAATTATTATTCTTCACATTTTCTATTATTTTTGTTATAAAATTAATATCATTTCATTATATTTTCAATTTATTCATAATGATAATATATAAATCCTTCACACAATGGTTGAGTATTCGTTTGTTTGTTTATTTTCTCTTCTTTAATCCCACTTATTTATGTCAACATACACCTTCCTTTTAGATCCTTGCATGAATGTAAGGATAAGAACAATATTTATTGATTCTAGGGAGTAATTTGGGGCTGAATTGGATGTAATTTGATTTTATTTGATTCATAAATTTGTTTTCTATTTATTAGGGTTCCTTTCTTGACGAATTTTCTTCTTTATATTCACTGAACATAATAGCTTAACATTTTGAGTGATAGTACAATCCAATTACTTGGAGTGATAATTAATGTGATCCTCTATGTGAAATAGTTATTAGACATGGAAATTTGTATGGATTAAATCCATGAACAAGATCATGAATTATTTAATTTATTGGATAACTATTGAACTAGTGAACAAAAATATCATAGGAGAACCATTAGATCCCTTTTATGCAAAACAACAACCATGTATTGACCCATAATAATTAATTTTTTTAGTTGAAGTAAAATTTTTCATTAAATTAACTCAGTATTTATTAATTTAAAACCAACCCCAATGATGTCCACTTCATATCCAATCATCCATACAATAAATGCCTCTATAGGTTTTTTCTTAGGTATCTATGGATTCGACCACAATTTGTACTACAACAACAACAACTACTAGTAGGGTATATTTGGGAAAGACACGTCACTACTAAGTTGAGTCACCACTGAGCTTGAGTAACCAATACATGATATACCACTGTATGACCTACTATGATCCAAATAAACATTTTAGCCTGACTCACCACTATACATGAGTCACTACCATGCTAACTCACTATCACTAATCTAGGAAAATTGAATTAAATCCTCCGAATTTATCTATTAATTCATTTGAAGATGTGATATATTTTATAATTATACTATTTAATATAGATTGGGTCATTAATGTTATGAAAAATACCAATATGAGGATGCGGAGGATAGTGATGATTGTTCTTCAAATAGGATCTCTATCATGAAACACCTTATATTCAAAGAAGCATCCTTCATGAAAAGAGATATTCTGGGAGTTCAAAAAAATGATTATCTATGCCACTTATAGTATATCCTTACACACATCATTCATAAATACATTTGCACTATGGAAGATATTTTTAAAAAGAGAATACAAATCATTTACAATACTCAGAACAAAGATATATTATGATGATTTTTATACTTTGTTTTTATGCAAAACAACTCAAAATCCTCTACAAGAACCATCTAATGAGACCCATGATTTGATATCACAAAAGACCAAGAAAAACTATATTTTCTATATATTTATACTTTCACTTTCAGTTTTTTTAATTTATTCTAGAATAGTGTCTTGTTTTTCTTATTTATCGATACACATTGTCTCTTACACATTAACTAGAAGATACATGATATCTGATTCTATTAATTTTCATCTGTATAATCATAGTGTTTGTGAAAGAGTTACTTGTCTAGATTTTGTTTTTTCCTCAACTGGTTATTATAAAAGTGACCCATGTGTGGCCTGGATAACTACTTGGCTATTGTATTCTTACCTGATCTTGGTTTTGGATCAAGATTGTATATATAATCATCTAGGAAATGGGTGATTTCCATGTGGAGGGAATTTTTCTCAGTTTGATAATAAAACTCTTATATTTTTATTTTTTTGTCTTTGTTTTGTTTTAGGTATTTATATTTTTTAAATATTTCTATTTTAATTTTAGAATCAATATTTACATAGAAATTTATTCTGACCTAGTTTTTATGTAATTATTTTACTGGGTAAATATATTTCAAAAGTAAATTTAATTTTAATACTGATTTATCAAAGAAATAATAAATATTTGACGAATCTTTTAATAGTTAAAAATTATATTAAAATACTATTTTTATTAACGGGTTTATTTTTGTAATTGGAGTATTTTATTTAAACATATTTAAATATAAATTTTTATTAGGATCCCAATTAACGCCACCCTCTTGAGATACTGACTACTTACAAATAGATATGATAGTGACTTATTATGGTAATGTGAAATTCAATAAAATAATTGATTAAAATTATGTATCCATATTTTTTTCTAATGTGATATTTATTTATAGAAAAATACCATGGTGATTTATTATATAATTTCATTACATATATGAATAATATCTTAAATGTAATTCACATACCTAAAAATTAATTTCATTCTCATATAGTTTATTGTAGTTGGGTGAATAATCCATTTAATAGATGAGTAAATTTTGTGTTCAATTTTAATAATACTTAATTATCACCATTATTTTACAGTTCATCTATTTTTGGTAAAAAGTTGTTTTCTCTAACTTTTTAATGATTTAGTAAGAAAATAATTACTTTATTTTTTGGATATGTATAAATATTGGTATAATATCATCATTACATATACATATGATCATAAAAATTATAGTAAGAATTAATAAAAGGTTTAAAAGTGGAAATGCATAAAAATGAAACCTTAAATATAAATGGTTTTCTACCACACATAGTTGGGTAAACATATAGAATAATGTAAACACATATTTTTCATTAACTAATGATTTTCAACATATTACCCAATTCATTGGAGCACTCTATAATTCTAGGTGCACCTGTCACAACATAACGTCAATATTGCTCTATAAAATTCAAGGAACACTTGTCACATCATAAGGTTACCATTATCATACATGTCACATAAAATTTATATAAATCATGGACATAAATAACACATTTAATGAAATGGGTTTCATTATATAAACAATACATTCATAAACTTTGGGTCCCTAAATGAAATATTTAATATCATACTTGATACAAGAAACAACAACCATGAGTGATTAGTAAAAGGTTTGTTTTTGAAAGAAAAGTTCTTTACAAAAAAATTTTGTTTAACATAAACTCTTATATAAAAAATGTATATCCCATAATTTAAATGTTAATTATGATGAAATGATTTATAAGATATAAAAATTCATAAAAATGTAATGAATGATTGAAATCCCAAATAAATGATGTTGGGTATGAGAATTCCCCTTACTATGTGTCTGAATGCATTATTCACTTTGATATGTGGTATCATGAAATTATATTTGTTAATTAATAATTATAGAACATGTTATATATGAATATGTTATATTATGGTTTCATTATGTTGTTTTATGGTACATTTGATTACTTATTTAGTTTAAATTCATTGTTCAAGAGTGTTCTTTTTTTAGTTTTCATGAACGATTCAATTGTACACATGAATGGATGTTTGTGAAGAACATGGATAAAAATACATAATTTCTATTAAATTATATTAATTATATTCTATGAAATTAAATGTTCTTATAATGAATTCGATTAAATTCCATGATGATTAATAATTAGTAAAAATTTAATGATGATTGTTTTAGGTTACTTTGGGCTGTTTATGGATCACAACGAACAAGTTTCATTTTATCATTTAGTTTTATGTATAAAAGTAGTTTACATAACATAAAACCGGTTAAAACATACATATTGTAATATTTTTTAATTCATTTAATGGTTTCATTAATATTATTGAAGGTATTGAATGAAATTAGAGGTGCATCTTCAATGATGTAAGAAAATTAACACATCACAGGTGAAAATTTCATCTAAATAAAAATGATTGAGAGGGAGGAATATAATGAATAATAGTAAATTAACATTATATAATACCATTATATCTATATTACTGGATTTATCATGAAATATGGATAATATAAGTTGAATATAACAGAAAAAAATGATATTATAATGGAAATTGAAAGAAAAGAGATAGAGGAACTGCCTATTTAATTCTCCTCCTAAGATCCTCCTCATGGGACCTAGGATTGGAATTTGGATGAGACCAACATCATCTGGATGTGTAGGAGGATCTATTTAAGTTTTTTGGGCATAATTTCGACATTTATTGAATCTTGGGAGGTGTGAGGAAATGAGGTTGTGTGTGATGATATTTATTTTTTAGGAGAGATTTATTTTCTCAATATTAAATTCAATTGTTTATTATTTTTCAAAAAGAAAATAAATTGTGATGATTCAATGAATAAAAATAGTAAATAAGGCATTTGAGTTTGATTCAATGTCTATTTATATCTACCATGAATCAATCATGATGTAGAAATTCATTTTTTGCATATTTTGTAAATTATCGAATATCACTATTCAAAAAAATTGATGTATTTTAAAAAAATCCAAAAATTTCACCCTAGCCTTTTTTAGAAATTTATAATTTATAAATATACTCTATTTTGTGAAAATAGTTTTCAATATATTAGTTATTTAATTTTTAATTAAAATCATATTTAACTTTAAAAATAAAAAATAGAAAATTAAAACTACTTTTCTAACACATTGAAAAATTGATTAAAGTATCATAAACATATCATATAATAATTATACATCAAAATAATTATTTATAAATATAGTTTCTCAATGTATATTTTTGTTTAAATTATTAAATTTATCATTATATATTCATAACAAACAAAAACCCAAAATAATAAGATAATTATATTATATTGTCACTTATAGGATGGATAAATTTTATTTATACTATCATTTGTAAGGTTCATATTCACTTGGCCAGTTTAATATTAATAAGGGTCATATTAATACTCATATGGGAAATATTACTATTCATAGGGGTGTGATATTATTCAAGAAAAATTAAGCATGTCCTTTTAGACTCAAAATATCTTACTGATCAGCATCGTGTATGTTAGACTTTTGAAAACCACCTCACAGAAGTGGGAAAATCATGTTTAAATGTCACATCGAATTTATTAGTTCATTTTTTCATGATGTGGAATTGTGTTTAATTATTTTATTTTCTATGATTATACTATATGAAATTAATATAATTGGCGATAAATTTCATCGATAAAAGTTAGGGTCGTTACATCCCTTTCCTAAAAGAGAATAAAAAATTGGTCATTTGAAATTATTCCACAAAAAAATCAATGGTAGAAGAATAGAAGGTGTGTGATAGATAAATGTCTTTCTTGTAGGTGGGTTCAGTATATGAAAATATTTTTAAATCATTGAATCAAGAATTTCCAATAATATTGATGATTAAATATTCGAGAAGGTATAATAATTCTATACATGATTTTTTTTCCTTCCATTTGATAAGTATCCTATTTAAAATAAAAAGATAAATATAATATTTATTATTATTAACATTTTAAAAATACCTACTACATCAATATATTTATAATAAAGGGAAATATAAATATGAATAAGGATACTATTAATATATATATATATATATATATAATTCCACAAAAGGAGGTGTGAATTGTGTAAAGTATATTCCATTAAACATTAACTTGTGATACCATAATCACAAAAAATTTCCCTTGATGAAATATATTAATTTTCGGTTCTGACTTGATAATTTTGAAAACCATTCAAACAATTGATTCTGAAAAATAAAAATATAATTATGGGGTAGTAGAACATAATCATCATAATTAAGTACCAATGTGTTCCCTTTTTTGGGAATTAAGAGTTCTCATTCCAATTAGACATTTGAATATAGAATTGACTTGGATAATTTCCATGATCCCTACAACTAATATATTAAATATTTAATACAACCAGTGTTTGAATCATTTCCCCTTATTTATCATCTCATTTGGACAATGATCCGAAAAGGGCCAATTCTTTCCACACTTGATGCATTGTACATCAGGTTGAGCCAACATCATTTTCCCTTTATCTTTAGTATTGAGAGGTTGAGATAAAAAATTTATATGAAAATTATGAAATTTGTGGCCATGTTACCCACAATTTTAGAAAATTTCTCTTCCAGGATATATGTTCCCCAAAATATTCTTCCCGTAATTATCTCACATGGGGTGTTCTAATTCTTGTTCGGTTTCCCCAAATTTTGTTCCAATATTACTTTATTTCTTATGTTTGTAAAACCAACTATATTCCGGTTATAATGGAAATACATGATAATTGGATTGGAATAGACACCAGATGTCTTACTTCATCTCCAATATGATGGGATGGTTATTATCACATTGTTTGTTTCATCCATTGTTTTATAGATTCATTATATTTCCAGCCATTTGTTTCTAGGAGAAAACTTATGTGATAATTTTTTTAACTAATATGAACCCTAAAATAAAAACTCTAATGGAATGGATAACATTACTATTTTTTAAATATCATTATTTTAGGCTTATATACATCATAATTTAATAACTGTTTTTAATTATAATTATATACGTCAAAATGGATTGTACAATCTTGTGATTGACCAAAGAATATCCCTAGGAGTGTAGCGAGGCCAATTGTTTTGAATCAATTTCAAATTGATTCTACCTCATTTTGGTGTTTTTTGGTGTTACCCCTAGATCCATCTGTTTCGGAGCCGCATCTACATTATTGATCCCAAAAGGTATTTCATTTCACTAGAACCATCTACTTAATATATCAGCAATATATGTGTATACTTTCCTATAATTAAATATTTCTCTATTTTTTATGCAAAGGATGTATACTGATAATTCAAATAAATAAATAACCTTTTATTGGATTCAAATTATGGAATCCTCCATATTTATTACATAAATTATCATTACTTATTACACATTTATATTTTAGGAAGATCATTTTGGTTTAGTGTCATGGAAATTAGGTACATATTACATGAAATAAAAAAGTATAAAATAAATTTAAACATTAATAAATTATATTTTGGAGACTCATTTTTTACATACTAATTCATATCCCTAAATCTAATATCCTAGGGAAATCTGTTAAAGGATTTGGTTATCATAAATCCCAACAAGGTTATAAACAATAGAAACACTTGGCATGTGAGCCATAAGAATATAAATAGGAATTATCATAAAAAAATAAGGTACACAATAAAATAATGAACATGAATCCTAACATATAAATGTGGATAAAAATATTAAATGAGACATTCATAATCAAGTCACCATTTTCCATCCACAAGGTGTCATAAATCATAATTATTGATGTTATTCATCATGTCATCATAAAACATGTCATATCTAGATATTAAATATCATACCCAATCAATTAGAGAACAATTAGTGAAACCCCAATAATATTTATTTATTAATTTATTCCTGATATATCATAATCAACCATTTCATAAAAATCACAAGGAGAATAAATATAGGGTTTTATAAAATAATCATGGTGTACAAAACTGATAATGGATATGATCATTACAACCTATTTATCCCATGAAAAGTGAAATTCGGTTTCATATGTTTAAATATGAGAATAAAATAAATAATTTCTAAACCCAGTTTAATACCTCTACAAAATAAAATGGTGGGTATCCACATAATGAAAATAAAATAGAATTTGTTGTGGGGAAGAGGTAAATTATGAGAAGTAAATTTGATATCATAACGAGTGTAAAATTTTGTTTTAGAGAAGGGTAAAATGAGAGGGGACAAGGGTCACCCTATACAAATTTATTGTTTTGAAGTAGGGGTATTAAAAACATATTAGTTAAATTTTTTTAAAATTAAATTTATAATACATATACCAAAAGAGGTTCTTGAATTAAAGGGAAAGGGAGGACAATTACAATACCATGAAAAGGCACTCTTGGATCAGGAGGAGTGGAACCATAGGGGACTGAAGACACATAGGGAGAAAAACTACCCTATATTTTTGGAGTATGGATTTTATATGAAATAAAATGAGTAAATTGGAGTGTATTTATGAAAAAGATAGCAGTTTTTATAATTATTTCCAAATATTGGCCTTGTAAATAGAGGTTTTTGAAAAAGAAAAACCATTTTATTACCCATGTATTTATACCATGGTTTTGTATTTTTGTTTCAAATTTTATTTTATTTTGACTCACAATGATATTTCATCATTTTATATTACTTATTTTTGCATGGAAAATTAAACATTCCAAAATGTAATTTTTTTAAAACCAAATATTCTATTTCAGAATTTGGAAATCGATTTATACATTTTGAAATTGATTAAAATCCATTAAAATACATTATATTAATAAAATATAATATTTTATATCATAGATTGTGGTTATTTAATTATTACATCATTATGAAATAATTATAAAGTCATTAAAAATACCGAAAAACTGAAATTGTATTTTTACTTTTCATAAAAACTAAATTGATGTAGAAAATTTTATTAAATTCACCCTAACATAAATTATATGGGTTGATATCAAAAATAATGTTTATTTTACCATATTAATTCATTAAATATTATAATTTATCTTATAAATATAAATATCATTATTTATTTAAAAAAATATCAAGTTGTAAAAATAATAAAATTTCATATAGTAACTCAATTTTGAGGACATAATAAAATTATATTATCTTTTATATTAAAAAATATTATTTTAATGATAATATTTCATTATTATATATATTTTTCAGAATAACAAATATTGTTATAAAAAAATTATTTCTTTTCAATGAACCATTAGTTCAATGTAAATTAGAAATTTAACAAGATAACCAACATTCAAATGAATATAAAAATTATATTGTGATTTATTAAAATACAATACATTTTAGACTTTATTTATTATTATTATTAAATGATATTAATGTTTATTTAATACATCCGAATAAAACATCTTTTTTTGGAATTTTTCTTATAATCTTTCAAAAAATATATTTTATATTATATCATTAATCAATCATGGAGATCATCTAAATGTATCTATGTTATGAAAAATAGTAATGAAAAAATAATTTGTTTAATATAGGTTATAATGGAGATCAACAATATTAGTTTACACACATAAATTTTGATTTTCATATTTCCATATAAAAATATTATCATAATATCTTCATTAATCCATGTTTCACTTACAAAGGATCTCACCCATCCCATTCTAAAGCCTTTATCTCCTAATGTTTGTTTATTTATGATATTTATGGAATGTTTGATCTTCATAGATAGTTTAAAGAATAGGGGTTTTTTAGAAGTGAATGTATTATTCATTAATATTTAAATCACATTGTTGTTCATAGTTTTACTATTATAAACATATTAATGATGTCTGATATTCATTTAAAATAGAAAGTTGTTATGTGTTAGTCTAAGGTTGTCATATTCCTTCTCATATCCCAGTTGGATTCAGAGTTGGGAGGTTCCTCGGGTCTCAGTTCTGTCCACGACGTGGCTTTGCGTGTGGCGCTCCTTTGACGTCTGCGTATGGAGTGTTCTTGGATCGGATCTCAGATCATCTGTGCATGTGGTGCTGTATTTTTCTCCTTAGTGATCCATTGGTGTTGGTAGATTCCTCTACCATGGTGTCCTATCTTTCCACAGTGTATTCATTTGGAGTTTTCATCATCCTTCTTATATCTAAGTTGGTGTTGGAGTGCGTAGGTTCCAATGGTATGGGTTTGGACCTCGGGTTAGCATTGCATGTGGTGCTCAATCGACATATGCGTATACAGTGGTCTTGGCTCGGTTCTCGGCTCGCCTCTACTTGTGGTGTAGGATTTGTCCTTCCCAGATCTTAATAGATGTCATAAACTTCTTCTAGGATCATGGACCCTGGTTTCCACTTTATATTGACCGGAGGGGGAGGATCTCGTTCTATAATTTTTGATTAGCAGGCAGTGTTGTGGTGGCACAATTTGTAGGGGACGATGATGGTCCTCTCCCCACTGACCCTCTCCCAATCTCCAAGTGGGATTCTACAGATCCTATGGTGGTGGGAATGATGTAGAGTAGCAGGGTTAATACACGTTACTATCATCGGTGGAATTTAAAATGACTCGTAAAATCATCTAGATGTGATGAATCTTTTGACAGTGTGGAAACCTTTTTATGGAATGTTAGTTTGTTGTTGGATTGTATCAAACCTTCATACCAAAATTTCATCAGATGGTGATTTAGATCAGGATTACCTAAACATTCTAGGATATTCATATTTTTATGATTGAGAGGGTATGGCATAGCCATTGACACCAATCCCTTTCATTTCTGTACTGGATAGTTTTCTTAGATGTCATGCATTATATTAGGTGATCCATATTGATGCTGATGATGGGGAGGGGTACCTCTACGAATTCTATTGTGAGATGATTGCGGCACTTTTTTCTGAATAATGTTATTTTCTGTAAGTCTTGAAGTCATGGGAGGTTTTTCCCGTAAACCGTAAAAGAGGGTTTATCTAAAAATCAATATGAATTTCATACTTCATGTTATTGAGTCAAAATTAAAATATATCAGAGATAGGAAGCTTAATAGATTGTGTGATCTCTCACCATAACACACATTTAGCTTTGGGTTGATCGATATTGTGTGCAATATTCACCTCCCATTTAAAACCAAATTTGGTGGGAATGTCCTTCATTTTCAATTATCCATTTTTAACACATATAATTTTTTTATCAAATCTAGTGTACACACATTTTGGTTCATTTACCAATATCTTTATTAACATGTTTTTATAAATATTTTACATGTATTTAGAAACTATTAAAATTAATCCATGTTCCCTAGTTCTTATCACATTGGTTCATGTTCTATGTTCTCAACAGTATATGTCAATGGAATCCTCTTTGAAAATATGATATCTAAATTTATTTCCTAAATCAATATCAAAATTACATCTCATTAAATTACAATATATTGTTTAGTTCTAAAAATAATGGTTTATTGGGGGTTTATACATAGTGTGTTGGCCTGAGAAAGAGTCATATATATAATATATTACCTAACTCTTTATTTTATCCAAAAATTTTTGTCATCATTTTCTCCCTCGAAGACATCATTAATGATCCGGATGACATTGTGATCTCGGATACCTAATATATATTCTTAAATCAATCATAAAATAGCATCCTTCAAGAACATTTTCATATTATGAACAGCGAAAGAAGGTATTTTTTATCTCCATGAGGTTAATCATTTATATTTTATTTCAATGATGTTGTAGTGATTCTCAATTACTTATTGGGATCATATAAATATAAAAATCATATACCATAATTTTATATATGTTTTGATGATACGTACAAAAAAATTTTGTTTCCCATTATATACATTTTGAAGGTGTATTCTGTTTTCAATATATATTTTTTGAGGAAACAATTATTACGACACATGTTTACCCTTCAAAGCTTTGTTGTGGATTCTCAGCTCCACCTTCAAATTCATACACCAAAAAAGGAATTACTCTTATATTGTAAATTTAATAGATAATAAAAATATAATGTGATCTTACTAAACTAGTTTTGGTCCACATTAAATTTATAACATCAAAATCATTGAAATATATTTTTTCAATAAATAAAAATTTATATTCATTCATTAAAAATATAATATCAAGCCCCACCATGTACAACATCAAGTTTAATTAAAACAATTATTCATTCAACCCTTCCCATCTAGTGTGTGTTTTTAGTACTTAATACCTCTACATTGAGATATGAAATTTCATAGATAATGATGATACACAGTCAACAGATGATCCTTCATTAAGTTCTAGCATTTTTCTTTGTCCTCTTTCATTATAAAAAAAAATATAAGCATTTCATGTAATGAAATTTATTCACGTCAAAATAATATATTTCAAAAAAAAATATAAAACAACAACAAAACACACACAAAAGCATATATATATATATATATATTAAATACATTAGGGTCTCCAGAACACCTCATCAAGGATATAATCATATTTAAATCTTATCATAGGTTCCTTCCAATATAACATCAATTAGAATAATTATTGTTGGTGACCATAATCAATCAGGGAACATGAAATCACGTAACCCCCAAAAACAATCTTGATTTTAAAAAATTGTAGAAAATACACCTTGTCCATTGTACAACATGGGAACTATATCATCATAGATTTCATCTCCTCCATCATCCAATATAATCTATTTTAGATAAATTATACTATTCAATATCATCTTGATTAATTATAATCGTGTTGAAATAACATTTCATAGTCATCTCGTAGATGATATTGGAATCTATAATAACCTACATGTAAATATGATACTATATATATTTTACATGACCACATATTATGATTATTTTTATTATCTCAGGTTTTTTAAAATATATTAAACAATTAATATAATGAAAAATTCAATCAGTATTGATAAATTCATCATCAGTAAATGTATTGAATCTAAAATTCATTGTGTATTCCTGGACTATGGTGAAAAATATATCATAACATAAATATATATTTAGAACACCAATCTCTTTAATATATCCAAAATCCATTATTCTTGTATTTTTACTACAACCAATGAAAATAAAATCACATGTATATCATTGAAATAATGATTAAATCATGCTTTGGATTTTTAAACTGTTTATTAGAATGTTGGTTCAATATGACCTTTGTAAATATTAATCATAAAAAAATTAATTCAATTGAGAATGAAAATAATGAATGAACATTTAATTATATTAGTATTAAAGAAATAAATTTAATTCTTTCATCAAAATCAAAATTTATATTTGAATAAAATCACATTGGATCTATAATTATTTAGTCCCCATTTAAAAATATTATCTAATGTTGGGAACATGTTAATTAGATAGTCCCTCAAAATCCCATCCTTGGTGTCTTTGATATTTTTTCCCTATTTTTAAGGAGACATCAATCTTTAACATTTTTTAGATTAAGTAAATATCCCCAAAAATATGTTTACAATATTTTTTCTAATGAATAATATTTAGTTTTATCACCTTTTAAAACCAGATTATGTAATTATTGATTAAATTAGGTCGATAAAAAAAATTATAAAATTTTTAGGTTATTTATAACTCTGGACAAGTCTTGTCCATTTTTTTATACTATATATTCTCAAAAATAAATTTGATAATTCCAATCACAGAAAAAATTATGATAAAATATTAATTAATAGATTTAAGATTACTACAGTAATTTTTACGAATAATAGTTTAAAAAACATATAAATACAATGGTAAAAATTGATCCTATAATAAAAAAATGATGAAATACTCTCATTTCATTGACATATAAACAACCCTTTTCAAACAAAAACATTATAGTGTAATTCAATAAGAAACAAATCAAGTATTTTAGAAGCACATAGCATTGTTTTTGAAAGTATGTGGTCATCTAATTTTGAACATAATTTTCTTCAATAGATTACCATTTTCTCCGATAATAATTTTTAATAGCGTTTTTTATTATTTTAAATTAACCGCTTATATGATTACATGGGAACAAAAATAGATTACAAGTGACCTTATTTTTCTTATTTCATCTATTGAAAGTTTATTCTTTATCCCATTGGAATTTTGAATAGCTAAAATTTTAATCTCCATCTGTAAATTTTTGAAAAAAACTATTCAAATTAATTATATTTTCATCCACATTAAACATCCCTCCATGGATTCCTTAAAATAAATTTGTCATTGTGAATCATAAAATTGGGTTGAATGACTATATGAGATAAAAAAATCTTTTACAGCTCATTATCTTTTGGTTGTCTGACATGATACCATAATTTTTCTAATAAACAATAATAAGAACAAAATTATGAATCCACTCATTCTGTATATAAGAATGAATATTTAACACCAATTATTCTAATTTCTCCGTGGGATAATATTTATTAATGTGTCTAAGTTTTTTTTCACCATATATAAGTCATTAAAATGATCATTATGTGTATATAATTTATCCTTTTATTTGGCCATCTATGATTCTACTTATAATGAATTTTAAATTTTTAAATTTTTACTTCTAGTACAATAATTTTTATAAAATGAAATCATAACATAAGAAACACACTAATTTTTTTGGTTTTAAATTAAATTTTTATTTCCATCATATTTAATGTTTCATATTACTCTTTTCTATTTATTTATAGTATAATATTATTTTACCATCAATGTTGATTATGATGGCCTCTTTTGATATTTGGTCATTATTCACATTTAATCATTACAAATATCATTAGGTAGGAATTGTTTCTAGTTATTCTTTCATTCACGATAAAATTATAATATGAAAGAAAATATTATATGATCCTAAAAATCCTATTTTTTTAAATTCATTCCTTTGAATTATAATTAATTAGAGTTATTTTATTATAAATTTATTTTTATAGAATTTAATAAAATATCATTCCCCTTAATCAGTTCATTATGATAATCCACCCGTGATTTATTAATATATCCCCAATTTAAAATTATATAAATATACATAATATTACACTTTTGAGGAATATGTGTTCTAGAAATATTTTTATTCTCGATTGAAATATAACATCCACATAGTAATATTTCTCGTTGTTTAAATAATATGTCTTATACTCATTATTCAAATAATATGATGAAATTACCACTTAAAAATTTCTTCTTCTATGTATATATTATATAAAATTTTTCTTTATGTTTTCAATTCAGTCAATAATCTCGGGAAGCAATTGGAATTCACTTCTCCATTACCAAATAAATCTATAAATCAATTAGAGTGTTAAATAAAATAAAAATTCTACATATGCGTTATAAATCAATATGATCATGGTAGTGAAGATATATTCTGTTGAGCACCATATTTCACCAACAAAGAATAAATTAAATCTAAACCTTAAAAAAATCTTTCACTAACATCGAGAAATGTATTCCAAATAATCTATTAAAGCACATAATAAATAATGTTTGAATTTGTTTTTCATATAAATAAATCAAAATTATTTTATGATTATATTATCATAAATTATTATTCATATTGGAGTACCCAGAACCTTCACCATTATATTTTCATTTACATTTACTTTTTGTACTAGAAGACTACATATAAATTATAAAGGAGGGGGGAAATAGATCAATGGTGTAGGACCAAATAGAAAATACTATCACTTTTGTTCATTAATCTAATGACCATGATTTTTATGTTTTATTATGGGTAGGTATTTTTATATTGGATACTATTTATCAGTATGTTTTATTCATTCACTATGTGAATGAAAATTAATTGATGTAATACTACAGATATTAAATTAAATTTGTAGTCCACCCATTAAATTTGTTATCGGGTAAATAAGAGAGCAAAAAAATTTACTTCCAAAAGAAAATAATACAAAAGAATATCACAAAAAAGATAGTTTTTTATATTGAATTATTTCCAATTTATTATAATTAAAAAAATATGTTTTTAAACCCATGTTTCTAAAAAACCATATCATTCATTTTATATACTAAGATATTAAATAGGAAAATTAAATAAAAATAGTATTACACCAAGGATTTAACTACATGATTAAATGTGAGTGTAACCGTTGTAAATCATCATTTATTTTAGAGTAAATTTTTAATAAACACATCAATCAACATCAAAAACATAATTGTATTAATAATCATAAGATCCCATTAAAATATGACATTATGAAGTTGAAATTTTTATTTGGTGAAAAAAGAATCATGTTAAATGACCATTTCATCACCACACAAATTAATAGTTTAGAATTTTTTAACTCTTAATGTAAATATATATTTGTTTATATTATATAAAATAGTTATATTCTATATATATTAATTCGATATAATTAAAAATGGTTATTTTTATTTTATGATTTCTAAAAATTGCAATACCATATTAACTAATGTCTACATGTGATGAATTGATACTTTATATTGTACAATTAGGATATTTAATATTGTATGAAATATAAAAACTATGAGTTTTTTTTGAGTATATAGTCATTTAAGATTTATTGATATTGTAATGCATAAAACCAGATTCCCGGATACTGCATTTTTTTACCATAATTTATTAGTGGATGCCATTTTCTTTGATAATCATGCCTATGAAAACATTTGGTGTATATATTAAACACACATATCCCATTAGATAAAAATTATATAAGATTTAACACATGATTAATTTATTCATTCATGTATTTGATATAGGAGTTGGATGAATCATTTAGTCAATCGTTATGAAAATTGAGAGAACCTTTCATCACTCGAGGAGTATCCTTGTGGGATTAATAAATACCGCACTGCTTTGATGAACAAGATATTTCTAATGTGATTGTAAAATTATAATCCATATCCAATAGCTTTCATCACATTTTTTCATTACCCTATTAAGAATGATCGTATCATTGGGTGATAATTGATTTTACATGAATTTATAGTGATTCAGAAATTTATTGATATCTATGAAGTAGGGAGTCCTTCTAATTATACTTTTGTGATATTTTTAACATTCATTTTATGATGGATAATGAATAACTAGTGGTTTTTAAATTTTCAATATACGATTTTGGATAATAATTGTTTAAATAAATATTTTTCAATCGCTTTCTTCACACATAACACTATAAGAAAAAGAGTCACGATGTATTAGATGAACATTATAAGGAATTTATTAAATGAACAAAACCTATTGTAATTAAAAAATACTAATGAGTTGAATTTTATTCTATTTACACGATAAATAATTAGAATGATTTAATATAAATAAAGTACTTTTATTTCTTAAATAAATGATAATAAATTAAATAATCACATTTCAATTGATTATAATGATAATATATCATATTAAAATATTTTAAAAAAATATATTATCATTATATATTGTATAAATTCATATGAAATAAAAATAATAACACCTTTTTTAGAAATTATATTTTTTAATAAAAACTACATTACATTATATTTAAAATTTTCATTTAAATGATAAAATTATAAATTTTAGTAGTTTAATTTTATAAAATTAAATTAATTTTTCATTTAAAAATAAAAATGTTATCTGAAAGATGTTTTTAATGAATTTTAGGAAATAATTTATTTTTTGTTTAGTAATGAAAATTAAATTATTTACAAAAATTATGGTTTTTAAAATTTTTACAAGATGTATGTGCAACATATAATTATATAAAAAATATTCATGTTAATGGAAATTATATCAACATTTCAAAAATATTATTATGATTTTATAAAACCAATGTTAAAAATCTTATGTAAAATTTTTCAATAAAATAAATTATTTTTGTCTTTTCAATTAAGTTTATATTATTTTTCTTGACAGTTTGTTTTTTATTTCATTAAAATCCACATTAAATTTATATATTTAATAAAAAAGAAAACTATATAATAAAAACTAAATAAATATATATTTCATTCCAATACATAAATTTTATTCATAAAAATAAATATTTTTCTAAAAATATTGTTTTGTGTGTCCGATTCGCTATTGTTAAAATTGAATTATTTTATAAATAGAAATATTTTCTTATAAATAAATTTAATATTTTTAATTATTAGGTAAAAATTAATTATAAATATAACTTATATATTTATGCATTAATAGTAAATTACATTGGTAATAAATAGTTACAACGATAAATTCAAAAATGATAAAAGTGAGAAATACCAGTGTAAAGAAAATGAAAAATGTTTTTAAAATTTAAAAAATGAATTGGTGATTTATAATAGAAATTATTTTATCTATCACCCCTTTATTTTCCTCTTTGGATAATTTTTAACATGTTTATAATATTATCCATTTACATTTACTTAAAAAATAATTTAAAAAATGCCATTTTGACCATTTATAAAAGTGGAATCTCGCCACCCCTTAATATTAATGGCCAAATTTCTGGTTCATCTTTTAAAACTATCATATTTAATTAACCAAAAATAATATTTCACTTTTATTAACATATTAACTCACTAATTTATCACAATCCAACAATTTCCATGGATCCCCCATGGGAAAAAAAATTCAACAATGTAAGTATAAAATTAATCCGAACTAATTTTATATTCTATATTACTTTTCAATATATAATGTTCTAATTTTCATATAATTAAATATTATTTTCTATATAATTAATATAATTATGTATCGATAATTTATATTAACCACATTCATACTTTTCTTTTAATTTTTTTAAAAATTATTCGTTTTTGGGAGGACTACCGCCTCTATAAAGTAACGTAGATCATTTTTTCATAGTTTCTTCCGTAGTTATTAAATGATCATCAAATTCAATTCAATGAAATAAAATTACATAAAAATATATATTTAATTTATTAAAAATTATATTATTCTACAAAAAATTAATTTCAAAACCATAATCATCGATTAATTATGACGTCTTCATATTTTTGTTGGCTTAAGCACATATTCGAATAATTTTATAAAATCACCATAGATTCTGTTAGAAAATAATTACATAAAAATATTGATAAATATAAATTTATAACTATTTAAATTAAGGGTTTTAAAGGTAAAATTAATATTAATCACATTTATTAGGATATTGTCATCGGTTTATTAAAGAACGTCGAATCATTATGGTCGAAAATTTAATTCACAACAACCATGACTAAAAATAAAATATAAATAAAGTACAATATTTTTTATTTTTATGAAAAATAAAATCTAGAAAAATCCATGATATGGGAATAATGAATTCTTGGATAATAAATATGAGAAAAAATTGATATGGTTAAACTGGATCAAAATGATCATGATTATTGACACTAGATATATAAAAAAGACATTAACTAACTAATATACATGTAAATAGAAATTAAAGAGAAAGTTTATTAAATGTTAATAGATATTAGTATGTTTCTATAATTTGATATTAATTTAGCTATTATTTTATACAAGGGAATTAATGGTGTTTCATGGTAGTTTGGAATTTAGAAAAATAGTTCATTATCATAAATTTAATGTCTTGACAATATAGGAAATCCTATAAATACCAATGTACCTTTATCAATAGTTTGAATTAAAAAAAAATTATAAACCCTTCCAGAAAAAACAAATTAAAACCATTTTTATATCCTATATAGAGGATGACTAAACTAATGGTTTTATCTAACTTTTGGTATAGAGTTGTTTATACCAATAGTTTACAGAAAGCCTTGTAATAGAGGAAGGATATACCAAAAATCTTTTAAAATTCTCTTTATAGAAAAAAATATAAACCCCATTCATATGGTCGCCCGTCATCCCATCTCACTCCCATCCTAGTTAAACCCTATGATTGTTTGTCTTCACAGTTTCTTTTTGATCTTGTCCTTTTTGAACATCAAATTGGTGAATTATAAAAATATCATATCTTCTACATAGAATTATTATCATTTATTCTTATTATAAAACTATAACATTTTTTCTATTTGGATAGTATTTATCCTGATTCATTTAATTAATATTTTTATTTTTTATAGATATTATTCTAATTCATAATAAATATGATAATAGGTGTTGTGGAACGTTTCGTAAAATTTAACTCTTCAACATTAAAAAATATAAAACTATTATTTTGATTTATATATGAGGTAAATATTTAAATAATTGTTATTTTACTTTAATGAATTTATTAGTGTTTATGAAAATATTCATTTCAATGTTTTGTGTTAATAATTTAAATTATTAATTTATTTCATAAGCATTATTGGATATAAAATGTAATATATGGTTTGAATATATAGATCAATATTATTTCAGAATTGGTTGAAAATGGAATGATTTTTTTTATTAGAAGATATTTCATAAATTATTTTTAAGATGGGAAAATAATATTTATCCAAATGACAATTTCTATTATTTTTATATTCCAATAAGTTTTTTGTTATGTCATGTTCCATGTGTTGGTTTTTTTATGGAAGACAGTTTTATAAACTATTCCAGTCAAACACATAGTTTATTTAATTCTAATAAAATGTATTTTTGTACCATCCTAAACTAATTTGATGTCGAGTTTGTAACTTGTGATATTTAGACCACTATATATTCTTTAGTTCATGTTTGATATATTATAGTGTCATTTATATTATAAATCTCATATAGACTACTTTTTTCATAATGAAAAACATATACTACTAGTGTGGTATTTTGTATAGATATTACATATTTATATAATAGATATAAATATTAAGTATTTATATATAGTATTTTTAATCACATCGGATTGAGATATAAAATTAAAGATATGGGTGAAAATTTTATAGTTTGAATTATTTCAAAATGATCATTTCCCTTCTCAAATTGACATTTTCATGATAAATTATGTTTTTTTATAATGAAATATCCATGAATGATATGTTTGATATTTTTTCACATATATAGAGGTGATTTATAATGGATTTGATTTCAATCGTATAATATTTTCCAAAATGATTGATATAATATATAGAATCCTTATTTCCTCAAAAATGTTTTGTATTTGGAGGAAAATTTATTTCAAAACATTTAAAACCTAACATATAATTTTTTAAAATAGTGCATTAATGTTATATTTATGAATCAAATCATACTTGAATTGATTTTAAAAACAAAATGGTTTTTATTTATTTATTTTTCATAGATTCATATAATGGTATTAAAAACTTCACATGTTATAATTATATTCTATTCCTTGGTATAGTCAAGAAGAAGATACCTATAAAATTAAAATTTTAGTTTTCAAATATAATACTATGTTTGGAATTAAAATATAGAGAAAATATTGTATTAAAATGTTCACAAACTTTATTATATTATTGGAATAAATAGTTTTTCATATTACTAATTTCCATTGATTTATCATAATGAAAAATAATTTATAATAGTACAGGATGATAGAAATACAGGTAAAAAAGCTGGATTAATAAAAATGATGATGTTTATATGGTGAAAAAATTGAATGATGATTTCATGACTATAATATTATGGAAATTTTATAAAATGAAAAATATAAAATTTCATATAAAAAAATTTCATGGGAAAACTATTTATGGAATTTCTTAAAATTATATCAATTATATTTTTACCTCTTATAAAGACATGCGACCTGGTGAAGCAGATATTCCCTCAAACCAATTTACTGAATGTCTAATAATGGACGAACATGGATATCCTATAATAAAAATTTAATCATCCCGAATGAATTCATATTATTCATAGAAGAGTAAAATAGAAAAAATGATTTTAAAGAATAATTTACATCCGGATAGAAGAAAAATTCAACTGAAACAATATATCACATTGTACAAAAATTAATTTGGAAAATATAATTTATATCTACAATCCAAAATCGTTTCATGTGTGATGAAATATAAATAAATATATATACAATGATACTAATAAAAAAAGTATATGGATGAGTTTTTTCATTTGATATATTTTTTATTAAGAGAGATAATTGATTCTTGATATCCTGATTTTTTATTAAAGGCACTTAATATGTGGTTGGGTTAGTCATGTTCTGGTTTTAAACTTTTTGGATAGTTGTTTGATTTTCAAATAAAGTGTCTTGTTTTAATAAAAAAATTACCACCATCATCCATAAATAAGTAGTATAAAAAAATTGAGTTTATATTTTATACTAATATCTATTTCATTTCATCCTAGAAATGATATAGATGTATACATTCATCCAATAAAAAAAGAGGTGAAATATCATTTGAATGTCTTGTAGTACACATATGATGCTTATTCTAATTATATATTTTAAACATATCACATTATTTTGTGAATTAAATCTATTTTAATATATAAAATATTATTTGATGTTTAAATATGTGGAATAAATTATTTTATAGTATTATAAAAATTCAAATAAGAAGAAATATATCCATAGTTTCGGTTGTATGGGACATTGAATATTCTTTCATATAAGTCATTCATAAAGTGATAATCATGAAATATATCATAATATAATTGAGACCAAAGTTCCCCCTATACATATTTACAGAACTGATGTAATTAATAAATTTCAAGATTTTAGTTTTTTATTTGGGATTGGTGAGGTGAAATCCTGATAGATTTTTTTTCACATAATCCAATTAAATAATAAGAAAAATGTAACTTCTTTGAGTTACCATATTCGATGAACAATTTAAACCATCGTTATTTAGATTTAATTCACATTGATGGAATACATTTTATATTCTTCATTTAATTGTTCTAAATGTAATTGGGGAAAAATATGATTTATGATCATAGAATGACCTGGTGGATTGTGGTATCCGAGAAAAATTGCATCATATGTGTGTCTGTGAAAATTAATTTAATTTCATGCAATTTTCTATAATGAAACCTATAGAAAATTTTTCAATTTAATGATGTACTAGATACTATCATGGTTTATAATTCATATTCATGAAATGTATTATAATTGGTCAAATAGAATATATTGGAAGCTGAAATATATAAACACTCATAATAATCCCTAATTTTATCATGAATTAATACCAATTGAATTTGTATATATATATTGCAATAATTTATGGCTGTAAGTGATTCTATTGAGACATATATATTTATAAATAACTATATATATATATATATATATAATATTGTACCATGTATTTCTTAAAAATAATGTACCGAGAGGCATAATATATTTTTCGTAAGTTATAGAAACATTTTCATCCATTGTTATTCATAGTAAAGCTAAATCTTCCCATCCATCTTCAAAATGAAATACATTTTGGATGACCTATGTTTTATTCATTAAGTTCATTAAAATTGTTGAATTATATTAAAATTAATGTCTTAAATATTCAAAAGTTATCTTCCTAAAATATTTTTTGTGATATGTTTCTCTGATAAAGAATATATTGATCTCTATTCAATGTATTTTTTGGGCATGACCATGATTCATAATCAAAAAATGGTAAAAGAAGAAGATTATATTTTTGAATCATTAGTGAAAAACAAATTATATGGGAGTGAATTCCTGACTTTAATATAGTATTATTAATAAAATAACCCAACACATATCATTTAGGATGGTGGGGATAAAATTGAAACCATCAATGTCCCCAATGGCCTCAAGAAATTTTTTATTTATGATTACTCTAACTGTCTAATTTTTAGGGTTTATTATGAACCATAAGATTTATTGGTTATTTCATACAATATTATATATGTGTTCTCAATTATTTTGGTTTACCGCTAATTAATCTTTGCATTTGTTACTACATAAATTTATTTTATTTTGGTACAAAATATTTTGCATCTAACTTATCATTCTTGTTAAATTTCAATATAATGTGAGTGTATTTTTATTTTGGTTTAATTTTTTAATATTTATTTGAAATATATTATAATGTATCAGCTCACACAAACAAAATAAAATAATGAGAAGAAAAAATTATAAAATTAACTGAAACATATTAAACATATTTAAATTGAAAAAAAAACTACGACATAAATTGCCTTGGAGAAAATGGCCGAATAACTAATTTAGAAAAAACATAATTTAAACCAAATGATGTAACCCAGAAAAATTATAATTGACTCAATTAAATGAAAAAACCAACCAAATTACATAACAAAAAATAGAATGGGATCTAATGGAGAATTGATGAATAAAACTATTTCATATCTCTGTTTAACATGATAATAAAATTATTTTTATTTTTATATGAAACACCTTATTTATTTTGATTTTATCTCTCTTAAATGGGATATTATAATGTTATTTCAATATTTATCATTTATTTAACAATATTATTTGTAACCCTTAATTTAGTCTTGTTTCCCCTTCTTTCATGATTGGTATACAAATTACGTATATTTTTCTAACTAAATTCATTTTTCTTTCTAATGTAGAAAGTGTAAGATATTGAAGAGATACAAAGCAAGGGAATGAATGATAGTAATAATCACATGATAGGGGTTTTATATCATCCTCTAGTTCTTTTTTTGAGTATAATATATCAAAAATAAATATAAATAATAAAAATTTACATGTCGTTAATAATTTTATAAATTATAAATAGAAATCCTCACCCTTGAGATAATAACTCTCCTACCATCCTAGTGGAAGTGGTGTTATCTCTAATGAGTTGATTAGGGTAATGTTGTATATTCCATCATAAATTATCATTCCATACCACACCTAGTTCATTCATCTGATATAAAATGAAGCACACATTCTTATCCCATATTTCCCATCGAGGCACCAATCTTATTTAAATATCCATAATATCATAACCATTAACCTATAAACATCATGTTATATATTTTCCTTATATAATAGTGGATCCTACAATTAGTTTATATTAATTTTCCTTAGAGGTCTATGCATACTATATTTTCTGAAACCTAATTCTCTCTAAGAATTTATCTCTAAGCTCATTCGACTTTTTCACCTAAGTATTCTGAACATCTCGATAATACAAATCATCATGTCTAGACATTGAACCTCACCTGTACTACACCGGTCGATGATCATTGAATTACTATGGATATATTAGTACGCACTAATATTCTTATATCTTGTATATGTATAGAACCCATGTAATGTTTTGTTATCATAATTTATTTTCATTATACGATGAATTAACTAAAAAATATATTTTATTAATTCACAACTGCATATTCCACTATATTTCAAAACAGAAGTGCACAATTGAATGAACTGTGAAACCTCAACAGAGAGCTTATGGTCATGTATAATGGGGATAATCAAATTATTGGTAAAATAGAGAGATAATTTAGGAGTTTTAGGGTGAAGAAACCAAAATACTATGTAATCATTTTCATTAACCCACACTATGAAAGACACCTTGAAAATAAAATAGAGGGAAAAGCCTGATGTCAAATATAGAAAATGAAATTCTGTTGATTTAATAATTTTTTGTTACCTTATTTACAAAAAATACTGTTATCTTTGAGGCTTTTTATTGTTTTGAATATATTGATTTTTGGAGGGGTACATGAAAAAGGGAAATATTGTATCTATAGAGAAAATATAAATAATATTTCTATAATGATTTGGTTTCTAGAGTTGGAACAAATTCAGAGGTAAGAACTATCATGAATGAGTGTACAACAACACATTATCTATAAAATACCTCTCCTCACCCATTATATTAGGATGTTTTAGAGGTTCCAAAATCCTTATGTGATGTACACATGATAAAAAAGCGTAGAAATTAATGCCATGGGATTCACAAATCATTATTTGCGATTTTCCCTAAATAACACATGACCTGCAACAATAACAGAATTCCATAAAATAAAAACATATGATTAATTAATATTCAATTAAATATTTCAATAAAAACAAAATATAAGAAAATTATCAGGTTAGATCAAAAAAATAAAAATCAGATAATGGTTCAAATGTGAAATAAATGTACATTGAAATAATAGTGTCACAATCACAAACTATGATACAGACACTACCCATCTCCAAATTCAACAACCAGACATCTTCATCATTGATCACCACAAGATATGTATGATTCAAGAACCTTCCTTATATATGAATATTAAAAATCTAAAAACACATCAAAGTGTCCCAAAAGGTTTTGACAATAACCTACAATTGGATTTACATAATGACATCCCAATATATGAAACTTGGGCCTGAATAAGTTAGCATATTTTATATAAAAAATGGATATCATGTAAAAATAGTTTATGTAAAGGATACAGTTAATGCATAAAAATTATCAAAATCAATACATCCACATTCCCTTTAATTTTAAATTTAAAATACTCATTCCATGGTATAGACACACAGATACACACACACGAACACACACACATAATGAATGAAAATCTCAAAACCCACAAGACTAAATATATCATTCATAAATTCAACACTAGAAGATATCCATTTGTGTCTTTAAAGTTATCTCTAATAACCTAGTCTTCATTAAAATGAACTCATACAATGAAATATGAACACGAATCACCATGTAATCTAAGACCAACATCCATATCAAATAGCTTTGAACACAAAATATTTCTTTTGAAAACCAAATTCATTGAAAACATCTAATCAAAACATATCATAATAATATTTCAAAACTAACCTTTCAAAATCACTTGAAATCAATGGATTTCCATATAAACTACTCAATATATTATTAAATTAGTGTAAAAAAAGAAAATTTGTTATCATTCAAGGTAATATGTTATTGACTGTTTCTGTGGGGAGAAGATAATAACTTCAGTTATTTATCACAATGGATCTTATAGGATTCTATAGATCAACACCATCTTATTATTACCCTTATAAACCCAGAAATATATTTTTAATTAAATTACTAACTCATATATTCAAATATATACACTATTCTATTGTTCCACAATTAAAATCTCATGGATATCCCATAAGATTAGGAAAATAAGAACCCTAACCATTTATTTCAATAAATTAACTCTAATATATTCATTTCGAAAATAGTCTAAATGTAGAAGGATTCAATAAATCAACAACGATAATCCTAGAAGTATAAATAAATAATAAATTAATCAAATTAATATGTTAAACCACTATACATAACAAAATTCTCTAGGTGTTAACGATTTATGGCATAAATTGAGAATTACATTGAAAATTCATCAAGGGTCACTTATACGTATATACACAATGCCTTAGAAATGTTTTTGGGAAGACCATACATCATGGAGAAAAACCACATATACGTCATAAAATTATTTTACAGACTAATAAAATCCCTTAAAATATTTACATTATAATCCCAAAATTAACAATGTAAATTGTCTTTAAAATTTTTTCTAGTTTCCGGCCCCAGGTTCATTCCATTATAAACCTCCAAAAAAACAACCAGATGGTGAACAAAAATCTAAAAAAAAGAATATAAAAGGGTAAAATGTTGGTGTTCCTAAAACTGACGGTGCTACAATACTAAGGTATTATTCCTATTAAAAGAGTTATGAATTTATGAAATTAATCAATTTGTAGGTTTCCGATTGAAATTGAAAATTATTTGAATTGATAAATTCTTTTTTATTATTGAATATTATTTTTTATTAGTTATCCAAAAAATATAAAAAAGATGATATAAATCATATACACACATTTGGGTAGATGATTGTGTAGAACAATTAGAGGAATAATGTATTTTTCATTCAAAATTGTATTAAGTGGGTGCCAATAGAAATGAAAAATAAATCATAACACAATTCTAAAATTCCTTTATGAAGTTATTATAAAATAAAGAATAGATTAATGTCTATAAATTATGATTCCATTATGATTTTGATTTATATATGGGTGTGTAAAAAATTTTGTAATCTATTTATAGGTGGTTATATTTGTTTAAGAAAATATAATAATATTTTTTATATGTTATGTAAAGGTAGGATAGATTTTGAACAAGCTAAGTGTGGTTAAAAAGCAACTAGTATTATGTAAGGAAAAAAATAAAATTATGTAATTTTGAACAAAAAAATTTGAAGGAAAAATAATTTTATGTAAGGGAAACTATTGTTATGTTATGGTGAAAGAGTGTCATGTAAAGGTAATATAATAATAATTAGGGTTTAAATAGTTATATAATGGAAATACATGGTAGGTATTACTAACCCAATGTTATCTATGGGTATTATAAATCTATGTAAGGGTAGAAAAATGTTATGTATGTTTTAGTTAATGTTATGTTATGGTGAACTAAAATTACATGAGGGTAAAAAAGGTAATTAAAGGTAATATGAAGTAATCATAAGGTTAATTTAAGGTAAATAAGGGTATGAAAAATTAACAATGTGTAATAAATTATTATTTTAAGGTTAAAATATAGTTATGTAATAAAAAACAATGTTAGGTAACAATAAAATAATGTTATGTAAGGATAAAAACATTATTTAAGGGAAAACAATGTTACCTAAGTATAAATAGAAACAAGTATATGTTATATAAGGGTAATCTAATGTTATATAAGCGTAAAAACAAGGTATATAATGGTAAAATAATGTTGTTTATGTGTGAAAAAAGATAATTAATGTTTATCCAATTTTATGTATTTGAAAAATAAAACTTCTTTACATAATATTGTTATTTAAATAGTTATAAATATAAATTATATTAACATGAAAACAATATCATTTAGTAACATTCACTTAGTTTCAATTAATGTTAACATATAAGAATGTATATACATTGATTTAATATGATGATACATATTTAAAAAAATTGAAATATAACTATTGTTGTGAGAATATAATGAAAATAAATATAAATAAAATTTATTATCCATACATGCTCGATCCAAATAGAATGTAACAAAATAAAACTAACAAAAAAGATAAAAATATACCAAAAATATACAGAGACCAAAAAATACAAAAAAGAATAAATTGAACCAATCTATAACTATCTTGATATAATTAAACTACATTTTAAAAATATTTTACAAATAAATCTAAATAATATGATATATTGAATGTAACTACCACTAAAACATTAATTGAATGAAAAAATGAATAAAAATGAAGTAATCCTATCAACAATAAATGTGTCAAACATATTATTATGATAAATTTACCAAACAGAACTAAAACATAAAAAACATTACTAATATTAATTAATAATTTTTAATAATGAATAAATGAAAAAAATGATGACTTGAATCAATAAGTTTCAAATTTACCAAAACAATTCTCACTCAGATGTATATGATCCAAAAACAGTGGAACCAATAAAATAGTATTTTACATAATATAATTATAGAAAAAAAAATCCAAATACAGATTAAACAAAAAATAAAAATGTTTTCATTTTAGTTTGATAGATTAATGTTTCATATAGTTGGGGATAATAAAAGGATTTTCTATGAAATTTCATTCACATTGTTTTGGTAATTGTTAATGAAATATTTGTTAAAATGGCATAATTTTTTTAAAAAATAAAGCATTATTGATTAATAGTTTTGTACATTCAATATCATTATTGAGGGTGGTATTGATCATTGATGGCTGTGTGAATCATGAAAAATTATTGTGTACATACTAAAATAATAATGATGGATGTTTTGTAAATGAATAGACCAAACAATAGATTTTATTTTTTTAATATTTTTATTTAAACTATTAAAATATATATTTTTATTTAAATATTATATATATATTCAAAAAAATATTCATTGTAGGACCTCAATTTTCAGTATGCTGATATCGTTGGACTGAAAGATCAATTGCACCTGTTATTAAGAGATGATCACCCTCACAGAGTATTCTCTTAACCAGATATGAGTATTTTCACCACTGTATATTGGCCCATTTATGTTTACACTAAATATTTTGGTAACACTTAGATGGAGACAATCATGTAGTGAATGTATAGGGAAGTTAAAAAAGTGTATATGGTTTAAAATAGCCATGAATCAGTATGAATGAAGTCAAAATACCAAAAAGAAATAAATGACAGTTATGAAAGAATTATGAACATCCCTTCAACCAGATACAACATTGTATTTTTATACAAGGATTTAATTGATGTCTTCATTATATGATGCACTGGATGATAGTGATGATGGTCTTAGTGGGGGTCAGGATGGTGACTTTCCTAGAGACATTTATGAGGATGGGAGAATTTATTGCAATATTGATGGTGATAAAGGTGATGATGATGACGATGACAGTGATAATGGAATTACCAATGATGAATATTGTGGTGATTTTATTGATGATAATTTTGGTGATGAGAGATAGAATTTTCCATTAAATTTCTGACTAATATCTATGAAACGTTATTTTTTAGGATAGAATATAATTACATATATGTGTTATGATTTTTTTTAGTAATCAACTAATAAAAAATTAAATATAAAATATGTATACTATAGTAAATATTTATTGTGATTGCATCAGTTTATTAACATGTTTCATGATTTTTCAATAATGGACTTCAGTTGTTTGATGTGTTATTGTAGGTTTTGTGGGTGTGTTCTAGTTCTCGCATAATATGTGTGGTCTTGATGGTGTCTTTAGAAGAGTATGGTTATACTAATATCTTAATAAATATTTTTTATAGTATGTACGCACACATATAAATAAAACCATTAGAAGAAAAGAAATATTGGGGGGGGGGGGGTTATAACAATAGTTTCCAATAAATAGTTGGTATAAATATAACCTCATTGACTTTTTTCCCACAATTTAGGAAACATTTGTTATAGGTTATAACATTGGTATCCTAGACTATACAATTGGTTATACCTCATCAGTATATAGAAAATTAAACCAGTGTGAGATATATTTTATTTTTATTAGGAAGAATCATTTATATTCTTTTATTACTACCTATTGAGTTTCTGTTTCATTATTAATATAATTTATGGGGTTTGAATATCCTTATAATGTTAATTATTTTAATGTATCTTCGTTAAATGTAAATCATGGTTTTTTTGGTGTACTAACTCTATTTATTGAGATATAATACTTATTCAGTATCTTCTTTTATATATTTTCAGTGTACTAAACCTAATGATTATGTTTCCTTGTATATTTTCTTCTTCGTTGTGTATAATGACTCTGTCATTATATAAATTTTCCAACATGAATTTATTCATCATGATGTATATCATTTTTTATAATAATTACCATTGTCTTTATAGATAGTTTCCCATACATTCCTTAAATTTCCTTACCTTTGACAGTTATCATTTAGATTTCAAACCCCATTAATTCATTTTCTGAACTGACCAATATATTTCCGACACGCTATATTAAAAATTATTTAGTGTATATTTTTTATTATTTGGGTTTTTAATAATTTTATTCAATTTTTTTATATAAAATCCCATTCAATATAGTATATTTATTGTTCACTCTATAGTTTCATTGATAAACATGATTTTACGTGAAATATCTATTATATAATTTTATTTTACAAATTTATGTGATTTAATATTCTTTAACTTCTCTTTTTTGATTTCATTATTTCATTTTAAAAAATCTATTAATTAATATTCATTTTAAAAATAATTTTTTTTCAAAATATTTTCAGTTGTCCTATATAAAACAATTATGTATTTTAAAAACATTTTTTTTAGATATCTTTGAATAAATTTATTTTGAAAATTCTTTCATTTCGATTTCTCAAAAGATACAATTTTAAAAATTAAATTTCAATGGGACCTATAAATTTTTCACCTAAAAAAATGTAAAAATAATGTTCTATAAAATAATTTTTATATTTTTATATTATTATCCTAAGTATCAATAAACTTATTGTATCCATGGAAGATACCATTCATGTATCATGCAATAAAAGTATTATAATTTAAACTTTTGGGATTATTTAATCTTGTATATAAATAAATTTCATACATAGGTAAATTTTCATGATACCATATAGACATGTTTAGAAATCCATTTTTCCATCTATAATTTCTATAAGATGTGATTCATATTTTTTTCATATAGAAAATATATGTATGATTTATAATTAGTGAGATACTATATCACCCTCCAATACATTGATTATGTGTCCATATCTAATGTGATTATAATTGTTTATGTGGAAATTATCTTGTTATTCTTTATTCCTAGGGTTATCTGTGGAAATGATTGTGTTATGATTTTTTCACATGATTTTATTATGTACAAGATTTGTATTATTCCCATTTTTGTGAGTGTACTGATAAAATATAGATTTTTTCTTAGGATTTTTGGTTGAAATGATAATTTATAAAGTATTTCACATGATTGTTAATTGACATGATCATGTATAGGTTTTACCAAATAATTTTCCATAGAAATTCTCACATAAGGATTTATTCAGAAATCACTATGTGGCGATGATTGCATATTTCATTGATCAAAAGATTTGGTGTCTATATGATGTAATATTTCATTGTTCATGTGTTCATAGTTTAAAATACTTATTTTGAATTTAAGGGACATATTTCAATGATTATATTACTTGCTTAATGATTATTCTCACACATTCATATTTTAAGGTACATTTTTTTCTTTTGAGATTAAATTTCCTTCAATCAGGACATATGTAAAATTGTTATTACACTACTAAAAATACATCCTTTAACAGTGATGATATTTATTAGCGCTAGAAGAAAACACTAATAAATGAAATATTTATCAATGAAAAAGATTGTTTTAATACATTAATCCTTTTACCCTCGCATTTATTTTAGCCTTCACAATCGAAATCATTATCAGAGCTTTTCTTATAGCTAATAATGTGAATCCTTTATCTGAACATTATTATTGGAGCTGTAAAAGGTTATATTTTATTAGTGCTTAGGTTTTATTATTGATAAAGGGTACAATTATTCAATGCTTTATGATTAGATTTGATAAATATTACATTTATCAACATATTTTTAACACTGATAAAATCAAAAAATGAAATAAATAAAAAATATAAATGTGTTTATTAAAAATATTATTAATTATACTGTTGATAATAATGAATTTGTTTATTACATATTCGTAAATATTATAAAAATTATTAATTAGATAATTATAAAAATTAATTTTATTAAAATGTATGTATTAAATATATAGATATATATTAATGTATATAAATATGATTTATATATTGCAAAATATTTATGAACATCACATTAAAGAGCCATATATTAATTTAATAATGGTGTAAAATTAAAAATTAATATGAATTAAAAATTTTAACTAATTACATTGTACTTAACATATAATCACATATCGTTTGATTTTTCAATTTAATATAGATAAAATTTGTGATATATTGATTTCAAATATATGCATTTAATTCATTTTTATATACAATATGCACACACACATAACCTATGGATTATTTCAATTTTGTTAATGTGTACTTATACTCTTAATTTATTAAATTTAACTAATTTTTAACATATATACATGCACTAAAAATTAGATATTCATTAAAAATGTTAAAAACATATTTGTTAAAAAATATTTATAAACAAAAAAATTTATAAATGTATAGTCAATATATTTAAAAAATCATATTTTTATAATTAAAAATAAATAAATATTTTTTAAAAGAATATATATATATTTATAAATAAATAATTACATTTCTTTAAATAATTAGTAAATTTATAATAAATTTAACTAAATAATTAATATATTTACTATATTTATATTGATATAGATTTATTAAAAATATATGTATCATTTTATAAATAAATATTATGATATGAATAATATTTTTTAAAAATATTTCTATAATTGGAAATAAATATTTATAAAATTATAAAAAATATATTTAAAAAATATATTTTCACTATATGGAAATTTATATATAATTATTAAGTATTTATAATTTTTTATAAATTCTATATGTATATTCATAACTATAAATTCATTAATAGTGCTTCAGTAATAAGTGAGGATAAAATAATATTTATCAGTGCTTTTTTCGCACTGATAGAGATGAGGATTTATTAGTGATAAATAAAGCACTGATATAATTAAAATTTATCTGTAATCTAATTTTAGCACTGATAAATAATGGATTTATCAGTACTTTTTTTCTCTGATAAATGTGTCCTTACTTATTTTAAAACCCTAACCATTTGAGAACATTTCACGATATAACGATTTCTGCGGAAGCCACCCAATGTTAGCGCCCCTCCCCAATGAATTTAAGGTCGAATCAAACTACTTGAATGCCTCAGAATATTTTGTCTAACATTTTATCATGGTCTTCAACTTTATTCAACCTAACGAGGTAGGCATTTTTATTTTTTCTGTATTTTTGTTTAATTTTATTATTTATTCTTATATGATTTATTTATGAACTATTATTTATAATTTTTTTGATCTATTATTTTATGATATATTTTTAGTCTATTTCTTTCTATTTACTAATGATGTATGATTGGATTTTATACCAACTCTTGTTTTGTATTTTTTTGATAAATAGGACAATAGGTTTTGTTATTATGATGCCTCTTAATGCACTCATGCACATTAAATATTAGATATAGCGAGAAATTTCCTTCACTACTTGCAATTAGTGTGCTCCAATCAGAAAATTAGATAGAGGTTTTAATATATCTCTCTGTATCATGTGTTCTACTGGTTGTTTTATTTGTTGGAATTTTTTCAATGACACCTATAACCAACGACATTTCCTATTTTTGGATCAGGGTGGAGGATAGATAAAAGGTGTTTTTATGTTTTCACCCACAACTGATCATCTTTGTACATCTTTTAGAAGGTAAGGAACAAGCATTGAATCAACTTTGATTTATAGCATGATGGTTTTTCTCCTCTTTTGATTCTTTAGGAACTTTTGATATTCACAAGTTTTTTCTTTAAACATATTGGTGGTGTAACTAAATTTCACGTTGTGCGGACTCATTGTATAATTCTTTATTTATTTTAGGGGGTGTGGAATTGGAAATTAACCCTTACACATGTTTTTCCAAATAACAATTTACTGCTTGATACCATTATTTATAACTTCATAGTGTGTATTAAGAAGAAATTTTATCTTTTGATGCAATTTTCATCTTTTTGGCCACATCTTGAATCCTCATTCAGCCTAGTGATCTTCTCTAACCATCATATGAAATATATTTCCCAATTTAATATAATTTCCATTAAGTTCATCTTGGTTCCCATCTTTTCTTCTAGTTAAATATCATAGTGGACATCCACTGGATACATAATTAATATGGAAGTAATTTTTTGAATAATTTCTCTAAAATTATTTTAATAATCTGTAAAATTATTTAATAAATAATTTTCTAACATCACAGAAGTGAATATATTCTAAATAATTAAGGGAAAACAAGAAAAATACCCCTAAAATACGAAATAAAATCACATTTATTTTTAAAATTTTATATTGCTCATCTATTTGCCCTTTGTTTTCAAACGGGTCATCTTGTGTGTATTTAAACCATATTCCCTATTTTAACTTATTTTGAGAACATTAAAATCTATATTTATGAACCCTATAGATTGGTGATGATCCAAAATTAGATTCATGGAAATTAGTTGACATGTGATTATGAATATGGAGTAAAACTGTTTGTTATGTTTGTAAATAAGCATGAAAACGAACCTTCAAAAATCCGTTGTTCGTGTTTACAATGTTGTTATTCCAGAAAAATTAGTCCAAATGAGTTGGAAGAAAATTTGATTTTTCATGGAATAGCTAAATGATATAAATGATGGACTAAAAATGTGAAAAAAAAGTATGTGGACATCAATTTGGATGATACTATGACTTATGAATCTTTTGATATGAATGACTTTGTAAAAGATAATGTAGGCACAAGAAAGAAATGACAATGGAAATTGAAGATAACCATTGTGATTATCCAATGTTTTATGTGGTGTTAAATAGTTGTTCCATGATATCATTGTATACCATTTATACTAAATATAGAACATTGTCAGATGTATTGATGTTATATATTATGAAAGGTAGCAAGGGATGGAGTGACACCAGGATTACATAACTACTTGGTAATCTCAATGATATGATACTAGAAGAAAATGTACTACCATACTGAATATATTAAGCAAAATAAATGTTATGTTCAATGGGTATGATCTCTAAAAAATACATTTTTTCCCAATTATTTCATATATTATCCCAACTACCATGAATCAATCATGAAATTCAATATGTGTGGTGCAGATCGAGACTAGAAATATGAATCATGTCCTTCAAAATATGTAGGGTATATTCCTATATTTCCACGGTTTAGAAGATTATATGGATGTTAGGAAACTGAAACAAAATTAAAATGGAATGAGGATTCAATAATTAAATATGGGAAGCTACATATTCTATTTGATTATACATAGATGAGTAAAAATTGATTTAGAGTTTTCTATATTTGGAGATTAGCCAAGAATCATTAGTATTGCGTTATCTACAGGGGGAATAAATCATTTGGGTTTATAGATTAGTACTCATAGTACATGGAATGTCATTTTGGTAAATTATAACTTCCTATCATGGTTATTCATGATGCCCAAATTCATTATTTTGTCTCAACTAATATCTAGGCCAAAGAAACACATTAATGATATTGATGTCTATTTGGATCCATTGATCGATGATCTGAAATTGATATGGGATACATGTGTTATAATGCATGATTCTCTTATATGTGATGAATTCACATTGAATTCCATGCTATATATAACGGTAAATGACTTCCTCACATATGGAAATTTATTTGGCTAAAACATTGATTACATGTTGGGGAGTCCCATTTTTGAAAAATGCACACACTCAGTTCAGTTGAAATATTCCTGAATGACTATGTTTTTATGAAATAATTTTTTTTTACATGAATGACATAAATACTAATCATGGATGATAGCTTTCGATGGGAGTAGCATTTAAGATACAATAATATCTCCATCAATGGGTGATAAACTAAAAAAAGTAAAAAATATTGACACTGATTTGAGTAGACTATTATTGAAAAACCATAAAAAATCCTATTGGATGAAAAGTCAAATATTATTTGAATTTTTGTATTGGAAATGTTCGTATTTCAAACATTATCTTAATTTCATGCATGTAGAAAAAAAAGTATTTGATTGTTTTGTGGGAAAGTTACAAAATAATAATAGAAAAATAAAATATGGAACCAAGGATAGGTTACAATTGATTAAAATGGGGATAAAGGAAGATTTGGTAGTGGCGATGGGTAAAAGGAAGAATATTCTTCCTCCAGCAGCTTACACTCTATCTAGATAGGAAAAATTGGAATTTTTTATTTTCCTTACGAGTGTAAAATTTCCAAACAGGTGTTCATAAAATATAAATATTGTTGTTTAAATGACTAATATGAAGTTTAAAGGACTATAATCACACGACTATCTAGTTTTGATATATATTTAATGAATTTTTCTTTACATTGAATTATAACTCAAAATATATGACATACATTTACAAAACTCAGATTTATTTTCAAATCCATATGCAGTAAATTTTTTAGATCGGGAAAAGTTAACCATCATGAATAAGGATATTTCAAACATATAATGTGATTTAAAAATGTTATTCCAACCATCATTATTTGATATAATTGTCCACCTTATGGTTCAATTGGTCTGAAAGGTTCAACTATGTGGTTATATCGATTACATATTGATGTACCCCACTGAACAGTATGTTAATATTCTGAAACAGTTTTTCAAGAATCGATGTCAGGAAGAAGGTTGTATTGAATAATAATATATTTTTAAAGAAGCTATTAAATTCAATACTAATTCCCTATCATATGTTGTAATAACCGGTCTCCTAAAGTCTCATCACCGTGAATACGTTATGGGAAAATGTATTTCTGGAAGATATGTTGTCTCAATTACCTTGATAGAGTGATAGAAAACATATCATTGCATAGTACATAATAGTGAATATGTTTATCCATACATTTAATCCCAAATATAAATTCTTATATATTTTAATCAATCAAGAGATAAAACGTGGATATAAAATACACATAATCAATAATTTATAGGATGGTTCTGAAATCAAATTTATAAAGAGTTATCTGATAATCATATTTCAATTACCGAATGAATTCAATGGCTAGCCTGAGGAACAAATGAAAATGTTAAATCTTACACATGTTTGGTAGTCAAGGGTTATGAGTTCTATATTAAAGGACATGATGACTTTATTATGATGAAAATAATGGTGTTATGCTTGTGGAAGAAGCAATGAAAATATCTGCTTCCATGTATATAAATCCTATTTATTAAAATATGTCATATTTTGGCATTACAAAATAAATATACGTGTTTGAATGTACAACATTTCAAGTTCCACATTTACACCGTAAATTTTGTTGAAAATATCAATGGAGTGAAAGTTGATGAAATTGGATTTTTGAAGGTGAATTTCAATATATAAGTGGAAAACGATGAGTTGTTCATAATGGAATCAAAATAAATGAATGAATTTTATGTATATGATCCAAAAAATCTTGTGTTGATTTTTTACTGGCGACTAAAACAAATTAAAGTTTTGGTTATAATTCATTCGAGGATGACCCTTTCATTTGGACATTACAATATTTTCATGTTGTTCCCAATGTAGAAAATGTATTGTATGTTAGAGGTGACCACAAAGAGGGGACTTGGATTCTAATAAGAAGAACCAAAACCTTGAAACTTTTAAAAAAATAAATTGAGTTCTATGAGAAGGTATCTATTTTTTATTATATTTTGTTATTCTTCATAATATGATATGTTCTCTAATGCATTTACAAAATCTATATTTAATGTTTGAATACTCTTGCAGACAATATATTCTTCACATGACCATTATACCAATCCCTTCGAAGAAAAAAATATAATGAAGTAAAACCTTTGGAAATATGTAAAGGTAATGTTATGATATACAATCTCTATTTTATTGAAAAATTATATAATGGAATATTGATGTCATTTTCATTATTCTTTGAAGAGTGTTTTATATTGTTACTAATATATTAATTGTTTTCTTATATAGGTATGTTATTTTTCTAGAGTATGGAGTGGTTTTTTTGGAAATATTTTTATTCATGTGAGGATAAAAATACTGCATAACATTGTTGTTTTTTAATATATGAAATAATTTGTAGTTATGTAATTTTATAAACCAATGTTTAAATAGGCTATAATATTGTTTTTCCTAGTATTTTTGTTATAAATTTAATTTCATTAATATTCAAAATTGGGACATATTTTGTTTATATTATATGTGTTTATGGTGTGTTTCTATTTCTATAGTGTGTTGTAATATTACAGTATAGTATGCCTCTTTATCAGCACTTTTAGAAGCAGTTATAAAAGAGACATTTATCTGTTCTTCTGAAATCATTGATAAATGTCTACTTTATCAATACTTCTATTAGTGCTGATAAATGGCCTTTATCATTTATTTTACTATTATAAATAAATGAATCCTTTAGTGGGGTTAAATTAATTCTCTTGTAAATTATATCTTTATCATTTCTTTTTTAGCATAGATTAATAGACCCTTTATCTACACTTTTTCATTTCTGATAAAAGACCTGTGCTTTTAACATATCTCAAGTTATCAAATCATTTATAGAATTGATAAAGGACATTTCAATCATTTTTAAAGTCCATTTTTATAGTTTTGTTATTCTATGTTCATTTAAGAATATATTTCTGTTTTAGTAGTGTTTTTTCATAAGAATATGATCAAATCCTTGATGAAACTCTGATAAATTTTTTCCTTACCGGTTCTTCAAGAACACCCCTTTATTTTGTTTTTTTCCCAAGGTTATGATTATATATAAAACCTATTATATGGAAATTAGAGAGACTAGTATGGTTCAATTATTTTAATATTTTATCTTACTTTCAAAACTATGTTTCAAATTTATATTTTCTACATTGTGACTAAACTATCCAGTCTTGAAATTATTAGATGATTTTGGATTACTAGTGTCTACCATATAGTAATGTTTTAAAATAAATGTAGGTTCATTTCACATTTTATCATATCCATTATTAATGTATTTTTTTCAACTCTTGACCTTGGATTATAGTTCTAGGGACCCTTAGTTTGTTTCATAATCAGGTTTAGTTATTTTAGGGGATTAGACTATGTTTTTTATTAGGAAGTGATAAATTTAATGAAAACACTAGGTATATGTCCAATAGATAATCATAAATATTGGATAACATCTATATTTTCTAGTAAGTTAGATATTGTGAGGTTATACTATAAATTACATCCTTATCTGGATATTGGATAGTGGATATGGATAAAGCATATATTTTTAAGGCACCATACACTATATAGAAACATTCCACATATAGTATTGAGTTGTTCCATTTTAAATTATATAAATCGGAATTGTACCTAGTTAAATTTTGTTTCATTGGTTCTTGTAGGATAAAATGAGGTGAACGTGAAAGTAATACTAATGGAATGTGGTGAATAACTGATTTAGTTCCACCGGTTATCATTTAGAGTACATTAACTGCCTCCTGGATAGGGTTGTAGCATAGTAAGGCTATAATAATACCACTTGATATTTAATGAGACCCACTAGCCCTCTAGTGGACCCATTGTTGAATGATAATCCATTATGAATCCCATCCAACCGACCAGTGGGGTTTCTATAAATCAATCAATTCTAGTTATCACCACTGGCTAACTAGAGGCAATGAGATTCTAGCTGAAGATGCATCTCTATGATTAGAAAAGTAAGGGTTGAAATATATTTTTTTATCCTAAATCCACCATTTATTTCTCCAATCTCCCTCCTCCAAACCAATATATTGTTTAATTATTTTTAAGGGTCCTCTATAGCTTACATGACTTATATATTTCATGTTTTCAATCAACATATTTTTTTATTCCAAACAACAACAATTATTTATTCATGACTATGATTAATTATTTTCTCTCATTTGTTGAAGAATTTTCTTCTTACATTACTAACATATGGGAATAGAAAACACTAATTTTTTATTCATAGTGTTGTTAGTTTATTTGATAACTTAATCAATTGAAATTTTTTCACTATTATTAAGTTGGTGGTCTAAAACAACTCCTTGTGTCATGTTTTTATTTTAAATATGTAAAATATGTGGGATTCTATGGGATTACCATTTTTATTTCATCTTATAATTATAATCCACTGGAATTGCAAGAATCGTCAATATTATACCTTCCTTGGATCCTTTCGGGTCTATTGGGAACTGATAACCTTGACATTAGACCACCCGAGAGGTGTGACACTACATGATCCAATGATAGAACCTATAATTTATGAACCTATAGCCTTGTAATTTTAATATAAAATTATTTATAAGAGTGGACTATCTTGTGAATTTTAATATTATATTAAATTTTTTTATTGTATTATCATTGACATACTGGAATAAATGTTGTAATTTGATTACTAGCATGAAACCAATAATTCAAGTTTTTGTTGGATTTGTTTTTGAACATGGAATATCGAAATAAAGGAATGATTATTTGGATTTGTATTACGTTGGTTATTATTGAATATAGTGAATGGGATAGGAATTTTGTTGTATATTTGTTTTTATTGGATCCATTTTTATTTTGATACTTGTAATATTTTATTATGCTTATTATAGGAATTCTACTTAGATCTGATGTCAACAAAATATATAACTGTACCTTGTCTTTGTATTTATCATTGAATATGTCGGTACATAAAATTTGTAATTCCCACTAGGAATGGGATTTGAACTTTGGTCTACTATGATCATATTTTGTAATTGGACTTTGGAATGGGAAACTTCCTCGGCTCAACATTGATTATATATAGATACATCTTCCATCATGTATTAGCATGATTGACTAACCATGAGTGTCACCCTAGATCATGATGGTCAAAAGGTTTATTTATATTTTCAATATTTAATGTTAAATAATGCCTATTTATATCATATATATTTATATATTATTACTCGGATTAGATTTAATTAGAACCTTTTAGTAGTGAAATATATATTTTTAACAACACACTCTCCTACCTGTCATTTGGTTCAATCTAATACATCATAAGTGTCCATTTAGAAAGTGGAAATGTGATGTGTGATTTATTGATTGATTTTATTTCTAGTAGTGGATCTTAGTGTTTGGGCCTGGTATAGGAGTCATGACTATTTTTGGGAGTCTTGTTTTTATAATTTTTCCTTCTATTAATTTCTGAAATAAATTTCATTATTATATTTTCAATGAAAAATATTATGGAATTACATGGTTCATTATATTTATTTATATTACAGATTTCTAGTTTAACTATAGCTGTTTATTTATATTATTCTATTTAACATGTTTCCAATGTGATTTTTATTTGGTAATAGAGGGTACAGTCTCCCTAATATATTTATTTGATAGTCACAACTATTTTTTATCATATTGTATATGGAACAGTTCACTTTGAGGTATCTTGGTGACTCGTCATGGTAACATGAGAGATAAATGGGGAAGGGGCATTGTTGTGTGGTATCAAATGGGGTCTTTTCTATTTATATAATATTTTATGAGAGGTATATTGGATAATAGGATGTGAAGGGGCTATGTAATGAGTTCTTACATGGGGTTAGATAACCCATCTATAGGGAAATTCAGATGTTGAATAAGAAGGGATTGTAGTTATTGATATTTTCTTCTTATAATTGTGATGGTATTTCACCTTGGGTGATTAATTTATTGTATGATGTTACAGTTTTTAATGAATTTACATATGGGTTTCTATTACTTAAGGTGTGTATTAGTTCATCATAGGTTGTCTTGACGGAAATATTGAAAAATTCATCACTCATTATAGAAATATATTTATGACAAATAGATCAGCCTATCTAAATTTTGAATAAATTTCATAACATCTGTAATAAAAATGAATCAAATGAATCTTCTAAAATATGATTAATTCAAATATTAATCATTGAAATTAAGATAATGTTTATCTATATTTATCATTTTTCTCCTATGGATTCTATTTGAAAATGATTTACAACATTGGATTTGAGGTGTGTGTTGACCCTTATTGAGTATTGCCAACACATAATCATCGGTATTAACATTAGTAGATTTTTGACAAGTATAAAAATCACATGTTGTGATAGATAATTCATTGACCTCCAATGAATCTAATGGATGATCAGTTATATGATAATTTCTTCTACTACATGTGATCAATGGAAATAGAGACCAATTATGTTGGTCATTGGATGTCTAATATAATAATGGTGTTCTAACTACAACACCCATGAACTTTTACTAGAATGAATGGTTATAAAGTATAAATATTTTGGACTCAGTCTATCCAGATTATCTTGAGTCATATAGAGACACCCATAAAGAGGATGGTGAATCTTTCTACCTATATGCTCTATGAGTTGGCAATGAACATGTGGGACATCAATGTACAACGTGTAAAACATCATTAGATTACCTATAATGGAGATAATAAAAAGTTACTGAGTCAAATAAACCAATATATGTTGAGGGATGAGTGGTATTGGGAATTAGTGTACCTGTATAAGGGGAATATTTCTGTGATAGACTATGATGGATGTGATACTAACCAATATAATTTTTCAGCAACCCTGGAAGGTGATAAGATAACCATGTTGAAGTGAATCTAGTATGAGATTCAGTATGAAATCAAGTTGTAGGTTAATGTATTACATTTGAAAAACTTATCAAATATGATGAACTCTTCTATGATCACTGAAAATTAATTAAATGTTGGACTTTTTAGTGATTATAATTTTCCATCTGGATGATCAGGGAGTTCTTATTAAGGTGATACGAAATGCCTATTTTTTTAATTTCAACATGTGAATTAAATAATAGAGAAATCATGTGATTGGAAAAAAAATAAATAGACCATATCAATGGGTATTTTTTTATATATTGTTGGGATGGACAGAGGGATAGGATGTTTTAATTCCATATTGTTGATTTTTGAGCTTCTACTAAGATGGTCTGCATTAATATTTTTTTCAAGAGAACTCAACAATCTAGTAGTGTGGGGGATCATGTATGAAAAAATGATGATCCTAAATTTGTTTGTGCTGTATTTTTTTATTAGGTTATAATGTTTTGAAACACTTGAACTACATATTTTTTTAATTAATAAAAAAGCGTGGAAGTGTGTCTGTGTGTTCCCAAGATTAGTAAAATATGATAATTATTGAACTATTCATAAATTCAAATGATATGTTCCAATTTAAAAAGGAGAATTTATATTGTTTTCAAAATTTTAGAAGGTTAACACCATTAAAATATGTATTTTCATAATGATATTTTTAGATAAATTCCATGTATAATATATTATTTCATGTGGTTATTTGATTTACATTTTAGGATATTTAATAGAATAATTGAATATATTGTTAGGAATTTTCAATACCCTAAAGATATTACTTTTTCACAATGATTTATAAGGACGTATATATATGTATTTGAGAAGTATTACCATGAATATTTAGGATAACTTATTTTTTGAGTTATCCTTTATAAAAAAACATAGTCCAACCAATTATAGACAAAGACCCACCAAATCCACTCATGTGTGTCTTATGTTATACAACATGATAGGTAGGATAAATTGACTAGTCAAGGAGGCAGTTGAGTGCATGAGGGATTTAATATTTCATATATGTAGCACCTGAGGAATTCATAATGTGAACATTGGTTGTACACATTTCTACCCATGTGGATCACATAATTATGTTGTGTGGACTATATGGTGTGTGTGTGTATTATTTCTAGGTTCGGACCATAGTGGTGGGATGTGAGGTTCTTGAATTGGTGATTCATATTATGTGGGGAATGGATGGGATGAAAAAAATTAAGATTATAGAACCACAATTTTTTTATCATTTTAATATTATATTGATATGTCATTATCATTCGATCAACACAAATCAGATGATCCACTATACTTCATGACATCATCATCCTCCTTATATTATTATGGGTGTCTACTATCAGTTTATTAACGATATAGTTAACATCAATATATCTATGATGAACCATTATTTATCAAAGAAAACAAGTATGAAATATCGATATATAATGTCGAAATTTTTTTCCAGAAATATTTTTTTGGAATGAAAAAAAAAATCAAAATAGAGATCATATACCATGATATAACATGAAATTACACTTAATTTCTATGCATATGAATTTATGACGGAGATTTAAATAGGTCATGTGATCTCTAACACATTCACTTGAGTCATTTATACATAACAACAAGTCAATGTCCTATAAGAAGACATTTTAATATTTTTTAAATATTATAAAGCATAAATGTATGAGATCATAGGATATTTAATAATAAATATTGATTCAACAAATTAATCAAAAAATAAAAATATAATAGATGAAAAAATTCTGTAGTTATGGTGGTGATATTTTGGTTGTGAATTTCTTATAAAAACTAATGTATTGAATTTTAAAACCTCATGATGATATTAGGTCGATCACTCATTTTCCATCATGAAAAAAAGACTATATATGTTATAAAATGTTGAAATAATCCATCATGTATCCACTTATGTGTGTGAGGTTTCATTCTCATCAATTATATAGTATAAAGGGTGATATTGTAATGTAATTACAATGCATCACGATTTTAGATGAAATAGTTAATCTAGGATTTCTACACAATATAGAACTTGTGAAAATATATCTTTTTCTTGATTTATTTTTTAGTAATCCATGATCACACCATTAATTATAAGGAATAAAAAAGAGTACCACATGATATGTTCATGTTAGGTGGAATAAAAAAACTACATGAAGTTCAAATAATAAATATGAATTTTTTTTCCAAGAAATATTTTTTTAGTTATTAATATTAAAAAAAATTCATATGCTAAGAAATGTAAACATCAGTAAAAAGAAGAAACTATCACTAATATTAGTGACTAGTATCTTAAAATGTGAATTAATATTAATATTATTAAGAGGATACTATCTTTTCTAAATTAAATATATTATCATTTGGGTTTGGAATAAATTCAAGATATTCAATATTAAAAATATTCGTTTGATTTAATTAGAGGAAATTAAGAGGGTGGATATTTTCTTACAACAAATTTTAGATAGATCATTTACTTTTTGGAATAATAGACAACATAGTATATTATTTTAATTTAATAAATATATTCAAAATCATTATTTTATATTAAATAATACTTTTTATAAACTTTTTGTCACTTCATAAGGTAAATGATAATATCATATAATCTCTTACTTCAATGATTATTAGTTCATTATACATGATTGGTGCCGAAAAATGGGTCTGAAGAAAATCAATTATCTATGATTCCTTTGATTATTATAAGTAATATGATTATGAGTGGGATGATAAAAACTATATAGAGGGTACAGATGCATCCCAATTAGAGGTGATCATTGATAAAATTCATAATATTCATTTATAATTATTCTTTTTTATGCTTTCATTCTAACTATTGTTAGAGGAGATAAGATAACTATTAATAAAATATTTAATGGAGGAATTAAAATGGATAAAATTAATAATGTGAAAAAAAACATCCCACAATAACTCACCGCTAACCATAGAATGGTCAACCAGATGTGATCCTAAAAAATTATCAATGATAGTAAAAATACATATTGGATAAGTTAATTTTAATTTCATGGAATATTTTATATATCAATTCAAAATGGTGTGAATGCATGGTTTAATTGTATCTATTACAGATCATAACATTATCTCAACCAAAATAATGATTAACTGAGGGTTGAAAAAATTGATACATATGTAGAAGATATCCCTCTTATGAAAAGAGGCTAGTGAATCAGTTTCCAAGTGAATTATTTATAATAAAGACAAGTCAGATATTGGATTTAATGATCTAGTAGTTTGTTATAATACTAATGAAAAGGAAAACATTTTACCCTATTGTTGTACGTCATCCATATAATAAGAGGATGAAAAATAATATCTTCATTGAATTTTTCTTAGGAAGATCAATGTATTAGTAGAATTCATCATATATCTGTTATGTTTAGTGATGAATGAGTTACAACATTGAATGAAATGTTGTATAACATTTTTAAAGAAATAGTCACTTTTATTTATTTATAATTCAAATAAAATAAGGAAGAGATCACTGATCTTGAATATAATCTAGAGAACTCATAGAACATTTTTTATGAAATAATATTTCCAATATAAATATCTCCAAGAAAATTGTTCCAAATATGTATAGATTTTTTGACCTGATTACCTAATATCTAGTTTTGTAGATTGGTGGTTAACTAAAATTCATGATAAATAAGATTATAATAAGTAATTAAAAAATAATAATCATTCAATGTAATTTAAATGAAAATCTTTTACTGAAGTCTTTTTTTTCACAACAAAAAATCAAAGAAAACATGATCAAGGAGCATGAAACTTCATTGTTGCTGAATCATAAAATAAATGATTACGAACTCATGAAGATCCATAAATTAACTAAAAATATTAAAATTTATAAATGTTGAATAAATTAACCTAAATATAAAATTTCATGATCATGGTGTCAAACCAGTTAATATTTAAAAAAATTAGGCAACATTAATAAAAATCAAGTGTATGAGTGGTTCCTAAAAAAGGTACATCCATGAAAACATATATGGAGTCATATTATCCCAAAAACATTCATCTGGTATATATAATATATTATATTCACTGAATGATCAATCCCATGATTTATTACTGAAAAAGGATCCAACCACATAAAATGATATATAATTTTTCTAATTTTGGTTTTATACATAGTTAAGGTGTAAAATTAAAACCTATGAAATAGTGGGTGATGGAATATAATGATGATACACAAATAATTTTTTTTGTGAATATGGATCCAATTAAATGATATTTCACCCAAAATATGTTCATCATAATAATGAAAATAAATAAAAATACAATGCATTCCATTTTGAAGAAAACTATTACATTAAATGAATGATAATGATTTATTCCAAAACTTTTGGTATTTTTATAGATTCATGCATATGAAAAATGGTTTCTTATATAATATTATATAATTTAAAAAACAATTAAAGCCTACATCATGGGGGTGAATGGATGTTTTGATGAAAACTTCATGTAAGGAATGAAATAATCTATCTGTTATAAATATATTTTAATCTCATAATATCATATCTAGTATTTTCAGTGGTATTGATCACAGTAAAGAGGTATTTATGTATAAATCAATTAATAATTCCTCTAAAAATCAAAATAAATAACCAAAAAAGTTTAAGACTCTATAATAGTGTACTTTAAGAAAGCATAATGATACAATATTTTTCAAACACATTCCGACTAAATTTATAAATAAGATAAGAAATTTATCCTTAGGTGGAAATCTTAAGAGAAATGATTTCTAACCCAAAACCATGATGAAAAAAAGTACATTGACTAAATAGAATAAAATGAAACATTTTTTGAAGAATAGATCTTTCCATTGATCAGTATAATCATTCTGTGGTCACAAAAATTATGGAGAAAAACATAAGAAACCAAAGTATTAACAATTCTAAGAAAAACCATTGATGGACTTAAATGGTAATTAGAACACCTGATTAGCCATGTAGAACTACCAAGCCTGTTATTCATATTCTAAATGATGTACATATATTTTGGCTATATTATTTGGAATGAGTAAGAAAATGTGATTATGCACATTTCAAAATATATTATGATTACGAAAAAATTCCAAAAAAAAGATACCAAATATCATGAAAGGTTATCAACAAATGAGAGCTACAGTTTCTCATATATACTATAATGAATGTGAAAAAGGGAATGAAGTATATAAAATGGTTTTTATCTCATAACACCAACACAAGAATTCATACTAAATAAGACTCATAAATTTATATATTATGATTGTAACATTATTCCAATTTTATAAAAAATGATTCCCCATAATGAAATTATGGAATGAAAAGACCCTATGATTCCAAAATAATCCAAGAAAACATGAATTGTTGGCATGAAGGGTCCTCCCAAAAATGTATTAGAAAGAAAATTATTCTCATGGTTGAAATTAATTTCTATGCCTTGATACTCTAGGATTATTTGTTTTATTCATTGTATGAAACCTGAATGAAATGTATCAACACTAAACATGATAGAAATTTCAATGATTGACCTCATGAGTATCTAAATGTTATGGGATCTTGAATGAAAAACGTCATTGATATTCTCACACAACATTATTAACATATGAATCCTTATTAGCTTCCAAACGAGCAAATTATGGAATAATTCTCTTTTGAGTCCTTCATTATGAAGCGTCCACCATCTATCAGTGGGTCTTCTGATCAACTAATTTCACAATGATTTATCAGTAACACTAATAATATATTTTCCTCTATTTAGTGTTCAGAACATGATAAATTCATTCAGTAAATTTATCATTTATAAAGTGAAAAATACCAGTGGTTCAATCTAGTCAGATATACGAGGAAACAAGATGAAATTTATTCCATGTATTTGGATGAGCTCAAGAACTTATTATTAAATAATTACATTACTCATGTTCTTCATATAAAAATTGAGTCTTTTCATGAGTTAAAAATGGATGATGAATCCATTTGTACTTCTGTTGCTAATTTTAAAAGACTTGCAAGGTACACTACTAGAAGTATCATCCAACATGAAAGTAACATTGAAATATTATTTTGTAGCATAATTCCATTTCTAAAATGGAATTATATATAAATTAATTATGTAGAAATGAAGAGATTGTGAATTATATAGTCAATGTTGAAATGGAGGTTGGATTTAGAGAAAAATCTTATGGGTTGGACTAGAAAATAAAGATATTGTTAAAATGAAAAAATAAAACACATAGTGGGAAGAAGATGATATTTACTTTTTGCTATATGTATGGGGAGAATCATGGTGTAAATTGCCTCAAGGGGTATAAATAACTTTTTAAGTGTATATGGAAAGGTGATAGGTAATTTTAACTACTGAGTGATGGGAAGAAGTTAGCTATCAATTCCAGTGGAGAGAATGCAACATAGAATGCCCCTCCCCAACATTAGTTATTCATGTAAAAGGAATATGGTAATTATCCAATCTAGTACCCAATCTCTAAGGTTACCAATGATGATGTACGTATAAAACCACTTAAGATGAGGTACATAGAGAAATTTCATGTGATCACTTTTTCTAATGAGGGTTAAAATAGTGATGTGGTGAATGTTACACTTACCATCCAATCTAGATTAGATAATGACTTATATGATTATAAATCAACCCTATATGTCATATCTAATGAATTTTATCAGGGTATTAAAATTCCACTAAAGTGATTAGATTTGGATTTCTTAGTGATAACACTTAATGGTACGATGATTCCATAATATGTCTATGATTCCACTATTGTTCACATTTTTTGAAATGTTCTTCATGAACATCTTGCCATTATTCCTTTTGGATAAATATAATGTTACCTTAGTCATATCTTATCTTTCCCTACATTAATAAAATATTAATTGTTGGAGATGGAATGAAATTTTTGAAACATAAAACAAACCGTTGATTGAATATTAACTTTACGACAAGTATAAACATCCTGTGGAGTTATATCCAATGTATGGGTCTTAATTCGAATTTAAAAGGTATATTTATCTCAAATGGTTTTGGATGAATTCAACATCAAGGATATTCCTATTATGAAAAAAATTTAGGACATATTTTCTGTATAGTTACATATCCTTCCCTGAAAATGTGAAGTTCAGCTCTTAGTAGAAATCATTCCTAGTTTGACACCAATTTCATAGACTCTCAATAGAATATAATTGATTTAGTTATAGTAATTAAATAAGTAACTCCAAAAAAATCAAGATAAGGAATACATTTTTCCATGTGTGTCACCATGGGGTACACCTATTGTTTTTGTGAAAATGAAATATGGATAAATGGGACTATTCGTAGATTATCATGAGCGGAACAAGATCACGATAAAGAACAATAATCCTTTACCATATATTGATGACATGTTTTATCAATTGTGTGGATCATAATACTATTAAAATATTGAAATTCATTCTGGATAACATCAACTGGGGGTCAAGAAGAAGGATATACCAAATACAACTTTCCATACATGGTATAAACATGATGAACATATAGTGTTTCATTTTGGTCTTACCAATTCCCCTGATATCTTCTTGGAATTGATGAAGGATGTCTTTATAAATTACCTTGATTAGTTTATAGTAGTAATTATAGATTATAATCTTATCTATTATAATATGAATAATGTTCATGATGACCAACTGAGAATTGTACGAATGATTCTAAAGAAAAACAAACTATTTTCATAATTAAAAAATGTGTATTTTGGATGAAAAAGTTTTAATTTTTGGGGTCTATAATTTTAGGATAGGGTATAGAAGTAGATTCATCAAATATGAGGTCTATTGAATATTAGCCAAGACTAACTATGGAGCTAGAGATCCATAGTTTTTTTTGGTAAATCTCTATATTATAAATGATTTATTGATAATTTATAAATAAAATACAATACTCTGACAATGTAGAATTAGAAGGATTCCAGTTTATCTAGATAGGAAAATATGAGGAAAATTTCAAGAAACTGAATAGAATATTTGTAATCATACATTTAATAACATTACCATGTAGTAGAGAAGGGTTTATAATCTATAATCATTCATCCAAGATGTGATTGGGATGTATTATTTTGAAGAATAACGTGGTAATAGCCTATTCATTATAAAAATTGAGGATTCATGATAAAAATTAACCAACACAATATTTTTAGTTAGATATGGTTATTACTTCATTAATGATATGGATGAATTATCTTTATGGGGAGAAGTATGATATATATACCAATAATGAATGTTTGATGTATATACGCACCAAGAAGGAGTTGAACATGTTCCATAAAAGATGATTTGTGCTGATAAAGGAATATGACAGCTCAATACATTACCATCATGGGAAAGAGAACAAGGTGGCCAATAGTTTGATTCAAAAGTATCATGCTCTCTTATCCCTGATGAGGATCACATTTGATAATAAATTTCTTTATTTGCAAAGGATATACCTAGAAACCCTAAAATAAAGGAAAAATATCATCTTCCTCAATTGAATGTTCAACCCTCTATCCAAGTGAATATTAAATATGTTCAGAAGAAAAATGTAAAAAACAAATAGAATGTTATAAATTTTCAAATGTTTAATATTCATCATGATGGAATGATAAGGTGTTGGAATCGTGTATGTGTTCCACTTATTCCCGATAAGAATGAACTTTTAATTGAAGAACACGATTCTTCATTATATATTCATCCCATAAGTGAAAATGTGCATAGATATTTTATAGAAAATTAGAATGGTATGAATAGATATATCAAAGAGTTTGTATATGAGATCATTGTATTCTAGTAAATTAAGGCTCAAATGAAAAAGTCTAAGGGGATGTTTCATCCATTACCCATATAGTAATAGAAATGGGAGAACATCACTATGGATTTTTTTGGTGGACACCATAAAACCTCTAAATGGAATTATTATTTATGGAATGTAAACAATTTTATAAATAACTCGACACACTTCATAACTTTTAGTCATGATTTATATCAGGATCATCTTTCCAAGATATACAATGACGAAGTGGTATGGGTGCAAGGATTAACAAATTATTTTGTATCTTTTCGGGATCTAAGGGTTACCTCAATGTTCTAGTGAAGTCATCAGAATTTTCTCGACATATAATTGAGTTTTAGTATAGATTTTCATCCTCATATGGATGGTTAGTCTAAAATAAAAATTTAAGAAACATAGTATATGTTGAGATCTTGTTCGTTTGATTTAAATGGTGGTTGGGAACAACACATTCCAATAGTTGAGTTTTCATAAAATTATAACATTCACTCAATCATTAATATGGACCTTTATGAATCACTCTATGCAAAGAAATATAAATCTACATCATGTCAGAATGAATTTGGATAATAAAATCAATACTGACCAGAGATCACTAAAGAAAAGGCTGATAAGGACATAACCATTTTTCAGCATATCAAGGAACCCAAATGTCAGAAAAACAATTAAGATAATAAACAGATATGTGATCTAAAATTTTAATTTGTCTAAATTATTTTTCTATATATCTCTCTAAGGAATGAGGATATAATATTTTGGAAGAAGGGAAAATTATACATATGTGAGTTGGTATCATTGAAATTATTGATCATATTAGGAAAGGAGCCTATATCATTGAACATAGATGTAATCTATACAATTTCCATTATGTGTTACATGTATCACTCTTAAATTATTAAACATATAACCCTTCACTGGTAATGAACTAATAGATCATCCCACTATAGAAGGATCTTTCTTATAAGGAACAACCAGATGAAATTTTTGGATCATAGAGTCCATGCCCAATGAAACAAGACCACTCACTTGGTCAATGTTTTTTTGTCAAAATAACTAATAATTCCAAGCAACATGATAAAATTAGAATATGATGAGTCATAATTATACTAATTTTTTTTGTATTCGAGTGACAAATTTCATAGGAGAAGTTCATTTTAAGGGGGGTAGAATCTAACACCCTATGTTTTATGATCCTTTTTTTGAAAAAATAAATACTATTTAATGTATTTTACGGTATTGTATACAAATTTACTCATTATTTATATAATAAATCAAATTAATATTTCACCACATTCACCATCATATTAGCTTGCGCAACATAGAACACTGAGTTTCTATGAAACAAAATTTTATTATTATAATTATGTTAAACAATATAGTCATAACATAGACATTATAATTGTTAATATGAATAGTAATAACTAATTTTTAAAAATAATTGATAATGGTTTCATATATATACAATTCATATTGATAATTAAGGACATAATTTTTGGTAATGACTATATATTTTGAAAACTATTATTTTCTCAAAAGAATTATTTTTATGTACTTATATTAACAATAATAAAATTTATTTTTTAAAATTTTAAGAAAATAATCAAATGTAAAAAAGGATTTTTGAATTTATAGTGTCTAAATTATCTTCAAGATATGTTTTGGTATTTTTTTGTAAATATTTAAATTTTTCAATTAATGGTTATAAATATAGAATTTTAATTGAATATTGATTCGTTATCTGATTTATTAATATAGTAAAATTATATTTTAATTTTTATATGTATATTAAAATCAATTATGAATAAATTAATAAAATTTAGTTCATTGGACCCAATTTAACATTGATATTAGATATAAAAACATTTCAATCTTTCAAAAAATTTCACATCATAAACACATCGTCTCATCCCGTCTATGGGATAAATTATAAATTGTATTATTCCAGTTATGTGTTTAAAATTTATAAAAATTGATTAAATATTTTTAGTAATAATAATTTAAAGTTATTATTATTTAAATCAATTTTCTTACCAAAAATATTAGTGAATGTAATTAAAATTAAATACTATGATTAAGGTAAAAATGGATTTACGTAGTGGTTAAACATTATCTTCATGTAGAAAATAACATAGTAACATGTATAAAATAAATATTATAGACATATAATAACCATATACTCCCTTTTATTGATTTTTTAAAATTATCATATGAACATTATGTAATGGAGACCTCTCAATAGTGATTACATAATTATATTTTCAAAAATTACAGTCCTCCTCCACTATAAAATGGAACTCACCCCCTCACTAATTCACACCACTGATGCCAATTAGATATACCAATCCCTATAAAAATTTTATAAAAACCCATCCATTAATCATATAGGTCTCACTATGAGAATAAATCGGACCAAGGTATCTCTTTGTTGAAAACTAAAAGGCATTACCCAAAAAAGATGTAATATCCTTCAATAAGCACTTTTGTCTTATTTATTTCTACACCCCCTAAATTATTATAATTAACTTATAGTATAATAAAACTAGTATAAAAAATATACTAATATTTTTAATGGTAATTTTATTACTAACCCTCTCACACACTTGTATCAAATTGTATATGCATTCGACATTCATGTGTATGGTGGACTACCTCCTCACGAACCGATGCCATTCATTTTTTCACTACCACCTCTAAATATTGGTAAAATTGATTTAATTACTATTTTATATAATATATTTGATATTTATGTTTTATTAGTCCTTCTATAATTTTTATATAATGCATAACATTATTTATTTCCATTTATTGGGAATACAATAACTCCATTTGTGGACGTGTCGACTTCCACCTCCTAAAATCGATGTGTTCGGTTCGCGCTTTACATAGAATGTATAAAGTGTATATTAAATGAAAATATTATATATATATATAATATAATATAATAATTCTAAATTAAATATTATATATATACAAATAATTTACATATTATTATTTAAAAATATGGAAAGAAAGTATAAACAACAGTTATGCATACATAAGGTTGGCCATCAATATGAATGGTTTATTTTATTTCCAGTTCATATCTTTTATAGATTATAATAAATAAATATATAATCCATAAATATTATATTTTTATTATGGTTATAATTTTTTATATTATTAAAAAATAAAATAATTAAAAGGATTAAATATATAACAAATCAAAGTACAAGTAAAAACAAAGCTATTATTACCAAAAACGTACCTTTTACAAGCAATTGGTAATAAAGGGTAATAAAATGTCATAATAAAATCATATATTGTATGAAATAATTTAATATTGTTCTAAAATATATTTATTAAAAATTAATATTTATTAAACATGTGTCATTTTTAAATATGATGAGAGTCAAGACATAATGTATGTTTATTTCTAGGCTCACTGTAACTTCTGTGAGAAAAATACCATATTCACCACTCATTTATTTTTATGTGTTTTATATAATAATCAAGAATGTAATTTATTATAATTATTCTTTAATTTATATTTACTTGGATATCCATTTATGATTTCAATTTCTTGGGGTTTTGATGTTCAAATATTACATTATCAATAAGGTACTTTTGCCTCAATTTTCCTTCATTGAGAGGAATGTTTTTTATGCACCAATATTTCTTGAAGAGATGTATATATTTTTCTTTGACATGTTGTATCATTAATTTCATTATTTTTAGGATTTTTTAATCTTATTTTAATTTAATTATCTCATGAACATTATGAATCAATAGTACTCATATGGCAATAGATTATTTTTACAATCTCATTGTTATCAGGATTGTATGTGATTATGTGTCAATTGATTGAATATTATTATCTATTTCAATGTAAATATCATATGTTCCATTAAAAATGGTTATTAATGATATCTTCATGTATCGTTAACATTTTCTAACTATTTGGTACTTAAGATTATATAGACAATATTTTATGAAATTCAATATTTTTTTCCTTCGGTCAGAAATATGATTTGACACAAATTTATTTTTTCTAAAAATATTTCCCAAAACATTATTAAATAATATTTTGTGATTAATTTTTAAAAAATAATTTTAATGATTTTTATAACATTATTTATTTTTTTCAATGCAATTTTCAATAAAAAATTCCAAAATGATTTATTTTTTAGAATGAATTTTTCTGAAGAAGAAAGGATAATTTTCTCTAAAAATGTATTCAAACGGATATTTCAAAATTATTTTCCATATAAAAAGAAATAAATTTGTGTTACGCATGCCTTTGTAAAGATATTATCCCTATCTATCACTCATATTCTTTCTCTAAATGGTTATTTTTTTACGTAATGATGTCTATGAAACCCAATTCTCATTCACAGGGTATATGATTGTGGTGCTCATTTCAATTCCATTGGATATGATATTATGGAAACCATTTCTTTTCAAGGGTTATTTATCAATGAAATTATTATAAAACCTATCTCATATCTACAGGTTTTGATATGATGATATGTTTATGATACCCATTTTATTTCATGGGTTATGATATAATTTTCTATGATCTTGTGACACAAGTATGTATTATTTAATTATGAGATGGATGCGATCTATAATGACCCAAGCATGATCTACATGGACATTAAATCACTTATGTGGATTACTCAATACATGACACGAATAGATTCACAAATATTGTATTTGTTTACTGCCTTTGGAAACAGTAATACATAAATAAATGGTTCAAAAAAATCAACATCGTCTCCGACTTTATCCTTTATAAATAGTACCCCCTATTGATACATATTACTTAAAACCAATCATCAAATCCTATGGAAAATGAAACATGAAAAAGAGTGAGATCAAATGTTCAGTAAGTGTGATCATGTAAACTATCTAATAATAAATTAACATTAGAATGTAAAAACATGAACATTACATTAAGAAAACATACAAAATTTTATATAGGACAAAATCTGGAGTCATTAAACAAATCATAGTAGTTCATACAGAATAAATCATAATGGAATCAGGAACCATGAAAAAATACCATTGGAATAAAACATGGAACTATGAAAAAAATAAGCACATAATATAATTTTCATATTGGATAAGACATTGTTTCCAAGAACATAATAATGGATAAATTCCATTTCTGAATTGGGATTTCATGTCTTTCTAGAAATGTATTTCAGAACAAGATTTACTTGTCATTTGACCCCTCTATTACTGAACCATATTTACATTTAATTGCATTCATGTCTACCTCATGAAATATAAATCTTTACCCAATGCATTGGATGTAGAAATAGGTCCCACCAATCTCATAAATAATCATTCTTAAATGTGCCACAAAAAATAATTCATTCATCATAGCATAACCTAAGAAATAAAATGATCTTCTTAAACATCATTCTATCATAACATAATACATATAAAATATCATTCAATAAATAACATTCTAAAATCATAGTAATAATAAGGATAAAAACATAACCCTTTTTAAAGAGATCCATCAAAGATGGATAATAATTTTGTTAAAACTATAGAACCAAATTCTAGAGGAAAATATCCTTTAATCTTCAAAATCATTTTTTTCACTAATTATTGTGCAATTAAAAAAGTGATAATTTAGTTGAAAAGAAATTATAAATAATTTATATAAATATTCATGTAAAGGAGGCATTATAAATAATTAAAAATCAATTCAATCCATATAAGTTAAAAAACATTTTCTCATATAGTTGTCGAAAAAGTCAAAAAGTATCTCGTATGAAAAATGAAAAAATAATCATTCAATAACATTTAATAAAACCTCAAAAATGGGTAAATTTTAATTTAAAAAATATTAGTATAATATAAATAATATTAAATATTTTCAAAATTTGGATGTAAATGAATAATATACCCCATAAAATACTTACAGATAAACAATATCAAAAAATAATGAGATTGAAAAATTATCCCTTACCGTAGATCTGATTTCAACTGTATGTGTCTGAAACTCTTGTATAGTGGGTTTAAACATATTATTAACATGTAAGAGAAACATAATAATATTTATTGTATTATATATGATTCACATATTTCTTTATATTACACATTTATTTTTCAATTCTATATTAGAGAAATGTTTTCTGTAATAATGTTTTTATTTATTATACATGTTTTGACATGTTATTGTTAATATTATTTCATAGATTATGAGTTAATTACATAATGAATGTAAAACATGATTTATATATCATATATATTATGTATAAAAATATATATAATATATTGATAAATGAAATAGAATACACCGTTAGTAGTGATGGTAGGTCGTACATATGCATGAACATTGTTTCTGTTTCCTTATTGAATTGAATTGAAGCATGTAAATGGAACATATTTAACTAAATTCAGTAGAATTATTATTTCATATATTTAATTATTATTTATTATATATAAATTATAATAATTCTTGAATTGTTGACATGGAGAATGAATCTTATCGCATCATGGTGACGGTAAGTCGTATGTACGCACGAGCGACGATATCATTCCCTTGATAGTTAAATGGAATTGAATTGGATTGTATATGATTATTTAAGAAAAAATATCATGTTATATTCAATATTTTTATACATTATACTCATTAATATACCCATCCAAATTTAGTATTTTTTAATAACAAATTTCACCATGATGTGGAGATGGTAAGCCATACACATGCACACATGGTGATATTGTTATTCAAAGGATGGATAAAAGAAGGTATAAGGTTGTACCATAATTGTAATAGAATATAATAATTTAGAATATAATATATTTTTTACTATACTATGGGAACAACATAATAACAAGAATTTGAGGATGAAATGAATTATGTAAGAGGTGATAAAACAATTACATCTTTTTCTAGTATCTTTTTTTGTATGCACAAAAGGACTCCATAAGATGGATTTATGACAAATGGTTGGCCTTTGGAATGATGTGAGGGAAGATTTTATGAGGATTGGGTATGGGTTGGATTATCAAAAGGGATTTGGAGTGGTGACTAAAAGATAAGGATATGTTCCCTTTTATAAGATAGGGGAGGGTCACATTGGTAAAATCCTGAAATATTAATTCATTATAAATTCATTTTTGGTTTATAATGCTCGAAAACAAATTTATTTAGAATATAATATTTATATGGGTAGAAGTAATCTTAATAAATATAATTTAGATATGTTTCTTTTTTATTTTATACCTTACAACTTTGATCTATCCTTATTTAAATATTATTTATGGTAATAATATTATTAATAGTAAGTGGTTATAAATATATACTTATGTATTATCAATTGTAAATAATTGGATAATTTAAAAAAATTAGGGTCTATAATTTTCACTTTTTAATTTTTTAATTATTTTTGTGATTTTAAATTATTTAATAAAATTTTCTTTTTATAAAATATAAATAGGGTCAATTTTGACTCTATTCATTTATTTAACATTATATAAAATCCAGATTGAAGATAAATTTTAAAATAATATTTAATACACTCGAAAAATTTCATAGTCACTAGTATATTTTTGGAAACATTAATTGTTACATATGTTTTTAATTTAATATTTTTAAATCCATTTATTTCATAATTTTATCAATATAATAAGTTCTAAATCACTATAGTTTCATCATTAGTGGTAATTATATAATCTCTAAATATTCTAAATAAATTCACATGATTTGGATATTTTCATTAGATTTCTGGAGACTATTTATTTTTGAAATTTTTTCAGGTTTATCACTAGATTAAAAATATTATACATATAAGATATATGATAGTGATATGTTGTCACCTATTTTAGATTTAATTATAATTACATATCTTTCATTAATAAAAAGTCCATTAAATGATTCAATTTTAACACTTAGGTCATATTGGTAAAATTTAATCCATCCATTAAGATTTTGGAAGGTTTTTTGGTAATTTTATTTTTTTATCATATGTTTATTTACCCTAATTTACATGATTTACATTTATCTATGATTAAAAAACTAACTGTAGATACTTTTCATAATATCTAGAAAAAATAAAAGTAACATATTAAAATAATTTGGAGACACTTATTCAAAATATGAAATGAATTTTTCATAATTCAAATCACATACATGGTTGAAAATAATTTAATATAAATTCCCATTTTCAAAATCAAAAAAGATTATTTTTATGAAGTTAAATCTTATCAAAAGATTGTCAAGTGTTTAATTCCAATTTATATGGGAAATTAAATACAATGACCCAAATTTGATAGAATGATAAAAACATAATTCATTTAATTTTTAAATCTAATTAACAATATAATCTAACTATATAAATAAATTAGATGAAAAGGAAGTTTTGAATTAAAATGCGTTATTATTCACAATTCATCTAATTATGAATTTTATCTAAAAATTACCAAAATATCAACAAAGTTAAATTGTGTTGTCCCACTTCCAAATGATAAATTTATTTTGTCAAATAGAATATATAAAATTTTCAAAAAAACTATATTTAAAATTTGTGCACCATCAAAAGGCGACAAAACTGTATTTTTTGAAAAGTACATCTTTTATCTGAAAATTTAAATTTTATCATATATCCTGTTCTAGAAAATACATAAGTTGAATTTTTATTTTATATACAAAAAATATGTGGTTAATAATATTCATAACAATTAGTTTATATAATATTTCATTAATATATCATTATTTAGTGAAACTCAGTATAATGTACCACGCTGACTATTGAGGAAGGTCGGTCGTGCGTGTAATGAAAGAAAAATTAGTTTTTAATTTAGTGAAATCTTACTTCGGTGTTTTATATAACATAATCCAAACATATTACATTAATATAATGAATAAAATCATTACTATGTGTAGAATGAAATTAATTCTATCAAATGAACATGAAATTGTGTGTAACACAGGCCAGGTATAGTATTTCCTATATTGTAATCTAGTAAGGTGTTGTGTATAGAGATATATAATCTTGGTGTATCATACAAAAAAATACATAAAATAAATTAAAAAAAATCTTTATCATAAAATCTCGGGGATTTAAATGACTTATATATCCCTCAAATGCATTAGGTAGGCATTTATATATCATGACATAAACATGGCGGTAATATGGAGTAAATTCAATTACATAAAAGACTTTTTCCACTAATAGGTTCTTGGGAGTAAATAATGACCACTAATATTATTTGATAAGTCAAAAAATTCCTTTAAGATTTTATTGAATTATGCCTCTATTACAATGAAAATAATTTTAATATGCTTATGTGTGTGCCATAATTCCTTGTCTTAAAAATGTTATGCTTTCACGTATTATACACTTGATTCCCTAATAATTTATGTCTTATAAACAACCAATATTTATTTTGTGACTCTCGAATATGATCATTGATATGCATGGTATGATTTTATAATGTTATGATCATGTTATAACACAATTATTTCTTAGGATTATTCTTACATATCTCCCTTGTTTACCATTAATGAGAATTTGATCTCTCCCATTTTCACATTTCCCGTCCCCTAGTAATTATGATATGTATTCTGTTTGATGTTTCTAAGAAGAGTGATAGCCCTATAATACCTAATGAGAGATAATTTATATCATTTATGTATCAATATTTATGATTCAATGATTCCAAAGGCACTAAATTAATCCGTCATTTAGGAATCTATTTTTCTAATGTATTATTTATTCTGGAAAATTGTTGTAATGTTTATATATGTGATGGATGGATTGCTATATTATTTATACTTCCATATATAAAAATTTAATTTCTTTTTTATCAAAAAAAAATCATTGGATTTGTTATCATAAGTGATGGAGTGTAATTTGACTAGGTAAAGTTCTAATCAAATAAATATTGAGTGATACCTAATAAAAACGTGCAGATTAAGATATTTTTGGGACTTTTAGGATATTTTTCTAGATAAATATTGAATTAACCATATCTGGAAACACATATCACTAATCTTAACCATATTTGGGAGAGGTTGGTTTTTTTATATTTTTCATGTTTTTTTTAAGATTTGAATTATTATGTGAACTAATTACTATTCCTTATGATATCTGATCTTGTTAAGGAGTGCCTCATTTATTTTGATGGATCAGATGTTTGTATTGATATAGTTTTAATTATGGAGGATCTAGCAGTCACTTATATATGAATTAATTTGAGGCCGCATGATTATAATTATCTAAATCATATCCTATAAGTAACTATTATTGCACACTGTCATAGATATTGGGGAAATTATCTGTTGGTGGAGAGATTTTATGTCTACACGGATCACACCATATTGATGTAAAAAATTTCACAGCTATACCTCATACTTCAGTATATGTTATGGGTTTAGTATATATTGTCATTAAAAATAATGTTTTCATATACTCCAATGTATAGAAACATAATTGTTGATCCTTTAGTATGATGTTCTGACCTAGGAATTATTGCAATCAAGTGATGAGTGTTTGCTAGTGGATCTTTTTATTCATAATATATATCATGATTTTGATAGTGAACATTGTTACTTCCTCACTTAATACACAGATCATTAGTATCCAGTTATCTGATATCGAGGTTCTATCCCTAAGGGACATCATATAAGGTAGGTATCCACCGTCATTTTTGTTCCATAAAAGGAATGAGATTATTCATTTATGGGTTCATATCTATGTTCCACAAACATAAAAAAGGAGTTGATAATGGAATTATATACTTCAAAATGGGTGGAACTTTTTGTGATAATGAGGATGTATTATGACATCCCTAGGATGTATAGGTGTCCATTGATGAAAATTCATATTATGGGATTCATGGAGCAATGCTTCACTTATCAATAGGTGAAAGCCGACCATCAGTGGCGTGCTGGGATATTACGTCCCTTTTAAATTCCAAAATGGATATGGAACAGTATCACCATGGGATTCATGAAATGTTTCCCATGTGAATTCATATAAATGAAATTGTTCGGGTGATCATGAATTGATTGATCTAGGTATCACATTTTCTTCCACTTAGGTATAATATTAATAGCAATGATATGGGAGACCTTTATGTGTGGGAGATAGTTTGGATGCATGGTGTCCCAATGAGTATCATTTCTAATTGAAATAAATGTTTTATATTACTTTTATGGATAGTAATTGAGAATGTGTCATGCACAAGGATATTTTATGAATAACCTATCTTCCTCATACTAAAGGTGAATATGAATAGATGATTCAAATTGTAGAGCACATGTTCTGAGCATGTGTTATATACTTCATGGGGTTTTTGAATTACCATCAATTCCATATATAATTTTATAGTAAAAATAACTTCTAGGAATCAACATAAATTATTCCATAATAGGATTTATATTAATTTTTTGGAATTTTTCTTTGTTTCGGTTAGATGGAGGTGGTTTAGTAATAATTGGACCTATTCTTGTATGGGATATATCTATGAATGTTCAGTTGATTAGAATGAATTTGGAAACAACACATAGAATATTGAAATCATATTTTTACCATCAATAAATGGAATGTAGTTTTTGAGTTAGGTCACGATGAAATATTTTAGGTGTCAACTGGTCTAGTGTAATGTCATATCATGAAATAGGTAAAGTAATTTCCTAGGATCATTAGACTAGATCAGATAGTATTGAAACTCAGCCCATTGGGATTCCAATGGTCTCTTCCATATAATTGTAGTGGTATGTATGATGTATTTCATGTGTCTCAAATTTATTGATATAACATCATCATTCAAACATGAATTATGACGATGAATTTTATTATAATGTTTATGTTACATTTAGAATAATTTGATCCATATCATATTTCTTAAAGAGGATCATATCCATGGAAAAACAATTCAAATTGTACCAGAACATTGGAATCATTGATGTGTTAGGATGAGCCCTATGATAGAGTGTAATAAATCTATTCATAATTGGAGGAGTTACTCACAAATATCTCTCGATGATTCATTCGGGAAAAATAATTGACATGCTATTATATAGAATGGAGTTTGTGAGACCCCATCATATTTTCATGAACTTTCATATTTTAGATTCTATTTGACTCTATGTAGATTATATTAATTATCACTATACATGGTAAAAAATTCTAGAACTCCATGAGGACTGAGAGAAGGTGAACTCTCCTAATCTAGAAATGGAATGAATAAAGGGATAGATTCGGTTCTAGGGGATATTTATTGGATGGTTCAATAGGCTACTAACACTAGAAGATTACCACTAGCCATTTGGTGGTACCCAATAATAATGGGACTCCTATGAAAATGCCACTGGCTAGCTGGTGGATTTTCTAGGGGTGTACCCATTCTGGATTGAATCACTAGCTATATAGTGGAACCAGTCTAGGCATAATAAATTATCGTTTGATTCAATTTTTTTACCCCAAACCCTTTTTTATCTTTAATTCCCCATCACCAACCAAAATTATTATTTAATTTCTTTTAAGAGTTATATAAAAAAAATTAAACATCTGAAACCCCAATTTTCAATCACATTAATCTTTTTTTATTCTAAACATCAATAATCAACATGTAATGAATTTAAAAGATTAATTCCTAAAGTTTTTTCTATTATTATTCTTGTTCTAAGAATTATGTGGTGGATCTATCCCTATCCATATTTATTCATGGCGGTGTGTGTTGATCCAAAAATTTGATCCTTCGATCCTTCTTCACTATATTGATTTTGGTTGTCTAAAAAATGTTCATATGGTATTATTTTGTTTTATAGTAATATTAATATGATCAATCATGAAATATTTCAAAACAAGTGACCTATTAGTATTTGAATCCAATTTAATTTCTAGGATCCTCATTCTTATACATTAAAAGTATCACATCTGGTCAATTAGTGAATGAGATCCTAGACTTTCAATCCCCTAAGAGGTGTGCATATCAGTGATATTAGTTAGAAACTTGAAATTTAAATACCTATATACTTAAAATTATATTGTTAAATGATTTATGGGAATTCGTTAACTTTTTAAATAGAATATTGGCACAAATTTTTAAATTGTATTTTAATTGAAATACTATAATGAAACATGCAATCACCATAATGTAATGAAATTTGTAATTGTAATTTTGGAATTACCGAACTATATAGTGAACATTTTTCAATAGTTTAATTGTTTGAATAATGGAATAAATGTGATGATACAGGGTATTGTAAAATTTTTTATCTTGATAGAATATAGTAAACATATTAGGCACGTTTTTTATTATTTCTATATAATAGTTGTTACTATAGATTGATACTTTTTAGGTGTAATTAGTCCTAAAATTATGATTCACCTTTACACTGATGTAAATTTAAAATGTTAATGTCATTTAAAATAATAATTTTTATTGGTTCAATTTAGAAATGGAATATATAATTAACCTGTTTCATTGGATTTTCCCTTGGGTATGCTTTGACCTAAATGTGGGGTTTCTCCTTTATATGGGAATCCACCTGAACAAAGTGGTTAATATAGACAGATACATTTTTCACTACATTGTAACAGGTATTGATGACATCATGTTTCATCATAGAGATCAAAAGATGGCATGTTTATTTAGTTTTTATGAATTTAATGTAAAATAATTCTAATGTATATCATACTTTTTAATGAACTTTCACTCATAATGGATATCTATAGACAACATTGGTGGAATTATAAAACAAATTCTCATAATTTGTTAGGGATTCCTTTTGTTAACCTAGTAACTTCTTGGATGTATGTTATGCTAAGGTCAAGGGGCCATATTCCTAATTGGTTGATTATATTATAAATTATGTAGCGTTGATTTGGGATTGATTTTGGGATTAGAGATGTGTTTCTAGAATCATAATTTGGAGTCGTTATTTTAATTTTTTTATTGTTTGAAAATTGTTATAATATTTATTTTTATATATAGTATGACTATACATGGTTCATTAGTTTTAATTATTTTCAAAATTTCTTATATATATACTTGTTCTAATATATTAATTTATTTTATTGTTTTTATGTGATTTTCATTCAAATCTTATGGGTATAGTCTCTCCAGCAATATTTATTAACCCCTACGTAATAATTTCTTACACCTAGAATATATGGGGGAGTTCTTGTGGTCTTTTGGCATCCCAAAAGAAAAAATTAGTGATATCTGGTCTGGGGATGTTATGGAGATGAACATAAAGATAATCAATATAGAAAATGATATTTGATTATATCTGATATAGTCACTATAGTGCACAATAATTGGGCCTAACACTAAACAATTATCTAGACACTCAGAGGGAATATAAATTAGTTAAACACGTGCAATTTTTGATCTGAAATAATGGTTTTAAATATATTAGAATTAAATGATTAATTATGTCAGATATCCTAATAGAAAAATAGTCATATATAAACTTATCTAATCAATGATATTTAGAGGATAAAAAATTGACACTCTTAAAAGGAAATGATCATATGGTTAAATGATGGTTTCATCGGAGAATACATTTTATGATTGATTGTTCATATTAATTTAATCATCTAATCTCTATTTTTTCGAATATTATCATAACCATTTTTTATTTAAAATATGGTTGGGAAAAAGATCGTGAAAAATAATATGTTAATTTACATTCTAAAAACATATTTAGGTAACTAAAAAATAATATTTTGTAAAAAATTTTAGATAAAAGAAAAATATTTATGAATTCCTATTATGTTAGAAAGGAAAATCGTTATAGAATCTATTATTTAGAGAATGAATTACCCATAATAAAATATATAATGAGTATTTGTGGCCTTACTTACTTCTTTAATGAGTAAGTTATATCTAAAATTTGAAGGATGTATTTAAATTAATGGGATAGAATATAAAAACATGATATTTTTGGATATATATCATCAAATAAATAATTTGTTTAGTATATTTCATCACACACAACACCGAACCAAAATGATAGAGGACATATTAGATAAATGTTATTCTAAAACTATAAGATGAAGAAAACCATTATTAATAAATTTCATGAACAAATTAAAATGACATACATTTAGTGGATAGTATTTAATAAGAATTAACATTGAGAAACTATTTTATTTATCAAACATCAGTTTAAACTATTTCTAAATTATATATATCAATATTAAATCATTATTATGATAATATATTCCATTAAAATATATAAACTAAAATGTTAACATTCATTAATTTATAAATATTTTTGATGTAATTATAAAAACACTAATTGTTTAAAAACATTATTTTTCAATAAATGTATGCCTCCTTTATAATTTGAGTAGTAATTTAAAAGAAAAAAATATATTATTTAAAATATTAATTTTAAATAAAATTATCTTATTTCAGAGTTCCAAATATCGATATTAGACTCAAGTGGATTTTTATTATATTTATGAAATAATTTACTTTATGGAGAATAATGAAAAATAAATCCTTTTAAAAATCGCAATCCTTATTAGTATATCAAGAAGTTAGTGAGGAATAGACAAATAAAAAACTATTTTTTTGATAAAATAACTATTAAGGAGTAAATGTATACATTTAGGGACAATATTATAAATTTAGAAAAAAAACATTGTTTTAAAATATAAGTAATATATTCTTATCAATGAAGTTTTTTTTAAATTTCATTTAATTAAAAACTATTTTTGGTAAAATAATGATTTGTTTTTCATTTATGGAAACCAAAACATTATATTTTTTTATAAGAAACCAATTCAGATCATGAAAATCTAATATATTATCAACTTTTTCTTCCAAATAATGTTTTTTCAATAACACACATTTTCAGAAAATTGGTTTCATCATGATACATTTTATATATATATAATTGATTCTTACTACACATAGAACATATATATGATGAAATGGGTTTTATATTGAGAATAATTATTTTGAAATTATGTATAATGTTTAATTTTTTTATGTAATTAAAAGTAAATTACATTGGAAAAAATTTGTTAGCAAAGAAAAATGAAAAAAGACATATTGAAACATATAATATTAAATGAATGAAAATATTGTTTTAACCGTGTTTTATAATTAAGTATTTTTATATAATATAACTTATATTAGTCTCCACTCCATTATTTCAAATTTTAATCTTCTTGACATGTGAAACATGTGTTCAATTTATAATAAGATGATTTATTTAAAAAAATAAATTATCAATTCTTTTAAAATGTGCTTCTCACTACACAATCCTAACCACTCCTAAATTTTGATATCCAATTGAAAATATTCCCCCTATAATTACCATATAATATTCAATCAATTATATTATTTTTTTGTCACATTAATTAAACTAAATCCTTCTAATCGAAAATTGTTGTCCTCAATGTGATTGGTATTTTTTCAAAAAATATTTTATTTTCTTTCATACATTCCCAAATAATGTTTTATCATTTATATATAATAAATTTAGTTTTTTATGTTGAATTATTTTTATTATTATAAAATAATAACTATTAACACCTGTCATGTTTCCAATTAAAAAAACAAGTATGGAAATTATGTGTGTGTGTACTATTTCCTCCATTATGTATCATATTTTCCGACTAGATTATTTATTATTTATTAAATTAAATTAAAATATAATTTTTAAACTATAAATTATATAAATAATATAATTATTATTCGATAATTATTATATTATTCAAAAATTAAACCACTTTTAAAGCTATATTCATCCATTATTTAGGGAATGTTCATGTTTGGGATAGTCCAACCACTTACAGGGAAAATGATTTAAAATAACATCATGGATGAAAATAAGAAAATAATTATTGATAATATATATATATATATGAAAATAATAATTTAATTTCTTTTTCCAAAATGGATTCATTAGTATTAAGCTAATTAATTATTATATTATTACATCACTATTAAAGATCATTGAAATCAAAATCTTGCAATTTTCATCAATAAGAACTATGTGTAAAATAATAATATATTTATACTATTAATTTATTAAAAATAATTAAAATTTAATTCTTGTTCATTTTATGATTTTGTAATGATAACATTTTTATTAGAATGAATATCAAAATATCAATTATGAAACTACATCAAAATGATCAAGAATACTCAAACCTAGTATTGATAAAGATTTATAAATAACTAGAATTGATGTTGAAAATAATTATAAATTAAATTTTTACAAGAGTTAAATGTTCTTATATGTAATTAAAATAGGTAAATAATATATTTATTTTTGGTAAAAAATATATTAAGTATCTTCAGTTAATTTTAAGAATTATCTAAGGGGTAATTTATGGTTAATTCAATTTCACGATACCAATTTTTTGTTCTGAACATTGATATATTGGATATGATGTGATAACAAAAAATTTAATTTCTATTAACAAGTTGTTAATGGTTTTTTAGTAGCCAGGAATGTAACATTTATTTGTAATTATTTTATTTAAATAAATATAAATGTTGTATGGTTTTATTAGTAATCTTTATTTATTGAGTTAGTATTCTTATTCATGATATTCTTTTCTCTAGGTTTTTTTATTTAGACCTTGTATTTTTTTTTCATGGTAAATAATATTCCTCTCTAAGAATAAAGAGTTTCTAATTTTATGATTTTGAATTTATGAAATTCTTTATCAAAGATTGTATCATTAGTTGTTAATGTTGCATATCCTCTTTTTGAATGAATTCTTATCATTGTACTTAGCAACCATTCCTTGTTATATTATCCTTTATATTGGGAAAACAATTATGATTTCTCTCAGGTGACCATCTTATTTCCCTTCTCCTCTATTAAATAGGTTATTTTTTAACCCTTTTTTATGATTTCAATTTTCACTAACGTTGTTTCAAAACATAAAAAATGTTTTCAAACTACTCAAAATAAAAATTTTAATGTTATAAATAAAATATTTTCATAACGTTTATATCATATCAAGGATCTATTTTTGAGGTTTATTTTTCAAAAATAAGTTTTTTGAAATATTTCACATCCCTTTTTCATATATATTTTTCTTGTTGAAGACTACATTATTGAAGTTCCTTTTAAAAATAAATGTTTTCAAAATATTTTCACTTAACAATTCTGAAACCATTATGTATTTATAAAGGACTCATTAATGATATTTTTTAAAAATATTTATTTTATAAATTACGTCATTTCAATTTTTGAAAGAGGAAAATTCATAAAATTTCTAATAAAAGTGACACATAACTTCGTCACTTCTTTCATTACATGAATTGATATTTAAAAATATAACTTATGATGTATATACCATTTTAATCATTTTCACTAATGACCATATTTTAATGGATGTTATTTTTCAAGTATCACCCAATCAATATTCTAATCAAATTAACTTTTGGGTGATTATTTTTGCGGTATCTACCATTTACAATCTTGCGGTAAAATTTGGTGATACCATATTGAAAGTATGTGAAGACCATATTTCATTCTGAGGTTCCTTATGATGTGTTTAATAATTATTTTTACGTTGAATTAATATATAAGTATTATGATTGGTTTGGTTCTATATCTACCTCTAATGCAATGGTTATGTTTTTATGTCTCATTATATATAAATGTTATTAGAGGAGATGATCACATTTTTATTTATTTATATGGTTGTGCGTGGACATGACCAGGTTATTCGTGGTTTACATGATTGATCATGGAGATAACCACATATATATATGATCACATTATTGGGAATAATCATGATCTCATATACCATTCTTCACCTGATTGTGAGTATAATTTTTTATGTATAGACTTATTTCATTTTTGTGTATGGAAATGTTAATGTATAGGTTTTGTCACATGATTTTCCTTGGATTTGATCGCAAATCGCTTCGTTTTCAAGATGGTTTATGAAAAATATTAGGCATTTCATTATTCACATGATTATGTGTAGACTTGATTCAAATTTTCTTTATACCCAATATCATGGTTTATTATTATTATTTTTAATGGTAGGGGGAAAATCCTCATTTATCATTAATGAAAAGAAAAGACCTCTTTAACTAGGTACATGGAGACCCATTATATAGACCGAAGGCCCAGTGGGAATTTAGCACATTACATGGCCCATAGGCCAACTTTTTTTGCCCAAATCCCATTCTATGAATAGTACTGCTACAGTACCCTCACCGCAATAATACTAAAATGTACCCGCCGCTGCTATAGTACTCTTCCACCACTACTTAATGGTTAATTTCAGAATGCATTTCCATGTATCTGGACATATTGAATACTATTATTATTTAATGTTCTTATATTAAAATATTTATCCCCTTCTCATATTTTCTAAAAAGAATATGATCAATCACTTGGAAATATATTGATGATATTTCTATGATCAATAATTTGATACCATAAATTTTTTAGGATTCCTTTCTCTAGGTAATTTAGATTAGTATACCATATAATATTTACAAAAGGGAGTCTAACAAATTTCATCTATGGATAAATTTCCAAAAGATTTATAAAATTATCTTTCTATGTAACAAGTCCTCAAGGAAATTAAGTATTTTATTCATTGGATTTTGTGATAATTTATGAGTTTTAATTTTTATCATATGAAAACATTTAAAAATAATGATAGGTTTATCTCACATTTTATAAAAGATAGTGTTTAATGAATGTGATTTTAATACTAGAATATGGATTTTGGGTCTAGGGCACATCGACATCACTGTATCTCATAAATTTTTATAGTATTATTCATTTACATTATGAATATTTCATTAATATATGAATTGTTTTCTTGGTTCGGTGACCTATTCACATCTACTTATTACATATCATAACAATAATTGAAAAAATAATTTTTGTTGAATAATTTTTGTAACAACATATACCCTAGTAACCTAAAGCCAATTTTTTCATTTTTTACATTCGAATAAATAAAAATTGTCAAATAAAAAAGGATCAAATTGTTTATTAGTTTTTAAATTCATGAATCATATATGATACCCATTTTTCCTTGGGAAAACAGAAATAATAAAAAATCCATGAAAAAAATCAATGGACTACATCCTTGAAATCATCTTCAATTTTGTCTTCTTCCTCTCTTGGGTAAAGTATACATTATATGGGTAATAGAAAATTATTATTATGGTTTATACACACATGGAGATATCATAAATTAATAATGGAAAATAAATATGGAAAGGTAAATGACTGAACAAAAATATCAATTAAATAAAATAATTTCTTGAATATACAAGGCATAAGCAATATTAATAGTTAAATAACTAAAAACACATTCGATTTTATCAATAAAATCAAAATTTAATGAATCCAGATAAAATAACATTGTAAAAATTCCATGGAGAATAATATCAAAATTATTAATGAAGGAAATGCCTAATTATTTGGCATTTTTTTGGAAGAATCATGATACCTCTACCCTCATGACGTTTCAAAATATAGATTAAATACTATAGGTAGAAATCCATTTAATAAGTCCTACATAATTTGTCTCATGACACTTACTGATGAATCAAGGGTGTATATTATACTAGTCCTCACCTATAAATACAAGTCAAAATAAATCCTCACATATGTAGTGATTGATTTAATTCAATAATTAACATGCATTATCACCAAATATCTATATTGAGTATAGGATACAAATTTTTCAATATTTTATCACTTAATTAAATAATATTCTATGTAAATTACTTTTATAAAAATGTTGAAAAAATTATTAAATAATCATATATATCACAAAAAAATATATTTATTTAAGGGAAATTAAATTTCAAAGGAAAAATTATTACAATAATGTGATTGTTTCCTGAAAAAGTAAAATATCACAAATGAAAGTGAGGTTGTACATTGACTATTACCTCTTATTAATTTTCATATCATGGCCGCTTGGACAAAATTATTAAAATTGTAACTTAAAATAAAATTAATTATGAATTAATGGTGATATTAAATGATAAATGGGATGTATATAAACCATGTAAAAGAGAATTGGTGCGTAATAACAAATAAGACTCAATGGGATGTAAATGGAGACAAAATCTCATATCCCGCACTTAATTTTAGTTGACCATTAATTAACCTTCAATATAATTATTTTAAACACACTATTAACTTATAATATAACCTTATTAATATTTATACTTCCATATATGATCCTTTTATAACATATTATCACTCGTTCAATAACAATATTCCTTTATTATCAATGATTATGGTGTTAAATTCCTTATTTTCTCTTTTATGATTTTCCATGAAACGTCTATTATTTTACATATTATATTAATTCATGATATTAATAATTAAAATAATGAAATATTTATAATAATTATAAATATATTATATTTTAATACCGACCATTAAATATTGTTTTTAGAAATGATGTATGGTGTAATATAAGATAATTTTGGTCGTTTGTACCCATGAGTAAGGATTCCATTTTCCAATGATCATTATTGAAATAATGTTAGTAATATATTATATTTAATGAATGATCATAATATCATATATAAAATATTATTCCTTTATGTGTATTTATATATATAATCCATGTGGTTTTGTGATGAAAAGTGGGTAATATAATTTTGTTAAGGCAGTTGTCCACTCAAACACAAACAACGGTATGATATTTCATTGAGTGAAATGGAAAGAAATAATTTAATAGAGATTATTATTTCATAAAGAGTAATATTTCAGGAATATAATAATTATTTCATTTATATATCATTTAATAATTTAATTTATCCTAATCAACTTCTATATTAATCATTAGTGAAAGGCGAATCACAACGCTCTCTGGGGTGGTAGTCCGCCGCACAAACGAGCGGCATTGTCATATTTCGAATCAAATAGAAGTTAAAAGTGTTATATATGATATAATGATGCAATAAGAATTGAGATGTTATAAATATTCTAAATATAATTTATATTCTTTAACATTCTGAGTAGTGATATTTGGAATTCGAAAAATGAATAACATCAATTCGTGAGGCAGTGGTCCGTTGTACACATGAATGATGATTTCATAACCCATTTCATGGAAGGGGGTGAGGTTGTAGGTAATGTATTTAACATAATAAAATCCCAGTATATGTAAGCTAAATATGTTCTAATATCATCACGTGTTAATAAGAATTTAATGAGGATTATGAAGAAAATTAAATGAAAAATATCCTGGAGGAACGTTACATCTTCTTTGGTTATCTTCCTTAAGTAGGCACCAAAGTCATCAAAGGATGGATTTCATTTCAAAATAAGGATTCTATGATTATAAGAGTGAATTTTGGAAGTTATTTTCTAGGTACTTTTTGATCTAAACATGGTTTGAAGGTTTGTATAATATCGGATAGGGGAGGCCTTTTATAAGTGAGGGTAGTGGCACACTTGTAATTGGTTTGAATTGATTTGACCATACCCATGTTATTAACATGAAAAATCTTAAAATGGTCAATTATCTAATTTTAAATTCATAATGTGTAATATGTAAATCTAAGGGTTTTTACCATGTTTATATGTCATTTTATAACCCTTAACATCTTTATTTAAACCATTGTAAATCCATTTTACCACAATTATGGTAATTATTTATTTATATTTCTACTTTTAACATTTGTAAAAAAATTAATTTAAAATTAATAAAATTATTAAAATATGATTCTTCCAAATATGTAAAAAAAATTCTAATATTATATTCCAAAAATTAAAAAAAATTCATTAAAAAGTAACCCCTTAGAGGTGAAGATAAAGTGGGTTATTAATTAGAAAATTTTTAGATGTTTACAATCATTTTATATCAATATTAAATATAAAAATTATTACAATACAATAAATTGGATTAATTAATATATAATTTAGAATATTTTACTTCTAACCCAATTTAAAATATAATATAATTTGATAGATAATTACACAAAAATACAATTACAAATTAAATTTCAGTATTTTTCATTATTCATCAAAAAATGAATCTTCTCAGAAGTGTTCCAAAGTTTCACTATAATATATTCTGATACTCTAAATTAAAAAATTTGACTATTTTTTCATATACATTTTCTATAAAAGGTAATAATTTATTTTAAATTTAGTGTGAAAATTAAGGCTAATATGCCTTTTAAAATAATATATTTTATCACTAAACATTTCGTTTTCTTTTAAATGATTATAATATTATTTATAATTAATAGACAACCATATCATCCAAAATTTATTTTTTACTATTAATATCCACTAATTTAATATCTTTTTTATAATATGATACTACAATACAATTCATTTAGATTTGTCTTTTCATTTTTTTCAACTATCAAACAGATTAAATTTAATGAAATATATTTCATTGGTTATGTAATATTTGGGAATCTTGTTTCACATGCCATCTAATTAAATGTTATTACTTTATAATTTTATGGTTTTGAATTATCCCCACCTTAAATAAAGTGTTTCCATAAAATTTAAATCAAATATCGATGATATACTGTTTGATTTTTGAAAATTATTTTATTAAAAACCAACATTGTTAAAACAGTTAATAAAAAATATCATTATTTAGAAATATTGGGATTTAAAAAGATAATATGAAATAAAAATTAACATGTTTTATAATTATTAAAACATTGGTGGAAAGTGAATATGATGATTTGGAATAAAATCATAAATATTTATAGAGAATAAAAGAGGCCATTGGCAAAAAAACTGAATGATCGATTGAAATTTAAGGACCTCAAGAACATAAATCAAATAGGTGTGTAAAAGATCATTGGAATCGTATGATATAATTGTAATATGATATCATTTTATTCCAAGATAATTTTTCCTAAAGATGATGAATTCATTTACTACCTACAAATATAAGGAAATTTATATACTTTATACATTTCTATCACATCATTTTAATGTAATCCATTGGTTGTTATTTGATCAATTTACAACTCATCACATACTCAAATAAATTAAAATCAAAATGAATTTTTATACCTTAATAACTAAAATAAAATTTCAATGGATCATAATATCCATAAAATATGGATAAGTATTTTCTTCTAGGTCATAATATTTTCCATATCCTGTATGGTTAGATCATGTTATCCATTTACACCTAAAGATAATCATTATCCATTTAACAAATTTTTAAACGTAATGCCCATCAAAAATATGTCGGACCAAATTTTGACAGAACATCACAAAATCAACATCATATGCACAAGAACAAATAAAGTGTCTCATAAACATCACATAACAAACATGTTAATGACTTCATCATGAATTATATTCATTCATGGTAATGACCTAAATTTCTATAAAAGTATATTAAATAAAAACAAGAATCATTATTAATTAAATAAAATATAGATTATTTGATTTATTCATTAGATACAAAGGTATGGTTTACTCCATCAATGTTAGTATAAAATACTTTTTCAATAGATTATTAATTAGTTCTAAGGATGTCATTATTATCATATTTTCATTATCCATATAAATAATTTCATTGTCCCTAAATAATTATCTCAATATTCAGAACTTATTTAGGGTCATCTTTCAGTAAATCATTTTTTCCAAGATGTTTTACTTACCACTAAATTATTTTTCTTCTTCACTGATACTATTTAACATATGATCTAAAATCCTAAATGAAAGAGTACTATAGATCAATCCTTATAAATTTAATAATTATTATGATATGAATATCTTAAAAAAATACTTTTCAAACATATTTTTTGGATTCAATTACACAATAATATTAATTTTTCCACATTGGTTATATTAATAACATAATCTTTATCTTGATCACATAGATTCTGAAGAGGTATTTTCCTTTTATACATCAAAAATTAATTTTCATAGTTCCCTGTATCCTAAAAATGGAAGAATTGTGCATTTTCATTTTCATTAGTTCCCTGGAAATCTCAATATAGGTGCATTCTTCATCAAACATATATAAAATCATCATTCCATACAAGAATGTACCACGATGTTTCATTCAAAAATTTTCAAATGCTGAAAAATAATTCATTAACATCTTCCCCTAATAGATTTATTTCTTTTCCATACCTTATTCTATAGAGTCCCTTTGAATCCATGATACATAGATAATTAATTCTATATCATGAAATAGAATAACATTATTTCTATATATGAATAAAAATATTTAGAGAACAGTGCCGATCAGAGACTTGGATTAAACCCTTTAAATAAATGGTAAATCCTACACTCTATGTTGCTTGTGTAATATATAAAATACCTAAAAAACCTTGTAACAGTTTATTCATACTATGTAACTCTTTATTATTCCTTTTTTATTCAGTTGAGGAAAATTATTTATATCTCAGTTTTCTTCACTTGAGGGAAATATTTATCGATTATAATCTATCCATAAAATTTTTACATTCTATGAGTACTATTCCCACTTCAAAAAAATTATTATGAATTAGTGACTAATATTGATCAATATAACTGTTGATATTATACACTGATATTATGACCACTTCATTTTCAATGCATCTGAAGGCCATAAATATCACTTATAGAGACATAATCCAATTCTCGGCTACAATTTCATTAACAATCCCAAAAATAATGGGGGTTAAATCACATGATGTTATCCATCATTATATAATCACATATTCGAATAGGATTATTCATCCATGAAGGGTTTTTTAATAACCGGAATAAGAATCCCTATTATAGACATTATTTTCTCAGTTCCAATACATATTTTATTAGAATCCTCATTAAGTAAATTTATTAATTCACCATGACTATTCATAGCCTTTATCCTTCCAAAATCCATTTATAAATTATAAAATACATTATATTAGACCATATAATTTGAATACATAATGTATAATATCAAATCAAGGGAAATACATAATATATATATAAAATTTTATGCATAGAGAATCTCATAATCATCAAAATGGTTTCTATGGGGATTTTTTTATTTTAAAATACTTCATAATTTTTTATAATGAAAAGGATAATTATCCTAAGAATATCCCCTATGATTTTTAAACCAAGTTCATAGTAAGGCATGTTTCCATTAACTAGGTTCTGATAGAGTCTAGACCAATGCAGCCACTTCCGAGTAATTACACCGGCATACCTATTTTCCAAAACCATATCCACCTGTAGTGTCCTAACATTTATATATTTCTATGAAGACCAACATAATAAATTTCTTAACAAAGTATTAGGATATTATTTTATACTTATCTTAATATTATATTATAATATTTAAATCCCTAATCTATTTTTCATTAATATATTTCCCATGGTTTTTTAAACATCCTTTGATTCTGATGGTAATGACCCCAACCCCGGTAACCCAAATCTGGTATATTATTTATTACATTGAAATAGATACAAATGTTAAAATCAAAATGGACTGAAATGTTTATTAGTTTTGGAGAACATGATACATACATGATTTCCATTTACATTGGTAATAGAAAATAAAACTTTATTCATAATAAATTTAAATGAATTTCATCCTACAAAATTCATTAAAATATCTACTCTTAATATCCTGGGGAATAGAAACAAATAATGGTGGGATCAAATTCCTATAAATTGCTAATCAAAGATTAATATATTAGGAATAAATAAAGAATAATAAAAGTGTCAATATAAATATCATGACCCTAATTCTATTTAAATAACATTACATTTTTAATATATAAATCATAATAAATATGTAATTGTATATAACTAAAAACACATGATATTTAATCAATAAATAATGAATGAAATTCATCTTGATATAATATCATTGTACAAATAACAATGATAAAAATAAATTAAATCTTAAAGAAGGAAATGATAAATTATTGGACATAATGATCTCAATTATCATGATATCTCTACTATCATGATCTTTAAAAATAAAATTTTAATACTACCTGTAGATACCCCTTTAATTTTTCCAAATTAATTCATCTGAGGAGACCAATGGATGCAAAAAATGGCTATATTATATCGGGTCCCACCTATCACTGCAGGTCCAAATCATTCTTCACATACTGAATTATCAATTTAATTCGTGATTCAATATGAATTATCTTCACCTAAATGGATTGTGTAAAGGATACATATTTATTAATATCTCTCCAATTAATCAAATAACATTCAAAGTAAACACATTATGTAAATTTTCTTTATGTCATTAGAAATATTAATTTAAATAATGAATATATATATATATATATATATTTAAGAGAAATTTAAGGTCCCATGAAAAATTATTATAATAATGTGATTGTTTTGGGATAAATAAAACAATAACAAAATAATGTGATTTTATAAAATGACTTTTACAAAGTGGTAATTTTCATGTTAGATCCCCAAAGATAAAATGGAAAAATAAAATGCCAATAATTTTTAATGAATAAGGATATTATTTGTTAAATGGTTTTTATATACACCACATAAATCTGAATTGGTTTATAGTATCAAATATTTCTAAATGTAATTTAAATTGAGATGAAATCTCATACCTCACACATCCTTCAGGTTAACAAGGATTTAACCTCCATTATAGTGGTTTCAAACATGTTATTATCTTACAATAGAGCCATATTAACATTTATAATACCATATATGATCCTTTTTATAAAATCATATCACCTATTTGAAAATAATATTTTATTATTTTCGTTGTTTAAATTGTAAATGGCCTTGTTTTCTCAATAATTATATGTCATGAATGTCATAGTTCTTGTTCATTTAATACAGGTTAATCTTATAAAAAATTATAATAATTATAACAAAAATTAAACTTTTATTATTAATCATGAATTATGGTTTTGATATATTATTTCTGTTATAATCACACAGAATGTAGGTCATACATAATCATCAATAACATTTCCTTTTCCAATTATCATTATGGAATGAAGGTAAGTGATATATTATATTTATAGATTAATATTAATATCATATATAACCTATTAATTCATCAAATATTCTTATATATATCATCCATGTGGTGTGATGATGAAAATACAGTCACATCGTTTTCTGAAGGTTGTAGTCCAAACATACACAAACGACGTTATCAACTTTCATTCAGTGAAATGGTAAAGAAGTAATATATCTATATATATATATATATATATATCATATTTTAATAGTAAAAAATATTTTATAAATATAATAATTATTTCACATATACCACATATAATCATTACCTTTTTCTTATAACCTTCCATGTATGGAATTAGTGAAAGACAAATGGCATTTCTTTGCGAGATGGGAGTTCATAGTACACACAAGCTATGTTATTATATCTTATATAGAATGGAATGAAAAAAAAATATAAATGATATAATGAATAAAGAGATATAATTATGTTATAAATATAATAAATATAAATAATTTACATCATAATACCCAACTATGAGAGATGTTAATGGAAAAACGAATGACATCAGTTCACAAGGCGGTGGTTCTCCGTACAAAAGAATAATGATTTTGTAACCAATTTACAAAAGTTGTTTGTTTAAAAGTATTTAAAATAAAAAGAGAAATTCTATTTATGATAATATTTTATTTATATAATCATTTATTAATAATAATTAAAACAGGTAGAGTAAAATATAAAAGAAAAACGCTTATTGAAGAACATCACATCTTCTTCAGGTATCCTCTATAGGTTTTCCCCAAATCCTAATAAGGATAGTTTTCTTTCCCAAAATAAGTTTTCTAGTATGAGAAGTGGTAATTATATATGTGATTTTAATATGTATTGGAATAACAAATATGTGTTCGAAATTATGAATAAAAGATGATATGGGTGACCTTTTATAAGAAAGGTGAATTGCACAGTTGTAATATTTTGAAATGATTGAATCGTGATAACGATTTTATCATTTAAAAATCATTAAAATGGGACATTATAAACCTAAAGGAGATATTGCAGAAATATTTCTCGATTATTTGTGTTTTAAAAGATGGTAGGATACTTTTATCTCTTTTATTATATGTTTAACCCCAGGTAAATCTATATTTATAATAATGACAGTAAATATTTTTTACAATTTTGACTATTCAATTTAGAAAAAAAATTAAGATATTATATATTATAAATTATTATTACTTCCATTATTGAATCAATTTAATCAATTTCAATTCAAAGTATTGTAATATTTTAATTTTAATGTAATCCCACATATGTGATAAGAATACAGGGTTTTAAAGAGAAATTGTCCAAAAGTTAAAAAGGACATTATATAAAAATTAAATATTTATATGATTCCACTAACCTAAATACTTTTAAATGGTATATAATTTAACTAATTTTACATTGAAAAACATTTAAATTATATTTTAACTTGATAAATAATTTAAATGAAAAAATACTTTTAAAATTAAAATTTATTATTATTCACTATTAAAAAATTAATGAAACATCTCTAAAGAATTAAAAAATCAAAGTAATATAATATTTATATTATTTTTTCAAAATGATTATAGGAAAAGTTGTATTATTGTAATAGAATGATGTAGTGGGAAATGGGTACTCAGTCCTTTTACATTGTAATGGAGAGGTCGTAGTTAAATGATTTCACATCGGGTTCACCACATTTGTTTCATTGAAAAGATGTGGGTGGATCAACCTAATATTTGGTCATGGGGGTTCAATGTCTTATAGAATAATTAATTTTATGTTTACCATTTTTTCTCTAATGGAAACTCCCAATGCCTCCCACATCCATTAGTGAGTATGAACCTATTTTCTAAAGAGAAGTTGTCATTTGGGGTTTTAGAAAAAATGATGCTAAGGAACACACTTCAGTCGATTTGATGGGAGGTCAGGATCATCACACCATTTTGTAGAGATTTTTTTCCTACACTTGGAATTTCTTATAGTCTTAAGATACGTTTTAGAATCTATTCTTTATCTTTATACGAGGTCATTTATCATAACAAAATGATCATAGGTTAAATTGTTTTACATGAAAAGGGGAATCTATTGGTGAATAAACATATATGTATCTGATGTTCTTCAAAATATTAACTTCAGTATATAGATATGTATCTGTTTAGTATATAAAACCCATAACTCCAATGTTTTTTTCATCTAGGGAGGCAGTTAATACATTGATGATGGGATTGAGCTATTATATGGAATCCTACGTATCCCATTTTTCAACAGGAATATAAACTGATGTAGTTCATTAATCCATTATAGATTAAAGTCATGAAGATCAAAATTATATGAGGGAACATAGGCACCAAGTCTTTGAGATAAATCATCAATGAGGAATCATACATATCTTGGTTATGAAATGAAAAAGAGTCATTATAGATTGATCACATTATTAGGACTTACAACAAGGTTGATGCCCTTATATGGTAGTATTTATATCATGTCGCTAATTGGATATTACGCACTAAGGTTACCATGTAAGGTGGATATTCATGATTAAAATGTTATGAAAATTTCAACTCCATAATCTCACATAAGGCATTATCTGTGTGAGAAAAATGGGATATAACATAATCAGTCTCACTGCATATTGATTCATGACTCATGTGTTAGGATATTCCATTTGGTACATAATATGGTTTTTGATTCGTATTAATCCATCCAACATATCCTTTTTATATCAGAACATGTGACATTGTAGTTTAGTCATCTTCTCAAACCACTGATGGATGAGGAAGAATAAACAACCCATGTGAGAGATTGGGTCTCGATGGTTTAAATATTGGAGACATTGGGTGGGACATACGCTACAGTTGATTTCCAGTTGATTATGGCCCATAGAAAGAAATATTAAATATCAAGGTTATTGAAAAAATCAATTATTTCATAGTTCAATTAAACAAGGATTACACATTGATGTTTCCCTTTTTATATAACTGGAGAGGGTTATCATGTCCTTGAATTCCAGCTCAACGTGGCCTAGTAATCTACCCGACTTTCTAAATTTTCATCCTAACATGCTTTATATTTCTCAATATCATGTATAATGATGACTGTAATTTCAATTTTTTTTATTATACATGTACAAAGACAATCTAATGATCTGATTGACTTTTCCAAGGGACATCATAGAATCCTAATTGCTTGTCGGAAGTCCTTTGCATGATCAAGGATGAATTTTCTAGAGTACTTCATAAGAACTAGTGTTATTATCACGGATTTGATCATGTGATCATGGTTTACATTCTTAGTTTTCATCATGAAAACTAATTTTCTTATTTGGTGTTCATCGTTAATCCTTGATGACATTCATGAAGGGTGCTGTAAGATCTGGATAATATGCCCAGAAGGCTTCGTGAGACCCTTCAAAAATATAATTGAATCATCATATAACATGTGAGACCTATCTTTTGATACTTAAATATCATTATGGTGGTCCTGGTAGGTTTTTTGATACTCGGGTTGTATGTTCAGAGGGTATCATGTTACGTTATTAACAATGTCCGGGGGTTATCGCATGATTCGAACGACATGTTGAGAGGATGTCACATGACATTGGTGACATATCCTTATGTTGTAAGATGAAATGGATGAGTCTAGAGAAGTTCGTGTGAATTTAAATATATTTATTCATAAATGTTCCCCATATTTTATTCCTTATTACATCTTTTATAGCATATATTTTTTAGATTTGTTCAGAGATAGATTTTTTGACATTTTATGATGCATCTGATATATATGACCACCTTAAAATAACCCATATGATACACTATAATTACATTTAATGATATCATGTGATCACATGAATCACTTATTCATTTTGTGAAACCCATGGAGTCATTCTCTAGATTTTACCAGGCATATCACTTTTGTGATCGCATGATCAATCACTCCTAGAAGTCTTCTCCTATGCTCTTGTTTGTGATTGATTGATGAATTAGTTATTTATTCAAATGTGATTGGTTATATAGGCCTCAAATCCCCAATTATACACCTCCTTTAATGTTAATATCTCAATGATATTTGTTGGAGTTGGTGGAGGTATTTGGTTTCATGAATTTCAAGATATCCTTCCATAGATCATTTGGGGGTGTTAAATGATTTTCAGCAACCACTTGACCATTCTGTTAGTGCCTCATTTAATATATTTTCTCTAATAAAAATGGTAATTCCTAACCATATGGACAAGAAAATTTTATTTTAAAAGGATAGACTTATATGCCTGGGAGGATTCCCAAGATAAAGACACTTGTTGAAAGGATATATTATGATCTGAGATTGTTTTTCATTGATATTTCATAAGAAAATGGTGTCTTTTCATGGGGATTTTGTGGGATCATGATGACATTTCATGTTGTACCAAGTTATCATGTCGACTTATGGAGGGTAGATTGTCATTTTAAATGGAGATCAACTGGAGCATATAATTATACTCACATTAAATCATTATATCTTCCCCTTACAAAAAGCTCCAATCATTTCCCTTTTTATTTCATTATTTATTTAACAAATTACAGTGGTATAGAAACATTATACATGTGTTTTATGAAAAAAATATTACTTCAATTGATGCAGTTTGTGAAAAAAATATTCTTGTGGAAGTGTGTGATCATGTGAAATTCCTTCTATTTGTCCTATTATCTATAGGGTGAGTGATGGACCACTTAGAAAGGTCTAAAACCCTTCACATGTTGAGGGTGAAAAGCTAGTAGGATCTTTCTTGTCAAATTCAAATTGTCTCCAAGGATTCTAAAATCTATTTACAAACGTATAGACAAATCACTAGAATATTTAAGACCATTAAAGGACTCTACATTATTCATATTCAACTCGTTAGTTTATAAAGATTTTTGGATGGTTTGCTAGGAATTATCTAATTAACAATCCTTGTGATGTGGAGGACCTCATATAAAAACTAGAAAATGGTCATTTAATGTATTTGGTTTTTTTGTATAAATAATAATATTTTCTAAGGGTCTCCAAATGATATGAATTTTTTCAAACATTGTTCATTACCAGTTTCCATGATTTCCCAATGTTCATGTGATTTTATGTCTTTTAGAGGATTACAAGATCTATGGTACTTGGACACCTTCTCTTTCATTGTTTTGCAGAGATAATAATACAAATGTTTCATGTATTTATTCACTTTTATATTTCACTAAACAAATATCCTAGGAGTCAAAAAAGTATCCCTTTAATGAGCGATGTTAGTGGAGACAGTGGATGGGTTTTTAGAAAATTAAATGCTCGCCCGAGTCGTATGAGGTGTCCCAAATCAATGTATTAGGTGATATTAGGACATTCGTCCAAAATATCATATTTCATGAAAGAGAGTATTAATAGGGTAATAGAGGGAGACTTATTCACTATCCACTCCAACTCTCAGATCTCTTATGATCAGAATCTATAACGTGACCCTGTTATAGGACCTTATGATAGAACTTATCACAATACCTCACTGCAAGACCATTTTGAAATAACATCTTTTCTATAATTTCTTTTCCCATATCTTTTTCAAATTAACCATGAATCTATCATCAATAATTGTTTTATCCATGGCCATGTGTCCACATGTTTTTCTTGATGTCTTGGTTGGATCTTCTAGTTCTTTCGTATGATCATTAAACCATTATGCATATTGTGTGACCATGTCAGGGTCACCAAATCTCATGTTTTTCGGAAGACAATTTAATTAAAGTTTATTGAATGATTTTTTTCGGATGATATTTGATTGATCTTAAAAGAACTGTATAATTTTATTTATATCACCTTTCTTTTTTGAAATGAATTATATAGGTGAAGTCTTATTAGGAATAAGCACAACTTTTTCCCATTACCCCTTGATCATGTTTTTAACTTGGATGTTTTGGTTCCTTTTTGGGTATTGAAAATTAATTTTTTCTTGTGATGTTGATTGAGTTCTTATATCTTGTATCTTCTATGAATATAGTGTTGGTTATTCTGGTATATCATATCTATTGTTGTAGTTCATGTACATTAAGCTCGGACCTTTTATTGCTTGTATTTTTAGGTCTTTTAGCTTAGTACTTGTATTTATGGTAGTTAAATGAATTTTATCTCTAACCTTAGGTTACTAGTAGTTTAATGCCTTATAAATTGGAGCTTCTGAAGTTTTAATTTATATTTTTTTATTTCATAAAATTTTTCATTGTAGTTTAAGGACATTAAGATCAAACCTTCTATCACTGTAGTTTAGGTTCTTTTATCATGGACCTTCTATCACTATAGATTATATTGTTTTAGTTTGGACCATCATTTGATGTAGTTTATGGAAATTTAGATCGAACATCTATTTTATTAGTTTATTATTTTTTATATTGGGCATGATTATTGAAAATAGGATATGGGTCAGACCAGCTAGGGATGACCCAAAACACACTGGCATGTTGAGTTCCATTGTGGTGTTGAAAAGGATTACATGGATTATTGTTCCATTCTGGAAAGGTGGAGATGCCAATATTTTGTATTTATAGTAACTTATATATTGATTATATGGTGAATAAATTTATTCCGCAATATCTTTCAAGGTCCATGGAAAATATATAGGGGTAGTATTGGAAGAGGGAAAAATAATATATAATCCATGTCCACCTAGACAATTGGTTCATGGATTGTGTAATTCATAACCAAGAAGATTTATTCAATAATATCATATGAAGAAAACATGTCAAGGATTACCCATAACATATTAAGGTTTCATCTTCATCATTGTGTTACCAGGCTCACAAGGATCTGAGTTCCTTTCATATAAGGATAGGATGCATCAAGTTGGTAGACAGAATCCCTTATTCATTACTATCACGGCCAAACAGAGGTTTCCAAACTATTTTCTATGGGTTGGGAAAGGCTTCAAAAACTCATATATTAGGATGATGATGTAGGGTATAGAGGAAAGGCTATCATGGAATGGTTTTGGCACCCTATGAAATTTCTGTTAGGAATTTCCGTGAACACCCTCTTGTTCGGGATTCTTCCATGGTGATGTTAGGCTAACAAAAATCATAAAGACATTCATATTGGCCTAAGTTGTCTATGGTTGGATGGTCTAATCCCTTATGCTAACACAAAATGGTCAACCCAAGATATCTTTATCCATTTTAAAGGGACATTATTGGTTTTTAATAACCCCAATATCTATAATCATAATGTGTGATTTATGAAATATATAGGACCCAAGAATTGTCCGAAAACACTAAAGGTTGTTCCACTACCTTGAGAAAATGTTTTTCACATTATGGGGGTGTGAAAAAAAAATAACTATATATTTTCTACGATCAGGGGGTCCAATGTTCATGGATCGATATTTACTAGGGCAACAAAGTAAACCCTTAGATCATTATTAATCATTTACATATCCCCTAATTATTTTTACTATGCACTAGAGATGATTAGTTTAGTGAACAGAGACTTGAATTTTTCTCTACTCACCCATTAAGGGTTTTCACCCTAAAACATTTTGTATCTCTTTAACTAGACGATTAATGTCGTTCAGTTTAGACCATCAGAGGCTAGAGATTATAGTCAAATAACATTGACCAAAGTGAAGGTAGTTTAATTTCATGAAGCACATGGTCCACATATGAGTGGAATGTTACATTAGTGTCTAATTAGGATACCATGGCTCAAGAGTCAACATAATAAACCTCAATATTTAAAGAACATGTAAAAGTCCTTTATCATCTCTTATAAAGAACGAAACAAGAAAGCATGGATAGTAGGATGACTTTATTAGAACTTATATAAATCAATAGTAAATTCCCCTTTAATAGTAAAAAAATGATAATAAATGGGGAATTTATGAATACATTTTTAGTGCTAATAAAGGGATTCATATGGTTTTTTTAGTGTTGATAATGATGAATCTTGTTTTCAATCAACATTCATCCTACCCATCCCCCTATCAACTATCTCCCTCATTTTTATCCAAACATCTCCCCTTATCAGCGCTTTGCCACCCCCTTTATTAGTGCTTTGTGATATTCCAACCTATTTTACATTCCTAGATATAATCCTTGCACCTCTCCTTTGGAATGTGAACATCTTTACAACTACAACAAGATGATTTATTGTATATTTTATCATATATCATTATATATATATAAATATATATATATATGTATATTTTTAATTCAAATAATTATATAAGTAGTTTTAACTACATCAATAAAATATTTGTTTGTGTCTGTGTGACATATATATACATATATTTGTTTAAATATATTAAATGAGATATTTATATATATATACTAAAATATAATATAATGATACATCCAGGTAACAATACAATCATATTTGTACATATAATATATATATATATGTATGTATATATGTACAAGAATATATATATATATTCATTCATTTTTATAAGAAATGGATATATATTTTTTTGAATACATTTTATGAAAATGTATTTATTTATGTATATTTGAATATAAATATACATATTTATCTATTTATTGTCACACACATGTTTATATATAAAAATTATTTGTATAGGTATATATTTAAATATTAATGCATTTTTTTAAGGTACAAAAAATGGATAATTATTTTACTTTAAAAAACATGAATAATATGTATTAATTTTATATATTTAAAAATACATTTTACACAAATATTTTGATGTATATATTGATACATGTGATTTATTAAATGTATTTATAATAAAATATGAATATATTTAATTATAAATAAAACTACACTATGAAAATGGAAAATTTCCAAAACCATAATATCTATATAATGTAATTCATGGGAATAAATTCATTCCCAATTGAAAAGGGAAAAACTACCCCCTTAAATAGGATAAAATTCCATTGAATGTTAAAAAATTGGGATACACCACCTAAAAACAATGTTTTAGAGGCCTTATGGTCTTTTTAATATCGAATAATGTAATTGAGGGTTCCCTTTGATCACTGAGGCATGGAGCTAATTACAAAAATCAATTTGATATGTGTTAATGCCCAACCGGACTCCTGGATCAAATGTTTTGGTCTTTTGAATTTAATGTCATGGTTTCAACCATTCTTTATTTCAATTAATTTCTTTATCATCCAACTATTAAAAAATGACTTTTAATAAACAATATTTTGAAAACTATTAATCAATAATTATTTTAAATTATTTTAGTATCCATTTTCACTAATTATCTTATATATTGACAGTAAATTCCTATTTATCTTTTTCTATAACGTATTTAAGAAATATATTTTATATTTTTATCAACAGAAATATATTCTTATATTTTTATATTAATATATTATTTTTAATTAATTATAATTTGTTTATGAAATGTTCCCATTATTAATGCTAAAAGAAGAATTGATAAATTAGGGCCTTTATCAATTCCAGAAGAAAGTGTTGATAAATGTCCCCCTTTGTTATCATATGACGTATAAAACTGATAAAGATGGCCTTATATGTTATTTTTCACAAGTGTTGATAATGGACCCCCTTTATCAGTTATTTTTTGGTGCTGATAAAGGCAACCCTTTTCCAGTAGTAAAAAATATCCCTTATAAAGGAAAATTTTATGAGTGCTCTTATATAGTGATGATAAAACCAAACACTAGATAAACCATGTTTTTTAGTAGTGAGTAATATAACTTCCCCATGATTTGTAGATGAAAATGTTTTAAATCGTATATTGAGGTTATCGGGTCATGGGTAATGTTATGGTACAATAATACTGAGGATTGTTGAGAACTCACTCAGGTGATGAGTTCTTTGAAATTGATGCCATGATTACGAGAATCATACATTCTTTTATATAGGACCCTAATGTATATGTTTGGTAGGTCTAATCCTATACGAATTGATATCATTGTCAAATAGAGATGTATCTTTTCCATTCCAAACGTCATAACTGGTCTGTTACAACCTAAGGAACTCAAGTAATGATGTTTGATTTATTGGTTAGGGGATTAAAATATGACAAAATCACCCCATACTTTGGTTTATCAGAGTTAATCTCTTGTGGTTCTTTGATAAGGGTTGAATATGGATGATGTTAATCACATTTTAATTTCATGGAATGAAGACATATTAGATGTGAAATTTTTATATCATATGATCAGGAAATTTTCCATGTATTTTAATGTTAGGCAGTCGATAGACCTTAGGATATTAGAAATACTATTTTTATCAAGTATGGGCCCTAGAATTAGTGATTCATGAGTCGCTACATATCCATTGAGGCTATAAATCAGGCCACATGTAGTTATTGAATGGTAAATACACTACATAATTCATACCCATATGCATAGGGAGAATAGTTCCCGTCGATTGTTATAGTTGGAAACATGATTAGAGACTCATGGATCACTACGTTTCATATGATGATAGATCTCAATCCACATGTATATCTTGATAAAACAAGTTGTTTAACTTCATGCAATAAGGACCTTGGAAACCTGATGTGAAAGGAAAATGTTGTGGCTGATCTAGTGACCTATGATTTGGGTGTCACCATGTATATTAATATAATATGAATCAATACACATGTACATGTTGAATGAAATCTCCTTAGTCATGTATGACTCATATTAAAGGGGATATTTTATGGTTATTGGTTTTGGTTGGGACCAAGATTAGTGATTTGGGTATCCCTACATATCATATGAAAACAAGAATCAATCGCCACGTAGTTACTGAATCTAGGTGCGATGGGAGTCTAAGAACATGGGTAGGGGTCCTATATGGAATTTTACATATTAAAGAATAGAATTTTTCATGCTATAGAAATAAATAGTGGAGTTAAAAATAATGTTTCGGTAGCTAATGGTGTGACTTTTAATGTCTTTAATCTATGATAATGATAACTCTGCTAAAAACTGGAATGCATTTTTCATGTGGGGGAATGCCTTACCAAAATTCCTAATCTAATTAACTATGTTCAGGGTGAGAAACAAGGAATCACAAAGGTTTTTCTGAAAACACGGTGGTAGTTAGATAATAGAAAAGATTCTTTTTGTATTATTGTATATCTAGGAAAGGGTATATGATTCGAGATTCCCTAAATATCTCATTAAAATGAGAATGAATCCATACACAGTTATAGAAACATGTGAAGATTAGTTTCATACTACAAGGAAATCAGCCATGTTGTTTAATATCATGTGGTAATAATGTGGGTAACTCGACCTAAAAGTAGAGAAAAGTTGTGTTTAGGACCATGAATTGAGGTATGGGTTTCACTTCTTATCCTACGATGGAAGGAATCAACCCACACCTAGTCATGGAAACCATGTAGTTTAGTGTCATGCAGTGGGGACATCATCCATGTAGTTCAAAATCATTCGGTGAAGACATGGTTCATTTGACATTGAAAGACTTTAATATTGTTTTTCCCCAAGAATAGATGTTTGGGAATCATTATTTATCCTGTTATGGAAGTAATAAATTGACATGTCGTTCATGGATGAAGAGATTCCCTATGTGGATCAGACTCTCACACAGGGACCAAGGTACTTAATATTTCTTTTGCATATATCTAACACATCTATAGTGAGTCATAGGTGAGATTATGATTCCAATGTTGTGTAAAATAATATTTTGAGGACATATTCAATTCCTTTTAACATCATGTCGTAAGGAAATAGTTTCACTATTTAACATCATGCGGACAAGATGAGTGATGATGTGGAGTTAAAATTATTGATGATGGGACACATTCCATACAATTTAATATCTTACAGTAAGGATTATTGATGTAGTGGAATTTATTATATTTTATTTAGGATTAGTCTTTCCAGTTTATCATCATGTATCCAGGGTGATTGACACTTGTAGATAGATATGAAAATTATTGCCTGATAATCCTTTCATTGGTTGGGGTGAAACTCGTTCCTCGTCTATTATGGCCAGTGAGTAAGCTCTATAATAATATGCTTTATGTATAATATAATGTACTTACTATTTGGGTACCATCATGGGATTATTCTTTCCTAGTATCATCAAGGTTCTAAAAGTCAATATCAGTTCTCGTTGACTGAATGAATGAAAGAGGACCTTTTTATTGATGTCCCATGAAATCTGATTCTGATGGAATTCATGGTTTTGTAATGTACGCAAACCTACTATCATTGAGCATCTCAAATTATTCCATCTATAATTCCAATTTTCTCCATCCTAGTGTTATATATAAATACCAATTCAATTTGAATGTATATGGTCTTATACGGGATACATTGACTTGTTCCCATACACTAATGAATATGGTGTTGTTTGTGTAACAGTATACTTGGTAGTACAGTAAGACCATAATTCATAGAGGAACATGTATAGAAAATAATTATTATCCCTATTTGTCATCATTTTTATTATATTTGATTGATTATTATTAAAAACATCTATCTATCCATTTTCGATTTAATGAGAGTGTGATGAGTGATTGGACTTCATGTTGTACTCTTGGTATAATTTCTTCAACTCTGTATAATAAAATTTCCTACCTTTTTCATTAGATCCATGTGTGGGACTCCAATACTAGTGATAATATGGTACTTCATTATGTTGATGGTATTATTTTTTCAAAAATCCTTTAAGGCCAATTACTCAATCCATTTTTGAAAATAAGTCTGTTTTAGTAAGGATGTGCTTAAACATCTCAGTCTTGGCTGGGGGGTGATGACCAAAAAAACCATTCCAAATATGATGAATAGACAAGAATGTTTAACTTTATGATAAAATTTCATGTGGTGATAGATGATGTTTTCATGGATCTATCATGTATGACGTTTCTTGGTGAATTCCAAATAGTGTTATATCATTGTTTTCTGGTAGTAACCAAGCCTCCTAATTTTGTGGGAGGGCCTAGGCCTAGATTGATGGGAATTGTAATAACCTAGATGGACTTATAATATAATAGTGGGAATATCACTTTCTTCTATTCGTCTGAGGAGGATTCCATCAAATCCACACTTATAAAGGACATTTTTCTAATTTAGACTTTCACGTAGTGTAGTGATAACAGGTCTCCACTGAATCTATTCTCCTCCAGCTCGATCTTCTAGGAGATTCCGGTTTTGCAGATAAAAAATAGTGGGATTTATCCATATAGGGGGGATACTAGTTTAAACTTATGAGGATGTTATGAAATGATTGATTCGTTCCATATATTAGATGATGATCGATGAGAACATTCACCTATGAATGATGTAAAAGATTACTTCCTCCTGGTCAAGGCTGTCTAGGAATATGGTTACATTATCCAATACTTTCATATGAGTATTTTGTGATTGGTGTACATGATGCATTATGAGATCAAAAGGGATTTCTTGCATTATACATCTATCATTTCTAACAACAGGGTCCAATTCTAACTTTTGATGGAATATTTACCATATATCTACTTTATCACTAGCTATGTATACCCTTTTTTGTTCATGTAGGCTATCTACAGCTGTAGGTAAAATTCCAATCATGCGATAAGGCCTTGTCATTTTTCCTTGTAATCATTCTATCCTCCATATAGTGAGAATGATTTGGGAAAATTTTCATTTTCCAAAGAAACTAACACAATCCCTAAGACAAGCTAATTGATTTTCACGTTTTATTCAATATTTTTTATAAGCCTTTAAAATTTTCCCTCAAAATACATCTCCCAAATATTTGGAGTGACATGGGAATATAAAACCTCCTCATCGGGATGCTCAGTATCCACTTGTGTGCTATCGGGAGTGGGGTGTTCTACAAGGAAATCATTCACGACCCACCCATTAACTAATTTCTATGATGTGATGTGAATGTCATATTGATACAAAATATCCTCCGATGAGTCCAAAAACCAAGTAATAATAACATGTTAATGCATGTAATATATAAGATCAATATGAGATAACATATGGAATTCATCATGATGAAAGTATTTCCTTATATTTTACACTATAAAGATGAGTTTGTGGTGGTTATTCTTGACATTTGAATATCGGGTATCAGTATCTAGAATAATTCATATGAGGTAGTAGATACTTTCAAATTTCATGCATCGTTCTTCTAATTGAGGAGCTTTCCATGTAATCATTCATGGGATGCCATATATAATACGAGTGGATTTCCTTCCATCGGCGGCATCAAGACCGGTGGGTGTAGTAGATAATTCATGATAATATTAAATGCCTGTCAGTATCCATTATCTTATTTATAGAACATTCCCCTTTTCATAGGCATTATGACAACCCTGCTTTTTATTACAACTTTAACATGCTTTTTTACATAAAACATCACTTGATAAAACAAATAAGATCGAAAGGTTTAGTGTATTTTAGTCTTAGGATCATTACATAAAAACTTTAAACTTGAAATACAACATCTTTATTGAAAACTTCCTTTACATGACCACTACATTACTTCGTACTTAGCATTGCATGGGATAACCTGAGGACATGCATAAGGAAAGGGTGAGCTATAAAGCCCAGTAAGGGAGTACACAATGAATAACATGAGGAGTACAATACATGTTAGGAAATAGGAATATCAATAGAGAATAAGAAAAACATGAACATAAAGGCATGATAAAGCATGATAATCATAACATGGAAATGTGGAAACAACACTTAACATTGAATTAGCATTAGCCAAGGCTCATTGCACATGGAGCATGAGTAAACCCTCATTTCACTTGAAGCACGAGTCAACCCTCTTTGAAATTGAATTATCATGAGTCAACACTCATTGCACATGATTTATCATGATACTAAACTTTACCCAATGCATTGGAGCGCTGTAAAGGGCGCACCCTTCTTAAACATTTAATTTCATGCATAAGTGTGCCACATGGATCATAAAACATGGATTCATAAAACATAATCATTTATTCCATGATAAAGGAATGTGGAATTAATACATGAAACTTTACAATAAATATGTAAATGTGTGTAAAGGTGAATACCCTTGATGGAGAAATGGGCATGGTATTCACTACACAATGACATTGGCTTAGAAAATCGGGGCGATTTCGGCAGCGTAACGGCGTGACCTAAGAATTCATAAAAAAGGTTGATGAGAGAGAAAGGGGTTCCTCATCATATTTACATGAAATGGACAGTAAGGAGGTCATATATATACATGTCCCAACAATATAAATGGAATTTAGATTCATGATACAAAAGTATTGCTTGAATGTAAAAGAAGAGAGAGAAGTTCTTTTCAGAATTTCTGCATATTAACGGGTGTTCATGGGAGGCATTTAATGAGAGAGAAAGGGTTCTCCCATCATTCAAACAGTAATAGGGCAGTATGGGGGACGTGCGAAACCATACCCCAACATTCATAATTGAAATTAAAAGGGCAATACAACTTAATGAAAATTGACAAAAATGAGAAAGGAAGAAAAAACCCTTACTTGGAAGTGTGCTTCCAAAGGCTAGAGAGAGGCTTGTGAGAGGCTTCTTGGGAGCTTGGGGAACCTTGGGAGGATTCTAGAGAGATTAGGGCAGAGTTTGGACGAACTCCAAGGTATTTTAGTGAGGATGAAGTGGGAGCTTGGGTGGGTTTATATAGGAAAGGTGAGAGAATTCTTTATTATTTAGGTTTGGGACCCCTTATATTAAAATAATCCAAACCACAAACCATACCATGGTATTTTCCCATGATTTCTGGAAAAGGAAAGAGGGAAAAAATATTTTACAAGGCCAATGTCCGAACTTATTAAAAAATTAGGGTTTCTTATGTGGAGGTGAGTCACACTCCCATGAAAATTAATTTAAAAAGGCAAAGTGTTGAATAAGTCTTGAGGGCTCCATTAATGCTATGAAAAGTAAGTCAAACAAACCCAAAACCTCATTATTTTAATGATAAAACACATATTGTCCGAACATAAGGATTATGGTATTTTATTACATCACCATTGGGTAATTATGATGTCATAAAACACATTATATATTTAAATGGTATTTAATTTTTACCCAAAAATTTGACTGTCTCAGAAAATTATGAAAAATTCACTGTTGGATAATTTCGACGTCCTGATTCCAAAAATAAAATTTATTTTATCTAAATAATTTTCTAAATATGTGAATTTTCATTTTTAAAATAAAAACCGACATTTATAAAAAAATTCACGGGTTTTGACAGAAATGGATTTGAAACCTTAATAAAAATTTTAATTGCATTCATAAAATTATAAGATCATTTATATTTAATAAAAATTAATGTAATATTAATAATAATATTTTATTAAAATATTATTTAATTCAAAAATCCTTTAATTTAATAAAATATAATTCTTAATTAAATAATAACTAAAAACGCCATTTGTACTTTAAAAACTAATTACAATGTATCAAAAATGACTAGAAATTATATTCATTATTATATAAAAAAGTAATGTGCATGAACATGGTACTACTTATTTGTTACATAACCCCTTAAAATAACCGCATTAATGTGTGCGATGGTGACAGACTCTTGGGGTTGCTCGGATAACATCGCTCGAGTTTTAATTTCAATCAACTTCCATTTTTCCCGTAGACGATCATGTTCGAGCTTGACTTGATGATGCTTAGCTTGGGCTTGGTCAATGGAAAAGCCCAAAGACGCCACCTCTTTTCCGAGCTCCAACAAATGGGCTTCATAAGGGGAAATTCTACTGGATGAGGCCATCGCTTCCATTGTCTGAGTAGAAAATTGGTTAGTTAAAGCCTTATATTTATACTACTCAGATGATCACTGTTCAATGGAGATAAAAGTAACGGTCACAAATCATAACGTAAAACTAAAGAATTTGACATCTTATAAAAACATTTTTCATAAAGAGACATTTAACTGGATCAAGAGGTATTTTCATTAATGAAACTTTGGGTCGTTACAACATTCCCCCCTTAAGAAATTTCGCCCTTGAAATTTTCCTTTTCCCACACTAAAACAAATGTGGGTTACTTAGCTTCATCATATCCTCCGACTCCCAAGTTTCTTCTTCAGACTTGTGTTTTCTCCACAACACCTTGACGAGGGGCATTGTCTTATTTCGTAGAACTTTTTCTCTATGATCTAATATCTTCACTAGTTGCTCCTCATAAGAAAGATCGTCTTCTAATTGTACCACCTCGGAAGAGAGTACATGTGAAGGGTCTGGTATGTACTTCCTTAAGAGGGATACATGGAAGACATCATGCACCTTGTCCATAGTAGGTGGAAGTGCTAGTCGATAGGCCACAACCCCAACATGATCAAGAATCTCGAAGGGGCCGATGTACCTTGGACTTAACTTCCCTTTATTTCCAAACCTCATGACCTTCTTCCACGGAGATATGCGTAAAAACACCATGTCCCTGACTTTAAACTCAAGGTCTCGTCGACGATTATCTTCATAACTCTTCTTTCAACTTTGGGCTGCCTTGATATGCTACTGAATGGTTTTCACCTTCTCCACCATTTCTTAGACCATTTCTGGTCTAAGCAGGTTACGTTCACCGACCTCATCCCAACATGCCGGTGTTCTACACCTTTTCCCATACAGGGCTTCATAAGGTTCCATTTAGATGCTCGAGTGGAAACTATTATTATAAAAGAACTCAACCAGAGGAATATGTTGATCCCATCCTCCTTTAAAGTCCATTGAGAACGCTCTCAACATATCCTCAAGTGTTTGGATAGTCCGCTCGGATTGGCCATCAGTTTGAGGATGATAGGTCGTACTGAATTTCAGTTCATTATTCAGAGCATGTTGAAGGCTCTTCCAAAACATTGAGGTAAATCTTGGATCTCGGTCAGACACAATAGATAGTGGTACTCCATGCAACCGTACCACTTCCCTGATATATATCTGTGCCAGTTGATCCAAAGAGTAATCCTCTCGAATAGAAATGAAGTGTGCAGTCTTTGTAAGACGATCCACAACAACCCAGATTGCATTGTTTCCTTTGGATGTCCTTGGAAGTCCAGTGACAAAGTCCATGGTGATGTTCTCCCATTTCCATTCTGGTATAGGCAATGGTTTCATCATCCCCTTAGACTTCTGCCTCTCTACCTTCACTTGCTGACACACCAGGCACTTTGATGTATATTCAGCGATCTCCTTCTTCATATTATCCCACCAAAATTTTTCTCAGAGATCTTGATACATCTTTGTGCTCCCTGGGTGAATAGAGAAATTTGAACAATGTGCATCATCCAAAAGTTCCTTCTTCAGCTCCGAACTTGATGGAACACATAGTCTTTTCCCAAACCACACAATTCCTTCTTCATTAACATTAAACTCGGAGGATTTTCCCTTTTTGATAGCTTCCACTTTTTCTTGGATTCCTACATCATCCTTTTGAGCATCCTTTATCCTTTACAAAAGATATGGTTGAGCAATCATTTGTGAATGGATTGATGATGTTCCCTTCTTTATGATTCCCACATCCATCTTCATCAAGTCTAAGAAGATTGGATCCTTCTCAATTCTCATCATTGATAGAATCACTGGATCCTTTCTACTTAGGGCATCCACCACCTTGTTCGCCTTCCCATGGTGGTAATGTATTGAACAGTCATAATCCTTGATGAGCTATATCCATCTTCTCTGGCGCATGTTAAGCTCTTTCTGTGTGAATATATATTTAAGACTCTTGTGGTCAGTATATATCTCACATTTCTCTCCATAGAGATAATGCTGCCAGATTTTCAAGGCAAAGATCACCGCCGCCAACTCCAGATCATTCGTTGGATAGTTTCTCTCATGTATTTTCAACTTCCTTGAGGCATAGGATATCACTTTATCATTCTGCATCAGCACACATCCAAAGCCCTTCTTCGAAGCATCACTGAATACCACAAAAAGCTCCCAACTTGTGGGTAAAGTGAGCACGGGTGCAGTGATAAGCCTAATTTTCAATTCCTTGAATCTTTATTCGCATTCATCACTCCAAGAAAACTTTACTCCCTTTAGAGTTAGCTTGGTAAGAGGGTTGGACAATCGTGAGAAATTTCTCACAAATCGTCGATAATATCCAGCTAACCCCAAGAAGCTACGGATATCAGTTACCGATGTTGGCCTCGGTCATCCCTCAATTGCATCTGTTTTGGAGGGGTCCACAGATATCCCATTGCTCGTGATGATATGGCCCAAGAATGAGACTTCCTTTAACCAGAACTCACACTTTCTGTACTTGGCATAGAGCTTCTCCTTGCGCAAAGTCTCCAGTACAGTTCTTAAATGCTCCTCATGGTCCTCCTTAGTTTTGGAGTATATTAGAATATCATCTATAAAGACTACCACAAATTTGTCTAGGTAATCTCTAAAGACTCTATTCATCAAGTCCATGAATATTGCTGGAGCATTGGTGAGTCCGAAAGTCATTACTATGAATTCATAGTGCCCGTACCTTGTACGAAAAGCAGTCTTGGGGATATCTTCCTTCTTCACCCTTACTTGATAATATCCCGACCGCAAGTCCACCTTGGAGAAGTATTGTGCTCCACACAGCTGATCAAACAAGACATCGATTCTTGGGAGAGGATACTTGTTCTTTATTGTGATTTTGTTAAGTTCACTATAATCGATGCAAAGCCGCATTGACCCATCCTTCTTCTTGATGAAGAGGACTGGTGCACCCCATGGTGATGCACTTGGGCGTATAAACCCTTTATCCAGATTCTCCTGTAGTTGTTTCTTCAGCTCTTCAAGCTCAATAAAGGCCATTCTATATGGAGTCTTGGATATTGGTAGCGCCCCAGGTATAAGTTCAATTTAGAACTCAACATCTCTTCTTGGAGGAAGACAAATAAGTTCCTTGGGAAATACTTCAGCGAATTCCCTCACAATAGGCATTTCTTCAAGGGTGGTTTCTTCTTTGGACTCAATCATCTGAGCCAGATATGCATTCTTATAAGGCGGTAATATCCATTCTTGAGATGATGGAGCTAAAGGAGATTCATCTTCCTCCTGACACTTGTAATTAATCGGGGGTCGATTCTCCATATGGAGTGTGATTTCCCTCTCCCGACAATTTATGTTGGCCTTATTTAAGGAAAGCCAATCAATGCCAAGAATTGCATCAAATTCCCCCAAAGGGAGTATGACGAGGTTTTCCGGGAAATTAAATCCACAGATTATAATAGGGGAGGACTTATACTCATGGGATGCAATGATTGCCCCATTGGCCGTACTCACCGACATCTTTACTTCCATGCTTTGTGGTGGTGTAGTGATTGTTCTACTAAACTATTGAGATATAAAAGAATGCGTAGAACCTGAATCAAAAAGTACGTTTTCTATTCTTGAATGAATAACTAGCGTACATGTCACCATTTCGTTTTCGGGGTTCACTTCGGCAGAAGTGATGGAAAAAGTTCTTCCTTGTTGTCTTGGAGGTTGCTGGTTGCCTCCGATAACCCTTGGATTAGGGCACTGATTTGAAAATTGACCCGGTTCTTTGCATTTGTAGAATTGAACAACGCGTTGAGGTTCGAACGGAGCGTTCCTCTCCTCTGTCGTAGCCGCGGGTCCTTCTTGCTGACAGATGACAGCTAGGTGCCCTTCTCTTCCACAATTGAAACATTTTCTTGTCCCCCTAAGGCAATTTCTAGGGTGCTTCTTTCCACACTTTTGGAAAGTGGGGTGCTGGAATTTCATAGCGCCGTTGGATTTATCCATCGGACCACCAGCATTGAAGTCCACCTTACTCTTCTTGTCCCCATGATACCCATGTGATTCTCCGATCTCCATTTCAACCTTGAGGGCACATCGGACAATTTCCTCATATCTGTCGAAGTCACGGATCGCTAATGCATTCCACAAGCTAGTCTTCATCCCACCAAAGAAGCAGTAACCCTTGCATTCGGGGGTAACGACAAAGCCGGAAGTGTATCGTGCAAGCCTTGTGAAGTTTGCCTCGTACGCTCCCACAGATTCTTCATCTTTCTGTTTGAGGTAAAGGAAGTCCCTTTCTATCTTAAGACAGAGCGTGCGTGGAAAATATTTATCAAAAAACATCTTCCGGAATTCCTTCCATTCCAAAGCCTCAATCTCCTCCTCAGGCATCGTATTTTTTATCAACGTCAACCATTGATCAGCTTCACCCTCCATACGATAAGCCGCCAGGAGAACCTTCTCTTTTTCAGAGCATTGGAGGATGTAGAATATCTTTTCAATGGAGTTGATCCATTGTTCAGCGAGCGTGGGATCGGATGATCCACTAAAAGTAGGAGGCCTTTGTCTCATGAAGCTTTCAATAGAGACTTGTTCTTTCTTAGGGGGGGTTTAACGTTCATCTTGACCAATGTTTCTATTCAAAACTTGAGTTAGCTGAGAGAGAAGCATGACAAAGTTCGTGATTCCCGCTCCAAATGGTTGTTCACAACGGTTGTTAGCCCGAGTTCTCCTATTACCGGCCATTGGCTGGAATAAAAGGAAAGTTAGGGGTAACACATAAAGGGTAATCCAAAGACAGAAGTTTTATGAATTGTAAATAAATTTTAATCTCAATAACTCATGAGTCTATAGGATTCAATCCAGGCTTTTCATGATCTTCCTTCTAACATAAATTCATAGGGGCATTTTTCCCTTAATAAGGGTTTATACTAAGATTGTGAACTTATAAAAACATATCCCCCGGGAGTGTCGTAACCAAGAGTGCAGCAAGGCCCGTTATCGTGCACCAGTTCCCATTCGAGTCTAGCTTAAAGCGGTGTTTTCGGGTTTTACCCCTAGAATACATCTGTGCCAGAGCCACCTCTACCTGCTCGTATCCAGACAAGGATGTATTTGTTTGATAAACCACTTACTTAGTATTTACCAAAACTTAGGGATGTTTTTATTATGCTTAGTCTTGTATCTAAGGATTTACTAGGGTTTCCTAATCCCAAAAATAACTAAACCTATCCTCTGATACCAACTATGAAAACACTACTTTTTATTACAACTTAAACATGCTTTATTACATAAAACTTCACTTAATACAACAATTAAGATCGAGAGGTTTAGTGTATTTGGGGCTTAGGATCATTACATAAAAACATTAAACTTGAAATACAACATCTTTATTGAAAACTTCCTTTACATGACCACTACATTCCTTCGTACATAGCATTGCATGGGATAACCTGAGGACATGCATAAGAAAAGGGTGAGCTATAAAGCACAGTAAAGGAGTACACAATGAATAACACGAGGAGTACAATACATGTTAGTAAATAGGAATATCAATAGAGCATAAGAAAAACATGAACATAAAGGCATGATAAATCATGATAATCATAACATGGAAATTTGGCAACAACACTTAACATTGAATTAGCATGAGCCAAGGCTCAATGCACATGGAGCATGAGTAAACCCTCATTGCACTTGAAGCACGAGTAAACCCTCGTTGCACTTGAATTAGCATGAGTCAACACTCATTGCACATGACGTATCATGATACTATACTTTACCCAATGCATTAGAGCGCTATAAAGGGCGCACCCTTCTTAAACATTTCATTTCATGCATAAGTGTGCCACATGGATCATAAAACATGGATTCATAAAACATAATCATTTATTCCACAATAAAGGAATGTAGAATTAATACATGAAACTTTACAGTCAATAAGTAAATGTGCGTAAAGGTGAATACCCTTGATGGAGAAATGGGCATGGTATTCACTACACAATGACATTGTCTTAGAAAATCGGGGCGATTTCGGCAGCGTAACGGCGTGACATAAGAATTCATAAAAAAGGTTGATGAGAGAGAAAGGGGTTCCTCATCATATTTACATGTAATGGAAATTAGGGAGGTCATATATATACATGTCTTAACAATAGAAATGGAATTTAGATTCATGATACAAAAGTATTGCTTGAATGTAAAAGAAGAGAGAGAAGTTCCTTTCGGAATTTCGACATAGTAACGGGTGTTCATGGGAGGCATTTAATGAGAGAGAAAGGGTTCTCCCATCATTCAAACAATAATAGGGAAGTATGGGGGAGGTGCGAAACCATACCCCAACATTCATAATTGAAATTAAAAGGGCAATACAACTTAAAGAAAATTGACAAAAATGAGAAAGGAAGAAAAAACCCTTACTTGGAAGTGTGCTTCCAAAGGCTAGAGAGAGGCTTGTGAGAGGCTTCTTGGGATCTTGGGGCACCTTGGGAGGATACTAGAGAGAGTAGGTCAGAGTTTGGACGAACTCCAAGGGATTTTAGTGAGGAGGAAGTGGGAGCTTGTGTGGTTTTATATAGGAAAGGTGAGATAATTTTTATTATTTAGGTTTGGGACCCCTTATATTAAAATAATCCAAACCACAAACCATCCCATGGTATTTTCCCATGGTTTCTGGAAATGGAAAGAGGAAAAAAATATTTTACAAGGCCAAGGTCTGATCTTTTTAAAAAATTAGGGTTGCTTATTTGGAGGTGAGTCACACTCCCATGGAAATTAATTTAAAAAGGCAAAGTGTTGAATAAGTCTTGAGGGCTCCATTAATGCTTTGAAAAGTAAGTCAATCAAACCCAAAACCACATTATTTTAATGATAAAACACATATTGGCCGAACATAAGGATTATGATATTTTATTACATCACCATTGGGTCATTATGATGTCATAAAACACATTATATATTTAAATGGTATTTAATTTTTACCCAAAAATTTGACTGTCTCAGAAAATTATGAAAAATTCATTGTAGGATAATTTCGACGTCCTGATTCCAAAAATAATATTTATTTTATCTAAATAATTTTCTAAATATGTGAATTTTAATTTTTAAAATAAAAACCGAAATTTATAAAAAAATTCATTGGTTTTGACAGAAATGGATTTCAAACCTTAATAAAAATTTTAATTGCATTCATAAAATTATAAGATCATTTATATCTAATAAAAATTAATTTAATATTAATAATAATATTTTATTAAAATATTATGTAATTCAAAAATCCTTTAATTTAATAAAATATAATTCTTAATTAAATAATAACTAAAATGCCATTTGTACTTTAAAAACTAATTACAATGTATCAAAAATGACTAGAAATTATATTCATTATTATATACAAATGTAATCTGCATGAACATGGTACTACTTATTTGTTAGATAACCCCTTAAAATAGCCGCATTAAGGTGTGCGATGGTGACATACTCTTGGGGTTACTCGGATAACATCGCTCGAGTTGTAATTTCAATCAACTTCCATTTTTCCCGTAGACGATCACGTTCGAGCTTGACTTGATGAAGCTTAGCTTGGTCTTGGTCAAGGTAAAAGCCCAAAGATGCCACCTCTTTTCCAAGCTCCGACAAATGGGCTTCATAAGGGGAAATTCTACTGGATGAGGCCATCGCTTCCTTTGTCTGAGTAGAAAATTGGTTCGTTAAAGCCTTATATTTATACTACTCAGATGATCACTGTTCAACAGATATAAAAGTAACGGTCAAAAATCATAACGTAAAACTAAAGAAGTTGACATCATATAAAAACATTTTTCATAAAGAGACATTTAACTGGATCAAGAGGGATTTTCATTAATGAAACTTTGGGTCGTTACAAGCATGGTGAAGGGGAGATATTTTCTAGCTAGGTTGGCTATGAAAAACGAAATGTATGTGAGGTTCCTTGGGAATTGCATTCAATTCATTAAGATTAATTAGGGTTTAAATTTTTTAGTATAACAATAGTTTTTTGTAGGTCACCCTCAATGCCATGGTGTAATATGAAGAAACCATAGATCATCCCTGATGATACACTGAATGTTCATTTTAGTATATTCATCTTCATATTTTGTGGTCATTGCTTGTCTAATAGTGTTTTAATCTCCTTAAAGTGATCTCCTCACATCCGGATTTGAACACAAGGTCATCAACATAACAATCATCTACTAAACTGAATAAGGGCTTAATGATATTTGGCATGGTGCATTGGTATGTAGAATAAATGTTCTTTAACCCCAATGGAATGATCTATTACAAAATGAACCCCTATGATGATCTGATGAAAAATAGTTCCTAAAATGTTAGATTCATCATTATTTGATTATACCTTGAATAGATATCTATGAAGGAGAGGTCCTAAAATCCATCATTTCAATTGATCAAGAATTATATGATCACCAATGGGAAATCATACTTTGATAAGTGTTGATTAAGGTCATTAAAATAGATTTCAAACCTATTATTCCCATTATTTTACTTGAAAGGGGCGATGTTGGAGAGCAATCGTGGGTATTGTAAATCTCGAAATAAGATTTCTTAGATTAGTTTTTCAAAATTCACCTCCATATTTGTAGAATTATATGGTTATATCCTTATGGTTCTATTATTGAATCATTTAATGTTATTGGGTAATATGAGATGGTGTGTAGTCATATATTAATTCATTTTTTGAGTTTATGTATTATTCCAAGTGAACACATATCGGTGTTTCCTTATAAATTTTATGTGCAGATCTTTCTCTTCATGGGGCTAGGTGGCACTATTCATTGTAGGCCATAGGTCATCTTCCATTACCATATTTCCATACCAAATCTCATCACTAGTTTTTTAAACACCTTGTTTAATTGATGGATGGTGTTCTAGAGATCATCCACTTATTATTCAAAGTATAAAAATATAGATGTATTTTTAGATGACGGCAGAAACTAGGGAACTGTAAGAAGCCGGTTTTTTCTGAGAAAGTCTTTGGAATATTCTTGATGATATTCCAGAGCATCGCCTTCAGACGGCGTGCAATTCTGAGCCCCGTAGTGGCTGGAATTAAATTTTTAGTGTGTTCTCACTAGGAATGCCAAATAAATGGGATAACTCCTAAAAGGTAATCTGGATTAGAGATCCAAGTGTACAGATGGGTCCGGAATGAGTTTTTTACCTTAGGAACGACATAAAACTTGTCGGTGCGGGACGTTTGGACCCCACGCTCGCTTCTGGAACGTTAAATGGATTAAATAAATTAATTAATTCGTTAAATGTTGAAACACAGGTATCTCTTAAACTGTGGCTCGGATTGGAAAACTGAGGGCACCATTGAGTTCGGATCATGCTGTTTTCCCTAGGAGGGGTGTAAGTTTCGCGGGCGCGGGCCGTTTGTGAAAAATGGCCCCAGGGGCATTTCTGTAATTTGGCAGCCTCGGGCGCTTAGTTTAATAACATTTGAACAGGGTCTCTGAATAAAATTCTGAGACTACCGTTGTGCTCAGAACGTGGTTCTTAGCATAGGGGTGGCTAAATCCCGACCCCATCGGGAGTTCCGGTACGGGGCCCACGGGCGGGAGTTTAAGTGTTTTGTTTTTAAACACTTCTCCCCCCCATCTTGGTTGTTCTCCCTGGCGCGACAACCCCTCCCCTCTCATCCTCCATCATTGGTGAGGCGACTCCGGTGAAGCGGTCCGGCGAGGTGCGACCACCCCGGCGGGATGACGGTGATGCGAAGGGCTTAGTCCCAAGAGATAGGATGTTGCATTTTTTATTTTCATTCCTGCACTTAACTTCAAACCCGAAATTGTACGTTGAATTGCTGTCCGATATTCGATCTATCCCCATGAATGCGTAGTAGATGTTTTTCTCTTTCCATTTCATTTTTCAGAATTTAATTCCGACTTCGGAGGATCTCGCAAATGACCGCAGAATTTTGCGGGTTTTTGTTTTCTTCCGGCCGTGTTGGGTCTTCCGGGTGGCGGCTGGGCGAGCGGAGGCCGAATGGAGGTCGGCGGGGTGCTGGGCGTTCGGCTGCGGGCATCAGGTGCGGCAGCAGAGGAGGAGGCCAGCCATCCAGCCGGTCGGGCGGTGCCTCGCTGGCGCGGGTGAGGAGGGGTCGCGATGTGAGACCCCGGCGGAAAACTGAGACCCGCCACAGGCAGGTCTCCTCGTGACAAAAAAAAAGGAAAAAAAAGAAAGACCAGCCTTGACGGCCAGTCGGGGGAGCAAGCGCCCACACAGTGCATGGGCGAGGGGACTCGCACGGGGCGGTTGCCCGCGGTCCCAGCGGGCCGGCCGGAGCGGGCCGGCCCGAGTGGGGCGGACCGGCCGGACCGGGCCGGTCAGGCCTAAGGGGGTCCCCCCCCTTAAAAAAAAGTTTTTGGACTTCCGTATTTCGGGCTATGGGCGTCCGTCTTGAGTTCCGTCTATGGAGGCGTGGACCTGACGTCGATGCGGACATTTTGAGATGGTTTTGGGAATTTTTAATTCCTGAAACGAGGGGCCATGGAGGCATGACGTGTCTTTAAGTGGACGAGCGTTTTTCCCTAGAATCTTGTTTTGAGCGGCGCAGACACATCTGACGTCCGTTTTGAGCAACGTCACTGGCATTGTGACCCTGGCACCGAAGCGGAGGTTTCCAGTGTGGTTTCTGGTGTTGAATCCGGAGTTGAGGCATGGGCCCCACGGCCCGTCTTTTGAGCTGCATGTTGCGTTTCACGACCTTTTCCTCGGACGTTCGTTCGGGGCGTGCGAGTAGTCGATGTTCACTGTTTTTTCGAGGGAATCGTGTTGGCGTATTCTTCCCACTGTAATCCTAAACGATAGTGTGGTCCCCACAAGGGCCATTTCGGGAGTTGTCGGTGATTTCCATCTTTATCACCAGGCGACCGTTTTGGACAAGTGAATAGTCCATCTTGTGTGCTTTTTCGAAAAGATCGCAATGGTGCGATCCGTTCGTGGAGTTCCGGGACCGGGTTGTGGGTCCCACGAAGCACCGCTCGTGTGCGGTGCGATGGAATGCATCTTTTTCTCTGGATATCTATTGAACTCATGTGAGTAGTGAATTTGACGTGTTTTCCTGAGGGGATCACAATGGTGTGATGCACCCGACTGTTTTCGGGGTCGAGGCTTGGGATCACGGGATGTCGTTCGGGCGTGAGGTGGTGTTGGTGACCTTTTCCGTCAGATATCTGTTGGAGGCGAGTAAGTAGTCGATCTCATGTGCTTTTCCGCGAGGATTACAACGGTGCGATCCGTTTGGTTGTGTGGAGCCATATACATGATCTTCTTAAATGTGAAAGCATGAATGGTGCTCCGGTGGTGGTTCGCCCTACCTTGTTTGTAGCGGGCCCTTGGCGTGTGATCGCGCACTCTTGGGAGAGTGATGTAAGTGGTTCACGAGATGTGGTTGGTCGTGCTTGGGCCTCTGAGTTGGAGATGTTATGTCACGCCTTCATGTTGACGTTGGGTGTTGTGTGCACGATGGTCCTTGGGCTGAGACCGTGGTATACTCTGGGAGTATACGGAAATGCATGGAGGTTCATGTGGTTGTTTGTACCTGAGAACGTTGGTGCGTTCAGTTGTGGTTGAGATGGGACCACACGTTGTGTGGGCCCCATGGGCGTGTCGTGTTCTTCTTTTCATACTTTGACCTCTCACGATTTAGAGGGTCCCTCTGTGTGTTTGTTGACCAGTAGTGTTGAGTGGTCTACCCCTGGTTTCGTTCTCGATGGATCGGCCAGTAGAGGTGCTAGTGGAACCCCGTGATAGAACAGGAGCTGGAACTCTTTTGGGAGATTTGTTCTGGAGTTGGGTGGTTGTGGGATACCCATTCCATGTTCGATTGGCCTGTGTTGTACCCTCCAGTAGAGATGGCCGGAGCAGTTCTGAGTTTTACCCTCCAGCGGGGCTGGGCAGTGGGTTACTCATCGACTTCTTCAGGTTTACCCTCCAGCAGGGCTAGGCAGTGGGTTACTCACTGACTTCTAGGGTTTAACCTACAATAGAGACTGGGTAGTGGGTTACCCGACGCTCTTAGTGTCTACCATCCAACAGAGACTGGGCAGTGGGTCACCGATGCACTTAGGGTCTACCCTCCAGCAGAGACATGGCAGTGGTTCACCCGAAGACCTCTTAGGGTCTACCCTCTAGCGGGGCTGGGTAGTGGGTCTCTCATCGTCTGGTTCCAGGTCTACCCTCCAGCACGGCTGGGCAGTGGGTCGCCTGTCGACTTATTCCAGGTCTACCCTCCAGCGGGGCATGGCAGTGGGTCGCTTAATGATGCATTATGGTTTACCCTCCAGCGGGGCTGGACTGTGGGTCACTTGATGATGTATTATGGTTTACCCTCCAGCGGGTCTGGGCAGTGGGTCGCCTGACGATGTATTAGGGTTTACCCTCCAGCAGGGCTGGGCAGGGGGTCACCCGATATCTGGTTATGAATTACCCTCCAGTAGGGCTGGGCAGTGGGGACACCGGTTCGCATTCCAGACTCAGTCTTCTCGACTAGGCTAGTCTGTGGCTTTCCTCCATGATTACCAGAGCGGGACGCTTGGGTACACGGGTCAGAGTTGTGACCGTTTCACTTTGAGCAGACCTCTCAAATGCGGGGTAGTGATGAAGTTTGGTTTGACTTAACCCGAAACTCTCAAATACGAGGGGCGCTTTCCCCCACCGAGACGCGTCCTTGTGACGCGACCTAAAACCGTGCGGGTGAGTCGGTTCCACCCAAAGAGGTTAGTATCGAGGTGTGGTGATTGTGCCCTTTGTCTTGCGGTTCGGGGCAGACGTGCGGGATGCTGGCCATCGATGGAGTTTACTTCTGGGACTGTTGGATGCTCTTTTCTTCGGCTGAGCTACGACACAGAGATCCCCTTACGAGTTTGTTCTGGCCTCCTGGAAAAGCATATATAGGTATATACCTCGTACGAGTACCCACCCCTTGGGTTTTTGATCCTCTCCATCCAGGAGAGGCGAGGACGCACAGGGTATTCCACGTACATTCCATGTCTAGCTTCTCGTGGTTGGATGAGTCTACTCTCCTACTATAGGTAGCGAAGACTCGATGAGAAGATCATCTTCTCACCGTTTCCAGCTCCTTATGTCTGGATGAGTCTACCATCTTTCCTTTTGTTGGGTTGAGGTGGACTCTCAGCTATGCTGTTACTCTTTACTGCACCCTCGGTTGGACTCCTTTACTTTCCCTCTTTGCTCTACTGCTCACCCTTTGGTACCTCCTTTGTTGCTCCCTTGAGACTTCGGGGTATCCTACTGAGTATTTTAATACCCACCCCTACTTGGGCTTTGCCCGCACTTGGAGTTCCCTTGAAGACGACGAACATGTGGAGCGTGACTTCAGTGCAGTGTAGGATCTTGGGGGCTCGAACCGCATGCGGTGGTCGTGGCCAGGTTCCAGGTGGGAGACCCGTCAGTTTTTCCTTTTTGTTTACATGTTTCCGGGTTGTGGAACCTTTTCTGGTTGGGCCCGTGTTTTTCTCCTTTTTCCTTTTCAGCACTGTACTTTGTACTGTTAGAGGTCGATGCACACTGTGGTTTATATATAGCAGTTTCCCTTTTCTTTTCTTGTCTTTACTTTTACTCTACACTGTTGCATTGAGTTTTCTGCGTGTGTGTGTATAGGTACTTAGGCAAAGGCCTCCCCGAGTTATTGTGCCTTCGGCGCTGGTCGCCAGCCCCTGGCCTATGGAGGCGGGCTTGGGGTAGTTTCGGCACGAGCCCGGGTAGGGTCGGGTCGTGAGAGGAACATATATATCACTATTGATATGGGAGATTCCATGTGAAGATACATTGAAATCCCCTAAAACAATATTTGTTGAAGATATATTTATGAGTGTATTTTAATTTAGACATTCACTAGGGATAAAAAGGGCTTGGAAATTTGGAATCAAGTATATTTTCTCAACAAGGTTTTTGGGAAGAACATATTCACTAACAGGAATACTCACGGGATTCACAGGGGTGGTCTTCAAATCATCGGGGGCCATAACCTGTATATTTTTATCTATAACTGGTTGTTTTTCTTATATATTATAGAATATATTCTCAGTATATTTGTCTTTAAATGTGTCAAAGGGGAAACTATCACCATTTATTATTTTTACTATTCCATCGATGGGGTATTTGAAACAGAGAGGGAGTATTGTTAGTGCCACCATGTGGTAGTGGAATCAGGGCTTTCCAAGTAAAACATTGTAGCCATGGTCTCACTAGATTACCATAAACTCCGTATTAAATGTGAGATCCCAAGAGTAATCATTTAAATTGATATTTTTGAGATCTCTTTTCTTATGGTTACCATACCCTTAATTGGAAAAACATTGTGAGGGATATAACCCCTTTTTCATTCCCCAAACTTTATAGGGTTTGAATCTCGATAAGGGTTATCCCAGAACCATTATCAATTGAATCCCTTCTAGTGACCTGTTGTTCGATATGTAAAACTTTGGAATATTTCTATGAATATTTCAATATCTAGGAACTGAGAGGGAGTGTGATTTCATGGACTAGTGTTCCCAGAATAAAAATTGTAAAAATATTAATTTTTTTATTATTATGCATGTTGAGGAAATGGGTTAACTTTTAAATAGTTGATCAGATCCGAAAACTGAGGCAAAAATTGAGTCTAGAGGGTGTTTTTTACACAATTATGGGTATAAAATTTTTGGGTGAAGGATTTTTTTTAAAAAAATTATTGAGGTAATTTTAGTAAATAACATAATTAATTTACTTTGGATGTCAGATATATCATATGATATATGGGGGATAAATTATGGTATTCACATACTCGACAGATGACATTTCTAGTAATTGTTTTCATTATACTATGAGTTTGGACAGAAGTATTTTAGATAAGCCTAAAGATTGGAATGAATTATGTTGGACATAAGTTGGTATTTTTTATGGCTAGAACATTTTTCGATGTTATTGATGGAATTTCATAATAGCGTATCTTAAGACAAGGGACAACATAAAGAACAGGCGAAAACCCGTCACGTCAGACAAGGATTTGGGAATCGAACCCCCAACCGAAGTGCAACATGCCTTTATCACCTACCACTGGCCTACAGGAAGTCCCTTATTAGTAGAAAGTAGATTTATTTTGTTAAGCGGTATGATAGATGAAGTATAAGTCCATTTTTGGAATCATATGTGATTAACCACAACATAGATGGACTTACGTATATTTGATATCTTTTTCTAACCTTTTTGTTTGTAACAGATGGAATGACTCATTATTCTATCACATGATCTGATATCACATCATGAATGAAAAATTAAAATTCATTTCTTTAAGAGATCAAGTGGAAATTGTTCAAGGTGCGATCAACGGTGAGATCGTACCACAATCCAGTAAGTATTTCTTTTGACTCGATAATTCTTCAACATTAGGGAAAAGATCTTGAAAACCAAAAATATTTTTTTAGTGCCCTTATATCTGATGAATCAGATGGTACCATAGAACATCAAAAATTTATGTCTTTGTGATTGTTTGCTTTTTCATAGCCATGTTCTCTTCCACTCTCCATCAGAACTAGATGGTTAGATTTTTCATCCATATACATATTTTCACCTATGATCTATTATATGGAAACCCAGTGATGAATTACAATGAGTAATCGTTACATTTCATACTTTAGTTTTTAAAATTAATTTTTAGTGTTCCTTTTTACGATGTGGGTTTCTATGAATAGTTAACTATTTATAACCCCCAACAAATTTCGAGGGTGAAATTCATTTTAAGGGGGGTAGAATGTAACAACCTGAGATTTTATAAGATATATTCATTTAAATTCTTTAATATCTTCTATTGTACGCTACACCAAGATTATCTTGTGCTATACGGAACACCGTATTAGCATGAAGTATATGCAACACTAATCTTTGATCGTGTTACACACAATTTCATGTTTGTTTGATAGTAGTTATTCTACGCAACATTGAGTGTGTGTATATATTAATATTCAATGTGTAAATGAAATGTGGTTGGATTTTTTTATAAACAACAACAAAGGATTCTTGAAATACACGCAACCCTTACTTGTCTTGCAATACACGCAATCGCAACCTTCCTTGATAGCGTGTGTTGTACGCAATACCGTGTTTCACTAAACAATGATATATGGTTATAATATTATTATAAACTAGCCGTTATGAATAGTATTAACTGAAATTTTAATTTTATAACATTATTATTCATCTTACACAATTTCTAGAACATGGTATGATAACAAAATAATTTTTTTCGGGTAAAATAAGTTTTTTTTAAAAATGTAGTTTTTCCGCCATTTGTTGGTGCACCCATTTTAAATATAAATTTTGAAAATTTTATAAGTTAATATTTTAAAAATAATTTTATTCTTTTGAATCATGATATAAACATTTAAATTGGATAATGTTTTGATATTTTTTTGATAACTTTCATATTTAAATGAATAGTAAAAACACGCTATATTATAATTAAAAACATATTTTTTCATCCTAATAATTTATATGGATAAATAATAATATTGAATGGTTTTATAGAATAAATAGAATATATTATTACATTTTAATATAATTTATTTCATTAAAAATGATTTTACATTGAATTCATAGATAAAATCATTTCAATCTTTGGCAATGTTTTAACTTCTAAACCTCATTTTCATAACAACATGATTAATTTTAAATTTATTTATGCAACTTTTTTGTATTGAATTTAGATAAATGGATTCAATATTTTGAATTAGTGGGTCCAAATTATGTTTATAGACTACTTTTTATTTTTGGGAATTATGAATAGTAACTACGTTAAATTTTATTTACCATAGTAAAAGGTAAATCGAGTAATTAAGGGTAAATATAATTTTATAAAATTACTCTAACACATGTATTAATATAATTGGATGCTTATATTTCGTCCTAATACATATTTGGGTCGAAATGGAATCTATTGGAACCCACTTGAAGGTGATTAGGACCTTTAGTTTATTTTATTTAAAGGAATTTGAAATATGTCTCACTCAACTTTAATAATTAAAGTATTTTTAATATAAGTTTATAAAGAATATAAATTCGGTTATAAATACTAATTTGAAAGATAAAAAGTTTTTCTTTATCATGGTAATATATTTATAATTTTAAAGATAAATTTAATTACCTTAATAGCTTATACATAGATGATGGAGAAATTATATATTTAGTGAAAAATTAGTAATATAGTTTTTATTGATATAATAATACTTAGTAAAAGGCTCAAAAAACTCAACAAAACTTATTGGTAGTGTATATATACAACATAAGAATCCACTTAATAAATATATTACCGTTTGGAGTATTATAAAATTGATTATGACACTTATATTATTTTATTTTCAATAATGTCAAAGTTGTCACCTTCTTAATTTAATAAATATAACATTTTAAATGTTGGGTGTTTTATAAGATAAATCCGACTAAAGGTATTATTATAAAATCTATAAGATTTATAGTCATCCTAATATTTTATTTTTAATTTTTATGTAACAAATAATTATATTAAATAATTATACAAAAATGTTGTAGTAATTCTTTTATTAAGAGAAATATCACAAAAATGGTTTTAAAAATATTAAACTAAATATTATATGAACTATTTAATGTTCTCCAATGATTTTATAGATGAATATGAAATGTTAGGAATATATTAAATTTTATTTATTGAATATATCTTCTCTGTGTATTTTATTTAAATTAAAATAATTGAATTGTTTCATAATTGACATTATTGATTTGTTATAAAACTAACATATTATTAAATTGTTTAAAAATCACACAAACATTTTAAAAATACAAATTGAAAATTATATGTTATAAGAAGTAATAATGTATCTAATTATTGAAAATTCACAACACATAAGTAAGTATTTATAACAATTTAAAATTTAGAATATTATTATGACAAATAAAATTAAATAGATTTAATAAGGATAAATCAAAATGATAAGGTTTAAAATAAAATCAAAACATGTCTACATTTGATTGGTTGATGGTATTACAACCCTATCATACCTCATATCCTAATTTTAGTCATTTTCTATGTTTTTATGTGGGGTTAGAATTTATTATAAATGAATATTTCATATATTTCCCAAGGTGCCCCTCTCCTCCCTTATAAAAGGGCACCTCCTCCCACTCCTCCTCACACCATTTTGAGCCTTGAAGCTCAGTACAACGCTGCCCATTTCACTTCCCCACTTCCCTAAAAACCTTATATAGGTACTGGTATTCTCAAAAGACCAACTCTAGTTCCCTATGATGAAGTTAAAAGGAGGAACTTTGAGGAAGAGGTAATACCTTCTTCCAATTCTTTCAAGATTCTATATTTTTCTACATCCTCTTATTTAGTGGTTTCATTATGAAGTAATAACATATGTATCCCTAATATATTGATATTTAGTATAAATATAAAACAATCCCATTTCACCATTTATCCTTCCTATAGAGAACTAAATCACCGATCGTGCGTACGTACGGAATATCGTCTCCAAACAATGGTGTAATCTGTTTTTCCACCACCACCATACTTGGAGGGGTATAATGGTGTAAAGAATAAATACATATGATTATTATAACATAATACTGATTATATAATATTATATCATTCAATACAACACCATTCAATAAATATGGGAATGATATCATTGCTTGTGCGTACGTACGGATTACCGTCTCCACGACGCGATGAGATTCATCTTCCATGTTAAAAATTCAAGAATGATTATAAAGTATAGATAATAAGTAATCATGAAATATATGAAATAATAATTCTACTAGATTTATGTATATATATATGTATGTCATCTATTTTATTCCATTCAATTCAAAAAGGAAACGAAAACAACATTCATGCGTACGTATGATCTACCGTCTCCATGAATGGTGTATTTCATTCCATTTATCAATATATCATATATATGTATATGATGAATATTTATTATATATAAATCATTTTATACATTCTGAAATTAATTAAATCATGATATAAGTAATAATATCAAGAACAATAAGTCGAAACACATACGATAAATGAAACGATTTTACCCAAAACGCTGCTTTAACATGGATTTACAAAAGAACGGGTAATATAAAGTCATAAGTGGACCATATATGATATCATAACAAGGAATATGAATTTTTAATAAGTCAATGACATTATTTAAATCATTATACATGTTGTTCGGATACGTACGAATCTTATCGGGACTAATGTAAGGGATAATGTTGCAATCTCAATTATTTTCTATCTGAGATTGCTTATACGTAAGTATTTACTGGGGTTATATTTATCATCCATGACCATTTTTTATAAAAATAATAATGTATGATTAAAGTCCTTTTTACCCATTTTTTACTTTTACTACATGTTATGAAAAGGAATCTTTTTTTTGTTTACCATACGAGGTGCTTTTTGACTTTTTCGGAAAAAGTACGAGAAGAATGTTTTTTTAACTTATACGGCATGAACAGATTTTTATGGTTTCATAACGGATTTTTTTCATGAAGCTTACTCTACATGATTTCATGACTATTTTCAACAAAATCCTTTTCTTTTGAAATTTAATGGAATTTTTTGAAATGAAATTCATTTTCAAGAAGAAATGATATTTTCCTCAAGAATTAATTTCAAGTGCTTTATCAAAACCATTTTCCATCTAAGATGACATTATTTAATATGTGTATGCTTCAAGTATAATGTCTCTATGATTTATATGGTTTCACTTTTATTATGATGAAATTATATCCATTTGTTTTATAGGGATTATGTTATGATGGAATGATGTTTATGAAACCCAATTTATTCATTTGGTTATGATGAATGATTTATGATTGTTTTGTGGCACACGTAATAATGATTTCAATAAGAGATGGGTGGGACCTATATCTCCCTCCAATGAATTGGGTAGAGATTTATATCTCATGAGATCGAAATGGCTTGAATGGAAAGAAAATATGGTTTAGTAATACTGGGATGGAATGGCAAGTAAACACGGTTCAATAAGGGACTTTGTCCACTAAGATGGTCTTGGCAGCAATGCCTTTCCTACTATGAAAATCATATCATTTGCTTAATGGGTTCCATAATTACATGGTTTATTTCAATGATATTTTATCATGATAAATGTTTCTTCAAGATCTATTCCTTACATACTTCCATGTTTTATGTCGTTGGTCAATATTTTGATGTTTAGATTTTATGCTCATGCTTTTACATTCAAATGTCTAAGGATTGTTTTATGTTCTCTATGCTTACCCTTACTGAGCATTTGAGCTCACAGTTTATATGTTTTCTTTTCCCAAGGATTTTAAGAAAGGTTTTAGGTAAGAAAAAAAAAGGGAGAAATCATTAATGGAGATGTTGAATGTCATTCACCACAATTAGAATATTATATTCCCAGTTTCCAAAGACACTAAGCTATTACAATCCTTGTGTGTCTGTTTTTTTATGTATTAATCATTCCGAAAAAGTAATGTAATGCCCATTTATGTCGAAATTTGGATCATTACATGGGATAACTATTCGGACAAACTGTGTAGACCCATATTTAGGGGTAAATTAAAGAATCATTCTTAGAAACCTTATATCAGTAAACCAAATTGTTATTTAACACCCATTGGACAAAATAAAACGGCAGGCACTCCCATTGAAGGAAAATCGATAGTCCCTTCTCCCATTATTCTATTAGATCTCTGATTCTTGCATCATTCATCTCATTGGATCATTATTGGTGATTTATCAATTCATTTTGAGATGTTCCTCATTCTTCTTGTTAACAACATTGCTATTTTGGTGCAGGCTAGGTTTTCCTATTTCTATCTTCTTCATATATTCTTAAATTTTTCTAAAGATCTATCTCTATTCAAGAGTTGATAGTGGATGAGAATTATAATACAAAACAATGTGAGATGTTCTATAACATTCACTATAGGATTGGTTATTTACTAGGCTAGTTATCATTGGTCCACCGACCTAACATTCTAGAGTGGCCATATAATTGAATTGATTAACTGAATTAAATAAAATGGAACCTATAGGTGATTTCATTTAGAAGCAGTGAGTTATTTTGTGGTTTTTCTTCAACCAAGGACACCCATGTTGTTTTACCTACTCCTTTACCTTTTTTTAACCACTCAAGGGGTGAGTTTTATTGATTTCCACTTCAAAGGATGTTCATATTGGACCAAATTAAATTTAATTGATTGATAGGAAATGGTTTTCCTTCATTTCATGTGTACACATAATATTCCCAATTTAATTGATGAAATAATTTGTTTTAATGTGTTTAGAAACAAATTTATTTCCTTTTAATGTGAATTGTTTATAATGATTGACTATAATCATGGGTCATAATTGGATTCTTGTGAGTTGGAAAATAGAATGAATGATGAATGATTCCATTAGATGTCATATATGATTATCCTATGGGTATTGAATGTGGTAGTAGACACCTTGGATAGTGTTTCCTTCTTGTTTCATGATTCCATGGGATGCTTTGGGCCTTTCTTACCCTAGGATCTTGTTTTTCTGGGGCTTTCACTAGACATGGTTGCTAGAAATTCTCATTATACCCCAACTCGGGCCTAACCAAGATTCCATCAAGATTCTCCTGGGATATGATGGGGATGTCTCGGTATTCTACAACCTATATCTGTCCTATTATGGTCTAAAATATTGGATTATACAACATGACCATAATAAATGTGATATGATTGGTAATGTGTCTTGGTCATGGTTGAATATGGTATTACATGTTATATGGGATGGTTGTGGGTTATATGATATATAGTGTATATGGAATGGTCATTGTGGTAACATTCATTTAAATGTATATGCCTTGTCCTAGGATCTTGACCCTTGATTTTCAGGTATCATTTTATGGCAACACAGAATCTCTTACTTTGTTATATATATGCCTTGGGCACTTTACTTTCATATTATTGAGCTGATTTACCTGTATAATTATTTTCATATATTACAAATCCACGATTTTATAGATAATTATGTGGTTACCTAATAGGATTGTATCTCACACCATATTTGGCACATCGTTAGGTTCCCAGATAGAATACTTGGTCACATGATGGAATATTTGGAAGGTCCCACAGTTTGATGATTGATTTTGTGCCACACATATGAGCAGGATAGCATTGAACCAAGCTGAGGTACATGATTCAATTCCTTAGGGAATATTTTTTGGTTTTTTCATATTTTGAGAAATTTATTGTATTTTACTATTTTCTAAAAATTTTAGATTCTTTTTTGTTAGATTATACAAAATAATTATGTATGAGTTACTTTTAGAATTATTTATATATACCTAATGATTATCTATTCTATTATTGTTATATATGATTCTGGTATTGAATGTTATTATTATTTATTTATTTTACAATATTGTATTGATGGTTTAGTCTCCCCATAGAAACTCCCTAGTCCCTCTCTACTAGTCGATATCCACTGGTATTTGGGGAGATACACTTATGTCCATAGGGCCAACCGGGGTTTTGGAATTTATGACTGGTTTCCATGTCTAGGATGATAAAAATTGGTATCAGAGAATTTATTTTTTTAATTATTATTTGAATTCAATAGACATGGGTAGGAAGGAATTAGTATTTTGTGGTTATATATTGTTTTGAACAACAAACCCACATATACGAAAAATCCAAATTGCCTCAAATGGAAATTTTCTCTCTCTGAATATTAACTAATACTGTTCATTTGATTCCACCGTTGGGTGATGAAAATGAATTTTGATGTTATTATTAATAAGATTGAGGGATATATATTATTTCAACCCAATTAGATGAGTGTATTCCTTCTAATGCATCAATTTTGGTATTTTTTATAAATCACATGTCATGCATCATGTCATGCCTTATAGGATGCATTTCCTGTTTTCATGATGTTGTGATTGGTATCATGATAAATATACGTACTGTTGTGATAGAAATTGGGTGTATCAAATTGGGAAACATGATTTGTATGAAGAGTGCCTATCATAACCAAAGAATTGTTTTCATGATTAGAAAAGAGAAGATTTCCTAATTAGCCAATTGTGAAATGTTGAGTCAGAGACCATGAGTCGCATGTACTGGAACATATTATGGTATGGATTATATGTATTGTATATTATAGTTTATAAGGTGTATAGACCATTATGTATCATAAGTAACACACCATTCAGATTATCCATTTATAATGGAAATTGAAATTAATATGATATTCAAATGGAAAATTTAATGATAGATTGGGAACATGACCTAGACATGAATTTTGAGTGTGAAATAGGTATATTCTATAGTGAGTTTTGTGACTACTATTTTTAAAATCCTAAAATTAGGAGTAGGTTGTGTGGTATAACCTATCTATATGAGGAATTTTACATGTCATGTGCTTCTTGGAAGTGAATTTGGATATCATTGTTTATGAGGTTTTTGTTTGGAAATTTTAAGTCATGCAACAATGAAGACCTCTTTTCATACACAATGAGGGTGGCAGTGACCACACTCTGTGGGTGGTGGCCCATGGGCTATTGGTGGATCCTTCATTAGTGCCATATGTGACACTATCTATTTTTCTAGACATAAGTGTTGAATTACTATTCCACAAGGGGTTTATTGATTCATGAATACTTATCAAGGAGCACCGTAACATTCCTTGTCTATGGATGAGATGACATGTGTGTTCCAAAATCAACATCCTATCACATTTTCAAAAGATGGAGGTCCATAGGCGACTGAAAACTCACTTGAGACTAGGATGTCGATATCTAAGCATCATGATATGCATATTGAGTAGAGAGTGAAGCTAACATCATATATGATTTGTGGATCAGAAAAGTACCAATGGGATATTCTGAACCATGATTACAGGTTGTGAGATATATATTTTTGGATTATTTCCAACCGAGGATTTATGAATACTATTACCCAAAGATTCTATGAGAAGAGATGGATAATATATTTATGCATTTGTAGTATTTCACTATGAACATTATGGATTACTCCACATGCTTTATAGAGATGAAACATTTTGAAATGATGTACATTGAGGATGAGATATTGAGGGTGAAATATTTTGAGGAAGGTCTCTAACATGGTATTAGATATCATGATAATATGTTCATATTAACCTCGATTACTGAAATTCTAAACCAGGAAATGATTTTAGAGAAAAAAATGATGAAATATGTGAGTATATTGAAATTTTCTATAGTCTCTTGATCTAGTTGTTTGACCTCTAGTGGTTGGAAGATCCATTTTTAATGTTCCCATGAGATGAGTACTAGCTGAGTCGCTAATTCTGGATATCCATTTTTCTATCATCAGTGTAGTTGATAGGGGTGACATAATGTATGAGTGAAATCATATCTAAGTAGAGTGCTGATCTTGTGGTAGTATGGGCCATGTGAAACATTTCTACAGGACCTTTCCTCCATCATTGACTGGTATACAGTGATTTGGAGTCATACTAGTCAATCATATCAATGTGGTGGTGTTCATGGTTAATGAATCCGAGCAACAGTTACAATGAGACAAAAAATTGGGCCTTCTATGGTCAGTGATTCTGTGTCATAGAGTGATGGTTTAGGATGGATCCTTTCAGTGCAACCTACCCCCAAGGAATAAGGATTAATACCTTCTATGGTGAGAGGTATAGTTTTTGTATCCTCAAGTCTTGTATCTTCTCTTTTTGATACAGGTGCATCACATAGTTTCATATATGTACATAATATGGAAATCCTTGGTATCATTATAATATTTAAGGAGTGTTTCATGATAACTGAAACTATTTTGGGGATCAAAATAAAGAGTGTGCCCAAGAGTAGGGAATTTTTCCTTGAGGTTAGTTGGTGTCACTTCCTATGGAATATGATGATTGGGTTTGACCTCATTAATGAAATGTATTGGCTAGTATCTTACCATGCCAACATTGACTACAACAACTAGAGGGTTTCATTCACATCACATAGGATGTAGTTTATACTCAAAATGATGAATGGATTTTCCTGGAATGTTGAGATGGACCACAACATTGTAGTCCAGGAAAGATAACATCCCAGATTTATAGTTTGTATTTGGATGATTAGGGATCACTCAGGCATAATTTTCTCAGATGGTTGATCTTTCTAGGGACCTTTTAACATAATAATTTTCTGTTTTACCACTTAATAGAGTGTTTTGATTATATATTGATCTAGTTATAGGAGAATCATCGGTATCCATATCACTTTATAGGATGGATGTGATGAAGTTGGAGAAGATCAAGAGGCAGCTAGTGAATTTGGATGGAAAGAGGTTTATTAGACCCAGAACATCTATACATGGGTCCTTGGACATTTTTTTGAATAAAAAATGTATCTACCCTTAGTCTATGAGTTTATTATCATAAATTGAACCAGAAAATTTTTAAGAACTGGTATCCATTTCCATGAATAAATGAAATGTTTGATTATATTCATGGATTTCATGTGTTATCACAAATTGTTTTGAGGTTCTAATATCACCAGTTGCATTTTCTACGTAAAAACTTACCATATATAGATTTTTTAGAAGGTTCGGTAAAAGTGAGTATTTGGTTTTGTCATTCGTTCCCATAATTGTGCCAGTGGTTTTAATATCACTAATGAATGGATTTTCCATCCATATTTTGATTTGTTTTGGGGGATTTTCATGGATGATATCTTGGTGTATTATCACAATCAACACAACCATGCCGAATATCATGAGATATTTTTTAATACTTTGAGAATGAGTCATTTATAGTTTAATATCACAAAATTCAACTTCTGGATGGATTATATTCACCTCTTATGTCATATTATCTCAGAGAGAGGAGTATCATTAGACATAGAGAAGGTGAGAGATATGGTTTCGCAGAGAAACAAAAGAACATCTTTAGCATATAGAGATTATTATAGTTACCTTGATATTACAGGAATTTTAAAAATTAAATATCATTTCTAGAATAACTACTCACAATATTGAATAAAAATTCATTGATGTTTGTATTGATATATACCTTTAAGATAACCTTTTAGAAGCGGATTGGAAGATTAACTTCATCAACGGTCCTAATTCATCTATATTATGAAAGAATCTAAATTTTATTTTATTACATGTTAGGTATCATGAATGTAGTAATTTTGATGTATGGAGATAGATTCGTGGCCTATTGGTCTTAGTAACTTAGGCCACATGAGAGGAATTACCTAATTCATGATCTGGATTTAGTTGTATTTGTTCATGTTTTTTGTTATTGGAAACATTATTTACTTGGAGATACTCTTTTGGATTATATGGTACAAAACATTTCATGTATATTTTTACACAAAATAATTTGAATATAAGGAAAACAATGTTTGATGAGTATCTATAGTAATTTTACTTTGAGAATTGCTACACAACTGATAAAGTGAATGTTATGGTTGATGAACTAAGTTGGAAAAATCATATAAAAGTTGTTCAATCGGACTGTAGTTAGTGATAGATTGTGTCTTTATTATCTAATATGCACTTGGACATGACGAATAGTTAGGGGAAATCATTTCTTTCATCCTTATCTGTGACATCTACCAAGATTGATGGAGTGAGGATAAGGCAACTATCAGATTCAGATGGCCTATTCCTATCGAAGAGAATGGAAGGAGAGGATCCAAATCTTGGGTGGTCTGTAGGCAATGAATATATCCTACATATATATGGATATTTTTTTTATTCAATGGTCATACATGAGGACATGTTGTGAATGATTCAGGCCTCAATTTTCGTAGTGCACCTCTATGTCACCAATATGTATCATGACATACACTGCCAGTACTGGTGGGTGGGTATGACTCATTAGGTAGATTGTTTTATCACAAGGTGTTCCACATATTATCTTGTGAATGAAGTACATTAATGAACACCTGGAAATTTATTGTAATTACCTATTCCCTAGTTGAAATGGGATGATGACATGATGGATTTCATGAACAGATTAATGAGGTCCCCTCAAGGTAGTGAAATTTTATCGATGTTGTTGATTGTCTCATGAAGGATTCAAATTTTCATCTGATAAAGGAATCCTTTAGTGTAGATGATCTTGGGAGATTTTATATCCATGAGATATTAGGACATCATGGAGTCCCACACAATATCATATTATATAGGGATGCCAGTTTACATCTTGTTTCTAATAGTGTATACAATGGGAACAGGGTATAGAGGTGCATTTGAGAACAATATACCACCCATATAATGATGTCCATTCAGAGAATATGATAAAGGTTCATGATGACATGTTATGATAATGGTTTATGAATTTTGGGGGATCTGGGGAGAAGAATATATCGCTCGTTGTGTTCACGTACAATAATGAAATCAAGAAACAATACATATTTATCCTTATGAGGATTTTTAGGGTAGGCCATGTAAACCTCCCCTATTCTAGTTAGAGTAAGGTGAGAAAGATTTTCTGGGACCACATCTCTTGCAGGAGACTTTTGAGCTGGTCTGGTTGATTCAGAACTAGATGGATACTGCATAGTTTAGATAGAAATCTTAGGATGATAACCAAATATTTAATCTATTGTTTGAGGTTAGGGATTGGGTTTTTTTACAAGTTTCATTGAGCTGGGGAAATAGACTGATCTTGTTATAGTTTAAATTTCAAAATGATACATCGAGTCGTTCATGATTATAGGTAGATTCAGGCTGGTTTCCTATCAGTTGTACCTACATTAAAGGTATTGATCCATGCCTAAATGCTTTCACATATCTCTTTTACTTTACTATCTTTTTGACCTGTCTCAATCTTTTATGCCTGAGTAGATTGAGTTATAGGAAGATGCATCGTTTGAGTAGCATATTATTTGTATTGTTGATAGGAAAATGAATGTCTTTCAGGGCCGGATAGATCCTATATAATGGGAACTATGGAATTATGGACCTTTATAAGATGAAAATTGAGATATGGGTGTTGATATATGTTCACAGTGGATGGAGTTATTCTTCGATGAATCTTATACAAAATTGAGAGGGGAAATTGGGGATGTATTTCTTTAATGGGGGATGATTATAATAACCTATGGGTTTTTATGAGGTATGGATATTTTTTCCATTTTACATTCTTAATTATAGCTTAATTTGAGTACCCAAATTGATCATCGATGTTTTGGGGGTGTACATGGATTTTTTAGATTCTGTAAACCATCCTTTTTGAATAATAAAATAAGAAATATGGTTTGTAGAAAATATACAGGGTAGGCTCATGGTTTCTACAAACCACATGATTCTTGGGAACAGAGTAGGAGGAGCCCAGAAAATTTGTCTTTTTAATCTTTATTAGGCTAATTTTGGTTTTTGTTTTCCTACTACAAATTCTATAATGGGCCCAAATTGATATGATTAAAAAAATATAATAAAATAGAAAATATGGGGGGGGGGGGTTTAAGACCCCATGAGTAGGTTGGAGTTTTTTTTCTACAACCTATTCCACACATGGGGTGTTCCTTTTTCCTTTTAATTTATTTAACCACCCAAGGGGTGTGTTTTAGAGCATTAATAGTTAGAGAAATATTTAAATAAACTAGAATAAATTGAATTGATTGATAAGAGATGGTTTTATTACCTTATGACATCTTAACATAATATTCCTTGTTCAGTTGATAGAATGGTTTGTTTAAATGTTTTGGTATAATCACCTATTTCCTTTGAATGAGAATTATGGATACTGAGGGGGTATAAACACGGGTTGTAATTTGATACTAGTGAGTTGGTAAATGAAAAAAGGCGAATTATTCAATAAGATTCAATATATGTTTTTCCTAAGGGTCGTAAATGTGGTAGTAGATGGCTTAGATTGGGATTCTACTTGGGTATTGATATCTTGGGATGCATTGGTCCTTACAACCCCTTAGATGCGATTTTTATTAGGCTCTGAATAGATATGGTCCGTAGATATTATCCTTGTACCTAAACATAAGCATAACTGAGTTTCTATCAAGATTCTCTTTGGACTCAAAGAGGATTCCATGGTCTTCTACAGCTTGTGTTCGGACATTTGTGGACTAACACTTCATATTATATGGTAAAACCATGATAAATTTGATATTATTAGTAATAAAATGTGGTTGTGGATGATATGACATTATAGTTTGTACGAGATGTTTGGGGGTTATATAAGACATGGTGTATACGACATGTTTGGGGTGGTACATTATTTTATATATAGGTTCCTTGTTACTGGAGTTTGACACTTGTTTTGAAGGTATCCTATAATGGATATAAACTATAAATTTCTTTATAATATGAATGGCTTTGGAATGTTGCCTTCATAAAATATACATGCATTACATGGAAACTGCATACCGTATATTGTACCTCCACAATGATTTATAGATCATTGGGTGGTTTTCGGGTGGGGTTGTATCACAAACCATCGCTGGGAGGTCAATTAGAACTTGGATGAACTACTTGGATGTAGGATGGTATAAGGGAAACCGCCCATAGTTTGATGTTTGATTTTATTCCATGCCTAAGAGTATGGGAGAACCGAGCCGAGCCAAGGCTCGTGATGGTATTCAGATATATTTTTTTTCGTCTTTTTGATATTTTGAGAAATGTATTTTATTATACAATATTGTACCTATTTTTGTTTATTTTTAGACACATGATAAAATCATCATTGTATATGTGATACTTATATCATTTTTATCTATTTTTTATGTTTTTCAGTTGTTATATTGTTATATATTCTTACACTAATGATTTTTATTATTAGTCTGATGTGTTACACTCTAGTGATGAGGGTACAATCTCCCCACGGACTCACCCTAGTCTCCCACATCTAGTGAGCACCCTCAGGAATTTAGTGATATTTTCTTGAGTCCATGTTCCCAACCTAGTTTAGGGATTTTTTGAGTGGCATTTGGGTCTAGGATGTTACACAATTATTTTATATTCTCATTCAAATTTATTATTCAATATCAAAAGTTCTCAACAATCCTTTTAATAATATTATTTGTATTGACTTCAAAACCACATGAATTTTTTTAATCGTAGTATATAGGGTGAATGGAATTCAGGAGTTTCACTTAAATTCATCATTCACATGTACCAAAAATGTTCATGTGTTATATTCAATTCACTCACCAAACTAATGTGTGACTCATAGGTTCTCCTCCTTCATTCTCACGAAGAAATCCCATGATGTCCCACTTCCATCACATATGTGCTTTGTATATGGGCTTTTATTGAACGAAGAATTGCCTTTTAGATCCTTCACATGACATGAGTGGTGTTTGTGGGTTTCTCCTCCTAAAATTTTTTTTATGGGTATCGTCTCAAATTATATTCTCGTAATCAAGATTTTATTAATGAAATTGATTTGTGTGAATTATCGTGTAAACCTGATTCTTATTTTTTATGAATTAATCACCTAGAAATCTCTATTTTTAGAGCTTCCCTCTATATCTAAATGGAAAATTTTGGCCTCCCTCATAATTTTCTTTGGAAATTATAGAGTTAGATCTTAGGTATATGATATTCCTTTCATGTCATGTTTAATACCCATTCAAATAACTTTGAAATATTACATCTCATTATTTCAGAAGCTCATGACATCATAGTTCCTCATGAAATTCCTATGTGATCACACACATCACATGAATTTTTTTCTTGATCACTTAATTGGTTATGTGTCTCCCCTAAGGATAAGTTCTAGAAAAAAAATGATCCCTTCATGTTTTAATATATATATCTATATATAATTTGGGAAAATATTTTGATCCTACGTATTTTCTCTGTCATAAGATAACATCTTCTGATTACTTGATGACTTTATATAATCCATGCTACATTATGTGGTAGCTCAATAAAAATCAGCTTGTCTTCGCTGGATCATTTCTTTTCACATGATGGCTTCTTTTGAACCATGAATATATTTCAGATGAATCATTTTTTTGTGTCATGAAATGCATGAAATTCAAAAAATAAATCCCTCATTTCATTCCAATAAGTATTTATTATTCAATTGTATTGATCAATGGGAATAGTTATCATTCGCTTGTTTCTTTTCTTCAAGAATAACTGCATATTCAAAAAACACCCAAGTGGATGATGTTGAAGATAAACGTATTTTTCTAATATGTATTGTACAAGAACAAATGGATGGAAAATATCACTTAAATCATGTGTGTGACATTATATATAAGATATTAATTACGGAGGAGTAGTGGTTGGAGATCTTATACCCCACATCATACTTCTTCCTCTTTTTCCATTCGATATATCATATAATTCTCTACACCTCACGATTTTAGCTAGAAACGTGGGATCCTAAACCACCATACCATTCACCATACTCCACAAAATAAATGACTCAGCTATGTAATCCTAATGTAACTCCTTCGGTCCCAATGTGGAATACCCATTCAACTTACACATGGGCATTCTCATATCATCCTATACAGAACCCACTCGTCTCTCTTCCACTAGGTGGCACTTGTGGACAAGTTCCCCTATGTGTTTGTGGAATCCTCCCACATGCATGGGTATGATTTGGTATATATGGATTACATGTATGGCCATAAATTTTATATATGGTAACAATAGAAAACTCTAATAAAACCTTCTTTATACAAAATATATTACAAGAATAATTTTCATAGATTACAACCAATTCTTTATCTCCAAACATTATAGAATATAAGCAGTCCTAACTGAAAATTGTATTTTTTATTAATAAATATGCGATCAATCATCATATTTAAACAATGTCAACTGTCCATTCATGATATTCATTTACATTACACGAATTTGTAATAATATTCCAAGAATATACACTTCATCCACCAACACATATTGACTAAATTCCAAAAAATGGAACTAATTGTCCAAAATATAAGATTTTCCAAGGGGGGTTCATTAATTCATGTATGTGGTGCATGAGATGACTAAATCATTTACTACTATGTTATAATTGATAACAAAATTAAGAATAACCTAAAGAGATTCTCTATAAGATTTATAAATACTACTTCTTGGAATAAGAAGAGGGTGAAAATGCAAGATCCCTAGTAGAAAATCCATTTTATGTACCTATATTTAACTTTTTTTCATTACCCAATGGAGTGATAGAATTCATGAGAATTAGATGGTTCAAATACCCATATATACATCTATAATTGGGGTATTATTGAGTATTATGCATTAAATATTCATCAAACTAATTCGATGATGGTTCAATATTATGTGGATGGTAATTTGGTTTAATATATTAATATTTAGTATTTTCATCAATTCATATATACTGATTTATTTTATTTATTCATGATTATCCATGGTATAATGTATTTTTTCTTCTTTTTTTAAGTATTTTTAGCCTATTATGAATCACTACAATATATCACGATGTGATATCAAGGAAGTGTTATTTTTTATGGGTCATTCATTAATTTCTTACATGATATTGGTATTACATATTGATTATAGTTATTCCCATTTGTTAATTTTTTATTATTTAATTTGTGAATATTTTAATTTTTTATTATTTGATGGTTTAGGCCCTTTTATTTTTCAATTACATTGGATGTTACTTTTAATATGATTTATTACACTTGGATTCCATTATGCATTAATTTAATAATTGAACAATACATAGTATTTTTATATTTTTATATTTTTCAAATATTTGCCCTTATATGAATATTATATTTTTTGTGGGTTGACATCCAGTCACTATGGAGAATACTGGAACATAATTTTTTATAGTACACAAATATTTTATTTCAAGATTGTGGTAAAATCATATTGATTTTATAGATTCTCCTTTATCAATGAATAAATTTATTACTTGTGTGTGCATGAATAAATATCCCTTCATTGTGTTTCACACAAGTAAATATTAGATTTATAGATATATAATATTTATGATGGAATGTTATATTATAGATTTAAGTGTTTTGGAAGGATTTATTTTTTTAGTCAATTTCCTATGATTATTTTATTTTGATAACATATCATTATAATTTACATTTTCATTTATTTCCTGCATTTTTCTCTATTATGATTTTTTTTTGATATTTTATATAAATTTTTTTCAGTTTTTTAAATGTTGGATGTGATGAATCACACTTACTCACAATAGATTTAATTTTCATCATTCATTTATTCCCTATATATGAGAAGATAATATTAAATTTTATATAGGCTTTGATATTAGTTAGCTTAATTAATATAATGAGGTTAAATTACCCTTTTATATTTATTGAATCCCATTCTATTTTCTCATTTTCAGTGACATTTTTGAATTTTAAAACAGGTTTGTGAATATTAAACATGGGACTTGGTGTGTCAATTGTCAGGTAATTATAAAATTATATTGTAGTGAGGTTGATATTTTTTTGCAATTGATTCATTAAGTGGTGGATAATGATTAATGGAACTCTGATAAAAATGTTTTTCTCATGTGAGTGTATATAATTCTTGTAACACCCCGACCCCAGTAACAATGAGTTGGTGTATTATTTTTATACATTGGAATGATTATAACGAATCAAGTCCCAAAAGACTGACCAGTTTAGCAGTCTATGAAAATAGATTTCATACATGGACGTTACATTACACATTATAAAATAAAACACAACATAAATGATCACATGATAATTCCATTAATCCCATAGATTAACCCTTCATATCAATCAGAACACACTTCATGGAATCCGGAGAAAATTAAAAAACAGAAAAGGGTGAGCTCAGATGCTCAGTAAGGATAACAATATAGCGGAAACATTCTTAAATAATATTAAACATTTAAGGAAATGTATAAGACTTAAACAAAAGCTTTTTTAAACGTGAAATTCACCATAATATTGCAGAAATGAAATGAAATAATGAAATTTACTTATTCACATGGATATTCTACTAGTTGAATAATCACATGAAATATCAATAACTACTTTCATAATGATGTAATGCATAATTCTAGACTATTATAACCACATAGTCAAGTCATTGTTCCAAAACTACAAATAAGATTTTGTCAAGGCCTTGTGTAAAGACACTATTTTGTCTCATGAGAACTACTGATGCATCGAGGAGCTATTGCGGGATCCACCCGTCACTTACTAGGTCCAATTAATTCTTCATATGAACATGTTTAAACATAACATAAACATTCGTATTAAAATTAGAATACGAAATGTCAATACTTGATCCATAAACCATGAATTGTATAAAAATAACACATCTACAGTAAAACATATCACAAAACCATCAATACAATATGGATGTTTTTTATCCTAATAAATCAACTTCAAATATGTTTTAAATCAGTCAAAGGATGTTGACATTGATAAAAATGATTTGTAAAAGTCTTTGAGAGAAATACCCATTTTCATGAAAACATTTTAAAGTGACAGATTTTAGAAAGGAATAAATTTAAATAAATTTTTGAATCAAATGGTCCCATACGACTTTGAAACATTTGAATGTAATTAACATTTTAAAACATTCAGGTCCATTTGAATAAATTGTTAAAACCATTTTGAACACATTGACATTAATTTGAATGGTTTAGAAGAATGAATCTTTAAAAATTTAAAAATGGTGTTTTAGTAAAAAGTACCTTAAAATAATCACTTTTAAAAATATTTTATGAAACATGGACATGGATAATAAATATTTCCAAATTGATACTTACATAAAAACAACCTCGGATAATATAGAGATTGTGAAATTAACCCTAACCTTACACTTTCCTTTAGTCGAGGGTATGTTTAATCTCGTGTAAGAATATTGTAGTATGTTTTTAAATTAAAAAAACCATATTAATATTTATGATATCATAAATGATTCATTTATTACTTTATACTACCCATTTAATAATAATTTCCATTTTAAATTCATATTTCGGGAAATAATCGCTTTTTTTATCGTACCTGTTTTATCTTGTTACTCTTGATATTATCACTTAGAACAAGATTTTAAAACATCCATAATATAAAACATTATTTATATATCATATATATTTAGAATATAAATATATATAAGTGGCATATATATGAAATGAAAAACATTTTTTATAGAGACGATAGTCCGTACGTACGTGTAAACGCTGTTTCCATTTTCATATCGTGTTGAACGGAACTAAGTGACTAAGATATATGTATGTATGTATATATATATATATACCCAGAAGAATTATTATTTCATATATTACATACTTATTAGTAATATATATTCTTATAAACGTCAATGAATGGTGAATGTGGAAATGAATCTCATCGCGTCATGGAGATGGTAATACGTACGTACACATGAGTGACAATATCATTTACTTGAGGGTGTGGAATTGGATGGTATATTAATTTTTTAGAGACATTATCATGTTATTTTATTTATTTATATACATATTACTCATCATTATATCCATCCAAATAACATAGTGTAGAATAAAAAATTACACCACAACGTAGAGATGGTAAGCCGTACGCACGCACGCATGGTGAAATTATAATTCCTAAGATGGGTAGAATAATGAATATAGATGTTACATTTTTTAATAACATCATAGTATATATAATACACTGGAGTTATTATTTTATAATGTAATCAACAAAGAAAGAGTTAGTGGATGAATAAGAGAACATGAAATATGGTGGTGAAATTATTACCTCTTCTTCTGGTTCTTCCTTCTGATTTGATCAAAAGGGAACCTTAGGTTGGATTTAGGACCAATGTAAGGACCCTAGGATGAATTTAGGGATGTTTATAGAATATTTGGGTAGGGTTTGTCCGAGAAGAAAGGCTTTGAAGGTGTGAAATTTTGAGAAGGAGGAGTTTCCTTTTATAAGAGGGGTTAGGGGCACCTTAGGAAAAGCTAGAAATATTATTTTATAATAAATTAATATTCGGTTTCTAATGGATAAAAAGTGAATTATTTCGAGGATAAGGTGGGTATGGGTTGAAAAAAAACTCAACAAATAGGTTTTAGATAGGTTTGGTTCACTATATTAACCTTATATTTTATTTTCAACTCTTAGTTAATTATATTCACATTTACCATGTCTCTTTGTATTTTTATATTATATAGTTAATAAATATACTATAAACTTTCTAGAGAACCCTAAGTGGTTCATTAATAATACAACTATCATTATATATGTATCTTGGCCAAACAATATATTTTTATTAATTGAATATCAATTATTAATATAATATTTGTTTTAAAAACTCTTTTTTGTCAATTTTGACACTATTTGGTATTTTGTTTTTGCTAAATTTATAACAGCCTTATTACCTTTAAAATAATTTATTCAATCAACCCTATCATGTCATAGTAACCTATAAAATTCTTGGAATTCATTAAAAGTCTCAAATTATATTTATTTGGGTATTTATAATATCAATTATTTTAATATTTCACTAATAAGGTAATTACTACATCATCATTGGGTCATAAATAAATTAAATTATTTTATGTCTAAAAATTATAAATAAAATACCATTATGTAGAAAATAATTTTATCTTTCTAATAAATATTTATAATCTAATTTATCTCATGTATAACCCTCTATTAAAAATGATTTTGTTATTAAACATTGATTTTAACTCTTTTAACTCTTCTTTGAATAAAATAATAATAAATGCCCTAATCTAATACAGGTTGAACAAATAGGTTCATATTTTATTCCTAAGGTTTTTTTGGTAGAATTATACTTAGCCAATAGAATCAGGACATGTGTTAGGGTAATAATAATATCATTTTTTACCCTTAATTACACTATTAACATTTAACAGTGGTAAAAAAAAGTAAAAAAATTATTATTCACCAAAAAATATTTTTTTCTAATTTAACCAAATTTTAGTCTTTTTTATTAACCGAGTCTCTCGGATTTTTTAAATTCCACTCACAAAATTGATAAAATTACGTTTTATGTGAATTTGAAAATTCTCCTTGGAGGTGGGTAAAAGACGGTGAAAAGTTCAATAAAATTTTATATATCTAATATTATTAAAAATTGACAAAAATGAATTAAATTTAACATATATAGTTATTATGTATCTATTAAAACCTATAATAAATTTAAATAAAATAAATAATTATTTAAATAAAAACTCAGTTTTAAACAATAACTAAGTGTTTTTCACTATTAATCAAAAATCGAAAGTTTTCAGAAATATATCAAAAATTAACCCTAAGATAATTTTTATATTCAGAATCCAAAAATGATGTATATTTTACCAAATTCAAAACATAAAATTTTCAATTATTAATTAAAAATTATTTCCCATTGTCAAAACCAAATGGCGTATTTTTTAGAATAATAACTATCAAAAGATTGGCAGTTTCTTATGTCCAGTTTAAATGTGAAATTATGTCCAATGACCACCATTGAATTAAAAATGTAAAAATATAATCTAATTTTACTTTATAATCCCTATAATTCATAATTTATCACTATTAAATATTTCGATTAAAAAATTTGTTTTTATTTAATATTTAGTAATTTTCACTATTTACCCAAATATGAAAGTTATCTGAAGAACACCAAAAATTTATTAAAACTAAATTCTTATGTCCTGATTCTAAAGAAGAATTTTATTTTTTCAAATTTAATATATAAAAGTTTCAAATATTGGATTTAAAAAGCGTTCAACATTAAAAGTCAGTAAAAGTGCATTTTTTGAAAAATACTTCTTTTACCTGAAAAAACTGAATTTGTTCTTACATTAAAATTATAAGGATTCTATAAAGTTCCAAATGCAGTTAATACTATTCATAACCACTTTTGAATGGCTATTTTGGTAAGTCGTGGTGCATTTGAACTTGGCGTTTCATGTAGTGCAAGTTATTGAATTACTTTGAAAAAATAATGCACTATGAAATCATGGGGTGTTACAATTACAATAATATAAAATTTTTATACTATGGAATTAATAATATTGGCAATTTGATCCCTAGGATGAGTTGATTATTGGAATAATAAATCTAATTTGAAATGTAAAATTTTCATGACCGGAGTCTAAATCTTTATGATGAATAATTTTTTTCATATACACCATTATGTTGTATATAAATATTGGGTCATTTGTATATCTTTATGATTTAATTTAAATTTGATATCATATAAGGAACAAAATGATATATATGATCTTTAAAAGATTCAAAATTTTAGGTTTTTTTCTATTTTTGGAATCATGTTTTCACATCGTAAGGATTAAAAAATAATAGATTTTATGATATTTTCAATATTTTATGTGGGTATGTGATTTACAAAAATGAATAAATAATGAAACATTTTTTTAAATTCATTTGTAAAATATTTTTCCTAAAATATATTTTGGTTTAAATTTTTAAATTAAATGTAGTTTAATATAAATTATTTTAAAATCATAGGATCCCAATGGAATGGTTGATGTGTATTGTTTTTCATTAAATTTTTTTAGTAATGACCCATTAAAGAGGTTGAGGATATATTTTAAAATATTTATGTTTATTTAAAATATTTTATTCATATAGAATTCTGTTGAAGGGTATTAATAATTTCTTGATAAATTTAGAGTTTTAAATTATTAATTATAATTTTTATGTACTCTATATGCAAGGGTAGTCTAGAATAATCATTGAATATTTATAGATAAATTTTATTTACATTAAAATGATATAAAAATTATTTTTTAAAAATTTTACAAAAGGAAAACTTATATTGAACATGTGGGGATAAACATGGTCAATACATATGAGTAATACTCTATAGACTATCTGAATTTTTCAAAGTCCTACATGAAAAAATACAAATATTACTTTTCGATAAAAAAATTTGGAAATGTTTTTGGGAAATTTTAGTCCAAAAATTTCAATTAATGGATATATTGGAGTCACAACAATACCATTATTGAACTAAAATATTTGTGGTCTTGAATCTCATTGGGATGATTAAGAGTAGTTTTAAAAAAAATTATATTCATCAAAATGAATGTGCAATGTAAGAACTATGAATCTAGTAATCGAGAGTCGATGCATTCATTATTAAATTATCATAGATATATGGGGAAAACCTTAGGGGATGATCAATTTAGAAGTTATATAGGAAAATATAAAAACATGATACTAATTTTATAAATAAAATACAAATCATACTAATGTGAATAAATGGAATCCTTGAATTAATTCCAAGAATTCATATTAATATCCTTGGGAAATAAATCCAAATAATGGTGAGATTGAATTCATATTAAGGGTAACATACAAAGGAAGATATTATAAATCAATAGTTTATAATAAATATAGAAAGCTAAGTTTCTAAATACAAATTTCATTTAATTAATAACTTGAAAATCATAACATGATATGGCATATTCAACATGGAAGGTAAATAAGTAAACAGACATGACATTTACTCAATAAATTGACAATGGAATGCATCTAATAAAAATATAACAGTTAAAATGACATGGATAAAAATAATAACTAAATTATAAATAAATAAATGTGTTTTTATTTTAGATAATTAACTCAAAAATCATTAAAACCTCTACATACTATACCTTCATCCAGGTAGTTTCAAACTATCAGTAATGTAACAATATGATTTTTCTAACTGACTTTCCTCATGAGACGGGTCTATGAAATGAGGGTCTATTTGAAATCATCAACACATTTTTTTTAAATCTTAAGGAGTACATATATATCTAATAATAAATTAAATTTATTAACCAATATTTCTTATAAAAAATTATATGAATTGATTAATGAAAATATATTTTTCAAAATTTCCCCAGATAGTCAAATAATTTTCAAAGTAGAAAATGTTTTTAAAAATGGCATATAGATAAGGAAATAATCATATTAATGATAGAAATAATATAGATATTTAAGATAAATTTAATTTCAAATGAAAAATTATGAAAATAATTTTATTGTTTCAAGATAATGTTAACAATCTCTAATGAAAGTGAGAATGAACTGTTATTTTTACCTCCTTTGTTAATATTAAATTTTATCCCATTGAACAATAAACAAGAAAAGACAATAATAATTATTAATAAATAGTTTGTATTTTTAAATACATCATAGAGGTAGTATATACACTACGTAAACGTTTATAGGTGTATATTGAAAAAAAATCATCCTGAATTTGAAATTAATACAAAATAACTTACCATATAGTAACATTCATGTAAAATACCATTCGATGAAATAATTAAAATTGAAAACTAAAATAACATGAACTGTGTTGGATTCATGATATTACATGTTAATACTACAATATATATACCATATAACAGAAATAATGTGTATAACATTATTTAATGCCTCTTTGAAGGGAAATTGAGATGAATACCCTTACCACATGAATTTTTTCATGGTAAATTAACATCCAATATAATGGTTTTAAATTTTTTTATTAATTTATAAAAAACCTAATCATATTTATAATCTCTTATATTATCCTATAATATCCTTTTACATCCCGTTTATTAGAAATATTTCATTATTTTCATTATTTTGGTTTCAAATTGACTTGTTTTATCATATCATAATTTGTAATAAATATTCATGTTATTTTACATAGGATATAAATACATAATGACTATAATGATAATAATTTCCTGAATATCATATTTTATCATTAGATACATTACTAGAATAATTATTTAATATGGGTTGTAGAAAACAAATCACATCACTTTGTAGATATGGTAGGCCATACACATGTACGATCAATGATATAACACCATCAATGGGTGAATGGGTAATGAGGTGTATGATATATTACTTTTTCATAATTTATATATTTTTATTTATATAAAATAAATTTATTAAATTTTTCTTTAATAACATCCATGTAATGCCTAAGAGAAAAATGAATCACATCACCTTGCACGGTGGCAGTCTATCAAACACACGAGTGGTGTAATCTTATTTTAAAAAGAACATAATTTATGAAGATATATATTATATTATTGATCCATAAGAATATTTATATCATTAATATTATATATATTCATAAATTACTTCATTATATCTAAATTTGAGAGGTGTTTATGGAAATAATTTATATCGATTCCCTAGGTGGTAGTTTTCCGTACACATGATTGATGATTTTGTTTCCCATTGGATGGAATAATAGAAGGAAAAATATTATGAAATCAACATAATAAAAAATTATTATTCATTAAATTTTTATTTTATAATTTTTTCATGTTAATACAAAATTCAATGTGGAAAAATAATATTGAAATGAAAGTAAATTGTTATGTTAATTACCTTCCACAAGATAATCCTTATTTAGATATCTTCTTAAGGACTCTTTGGATTTTATTTTGGGAGGAACCAAAGATAACTAATATGTATAAATAATTTGGGAGGAGATTAAAATTGAGGTGTGGGAGTGCCCTTTTTTAATTGGGGGAACATGACCTCCTAGGAAATTACTTTGAAATTTCCCAATAGAATCCATAATGTTTAATTAATTCACATGAACAAATATTCCAAATAACCTCGTTTTTTATATTGGGATATAATAATGGGGAAATATGGATATTTAACAAATTTATTCACATGTCAGTGGGTAATATTTAGACCATAACTCTTTACTCTAACCCTTAGTGGCCCAATTTTTACCTTAATTGCAGTAATTAATTTTTTAATTTTTTATTATTATTTTTTGTATAAAATAAGGTTGAAATTATTTGATAATATAAATTATTATTATTCTAAATAATAAATCATTTTTCATAATTTTTTTCACATAAGCGGCTTAATTTATTTTATAATTAAAACCACTAATGCGATGGAAATGAGAGATTTTAACGAGAAAAATATCATAAGTATAAAAGTTTATAATATAAAAAATCACAATTTACTCTAATGAAATAAATTTTATTCATTATAATTTATTTTATATTATTTTTCTTAAAAACAATTAAAGTATAATTTATCATATATGATAATCTAAATAAAAATAACGTTTTATATAGTGTTTTTTTACTATTTATTAAAAAATGAATTTGTTTTGGATAAAACTGAGAAATTGAACCTCCGATAATTTTTATATTTTTATAGAAAAAATTTGTCCATTTTATAATTGTTTTTTCAAAAAGAAAATATCTTTTTATCCTAAATGTGCAAGAAGCGACAAAACAGTTTTATTTGAAAACAATTCATAAAATACATTTATTTTACATTCAAATGACTATTATTTTAATTTATAATCAAATTATAACTGATGAATTTGTGAAATATATATATTTTTATAATTTTTATAGTCATATTCATACCATCCGATTAAATTCATTAGATATATTAGTCATGTTAAATAATATTTTAAGAGAGAACCATGTTACAATTATACCCATTGTTGTGTGCATCGCAAGATATGGATGAGATTTAATATATTTTAAAAAATATTCTAATATCTTTTGGGTATAAATATTTACATCATTATTTTTTTTTCTAAAATTCATGGATATTAACATCTAAATAGATGAGGGTAGTTCTTCACAACATTATCAATTTCTCATATTTCATTCTATTTTTTTATTTCTCCTAAGTACCTTAACTAAAAGAGTGATCTAATTCCAAAATATTTTCCATATAGTTCCAGGAATCTTGATGGATTCTTCATAATATGATATATAATTTTAGAATTCAATTTCCTTATTGGTGGGGACATGCGTTGTAACAAACAAGTAAATCCTTAATAATTATATATGAAACACATCATATACTTTTCTAAGGCTTGGTGGAATTTCCAAATGATAAGAAATAGATCAAATTTATTCAAGGATTTAAATGGTTTTGTTGTACCTAGGGCTTATTGTTTTCTTCTTACCAAATCTTATAACAACCTTCTATGGTGATAACTTTAATAAAACATGATCTTCCACATATAATTCAAAATAATCACTTTGATTATCAACATAACTCTTCTTTACACATTATAATGCTTTAATATGAGCCTAAATATCCCTTAACATTATTATTTCCATGTAAATAAATTTATTTCCTACGATTTTTGATTCAACAACTTTATATGAACAAATTGGAGTACAAAATCTCTTTCTATATAATTCTTAATATTGAATAATTTGAATACTTGAATGGAAGCAATAACGATATGAAGACTATAGAAATGGTAAATATTGATCCCACATACATTCAAAGTCATGTGATAATGACCTCAACATGTATTCCATTGTTTGAATCTTCCTTATGGACTTTAATTCAGTTTGAGGATGGTAGGAAGTGCTCCAATTAAGATAAGTATCTAAGTAATTCTAAAGAAACTTCCAAAATATTGATATAAAATTGGGATGATTGTCCGACGTGGTCAAAATATTTTCTCCTTTACGATGAAAAATATCATTAATATAGACCCATATAATGTGAAAAAGAGTTAAAAAGTCTCTTATAACAATAAAATGTGCATATTCTCTTTGGATATCAACAATAATTTATATTGCATCATTGTTTATTTGAGATTTTAGTAGTCCAATGAAAAATTCCATTGTAATTACAACCCACTTCCACACAAGAATAGGAATAGGATGACTGAATACACAAGGATTAGATCTCAAATATTTCACTTGTTAACAAACCAAAAATTTGGCATATTATCCTCAATTTCCTCTTCATGTAATACCATAAAAAATGTTCCCTCAAATCCTAATAAATCTTTATGCTACTAAGTTAAATAAAGAAGTTCATTCTATGAGAATAATATGTCAACTCCCTTTTATCTCATCTATAGGTGGAACATATAATCTCTTTAAAATTTTAGTTCACCAATTTCACAAATTATTCCTACTAACTTCCCATCATTTACATCCTTAATTTTCTTTTTAATTTTTTCATCATCATATTTAGAACATTTTATCTTTTCCTAAAATGCTGGTTTCATAATCATCATAAAAATTAATGATGTCTATTCTTCCTTATCATAACATTATCATGTTATTATATACTTATCCACAATGAATATCATAGGCTTATTTTCCCAAATCTATTTTCCCCAAAATATATTTCTAATGATTTCTGTTAAACAATCACCAATACTAATTTTAATGACCCAAACTCTATTAATGTGGAGGAAGTGATTAATTTATTACATTTCCATAGATACAAGGGTGTCAAATCATAATGAACTTATTAGTTTATAAGATTTTGAGGACCATATACATATATGATACCCATTGTACAAAGGGTAGAAATAAACATTTTTTATGGAAACATTTTTCATCCTTAAACTCATTCTATTAATTATTCTTCATAACAGAGGGAAATGAATTAATATAAAGAATGATCTTAAATGATCAGTGAGGCTTAGAAAAAATGGAATATATCCTGAATAAATAATTCCTAATTAATTTTCAAAGTTATATAATTAAACACACTTTCAAATTAATCAATAACATGCCTATCATATCAGAATAATGCATAATCAATATGTCATGGTAAATACATGAACAAAAATTACATATAATGAAAAAATGATAATTAAATGTATCCGTAGATAATATTATTGAAAAAATATCATGCTAAAAATAATAAGAGAATAATTAAAATTTTATATTCTTAATTGTTATAATTCATTATCTCAGTTATCACAGAATACTCTATTGTTAAGGCCTTCCTCAAGACAGGTTAAAACTACTAAGTAATGGCCCATCTGATTTAGCGAACTAATTTGTCTCATTAGAAATTTCAATGCATCTAGGGGCTCCATATTATTTTCCCCCACTCATATATTCATGTAAAAATTATTCTTTATATATAATGTAATTTATTTTGGTCATAAATAAATATTCCATATCAAAAAATATCTATATTGAGTAATAAATATAGATTTATCATTATTTATCATGTTAATAAAATAACATTCAAAGTAAACACCATATGTAAAATAGTATAATGATTTGGAAATAATAATATCCAAGATAAAAATAATATTTATATTTAAAATAATGGTAATTTCTATGATAAATGATTACAATAAATATATTTCTTTAGAGAAAGTTAACAATCCCAAAAAATGTGAAAATAAAAATTAATTCATAAGTTTTGGTAACCGTTAGATATTAACCCCATGAATAAAAAACATAAAATGAAACTATAGTATTCATATATAAATGGTTATTCATGTTAAAAACTTAAATGGTCCATTATATACACAATTTAAAAGTGAATAGGTTTATATTAAAAAAAATATCAATGAAATGGAAATTGAGATGAAATCATGTACCACTTTCTATCATTAAAATAAAATACCAGTGGATGTAATAATGAAATTATAAACTTAATATGTCATTAATTATGAAGTAATCATGATATTATATGTAACAGTCCAGTATATACACCATATAATAGAAGGTAGGTGCATAAAATTATAATAATCTCCAATGAAGGGAAATTTAGATAAATTTCCTTATTTCGTGCTTCCTCTAGGTTCAATATGATTAAAACATCTATATAATTGTTTTAATTTTGTTATTAATTTATAATTAAATAATATTAATTATTATAATACCATATATTATCCTATTATTATATTTTTCCTCTCATTTGATAATAATATTTCATTATTTTCATTGTTTGGGGTGTTAACTACCTTGTATCTCATATGTATTTTATAATGAATGATCTAGTTTTCTCTAATAGGATTTAGATAAATAATATCCATATTGAAAATAATTTAATAATATCATATTTACTCATTATATACATTATTATATTTGTTCATAAATGTGTGTCATGTAAAACGAATCCTATAACTTTATGGAGCTAGTAGGTCATACAGACGCATGACCGACGATATCATTATTTTATTGGGTGAAAGGGTAAATAATTTTATGATATATTAAATTTCCATAATTTTAAACAATACATATATATAACAAATATTAATTAAATTAATCACTACTACCTTCCATGTAATGAGTAAGGGTAAAAAAATCATATCACTACGTGAGGTGTTAATCTTCTGTACACAGGACCAATGCTATATTATTTAAAGAGGAATGGAATCTAAGAAGTTATATGTGAAATTATAATTACAAAAATAATATTTATATCATAAATATAATATATAATGAAAAATTACATGATTATATGAAACCATGATTGGTGTTTATGGAAAATGAGTTGCATCGGTCAGCAAGGTTGTAGTTTGTTGTACGCATGATCGATAATTTCATTTCATATTTCATGATAGAGGATATGGATAAAACATATTCAATAAAATTAATAATATATAATTGTATGGATTATATAGGAATTATAATATTTTAATTCATTACACCACATTTATGGTGTAAAAAGAAGAAAGAATATGAAATATCGTTGTTATGAAAATTACTTCCTATAAGAGAAACCTCATTTTGATCTCCAATTAAAGTCTCTATGGATGATCTTTTGAGAGGAATAAAATATAAATATTATTTATATTTATGTCCTGGATATTTTTTTTAATGGTATTTTTGATCCAAATGGTCATGGGCCATGTGACAATGTGATGGGAGGGAGTTCACTTGTATATATGGGGAAAGGGAACCTCCTTGAAAATTATAGAGAAATTTCTCCAAACCAATTAGAAATGATAAAGTCATTGACTTGAATAAAAGAATAAAAATAACCATAGTCTCAAATTATAAACATTATTATGTGTAAATATATTCATTTATTTATATTTTAACAATTTTTAGGTCATATTTAACCCTTATCATATTATTTTAACCCCTTAGTAATCCATTTTTTACCTTAAACTCGGTAATTCATTTTTACTATTTTCAAAATTAATTTTGGTATAAAATTATGTTTAAAGTAGTTAATAATATAAAATATATTGACTCAAAATATTTAACCCATTTATCAAAATTCAAAACACATAATTGGATGAATAAAATTTATAACTGTATATGTTGACACGGTGAAAAAGCAGGAATCTAAAGGGAAAATTCTAATAAGTATATAAGGTTTAAATATAAAAATTGAATATGAAATTGATTACAATGAAATATATAGTATATAGTACAGTTTAATTGAACTAATTATAATTTAAATTCTATTTATATATAACATATCATTTTATATAATCTAAAATAAAAGGCATTTTTCAAAAAAAAAGTCGAATTTGTCACTATTACTCAAAAAATGAATATTTTCAAAAAAATCCAAAAAATTGAATTAAATTTAATTTTTATATTATTAGTTAAAATATTAACATATTTATATCAAATAATGTTTCTAAAGGTTTTAAAAATTAATATTATTATATGTTCAGCACAAGCGATGAAACTGTTTTATTAGAAAAAAACCATTTTTAGAAAACAGTTCATTTACTTTCAAATTATTCTTATTTTAATTTATAATAAAATTATATACAAATAATTATTGTAAAAAATATATTTTTTCTATTTATTTAGTCTTATTAATAATTTTAATGGCCATATTCATCCCACAATTCTAATATTCTTCGCTTTGGGAATAGCCCCCAAGGTTTTTCATTCCCAGTCTTTGCCCCTCATGAATCCCCTAGGAAAAGGCCTCATGATTATATAGGAAAATATCATTATCGTGGGATAAAATGGGTAGTTACCAATTGTTTCAAATATAGCATCCATTTTATTTTCTAGCAAGGATGTTTGGACATTCTGGGGGGAGTACGGAAATCCATCATTGAACGAGGAGGAGCAAGAAGCATGACATTATAAGGTGGTGTAGATACCTCTACCATGATGATGCATTTTCATTAGGAATTCATGCGGTCCTGAGCCTATGGAACAAAAACCCAAGTGGGAATGGCCCAAAATGTATAATATCAAGATTGTTGGATGAACTAGTCCATTATAATACCCTCCAATATAATGAAATGGTTATAATTTTCATCTTTAAAAAATATTTTAATAGATTATCATGTTTCCTTTATGTCGGGTGATTCGTGGATTTAGAGATATCAAAGATATTTTATTTATTTAAAAATAAATAAATTGTAATGTATTAGGGTGATGGATTTAATGGTTTTCATTATTAAATTTATCTATGTCCTAATATAAATTAGTTTATAGAGTGGTTTTCAGGGAAATACATTGGTTTAAAATTACTTTAATAATGATTAAATTGTAGAGATAAAAATTTATAATGGAATGGAATCATAGTGGAACATATGTGTCATTTAAAATTATGTAAGGGTATATCTATGAAATTATTTAATATTTAAGATCAGTATTTATACATAAAGGTTTTCTAGTTGAAACGTATTGGTATACCGATTATCAATTTTCTAGGACATGAATTTTTTTGAAAGATTTATCATGTTTTTATGACTATCTTTACTATTATTTTAATTCATGTTCATGTCAAAATATAAAATGTGAAATATAATATGAGTAAGGTATATAAAAATAGGGAGTTTAATGTTATATAATATTATAGTGAAATATTCATCTAGAGAATCGATGATAGAGGATTATAAGAGATATTGAAAAGTGATATAACTTATATATCAAATATGTAGATAAAGAAGGAAAAATTGGTCAAAAATGTGAAGAACCTTCTATTCATAGGTCATCTACTATGGTGAGGAAAGGGGATTATTATTATTTTCCTAAAAATTGTTACTTGATTGGTGGATGAATTCATTTTTTTTGTTCATTATACCTTGCATACGTCAACAATTCTTCCAATTATTGAAAAAACAATGAAACAACACATTTAATGACATATAAACCAGTTTAATATGTATTTTTAATTAGACGTCTTTTTGGACAAGATGAATTGTAACCATATTAATTTTTATTAACATGGTAAATGGTAAATTGGTTAATTAATGGTTAAAATTAAAATTATATGGATTTCAAATTTAACTTATTATTTTCATAAATCATATATGTAACATCCCAACACGGGTTCCATGCACCGGTGCCCAGATTTAGTCTTCCACATGACCTCAAGTATGCCTCCCTATATGCCAGAGGCGGAAAACAAGTAGCAAGGGTATATTAACGTTCATTGGGACACTATACCTACTTTATCAACGTAATAGAATAAATGAATTAAATAATAATAAAATCATTATGTAACTAATAATTAAACCAAACTCGTACCACAAAGTGACCAAAATTGGAAAGAAAATATCAAAATTGAAAAGAAGATATGTTATTCCAAAGTATGTGATATGTGTCAAAAAGAAACACAATGGTAAAGACACTAGAAATTCCCAAGAATGTCCCAAAACACATCTAGTTCCCTCATCCCTTCCATATTCCATATCATCAATCTATCATAGGGCCTATTATGTTATTCTTCTCTACAATAAGGATTTTGATTCAGGTACCGAACTGGAAACCCAAGTAGGGTGTAATTACAACTCAGTAGGACACCCCCAATGAAGTCCCAAAAAATCCAATCAATAAAAGTGTATAAAATTGTATAATGAAATAAGTATAATGAATAATTAAATAGTTATCAAATTATCATTTCTTCTATATTGAACCATATATACAACTAGGTTTCTAAGGACCCTAGATACACAATACATGCTTCAGCCCAGGCCGGATTCTGAACCAGTTAACGCATTTTTTAGAAAACTAATTATAATTCAATGGTATCTCATTATACATTCATTTCAATTAATTATCAAGAATAATTGGTACGATTTCCCAATTCCAACATTTTGGGTATAGATCATTATGTCTAACTCCCCCTGACAATTTGGATCATCAGTCCTTATCTCACACCTCATGGGTATTTGTAGCATCATTCCATGTCGAATACATTTTCCATGCACGCCTTGGGCCTTAGAATATCATAGTAAGGACCCCATTGGTATTTGGAGAATCAGTCCATCTCCCACACCTCATTCCACAATCAATCCCATTTGAAGGCTGCTGCTTCCATAAATAATTTCAATCCACATATGAATGTAATTTTTACCATTCATCATTTCATTAATTAATTCAATAATTAATTGATCACATCAATTCCGTTAGTTAATTAAAAAATAAACTATTCAAATAAATTACATTAATTAATTCAAAAATTAATTATTCAGATCAACTCCATTAGTTTATTTAACAAATAACTAATCATATAAATTCTAAAAGATAATTCAATAATTCACTAATTAAAAAAATAATATAAATTAATTCAAAAATTAATTATTCATGTCAATTTTTTCAGTTAATTGATCAATTAACTAATCAAATCAACAACATTAATTAATTCTATAATTAATTAATAACTTCGACAACATTAATTAATTAAAAAAACTAATCACATTGCAAAAATTTATTAATTCAACCAATATTTAATAACATCAATTTATTTAATTCAATAATTACCTAGTCACATGAATAACATAAATAAATTCATTAATTAATTAGTCATATAAAAAACTTTAATTAATTAAATAATTAATTAATCACATCAATAAAATTAATTAACTCCATAATTAATTAATCACATCGATAAAAATTAATGAATCACGTAAATAACATTAATTAATTCAACAATTAATTAATAATATCACTTTCATTATATAATCGAACAATAAACTAATGAGATAAATAATATTAATCAATTTAACTTTTAATTTATCATATCAATCATATTAATTAATTAAAAAATTACTAATCACATCAATAATATTAATTAATTCAAAAATTAATTAATCACATCAATTAACTCAATTAATTAAGTAATTAATTATTCACAGCAATTCAATTAATTAATCACATTCAATCCCTTCAATTAATTCACCAATTAATTGATCATATCAAATATATTTATTAATTCCATAATTAAATATTCACATTAAACTCCCTGAATTAAATCACTTTTTAATTGTTCACATCAACTTCCATTAATTAAATCCACAATTAATTAATAACATTCAAACATTTCAGTTAATTCAGCAATTATTTGTCCGTGTCATATTCCGTTAGTTAATTCAAAATTAATTAATCACATTCAATTCCTTTAATTAATTTTCTAATTAATTATCAACGTCAACCTCCATTAAATAATTAAGAAAAAATTATTAACATTCAATAAATTCAATTAATTCACCAACTAATTATCCATTTCAATCCCATTAATTAATTCATCAATTAATTAATCACATATATCCCATTATTTATTTTAAAAATTAAATAATTATATTAATCACATTAATTAAATCATCAATTTATTAATTTCTTTAATCCCGTTATTTAATTCCACAATTAAATAATCACTTTACTCAATTAATTTATTTATAAAATAAATAATCCCATTATTTAATTAAATTATTAAATAATCACATCACTCCATTAATTAATTCATAAATTAATTAATCTGATAAATCCAGTTATTTATTTCAATAATTAAATAATCACATTAATCCATTATTTAATTCATCAAATAATGAGTCCAATCAGTCCCACCATTTAATTCAACAATTAAATATTTTCATTACACCATTAATTAAATCATCAATTAATTAATTTCATCAATCCAATTATTTTATTAAATAATTTAATAATTACATTACACCATTAATTAATTAATCAATTAATTAATCTCATCGATCCCATTATTTATTTCACCAATTGAATAATAACATTACCCTATTAATTTATACATCCATTAATTAGCCTCATCAATCCCATTATTTAATTCAACAATAAAATAAACCCATTTATCCTATAATTAATTCACCAATTAATTATACACATCAATCCCATTTATTTAATTCTATAATTAAATAATTAAAAAACTCTAATAATTAATTCATCCATTAATCAATCCCATAAACCGTATTAATTAATTTAATTATTAACTAATTACATTACACCATTAATTAATTCACCAATTAAATTAAAACATTAATTCTATTAATTAATTTGAAAGGTAATTATTCTTACCCATAATCACAATAATTCCCCTAATTAATTCCTCAATTAACTATTCCTACTTAAATAATTCAATAACTCCAATTAACTCATCAATTATTGTTTTCATTTCAATAAATTCAATATCCCCCATTAATTATTCAATTAATTGTTCTATCTCAACAAATTCATTATCCTTATTTAATACCTTAATTAATTATTCTTTCTCAATCTATTCAACAACACTAATTTCACAAATCCCTTAATTAATTAATCTACCAAATAAATTAATTCATTGTAAAAAAAATTCAGTTACTAATAATCCAATATAAATTATACAATTATAAATATGTAATATAAATCAAGACTTTATGGGATTTTATGTATAGATAACCGACCTCAATTTGTTGATGGGAGGTCGCCCAATAAAAATCCCAAATTTAAAGCACATCAATCAAGATCGTGACGATGAGAACATTCTAGATCTGAATCCTAAATATATGAATAAATGAAACAAGATCTCTTATATCAAGATGTATATACAACAAGTCTAGATCAATATTCAATAAATATAATTTTATATCTAACATAAAATAATACATAAACCCACCAAAATAATGATATAATAATAGGAGAAGAATGAAAAACCATCATGGATTAGGATCTCTTCCAAGAAGAGGGAAATATGTTAATTTTGGAATTATAATTTCCAAGAACAGAGGTCGGGATAACTAGGAATTCATCTGAGGGCCTCCATAATTTAGAGGAATCGTTATATATGTGTTTTAAAATATTTGGAAAAATTTTAGAGGTCTGTTTATTTAAAAATCTAAATTTTGGGTTAACATAAATCACACACATAGTTTAATGGGACGACCTACACAGTTTCCCCAAACCATGTACCATAACCATGAAAATATTGTAGGGGTGCTTGGTTTATCCTTTTAGGGTTCACAATTTGAAAAACCTTGAGCCAACCATGAAATCCCTCCCGATCATGGGTTGCACGATTTATTGGGCCAGGGTGTCTGGTTTTAGAAAAAACCGTGACAATTATTCACTACCAAAACTTTATAAAAAATTCTCAATTTCCAGCCGAACACTCCCCAAATTAGAACACAAATAGAAATAACTCAATGAAATGAAAAATGATACTTATAAACGAGCCAAATACATCTCCAGAAAATTTTTATTTATTACAATTTCCCTGCTTTATAGCATCCCATACTCATGTTGTACTCCCATGCCTCCCAAAGATTTTGAACCATAAATATTTGGCCACTGAACCCTCATTTCTACTTCTCTCTCCAATTTTTCCTCCTTGATTCTCCCTTGTTTCCATAATACTCATACTAACGACACGTTATTTCCCTGTAATAGTTTCTCCCTCTAATGCAACACAAGTATTGGATACTTTTCAATGGAATCATATATCTCAATATAAACATTGTCAACATACCCAACACATTTCTAAACTCACTATTCCCAATAACTATAAGAAAAGAACCCAGCATGTTCACTCCATTCTGACATCAAAACTACCTGGAATGGATGTACATCCACCGCCTCAATGGCCCACCATGACTTTCCTCGATGAATTTAAACATGAAACTTCTACATTTCTCATTGGCATTTGGTTTCCGCAACTTTCAACCCATAATCTTGTTCTCATGTATCATCCTTTAAAAAGGCCACTTATCCCACCCAAAAATCCTTATTTATCTTGGCATATAACCAACTCTATCTCACTGTATCCAATTTGTTGTCAAGGTGTAGAGAATTATTTTTTCAAGTCTTTAAATACATCAACATTTTCACTGATGAACACATGAACTTCTCACAATAATCCCAACCAAGTGGCCACCCCTCACCCTGGGTTTCACTTCCCCCAAACCCTGCCACACAATAAAAATTGTGGTTCTATCAGTAACATTAACCACACTACATCTAAGTCTTGGTTAAAAAGGGTCAACAAATTCACATTATTCAATTTTTCACATTAGTAACCCATTTATTAGCATCTTACTTCATTTTATAATTCTCAATTTCATATTAGTCACATTTTCAATTCATTTTCACAAGCTAGGAAAAATAGTTTATATTTGACAAAATACCCATAACATGTTTCCCCGTGCTTGCCTAAATTTTTTCATATCCAAAAATAATATTATGTGCCATGAATGATAAATGAAATTGAACTATCAGGCCAAAAAAATCCATGATACAAATCTAAAAAATAATTTGAAATTATATTCACATATCAAGAAAAGTGAGTCACCAAACGATAAATAATGTTCTCAAGTAATATCAAACAATAATAACAACAATCCCACCCTGGGTACTTGGGTTCTCCCCCATAAAAGGGTTTTATACCCTCATTAATGAGATCATAACCAATTTCAGACTCTTCCTATTCTCATTTCGACATTTCTCAAAAAATATTATATATGAAAATAAATGAAAACTACTTTGATACCACTTGGTTACATCCCAACCCATGTACCACGCATTAGTGCCCCAACCTGGTCTTCCACATGTCCTCAAGCATTCCTTCTCGTATTCCAGAGGATATCAACATGTAGGGAGGGTCTTTTATTGATAATGGGGAGACTATAACCTCTTAATAAAAGTATCACAATATCGAAAATAAATAATAATAAAAAAATTATATAACCCATAATCAAACTATATCGATACCACAATGTGACCAAAACTGGAAATATAATATCAAAATTGAATAGTAGATATTTTCTGAAAATGTATGTGCTAAGTGTCAAAATGGAACTCAAATTTAATGTCACTATGAAACCCTAATCTTTCCCCTAAACACATTTGGTTCCCTCATCCATGATCCATACCAAATCATCCTCCTAGCACATAGAATTTAACCTTATCATGTCATACAAACATGAAGTATATTTGGGTACCAATCAGGAAGCCTGAGTAGGGAACGTGTACAAATCAGTAAGAAACTATCAATATCATGTAAAAAATCCAATCCATAACCGTGTGACAAATTTTATTAAGAAATAATTAAAATGAATAAGTAAACAATTATCACATTATCATTTATTATTTATTTAACTAAATAAACCACTGGATTTTTAGGATACCTGAACCACAATACCTGATTCAACCAGTGCTGGTGTCTTAACTAGTTTACAGATTTTTTCACAATTAATTATAATGAAATGTCCTTTTATTATCCTTTTATTTCAATTCATTATCATGGATAATTTTTACAATATATAATTAGCAACATTTTGGGTGTAGATCACTATATCTAGCACCACATGAGTAGTTGGGGAATCAATCTGTGTCTAACACATCACTAGTATATAGAGCATCCGTACATATCCAACAAATCATGGTTATTTAGTATATTATTAGATTTCCCATACATTTTTCATGCATGCGTTGGGCCATAGAACAACATGGCTAGGACAACACCAGTATTTGGAGTGTCAGTTCATGTCCCACACCACGTTTCACTATCAATCACATATGAATTCCATTGTTAACATTCATTATTTCAATACAAATATAAACTCAATTGTTTCCTTGAATAATTTACTTAATTAATTCAATAATTAAGTAATCACATTAATTCCATATGTTAATTCATCAATAAAATATTCAAATCAATAACATTAGATAATTTAACAATTAACTAATGAGATCATATCCAATAGTTAATTCAAAAATCATGTAATAACATAAAAATAATTAATTAATTTCATAAATAAATAATCACATCAATTACATTAATTAAATCAAATATTAATTAAACACATCAATCACTATAGTTATTTCAACAATTAACTAATAACATCAACAACATTAATTAATTCAATAATTAATTATCAATTCAATAAAATTAACTAATTATACAATTTGATAATCACATTAGTAGTATTAATTAAGTAAAAATTAATTAATTACATCAATTTAATTAATTAATTAATCAATTAACTAATCAGATCAGTAAAATTAATTAACTAATCAATTAATTAATCACTTCAATAATGTTAATTAATTCCGCAGTTAATTAATCACATCGAGAAGATTAATTTTTACAAAAATTAATTAATCCCATTAATAAAATTAATTAATTAAATAATTAATTAATTATGTCAATAAAATTAACTAATTAAATAATTAATTAATCACATCAATTTATTTAGATAATTCAACATTTAGAAAATCGTATCAACAAACAAAATGGAACCCCATTCGCATGTCCTTCTCTCTTAACTTCACTCCTAGATTTTCCCTCACATAGGGCCTGAGTGACTATATGTTGAATCAGATATCTCCTCCCCCTATAGATTCTTCGTATTCGTTCCCTAGTATCGCTACAAAACCATCTTCTTTACTCGGGTCACCCTCTTCTTTTCTATGGCTTGTTCGTTCCTCCTCCGTCAGAATGGTCTCATGAACCTTATTCCTCCCATACTCTGCCAGCTTAGTCCGACACACACAACCCTAAAATGGTTGGGTGTGTTGGAATTTTAAATGGTTTTGGGATTGTGGAATTGGGATTAAAGGAATCATCGGTCATACCATTCTGTGGCTTCTAGATCTACAATTTTGTTGATTTTAGTTCGGTGGTCTTATTAGTGTTTCAGCCTCGTCTTATTAGTGTTTCATCCTCTGGTTCTTCAGATGTTATGTCCTATTCCCCTATTTGGAGGGTTGCAGTTGCGGTTCACAGATTCGTTTTGGTCGAAGTGATATAAGACCTGTTCTTGGTGAAGATTCTGAGGATGGAGATGATTTTGTGCTTCATTCCAGATGGCTCTTGGGACCTGATGATGGTTATGTGCTGAAGAGATCCTTGTCTATTCATCCTTCTCTAACCCCAAGTTCATCCACACCACTCCATGTTGGATCCATCGCAATGGTAACTACATTGTTTTCGGATAGTGGTTCAATGTTCAGCATGATTCAATGTGCTTCCAGATTTGTGATTTGTGGATTCAGCTTTATTTTGATATTGACTTGGGGTTCGATTTTTTCTTTACATGGAAGTGTTTATAGGTTTTGGCATTTAATTATCTCTATCTTTATGATTCTATGGTGCTTCTTCGTTGATTATGAAGATGTTGGATGCAATAATAGTTTGGTAGTGTATGTTGTGTCCTGTGGTGGTGGCTTCTGGTGTCGGGACAACAGAAAGCTAATGTGTGTGATTGCGAGGATATCCAGTACTCAGTGAAACTAGTGATCTTTTGTTAAATCATAGTATTTTTTATGATTCAGTTTATTTTGAATTTTGAAATTGGTTTCTATGGTGGGGTGAATGGTTTTTTGTGAATTTGGATTTGGTAATGTTTATTTTGTAAGGGTGTGACGTGATTCCGAAGGATGTTTCTATTGTTTGTCACTTACCCTTAAAAGTGATTTTTCTATAAATTAAAAAAATGGATTATGGTGGTAATCCCATTAGAAATTTTAATAAATTAAATAATTAATAATGAACATTAATAACAGTAATTAATTGAATAATTAATTAATCACATCAGTAACACTAATTAATTCCAAATTAATTAATCATGTCAATTACCTTCATTAATTTCCATTAATTTATTCAACAAATATTTAATCAACTTAAAACACATCAGTAAATTATGTATTTATTTATTTATGTCAAATCAATTAATTAATTCCCCAATTAATTTATCACATTTAACTCCGTCAATTAATTCAACAATTAACTATTCACATAAATTTCATTTAATTTACTCCAAAATTAATTAATCACCTTTAATACAATTAAAAAATTCTACAATTAATTTTTTTTATCAAATTCCATTAATTTATTCATAATTAATTAATCACATTCAATACCTTAAACTGATACGATAATTAATTTTCTATATCAATTTCGATTAATTAATTCACAAATAATTAATCAATTTAATAACATCAGTTAATAATCAAATTAATTTTCCATCACAATCCCATTATTTAATTGATCAATTAATTAGTCCCATCATTCCCATTATTTAAATTAATAATTAAACAATCATATTACTCCTATTAATTAATTCATCAATTAATTAATACCATCTATACCATTATAGAATTTAAAGTTAAATAATCTCATTAATCTATGTAAAAAATGCATCAATTAATTAATCCAACCAATACCATTATTTAATTAATCAATTAAATAATCACAATACTCAATTAATTAATTCACAATTAATTAATCCCATAAATACCATTATTTAATTCAATAATTAAATAATCACATAACTCTAATAATTTATCTTTCAATTAGGTAATCCATTAATACTATTATTTAATTCATTAATTAATTAATCACATAACTGAGTTAAATAATACATCAATTAACTATTCCCTTCAATCCCATTATTTAATTCAATATTTAAATAATCACTTGGCATTGTTAATTAATTCACCAATTAACTAATCCCATTGATCCCATTATTTAATTCAATAATTAAATAATTACATTAATCTTTTCATAAATTCATCCATTAATTACTCTCATAAATCCCATTATTTAATTAAAGAGTTAAATAATTACATTATTGTAATAATTAGCTCATCAAAAAATTAATCACATCAACCCCATTATTTAATAAAATAATTAATTAATTTTCATTTCTCCATTAATTAATTCCTCAATTAATAGTTCCATAAAACCCATTATTTAATTCAATAATTACATAATTACATTTTCTATAAATTATGTCATCAATTAATTTAACACATTACATCAGTTAAATAATTTAAAAATTAATTAATCGGATCCTTAATCACAATAAATATCATAATTATTTCATCAATAAATTATTCAATCTTAAACAATTAAGTAACACTAAATAATTCATTAAATAACTATTCCATGTCTATCAAATCAATATCTCTATTTAATTACTCAATTAATATTTATATCTCAATCAATTCAATATCCAAAATTAATTCCCTAATTAATTTTTCTATATCAATAAGTATGATATCCCAAATTCCACAAATCCCATAATAAATTAATCTACATAATTAATTAATTCAATGTACGAAAAATGAATTACGAATCAACCAATAAAAATTATATAATTACATACACATAATCAAACTCAAGACATTGGTATTTAAATTATATACCACCTAAATCAATTTATCAATGTGTCATCGCCCAATAAAATTCGGCAATTTGAAACAAAACAATCCATAATGTGATAATAATCTGGATATAGATTTGAAACCTAATTCTATGATTAATTCAAACCAGATCACTTAAAACTACCTCTATATCAATCAAGATTATATATTGATTCAAAAAATATATATCTAGATCCTAAAACACAGAGGAAAAAAACCTACAAAATGAATGGGAGAATAATGGATGAAGAATTAAAAACCAATAAGGATGTCAATCTATTACTGGGAGAGGTGTAGATCTTCATTCTAGGCTTCGATTCGCCAATAAATGGAGGCCAGGATACCTATTCATTCATCTAGGAGAATCTAAAAACGATAGAAATAATTAGGGGATGATTTCGATTCAGTTTGAGGTTAATATAAGGGTTTATGTATTTTAAATTCTGATTTTATAGTTAAATTAAATCATATGGATGGTTTTCTGGGCAGAAGTGCACGTTTTCCCCTAATCGGGTGACTTAACAATCTACATATTCAAGGGGGTGCACAGTTTCTCTTTTTAGGGAGTATGGTTTGAAAAAAAATTCATCATCTATTAAGTCCCTCTCTATCCAATGTTTCATGGTTTACTAGGTCTTGGTTCACAGCTTGGGAAAACTATTCACAAAACTTACACTGAAAAAACTTATTCCAAAACTCACAATTTTCTCCCAAACACACCCCAAGGTAAAACCTTAGCGATAAGTACTCAATACAAGGAAAAGAGTACATATAAATTATCCCCAGACAACCTCAGAAAATTTCAGGTTCTTATAGTATATTATGAGTACATATCAACCATAGTAACCCATGAATAGAATTTATAGCCTTTGGGGTCACTGGGATGAGATTATGACCTTTATAATAGTTTATTTAAGGAAATGTAAAACATTCCTCACTCTTGTTCTTAATAACTCTAATATTCCTAAAATAGTGTGATACATATGATATATTTGAAAATAAATATTATATATAGGTCTAAAAGTTTTATCATTATCATGGTAGTCTATTTATAATTTTTAGTAAATAAATAATTACCTAAAATGCATTCACAACTCTAATGCGGTAATTAGATATGTAATGGAAAAATAAAATAACAGATATTAAAAATATTAAAATAAATATGAAATGTGATAAATATTGTGTTTTAAATATTTATATATGACCATGACATTTTATTAATATAATATATTAATTGTATCTAATTTTATATATTTTCTTAAAATAATTTCTGTCAAAGTAATGAATATTTATAAAAAAATTAGATAATGGTTATATTATATTAAAAAATATTTTAACAAATGATATAGAAATCATAAAAAAAATTACGTTCATCCATATGATTATGATTTATATTTAAGTAATATTTTTGGTCTATTTATAAGTCGTTTTTCATTTTAGGGTAACTATATTTTCCCTAAAAAGAAAAAAATCATATACTCATGGTATGATTTAATGGGGTTAAAGAAAAAAGATAAATGTATAAATATAGTCAACAGTAGTTTAATATTTATTGTATGATGTTTTTTAGACTCATAATCATCTAATATTAGAAATGAATCACTATTTATCAAATTATAAATGAAAATTAATTTATATTAATTTATTACTTTTATAAATTCCAAGAGTTCCCCTCTCATCCCATATATAAGGGAACCTATTATTCTCATATATTAACCTTTAAAATATCCATTATTTTGTCCAATACCAACCCAAATACATACATATAATCCATACACACATTTTAGATATCTTTTTTAGGAATAATATGAATATTATAGGAATTATACTGTAAAGCAAAGGAGGTTTTCAATAGAAATTGTATAGTTATTATCTGCATGTTTTAGATTTTCTTTTTATTAAAAATCCCTAAATCATTATTCATATTTTTAAAATTTAATAAAATATAAAATAAATAAACATAGATTTTATTATTCTATTTATATTACCTATATGCATCTACTCATCCATCAAATTGGACAAGAATTACTCATTCGTGTGTACGATGGACTACCGCCTAAAAACCCCATATAAATATTTTTCCATCATCGTCTCTCAAGACTAGTTATAATGATGAAATTAAGGTTTATATATGATATTAATGTCATATTTATAATTCTGTAAATATAATATATCATTTAGGTTCTTACCATTTCAGGCACAAAAAACTGATAACAATGTTCTTTCGTACATGTGGGCTACCACCTCCACCAAGATACATGATTAGTTTTCATAAATAAATCACATGAATTATTTATATTTTCTTATTTTAATTAAATTATATGACATGTATTTTATGATGATAATTCTCGAATGTTAAAATTATAATTACCTTCATTCTATAATGATCATTGAAAAATAGAAATGTTACAATTACGTACGTATAGATTACCATGTCAATGGTTGTAGTATAAAATAAATTTGATAACCAAGTTTAATGGTTGGATTTAAATATATAATTGATGTTTAAAAAAGGTTATTCTATCAGGATTATTATTTTTTAGATGATGGACAAATAACCTTGATTTCTAAAGTAAAATTAACGATGTCATATTTTGATTTAATAACTGAATGACATCATGGAGTGTGACATTCACTTAAATGATTAAGTAACTATATATAACATGGGAATAAGTGTGTAGAATCGAAACCTCTATACCATATAAAAGTTCCCTAATATAGCTAGCTACTTTACCTTAGGATCACGTCACTATATTCCACACGTTTTGGACTAGTAGTGTGGGTCTAATATGTCATGTGGCCTGACAATGCCCTCTTTATCAGAGAAATACAATATTGGAAATAAAGTAACAGTATCTAAAATATTAATTAACATTACATATAATGTCAAAACATCCAACGAATAATGTCACAACTTGTCCCACAGGGCCCGTGCCTTGACTACCCCAAGACCGACTTCCATAGGACAGGGGCTGGCGACTATCACCAAAGGGGTAATTCCCTAAAACTGGGAAAACATTACCTTTAAAACCTTTAAATGAAAACAACAGAGCACACTGAGGAATAAAAAATACTATGTAAAATCTATAAAAAAAATAGTTCTGAAATGTAAAAGGGCTGGAAATACCATCCCAACTGTACTATATAAGGAACTGGAAGTACAAGTACAACTTAAGAAAAGAAAAATACATGCTGGGTCATCCTCTAGGATTCCCACATGAAGGTTAGGTACATATAGCCTCCTTAACACTCCATTTCTGCCAGTCTGCTTCACGTACCGACTCTTCGTAAGGTCCACCTCTAGGTACCGTCCAGTCCTGGTACTCTCTACCATAGTCAGCATTGTTTGTCATATGCATCTAACACAACGTGGTGTATGTATATCCCATGCAGGGGTGAGTATAACGATACTCGGTAGGGACCCCAATACCCTCAATGTATCACAAAAAACAACATGGATAAACCACAAATAATGAAATCGATAGATAATACCACTTGGGTATATGCCAATATATATACTTAAGATATCAAGTAATCCATATTAATCATGAGGAAAACACAAAAGTTACTAACTCGGATGAACAAGAATTTTATTCACATTATCAAAACAATGACATCTAGAGAACTCCTCCTCTTTCGAGTGCAGGGGGCCTGCCATGACACCAAGCACACTTCCCACTATCCATGGACTATTGAGGTACTCCTCATATCGAGTACCATGGGTTTGCTATGTCACACAGAGGCGCTCCCCTCTGTGGTTCAAATGCTACAACCAGGCTCTCCCCCTAATAGACTACAGAGGTACCCCTCCTGTAGAGTAACAGGGGTCTGCTTCCACAACCAAGGGCTCCTCCTTTGTGGGTCTGCCACCACAACTAGGCGCTCCCTAGTAGGACAGTCGAGTCACTCCGAGTCAATCGGTCAGCAGTTGTCAAGTCTTAGCAAGCTACCAGGTCTCCACAATCTGCTCGCTCGTCACAGGAAGGATCTTCTCCACAAGTTACTGGTTGATATTCCAACTATCCCGAAGTCTGACGAATAAGTATTTCAAAGGTATTCCATGTCATAGGGGTGTTAACGCAATAGAAGGCGCATAAACCAGACACCCATTTGGTGTGTTTTAATCCTTTTAGTCCTAAGGGCTCGGTTGGATTCGTGGATGATACAAAATAACTTTATCTCATCTATACTACAAACTCCAAAGGGTTATACTCAAAGGTAATGTCATACACCAAGTTTTCCAGCGCAGCATAAATTTTGTCAAACGGATGTCTGGTGCCTATGATATGGCCAAAGAATGTAAATGGTTGTAGTGGGCTCGGGTCCGGTCTAACCTGGTCGGACCGACCCTGTTTGGGTTGACCCATCCAGACCTATTAGGTTTAGCCCGGCTAGTTGGGAAGTTCAGCCCGTTGGGTTCGGCCTGGTCCGCTGGTCCCAGCCCCGCAGGCCACGAGGGCACGGACCGGTCATGGGTTCCGTGAGGGCGGTTCGGCCCGAAGGGCACCGCATGGATTACTCAGCCCAGAGGGCACCGTGGGGGCATGGACCAGTTTTTCTGGGGCGTCGCGAGGGGTGCGGGATGTCGTCCCGGCTAGGGCGCCACGAGGCTTTCCCAGTAGGGAGGCACGGTGGGCCAATTCGGCCAGCGGAAGTGCGAGGCACACGGGACGCACGGACCATGGAGCAGCGGGGTGCGCAAGGTTCAAGGAGGCCCGCTCTTGTGTCGGCCAGCGGCGTTACAGGGTGCGCATGCCACATGGATCCCGGCGGCCAGTTCGGCCAGTGACGACGCGACGCAGTCCGGCCCGGTCGACGGGCAGCACAGTTAGGGCGGTTCAGCAGCCAGAGGGTGGTGCGGTTCTACAAGGGGAGGCGGAACCGATTCGGATAAGGTGTAAAGGTGTCATGGGGATGGAACATGTTGCCTTTTTCACCTTCGTCTTCTCGTCTCCTCATCGTCATGCCGAAGAAGATCGCAAATAAGGACGACAGAAGGGGGTCTGGCCATATTATTTTGGCCTGAAACCTCTACGTTTTGGGTTGTAGCAAATGGTTCATAAAGAACATAAACAAAGAACAAGCATGGAAGATATCTTAAAAACATCAATTCCCTTAATATGTCATTATCAAAATATTCCCAACCCGCAAGTAAAAAAATATCCACGGATCAAATTGATAATAAGTTGGTCCACATTCTTTCTTTTGGAATAAAATAAACTAAGGCATAATATCATACATAAATAAAATCCCTACCTTTCTCACTGTTCGTCGATGGAGTGGCAGACAAGAAGACGAACCATTGGGGAAAAGCTGGGCATCAATTCGTTGTAGGTGAAGACATCCTACGTCAGAAGGATTCTGTGGAAGAAGGTCTAAGGAGGTCATTCATCATAGTCAAAGGTGTTCCTCGTCAGTGTTCTTTGTTGGGAGAAAGCCTTCTTCATCAGAGAGTTTTCTCCCAAGAGCTATAATCCTTCTTTGACAACCTTTTTCCAACAAATGAAATGGTGGAAAAAGATAATAGATAAAATATCTTATTATGTTGTTGGCACCAATTTCAAATTATCCTAATTAAACACCTTAGTTTCCATGATTGAATAGGGTGGATTGGCAGAATTAAATGGCATGTGTGTGGGCACTATAATGTTGGAGGAGGTCAAGCGGCTCACCCTCATTAATGAAGGGAGTTGAGAGGTTTTCCTCTCACACTATTATTAGGGGGTCAAGTCCCGGGTGATCCCCACACCGTAACCTCTCGTGGGAGGTTAGGTTCTGGTGGGGCCCACCATCATAACCTCTCATGGGAGGTTAATGTTTTGTGGTATCCACCTCAAACTTCCACATGGGTGGTTATAAAAGATTAATTAATATAAAATATGTGTTTATTTTATTTTATTATTCCCAAAAAAACCCAAAAACTATCTTCCACCCTCGACAACTCTAATCAAGGTAAAAGTCATACAATGAAAATACTGGCACAAAGAGATCAACGGTACCCTCATATTTCAATTCTGATCACTGGTTAAAGAATTTATAAAATCCCACATGTGCGTTCACAAGAACATACCTAATAAAATCATTATAAATTTATCAAGGACACACCAGGCCACAGAATCACGCGTCGTCAGTTTTCGTGGACTCATAAAATTCACTTATATTTAAAAACATTACATGGATGTTTTGGGTCTTTACATTCACCCCACCTCAGGCTTTACGTCACCGTAGGATACAACTCAAAATAAGGGAACATGTGGGGGTACTGAGCAAGCATGTGAGCCTCCTGCTCCCATGTGCTCTACTGAAGGTTCTCATGCTGCCAGCGAATGTGCACCAGTGGAATTGACCATCCATGAAGGATCTACTATTGTTGATCCTCAATATCTACTAGAACCTCCATAAATGCTGCCCCATCATCGACATCCAACTCTCCATGGTCTATGGTGTGAGAAGGGTCATGCACATCTCTCCTCAGCTGGGATACGTGGAAGGCGTGATGCACCCGGTGCAACTGAGGTGGAAGAGATAAGCAGTAAGCCACCTCTACAACTCTGCTGAGGACTTGAAAAGGTATGATGAATCTCAGAGATAACATGCCTCCTCGACCAAACCTTTCTAGGCCTCATCTTGGTTAGCCTCGAAGAAAGACATGGTAGCCATCCTCAAACTCTAGAGGTCTCTGTCTCCTGTCCACATATGACATCTACCTGCTCTGTGCAGTCTTCATCCGCTCATGGATGATCTGCGCCTTCTCTATGATATCTCATACCATCTCGGGTCCCACAATTGCTGACTCCCCTGGTTTTGTCTAGAACAAAGGTGATCTACAAGGTCACACATAAAAAACCTCAGAAGGTTCCATCCCATTGGTGGAGTGATAGATGTTATTGTATGAAAACTCAACAATATATAAGTGATCCTCCCAGCTACGACCGATGTCGAGGACACAAGAACGCAACATGTCCACGTAGGTCTGAGTGGTCCTCTCGGTCTGGCCATCCATCTGAGTATGGAAGGCGGTGATCCAACAAAACATTTTCCCAAAATCATCTGGAAACCACTTCCATAACCGGGAAGTAAAACATGTGTCATGATCAGATACAATTGTTGAAGGTAATCCATGTAGTTGCACAATCACCTACACATAGAGGCTTCCCATACACTCTATTGAACCCTCCTATCTGATCTGTAAGAAGTGGGCCGACTTGGTGAGTCGGTCAATGATCACCCTGATCAAGTCATGACCTCTAGATGTACGTGGAAGTCCTGTCATGAAATACATGGATATCCCATCCCACTTCCAATATGGTTCCTCTAAAGGTTAAACCAAGCCTGATGGTATCTAGTGCTCCGCCTTCACTTGCAGAGTAGTGAGGCACCGAGAAACAAACTTTGCAACTACATTCTTCATTCCTAGCCACTAGGGATGTCATCGGAGGTCTTGGAACATCTTCGCCACTCATGGATATACTGTTAGAGGGGATGTGTGGAACTCCCACAACGCTTCATCCTGAAGTGATCTGGGTACCACAGTACTTCATCTGAAGAGGATGACGTTCTCCCCACCTTCATATAATCCATCAGGTGTGTGCCCTATGGATATCTGAGCACGTCGTGTCACGCTGTCAGCATCTTCATGTTGTACCTCCCTGATGTTTTGAAGAAGTGTGGGAGTGACTGTAAGATACTGAAAGAAGTATTCGCCATCTCTATCCACAAATGATATCTATAAAGCAGCCAGCTGCTCCATCTCCTTTCCTAACAGCTGTATAATAGATCTCTTGTAAATGCATCTGCAACAACATTCCCCCTCCCAAGAGTATAGACAATCTCAAATTCATAGTAATGGATGATCTCAAGCCAACTTCGTTGTCTTAGGGTTAGGTCCTTATGAGAGAAAATATACATGAGACTATTGTGATTAGAGTAAATGATAAATTTATCGCCCATCAGTGATTGTAGCCACATATTCAAAGCAAAGACCACTAATGCTAACTCTAGGTCATCGGTTGCGTATTTATGCACATGTTGTCTTAGATTCCAAGAACCAAAAGCGATAACTGCTCTATCCTACATTAGGACACATCCGAGTCTGTTCCCTGATTCATCATAGTCAACTACGAACACTATACCTTCCTCTGGAAGCCTCAAGATGGGGGCACTAGTCAGCCTCTACCTCATATCTTGAAAGCACTGTTGGCATCTATCTATCCACCCAATGGGTTGTCCCTGATTTGTCAAGGTTGATAGCGGTGCTGAAACTCTGGATAAGTATGTCACAAACCTCTGTTAGTAACCATCCAATCCTCGGAAACTTTGTACCTCCATCAAACCACTAGGTGGATCCCAAGAATGTACCACTTCAATCCTCACTGGATTAACTGGAACTCCATCTTCCGAGATGACATGTCCTAGAAAGTGAACCTCTATGATCCAAAACTGGATCTTTAAGAGCATTCCATTAAGCTGGTGATATCTAATTGTGTCCAGTACTACCCGCAAATGATAGGCATGCTCATACTCAGTAGTCGAGACGATAAGAATGTCGTCAATGAAGACTACGACAAATTGATCGAGGTATGGATGAATGATCATGTTCATGAGTCCCATGAACACTGTTGGAGTTTTTGTTATGCCAATTGTCATAAAAAACAACCTGCATTGGCTGTACCGACATCTGAAGTCCATATTCGGCACATCCTTGTCTTGAACTCAGAGCTGGAGATAGCCTAATCAGAGATCTATCATCGAGAAACACTGAGCTACCTTCAACAGATCAAAGAGGTCTTCAATCCTCGGGAGTAGGTACATGTTATTCATGGTCACCTGGTTTAGTCGCTGATAGTCATCAAAAATCCTCAAGCACCCATCCTCATTCTTGGCAAACAGAATTGGGGCTTCCAAAGGAGAAACACTGGGCCTGATGAATCCATTCCTCTACAAGTCCTCTAGCTTTACCTGCTGCTTGCGATGCTCCATGGGAGCCATCTGTTACGCTAGTGTAGATATCAGTGTCATCCCAGGGTAAAAGTCAATGTAAAATTCCACCTCTCTGTGAGGAGGTAGACCTAGAACATAATAAGGGAAGACATCTTTGTACTGGTCCACCACTACAGGATAGCTCAGACTCTCCACATATACTACTCTGAGGGTAAGGCAAGCCAACAGATAAGTGATCAGCTGCACCCCCCTCTGGGTAAGTCCGTCCTACGCTGCAAAGGCTACCTTCTCAATGATGCAGGTAATCCTGGTCCCATCCATGTGTACACAGCGCACTTTTTATCCTATTACAGTCAATCTGACCAAGGAATGTAGATCACCAGTCCATACCCAAGATGATGCCATAAGGCCTCGATGTCGCTACTATGAGATCACAACCGAAGCTCTCACATCCTAGAGTAATATCATACTACCGGAACCAGTGTTTAATCATCGCTTTTTCTCCCATATGAGTATCTAGCCATAAGGATCGAGCCAATGACTCCGTGAGAATATCCGAGCTCCGAACGAGGGCAGTGGAAAGGAAATAATGACTAGAACCTGTGTCTATAAGAACTATAGATAAGGTGGAACAGAAAAAGATGGTAACTCGTATCATCTCTAGAGCATCGTGATCGTAAGCCTATGATTCTTGGAGATGATCTCTCCCTTGTCCACCTGCCCCTTGTAGTCAGGGTAGAACTCCTAGTGGTGGTGGTGGTAACACCTCAAATCGTCATCCACCGCTAGCTGCACGACCTTCTCTTCTTCCATGACTGCCTCCCTCGAAACATTTTCTCTACTGGGGTGGTCAATCGACCATCTTCTGATCATCCAAACAATGGGAAGAACTATCAAGATCCATGTGACCCTGCCCACCGCCTGAGTAACACTTCCGAATCCTGGAAGGGTTGTCTCCACTTCGGGTGCCCCACACAACTGATCCTAAGTCATGCGGTCGTCCACCTATAGGTCTGCTCCTCTTGGACCTCTGTGACATCTGTCTACTTCTAGCTATGGAAGTCTCCTCTACGTGTCGACCATTGGTGGATCTCGCTACGAGAGACTGCTCATTAAGGAAACTCTCCAGTAGGAGGGATGTCTCTAACACCCCATCTTGCGTTAGGATGATGAGTTAGATCATCGAAGATTTGATCTCCTGCCTGAGTCCCAGCTTGATGGTTCATGCCCTGAAGTATGTGTCCCATACCATATCGGTGGAGTAGCATAGGAGTTCTGTGAACCTCGCTGAGTAATGTGCTACAGTCATGATGCCCTGCTGCAGATGATGTATCTCCTGAATGTGCACTGCGCTGAGAGACGCTGGGACAAACTCTTCTCAAAACAGGTTCTCGAATTCTGCATAGTGAAGCATCATCTCATCATGGACCTGGACATTCAAGCTCCACCATATGCCCACTGCTGATTGTAGAAGGCTGGAAACAAGAATCACCATGAGATGGACTGGTGTCCCGACTAGTTGGAAGACTTACACCATAGCCTCCATCCAGTCCACAGACGATTGTGTGTCCATCTCTCCACTGAACCTGGTTGGACTCTGGCGCTAGAACTCGTGTAATGCGCTCAAGCGGTGTGTGTCGTCGGCTGCTGGGGTGGTGTCATCAGTGGCCCAACGGGGAGTGGTACCACTAGTGCCTTAGCTAGAAAAGGGCCCAACACTGAGGCCTCATCGCTCGGTGGGATATCTCTGTGAAAAACTCTCGGGAATCTAGCTCATCGTCTGCAGGGAGTCATCCTGAACGAAACAGATGAGACATGGTCAAAAGTGTTTACCTGGTGAGCTGACCTGGTTGAGATGACTTAAAAAAAATTCTTGAAAACACCCACGCAATCATTGTTTTCATATACTGAGTCGGAAATCAGATGCCAGGGTCCTGGTATATGGATACGTCGGCGGCCGCACCAACACTGGTCTCCCTCAACTGAAAACCACACTAACTACACTTAACACTATTGCTTCATAGAAAAAAAAAGGTCAGAGCCGTATGTTCTGTAGTAGAACTAACTCCTTTGATAACAATTTTTCACGACCGGTCCCCCGGGGCCCATGTCGTGACTACCCTAAGCCCACCTTCCATATTTCAGGGGATGAAGACTAGCACCAAAGGCATAATTCCCTAAAATTATGAAGGAATTTCTGTTATAACTCGTAAACGCACACAACAGAGCACACAACGGAAAACAAAATAGTATGTAAACTACATAAAAATCGTGCTGAAAACTAATAGGGGTAGGAAATACAATCCCAACTATAAAGTACAAGGAAATGGAATTAAAGTGCAACTGATGAAAGGAAAAACATATGTTGGGTCATCCTCCAAGATTCCCACCTAAACAGTAGGTTTAGATAGCCTCCTCATCACTCCATGTATACCATTTTTCTCCGCGTACTGACTCGTCGTAAGGTCCACCTCGGGGTACTATCCAATCCTGGTACTCTCTGCCTCAGTCAGCGCTATCCATCATCTGCATCCAACACAAAGAGGTGTGGGAATAGCCCGTGCAAGGGTGAGTATATAAATACTCAGTAGAGACCCCGAGTCCCTCAAGGTCTCACAAAATCCAACAACGATAAACCACTAAGGATTAAATCAACTGATAAGCCCACTAAGGTATATGCCTATACATATGCCTAATTTATCATATAATCCATATCTATCATGAAGAAAACAAAAAAATTACTGACTCAGCTAAACCAGGATTTTATTCACATTATCAAAACCACGGCTGGTGGAGACCTCCTCCTATGTTGAGTACAGTAGGCTGGCCGCAACACCAAGCACACTTCCCACAAACCTAGGACTGCTAAGGTACTCCTCTTGTCAAGTACTGTGGGCCTTCTGCGTCACACAGAGGTGCTTCCCACTGTGGGTTAACTGCCACAACTAGGCACTCCCCCTAATATCATGCAAAGGTAATCCTCCTATCGATTACCACTGGTCTTCTTCCACAACCAGGCGCTCTTCAATCGTGGGCCTCCCGCCACAACAAGGCGTTCCCACTTGGCCAATCGGGTTACTCCGATTCAATCGGGCAATAGTCCTCAAGTCACAGCCAGCTACATGGTCTCCGCACACTATTAGCCCATCACTAGAAGGATCCACACAACAAGCTACTATTAGATTCCCCAACTATCCCAATGTACAACGATGATTTATCTCAAAGGGCTTACACATCATAGGGGTCTGAACGCAACAGATGGCATGTCAATCGGATGCCCAATCTGTGATTCATTAGCCTTTTAGTCTTGGTGCCCCGGTTAGATTTGTGCACTGTCCTACATGAATATATCTCAACTATAACCCAAACTCTTGTGGGGTATACTCAATGGGACCTTCATTCTCCAAAATTACCGACGCTACTGACGGTTCATGAAACGGACATCCGGTGCCAATGATATGGCCAAAAAAATAAGGTGTCATAATGGGCCTGGGTTCGGTCCAACCTGTTCTAGGCCGACCCAATTCGGGCTGACCATGCTTGATCCATTGGGTCTGGCCTGGCATGTTGGGCGGGCCAGCCTGTTAGGTTTTTCTGGGCCTCTTGGGCCTGGCCCAACAGGCCACGAGGGCGTGGACCGACCGTGGGTCGGTGCAAGTGCGGTTCTGCCAAGAAGGCGCCGCATGGACGAGTTGACCCAGAGGGCACCACGAGGGTGTGGGATGGTTCGGTCGGGGCACTACGAGGGTCGAGTGAGGCCGTCTCGGCTAGGGAGCCATGAGGCCGGATTGGCTGGGAAGCACGGTGGTTCCGTTCGTCTAGTGGCAGGGCGAGGTGCGTGGGTCACAAAATGTTTGGCAGCCGGTTTGGCCAGTGGTGGCGCAGCTCGGGCCGGCACGGCCGGCGAGTGGCACTACCAGTGGGTAGCATGATCGGGGTGACTCAGAAGCCAAAGTGAAGCACGGTTCAGCCCAGGGTGGCAGAACTAATTCGTTCGGGGTGCCGGAGCGATGCTGGGGAGGTGCATGTTGCCTTCATCACCTTCGTCATCTCGTCGCCTTGTCGCCCTGCTGAAGAACCTCACAAAGAAGAACGGCAGATTGGGGTCAGGCCATGTAGGTTTTTCTGGCACCCTCTGTGTCTAGGGTGGTAGAAAATGGTTCATCAAGAACATAAACAATGAACTAGCAAGGAATATATCTTAAAAACATCAATTCCCATAATCCCTCATTATCAATATATTTCTAACCCACATGGAAAAAACATCTACGGGTCAACTTGATAATAAATTGGTCTGCATTCATTGTTTTGGAAGAAATGAAATAAGGGAATAATATCATACTTAAATAAAATCCCTTCCTTGCTCGTTGTTCATCAATGGAGTCGCAAGGATGAAGAAGAACCACTGGGAAAAAACGGGCATTGATTCGTTGTGGTTGAGGATATCCAACATCCAAAGGTGTTCGGGGATGATTGTTGAAGGAGGTCGATCTTCGTAGTCGAAGGTGATCCTCATCGGCATTCTTCGTTGGGAGAATGTTTTCTTCATTGGAGATTTTTCTCCCATGATCTCTAATCCTCCTTTGTCTACCATTTTCTAACAAATGAAATGGTGGCCAAATATAATAGATAAAATATCTTATTTTGTCTTTGGAACCAATTTCAAATTAGGCTAATTAAACACCTAGGTAGGAAAGATTAATTTGGGTGGGTTGGTAGAATTAAATGGCATGTGTGTTGGATCAATAAAAGTGGAGGAGGTCATGAGGCTATCCCTCGTTAATTAGGGGAGTTGAGTGGTTTTCCTCTACCACCATTATTAGAGGGGTTTAGTCCTGGGTGGTCCACACACCATAACCTCTCATCGGAGGTTAGGTTCGGGTGGGCCCAACTACCATAACATCTAATGGAAGGTTAAGGTGCGGTGATCCCCACCTCCAACATCCACATGGGTGGTTAAAATAGATAAAATAAAATAAAACATGCGTTTATTTTATTTTATTATTCTCAAGAAAACCCAAAAACTATCTTAGACCCTTGACCAACTCCCATAGAGGTAACAGTTTTCTTAATTTAATATTGGCACTACGAGTTCAATACTTCCCTGGGATTTCAATTCCGAGCTCTAGTTCAAATGATATAAAAACTTGCTCATACATTTATTGAATGTACCCAAACAAAACTTCAGAAATTAATTCCGGACACACCGGGCCTCAGAATCAAGCATTTTCATTTTTCACAGAGTCGTAAAATTACTATATATTTCAAAAAAAATACATGGAAATTCTAGGTCATTACATATAATCCTAAAATAGGGGATATTACCATAAACCAAATTAGTAAACATGTCACGACATAAATGTGTCAACTATCAAATGAAATCCAAAATAATTACACTCTAATAACTCAAAAGAGGGTCCCAACATCATGTCTAGTTCCCACAACCAGGCTCTATCACGAATCACAACACAGCCATATAATAAGGGGATCGTTTCCTTATGATATCCTAAAAACGATGAATTATATTCAGGCACTAAATGATGTCCTGAGTATAGAGTGAGTACAACCTAGTGGGCCACTACTAATGGTGTCTGATGAAATATCTAATTTATAATAGTTTACATAGTTGAATAAAGAAATAATAAATACACTAATAAAAATAAATTTGTTTCACATATATTATTATTTAATTAACCACATTTTCCCCCAGGTTTATGGTGACAGCAATGCCAGTGATACCTTATTCAAACCATCCCAGAATCCAAACCAAACATTGTAGGTATGTTACCAATCTTTCAATTCATAGGATTTATTCCATTTAATTCCAAAAAAATATTGGTGCCATGTCTAATCAGTACATGAAGCAGTATTATAGATACATGGTGTGTCAGTCCCATCTCATTATCCTGGGAACAGAAATCTTCATTCATGTTCCAATATCATGGGTACATAGAGCATTAGTACAACCCCTAAATCATAGGTACTTGGAGAATAAATCCAGTACCAATTCAGAAGCATGCATTGGGGTCCTGGACATGTTGTCTGGCAGCCTATGGGAACATAGAGAATCAATCCATAAACCTCTCTACATTTTTTCAAATTTACACATATATATATGTATATATAACATGGTTCAAAAATAATGACATATTTTTCAACTATTATCAATATAGTTCATCATTTCATTAAAAAAAATCAATTTATCCAAATTTCCATCAATTGGCTCACAATTCATTTAAAAAATCCATCTTAAGACAAATATTCGTTCTTAACATATTATCTTGATAACATATTCACAATTGGATTAATTTTATAAACCCTCAATATTATTTTATTACATTCCATATGTTATCATTTCTTGGATATTGGAAAACCCCACGAGTTACCATTATGCATAGTCTCATAATCTTCAATGGATCCAATGAGATCTATGAAGGGTCTCACAATTTCATGGGGATTCAATTCATTTTTTTTGTAATATAAAATAAATTTCTCAAAAATAAAATTAAGTGATACAACTAAAAAATTATCAATTTAATGACTATGGGAAAAATTTTATAGACCACCTACCACATGACCATTTATGAATGATCACCCAATAAAATCTATTTTTTGGTAGAATGGTCTAATTCATAATGGAACATGAGATTTTGGATAGAGTCATTGAATCAAGATCCAGTGAAATAATATCCATTTAAACATAGATCTAAACCATAAAAAACTAGGGGAAATTATCCCTCTCTGGAGGAAGAAGAATATTAGAGACATAGAATAAGCAAAATATTGATGAGATCATATACCAAAGAGGATCCAATATGATAATATAGGATCCTAGACTTGAAAGAGAAGGGGTTTGAGAGGCCAAGGAAATGTCCAGATATATTTTAAGGGTAAGGGAAAATTTATTAGTCCATGTGTGGGTGTTTAGGGATATAATCCATTGGTTTGTGAAATTTTAATTAAAATTTAATACATTTTAGAAATTGTGTGAATGGTTTCTCAGATGGGTTGTTTTGTTTGAAAAACCATGTGCCCAAATTTCCCATGGGATTCATGATTTCTTGTTAAGGAAAATTCGTTGTTAAACTACGAAAAACCCCTCTAAACCCTATTTTCTATGGTTTGAGATATTTTGGGGTGGTCTTATGATTTCATTAAACCATTTGGCAACAATGAACTAAAACAAACCTCCAAATTCTTAAAAAACTCATCGAAACAAACACATGACGAACTAAAAATAAGAGGAGAACAAAAAGTCTAAAAGGCATCTATAAAAATAATAAAAACACTCATGAATGGTCCGGATCTAATAAATTATCCACCTTATAACAACTCATCATCGAGCTTCACTCCCATGGATGACTAAGCCTCTAAGGTTAACTGGTTCGGCAATTGGGCCCATATATCAACTTACTTCTCCCATGTTTCCCCATGAACATGGTAATGATGTAATATTACTCATCCATATAGCACAATCATTCCACAAAAAATATTCACACTATGTACCACAACATGAATTGATTCTCGTCAAAAGATGCATAACCCAAAAGCTCAACATTATCCACAATGATTACATGTAAATTGTCAGGGTGATACTATGAATGACATGACACATGAAAAAAGATACTAAATATCACTATAGCTATATAGAAAATCCTATAGATACACCACCATTTTGATTCTCTCGAACATATCAAATGGTCCAACCAATATGGGTTCCAGCATTCCATAAATTCAAATGCTATAATGAACCAATATCAAAAACACTCGACGAACCCCATGATAATAAAATATAAACTTAATTTTTTGGTGATATTAGTCATTATAATATTTATTTATACCCTTCCCTATTTTTTCAATGGAAATTTCATTCTTATAAATATTTCATAATCACATGAAATCAAAACATAATTAATTTCTATGTTCTATGTGACCCTTAATGATAAGTTTGTCACTTCAGTGATGTGAATTTCGAAAATCATATATACACTATTGTGATCAGTAATTTATTTGGAGTCAAATAAAAAAAATATTTTTTTGTGAATAGTAACCTACCCTTATAAATAGTAACATACCATTATGAATAGTAATATACACTAATGAATAGTAACCTTACTTGTGATAGTATATAAATAATAATCAATTGAATGTACGATATACCAATGCTTTTGAATTAGGTGAAGAATGCTTTAAAAATATTGTTTTTAGAATAAATTATGATTTTACGTAAATATTAAATTAATTAAATTTAGAAAATTATTTTTGAAAAATGGACTTCATTTATATATTTTACATGTTGAAAAATTGTCGGTTTCAATTTTTTTGATTTTTCTGAAATACATTGATTTTTGATGTATCGTGAAATACGGTAAAATATTCTATTTGAATTAAATAAACTATTCATGACATCACAAGGTATGTATGCCCACTTGGTTCGAAATCATATGATAATATTACTATTATTGGTTAAGGAAGACTAAATATTCCTTGTCTTGTGTGGAAATAATAAATTAATGAATTTTAAATTATGAAATCCCATCTCTCCTCCACTATAAAATCCCCTCTCACTCCCCCTTCTATTCACTCCTATCTATCCTTGTGCCTTCTCCAGATTCATTATAAATACCCTCCCAACCTCCTCTACCAAGTTCATCAAGCCATGGTCTAAGAAAAGACCAAAACATCCCCCATAATGAGGATCTCAGTGAAGTTTTTTTCAGGAGGTAAATTTAACTTTTCAGTTTTTTTCTTCCCTTTCAAGTTCATTTGTTTTCTTTTTCTATTACCTCTCCATGTCCAAATTTTCTGATTAAAATTTTACTCTATATGTACATGAATTTTTTCATTATAGTGTAATATTTTATCATCATAACTCCCTTTTACCTTCTTTTATACCAGTTGCAAGAACACCATCCGAGATGTGTCAATTTTCCACAATCAAGGACGATGTAATTCCAATTTCTAATTTCATTCACAATTACGGTCATAAAAACATTATTGTTAAGGTTTAATAATATAATTATATATTTTATATAACCTATGTATGATTGTTTAATCCCTTTTTACAAATGGTATTAATTTATAAAAAAAATGAGTTCATTCAAATCAAAACCCACAAATTTTCCGAAACAGTTATTATTAATGTTCTATATAATAATTCATCCTCATTTCATGTAACCAAGCTATATAAATTACCAATAACACCTATGTATGATCATAAATTATTTTTTAATTCAATTATGGTTATTTTCATTAACTCCATTACTTATGAACTATTGAACCGATTATTAAAATAAAGGAAACGAAAGATGTGGAACGACGAAATTCGATATAATAACATATCAATAAAGGCATAAATGAACTAAAAAGAATTAATAAAATCTAAATAAATTCCCAATAGGTTATTAAATAATTTATTAATAAGTATTATTTCATCTTCCAGGAGCATAAGTTCAAGGGAGGCACATGTTCAGAGTTAAGGTAAGGGTTTTCAACCCAAACTTCCATTTCCATTCATGTTATTCCCATTGTCTAGTTAGCTCAATGAAATTAAAATGTGTTATTATATACTTTCCATTAATTCTATGTGAGTGTTCTATATATTTACATTAAATTGAATCCTTTTTTATTTTAAATATAGTTACATGTTTTAAAAGGATCTTTAATTTTTTTTTTGAAATACAAGCCCGATTCAAGGGAATATATCAAATTCTTCCATACTGTCAAGGGAAATCTCTAATCTATTTCTGTAAAAAAATTAAATTTATAAAACCACTTATTTTTTATGAAAATAGTATCTTACTTTAAATATGGTTTTATACAATGATTTTTCCTAAATAACTCTTCTTTTCAATGTAAAAGTGTATTTATTTCAAAAAATACTCAAGGATTTTATAAGAGTACCTTCCTCTAATTAAACACTCTTGGTTATTCTTATGTATTATTTTGATTAATACATCACGGTATCATCTACCATATTAAATTAAATGGATTATTATTTTTTTGGTTGTTTATGTGCAACCTTTAAACCATTCACTAGTTTTCCTCAAATGGTAAGTGTTTATACTTAATGTTCGCGGAACATTATTTACATTTCATATATTAATTGTAACATGAATTTACATGTTGTTTATGTTTATCCCCATTCATATGAGGAATTAAATGTACATAGTAATCATTGTGTGGGACCCTCTATATCCTCTAAGTGCATCGGTATGTCTAATGAGACAAACCAAGGCCCTGACAAAATGACTATTTATGGTCTTGGCATGAGGCCTTGAAATTATATATATATTTCCACACATTATGAGTTCCGTCATTATTAATGTAGTGTTTATTTTTCATGTGGTTATTCGACTAGTAGAATACAAATGATTATGTTATGTTATTATAATATTTACTAATCTCATATTTGTGCCAAATTAAGTACAAGTTTATTTTTAGAGGCATGTATTTTCAATTATTCACCATGTCTGATTTTTATGTTATCTTCCACAGTATGTCTTACCCTTATTGATCATTTGATCTCACCACTTCCTATTGTTTCAATTCTGTAGGGAAAGTGGAATTTTATTAAGAATGATATGATGAAATAACTTAGGAGTTATGGAAGTTGTCTAAGTAGTTTCATTGTTGTTTTTCATTTCAAGATGTAATGATTAACCTATGTATGTATATCGTTTCTAATAGTACCAAACAACTCGGTCCTTAGGGATGCGTATTCCTTGTATGTATGCCAACGTAACCAATAAGGCACCGGCTCCGTGTAATTGGGGTCGGGTCCTAACAGTTGTAACAGGGATGTTTAGTAGAAAACATGGAAATTAGATTTATAAAAAGTTGATTAAGAAAGAGTCCCAAACATAGTATTTGTGGATTAATATACAAGAATGTCCTGGTATTTTGTTAAGTAACAGATTATGTGGTTCTTTCAAGCAATACGTCCATGTCTGGAAATGAGTAGGTAGAGGCAGTTCTGGCACAGATGTACCCAGGAGTGAAAGCTCTGACATGGAGTTTCTGACTTGACCCGAGGTATCAATGGTAATCGAAAGCAGGACTTTCTACACTCTTGTTTACTAAACTCCTATGGGTTATTCTTAGTATATTTCATATTTTCATTACTTGCGATTATGAAGGATTTAAATATAAAATATTCCTCAAAGAAACCATTAATGTGATTATTTGATAACCCATGGATATTATTTAAATTTGTGCTAAGTATTTTGTTATGTTAACATTATACATTATGATTTATATCTTAATCTAGTGTATGCCATTATCTTGATATGGTGCTTAGTGGAAGTAATGGAAACCACATGAACACATGTGTCCCCGATAGGGATTTCACTCTAATGCAAGATAATGATGTTGGAACTACTTTTGGGACTGGTGATGAGAAACTCATAACTATAATTGGACAACATACTTAGGTTTTGAAAAATAACCTTAACCTTATAGAGCTTCAAGATCCTCCATGTGGAGGAGCTATGTTAGATCACTTTATGCGACAACAACCTGCACTACTCAATTTGAATACAAACATGTTTGTAGCAGAGTAGTGGATACGTTCCATTGAGAAGATATATCTTGTATTGGGATGCAATGAAAGAGAGAAGGTTGTACTAGATGTTTATCTTCTAACAAAAAATGCAGATTAGTGGTGGTCTTTAATTCAAAACACTAAGGATGATGAATAAATAAAAGATATGGAATGGAGGTATTTTAAGGAAATTATCTTAGAAAAATATTTCCCTCCTGAACAACGAGCACATATAAAGAGGAAATTCATGAATTTATGGTAGAAAGAGGATGAAAATGTTTCCATGTATGAATCCATATTTACATGGCTGTAAAGGCATGATGAAGACTACATACATAATCTAAGAAGATAAATTTATTGTTTCTATGATGGTTTAAAAACATTTATCTGAAGGGATCTAGTATCCCTAAGATTCTCATCATATTAAGATATAGTCTCAAGTGAAATTAAGATAGAAAAGTAATTCTCATTGTCTTATGAAATTAAGGGAATGAAATAGAAGAAGAGGGATGTTGAAAACTATGGGAAATTAAATAGGGATATGGGGGAGAAAGGAAGAGTTTTATTTCTATCATGCAGTAATAGTGGGAAGAAACACAATGGAACTTTCCTGAAGGGAATGTGAGTCTATTAAAAGTGTGAAGAAAAAGTCCTCCTATCTCAGGATTATAAGTGGAAGAAAGAAGCTACCAATGTTCTTATGCTCCAATTGTAGGGAGATGGATCATTATGAACATGAATGTCCTAAGAGTCAGGAAAATATTTCCCAATGAAGTCCAATGGGAGAAAGGCCAAGCTTATGCGGTCACAACAGCAGAGGTTGAAGATCCTAACAATGTGGTGGAAGGTACAAATATTGTTTCATCAAACGTTTCCAATAATTTATTTGATTCTAGATCACCGCATTGATTTATATCTTCGGAGTTTTCTATGAAAATTAGATATGTCCAATTATATTTAATAAAAGAGTTATCATTCAAAACACCCGATGGATTTATCATCGCAACAAGGCCTGTCAATTAGTCCCCCACATGACACATAAACGTGATTTAGTTTCTATCATTATCATAATACCAATGGTTGACTATGATATAATTCCCATTATGAATTGGGTATCAAATTATGATTCACAGATCATGTTCATGTAGAAGGAAGTTACAATCTTTGAGAATAGTGTACAATCCCTTATATTTTGAACAGAACCCTCTCCATTTGATTCTCATCTAGATCCACCCCCAGTATCTCTACTGATCTCAATTATTGGGGACGAAGGGAATGAAATAAATATGGTTGATGAGATGAATGTACAGATAGAGGGCGTACCCATTGTGCAGGAAAATGTTGATGTCTTTCCAGAAGATTTACCTGGATATCCTTTGGAGTGGGAAATTGAGTTTTATATTAACATAATTCCTTGTTAAAGGCCCATATCAAGGACCCCTTATAGAATGGCCATTGTGGAGTGAGTGGAAATAATGAAACATATAAAGGAATTGAGTTAAAAAATAATTTATTCGACCTAGTGTTTTTCCTAAGTGACCCCCTATCCACATTGTCAAGAAGAAAGATCGATCCATGAGGATATGAATTGATTACAAGGAAATCGGTGATATTATAATAAATAATAAGTATCCTCTATCATTAATAGATGAATTATTTGATCAAATTCAAGGGGCTGAATATTTTTCGAAGATTTTTTTTTTCTGGATATCATAAGTTTCTTGTGAGGAAGGATGACATTCAAAAAACAGCATCCTGAATTGGGTATGGGCATTACGAGTTTATAGTAATGCCATTTGGACTAACAAATGAACCATCTGTTTTTATAGATATGATGAAAAGAGTTTTCAAGTTATATCTTGTTGACATCATGGTGGTGTCTGTTGATTAGTATACTCTAAATGCCATGAAGATCATGAAAATCACATTCACACTATTCTGATGACACTTATAAGAAATAAATTATATAATAAGATTAGAAAAAGTTATTTTTGGCACCAATAAATTTCATTTTTGTGCTACATTGACTCTAAGGATTGAATATATATAGATCCTATGATGAAAAAGGTTTTTCATGAATGGACTACTGAAAAAAAATGTAACTGAGGTACATAGTTTTATTGGTTTTGTAGGTTATTATCGGTGTTTCGTTCAGTACTTCACCCGTTTATCCATCCCAATGACCAAGATCACACCAAAAGGGGCTAAGTTCGTATAGAAAAAGGAATTTGAAGAATGATTTTTAAAATTTAATAGGAGGATGGTGAATGCTTCAATCACAACCCTACCATCAGGAAATGACGGGTGTGTTTTCTATTTTGATGCATCAATGAAAGGACTTGGTTGTGTCCTTATGCAAAATGATCGGGCGATTTTCAATGCATCTAGGAAGCTAAAAATTCATGAACAATACTATACAACTCCCGATCTTGAGTTAGTATTGGTAATCTTTTCTTTGATGATTTTGAGTCATTACCTCTATGGAAAAAATGTGGGATATATACAGATCAAAAGAGTTTGAAATATAGATTATCACAGAAAGAACTCAACATGAGACGAAGGATATAGATTGATCTACTCAATGACTCTGATTGAACAATATACTACCTCCCAGGGAATGAAAATAAGGTAGTAGATGCTTTGACTAGAAAGGAATATGGAATTATGAACAAGATGGTAGTGGAATGTGATCCTATGTTCATGGATCTAATAAATATCAATATGGGAATTATCAAGGAAGGTAACACATCACTACTTTTTCAAATGGTTACCAAACATTCTTTACTTGAAAGGATAAAATTTTCACTAGCTGATGATGATGAGTTTCAAAAGATAAATAATGATCTAAATGATGGGAAGTTGACTAACTTCACATATGTATGTGGGATTTTGAAATTCAGGAGGAGGCTTTGTGTTACAACATTTCCGGAGCTAAAGAGGGAACTATTGGATGAATCTCATAGATATAATTTCTCTATACAAATTGGAAGAACAAATATTTATCGATATCTCTGAGAAAACTTTTGGTGGGACAATACAAAAAGGGTGATTGCTGAATATACATCAAAGTTCCTGTTATGTAAACATGTGAAGTCTGAGAGGCTATAGTCTGAGGGGATGATGGAACCACTCCCCATACCAACATGGATGTGGGAGAACATTACCAATGACATTGTCACTGGACTTCCAAGGACATCTGGAAGATACAATGCTATATGGGTCGTTGTGGATCATCTTATAAAGTCAACTCACTTTATCGCGATTCGAGAGGACTTCCCATTGGATCAAATTGCATGTATTTACATAAAAGAAGCGGTTAGGATGCATGGAGTACCCCAATCTATTGTATATGACTGTGGTCCTAGAATATGGAATTTTATTAAAGAAGAATGAAAAACAATACAGGGAAAAATACAAACAAGAATCAACAAACTACCATAATGTATGGTTATGGTGAAAAGGAACAATAACCAAATCAACAATAAACACCCATTGAAATAGGGTGGGCACTGGAAGACAAGCAGAAGTTTCTACATACAAAATCCCGCAACAGAAGGCTTCAGGACACCCTTTGTATAAACATGATCGCTTTCTCAATAAAGACTCTATAAACCAATCAATAAAGACACCTACAAGCCCCCCCCCCCCCCCAATAAAGGCAGAAAACGACTTCTTTGGATCAAGCACATCTCCCACGATATAATCAAGCTTCTAAAAACAACAACAATGCAATCCACTCTAGAACCATCACATATACTCTATTCTGAGGTGGTATAGTTGGAGGATGATATTTCCTTTGAGTAGATACCAGTGAAAATCATGGAACATAGAGACAAAGTTCTATACAACATGACTACTCACTTGGTAAAGGTACTATGGTGAAACCATATGTACGAAGGGGCAACATGGGAACTGGTGGAAGTAATTAAGGAAAATTACGCACACCTATTTTTGGCCGTGTTTGTAAATTAAAATTTCTAGGGTGAAATTACCAAAGGGGGAAGAATGTAATGACCCAAAATTTTTCAATGGAAATTCCTTTATTATAAATATTTTATAATCCCATGAAGTCACATAAGTTTTAACTACTCAGTGCTATGTGATCCTTAAACATAATTTTGTCACTTCTGTGATGTGAATTTTGAAAATCTTACATACACGGCTGCGATTAGAATGTTATTTGGAGTCTAATAAAGAAACATATTTTTTGGTGAATAGTAACCTAAAATAATGAATAGTAACATACCCTTATGAATATTAATATACCATAATAAATAGTAAATTTACCAGGGATAGTTTATAAATAATATTCTAGTGAATGTATGATATACCTATGATTTATAATAAGTAAAAGAATGTTTTAAAAGTGTTGTTTTTAGAATAAATTATTATTTTCATTATATATAAAATTAATAATATTTTCAAAATTATTTTCAAAAAATGGACTTCATTTTTGTATTCTACACGTCGAAATATTGTCTAGGTGAATATTTGGGATTTTTCTGAAATACGTGAAATTTTTATGAATAGTGAAATACGGTGAAAAACTGTATATTAGTTAAATACACCATTCATGACATCACAAGTTATGTATGCCCACTTGGTTTGAGCTAATGTGATAAAATTACTATTTTAGGCCATGGAAGACTCACTATTACTCATCTTGTGGGGTAATTGCAAATTAATCAATGTTATATTAACAAATCCCCTCTCTCCTACGTTATAAAAACCCCTCACACTCTCTATTCTCTTCACTCCTCTCAAGCCTTGTAACTTCTTCAAATTCTGTCCAAATATCCTCTAAACCTCCTATCCCACGTCCATATAGACTTTCCCTCATAAAAAGATCGAAACCCCTAACTTAAAGAGGCTTTCAAGGAAGTTTGGTACATGAGGTAAATTGCTCTTTCCAATTCTTTCTCTTTCCTTTCAAGTTCAATTGTTGTATTTTTCAATTAACTATCCTTATCCAAATTTTTTGATAAATCTAGTACAATATATGTACAGTAATATTTTCATGATAGTGGAATAAGTTTTCATCATCTCTCCCTTTTACCTTCTTTTATACTAGTAAAAAAAACACCATCAAATATATATCAATTTTCCACATTCAAAGATGATGGGCTTCTGATTTCTATAATCATTCTCAATTCTATTCATTAAACCATTTTTGTTATGATTGAACCAGATTACTATATATTTAATATATCCTATGAATGATTCTATAATTCCTTTTTACAATGGACATTATGTTATAATGAAAAATGAGTTTGTTGTAATCAAAACCCACAAATTAACCGAAATAGTTATCATTAATGTTATATATAATAATTAATCCACATGACATGTAACCAAGTTATATTAATGACCAATACAACTATGAGTTATCATAAATAATATTTTAATTCAATTATGGAAATTTACATGAACTCCATTACTTAAGATCCAGTGAACAGATTATGAAAATAAAGGAAACAAACGCTGTAAAACGACAAAATTCAATATAATAACTTATCGATAATGAAAAATATGAACTAAAAAGAATTATTAAAACCTATATACATGTTTAATAGGTTCTTATGTAAGTTATTAATAATTATAATTTCATATTCAAGATGATTAATTTCTAGAGCAGAACATTTTCGGAGTTAAGGTAAGGGTTTTCCCCTTGAACTTCCATTTCCATTCAGGTTATTTTCATTCTGTAATTACGTCAATTAAATTCATTTTTATATTTTTATACTCAAAATAAATTATGTGCTATATTTATATATATGTACACCAACCGGAATCCTTCTTTTATTTTATGTATAGTTACATGTTTTAAAAGGAGATTTTAAAATTGATTCTGAAATACCAGCTTGATCAAGGGAATATCTCAACTTCTTACCTATTTTCAAGGGAAATATATAATTTGTTATTAAAAACCATTATATTTGTAAAATAACTCATTTTATTATGAAAATGATATCTTACTTAGCTTCTGGTTTTATGGAAATATTTTTTCTAAGAGAACTCCTCTTTTAAATGTAAAAGAATATTTATTTCATGAATTACTCAAAGATTATATGATAGTATCTTCTTCTATTACAAAAGTCTTGATGATTCTTATGTATTATTGGGATTAATAATTCATGGAATCATCTAACATATTCAATTTAATGGTTTATGATTATTTTGGTTGTGGATGTGATATCTTTAAACCATTCACCAATTTATCCCGAATGGTTAGTGTTTATGCTTAATTTTCAGGGAATGTTTTTTTCATTACACATATTAATTTCTATATGAATGTACATGTTATTTATGCATATCCCCTTTCATATGTGGAATTATTTGGACCTAAGAAGTTGTGGGTGGGTCCCTCTATATCCCCTCGGTGCATTTGTATCTCTCATGAGACAAACTACAGTCTTGGAAAAAGGCCTTAACAAAATGATTATTTATGGTCTTGGAATGAGGCGTTGATAGTATGGATATGTTTTCCCGCATTATGAGTCACCTCATTATGAATATAGTAAAGATTGTTCTTGTGGTTATTCAACTAGTAGAATACCAATGATTATATTATAATATAGATATTTTTACTAAGCTCACATTTCTTCTATATTATGTTAAAGTTTATTTTTAAAGGCATGTGTTTTCAATTATTCAACATGTTTAATGTTTATGTAATCTTCTGATTTATTTCATACCCTTAATGAGCATTTGAGCTCACCCCTTTCCTATGTTTCAATTCCTAAGGGCAACAAAAAAATTATTATGAATGACATGCAGAAATTACCTAGTAGTTATGGAAGTTGTCTATGGAGTTTCTATGTTGTTTTTCATTTCCAGTTGTAATCATGAACTTATGTATGTATCTTGTTTCCCATAATAATAAACTACTAAGTCCATTGGGATGATTATTACTTGCTTATATGACAATTTAATTAATAAGGAACCGGCTCCGGGCAACTGGGGTCTGGTCTTTACATCATATGTTTTGAAATCATCTGATCCTTGTCTAATGTCACAAGTATAAGACTGAGTCTGAACAACTCTAACACACTTTCCTACATAAAACTTAATTGTGATCTAAATGGACAACCATATAGTGCCTCGTATTCTTTCATTCAAATATTCTCTTGATAACTATTGTTATAGAACAAATCAACCATCAAAAAGTGATTCTCCCATGACCCACTAAAATATTGGACACTTGTCGAAAGCATTTCTCTAAAACCAGAATAGTAGTACACTATGATTTCCTATCTATTTGTGATTGAAATGATATAATAAGAGACAACTAAGTACCAATAATATTTGGAAATATTCTTCCACATGTGAGAGTAAAAGTTTGGATCATGATATGGAATTATAATCAATGGCCCTCCCTGGAAATGAACTATCTCCCGAACATTAGATTCACCTAATTAATCAACAGTGAATGTATCCCTAATTTAAATGAAATGGGGTAATTTTTTCAACTCTTCCACAAAAACCCATATCATGTCATTTATCCAAGGAATTCATGGTAGAACAACCACATAGTTCTTGGTAACATCTTCTCCATAATAAACTATATAAAACCACCAGCCCCATTGATTTCTAACCATCACCTACAGATAGGTGTTGCATCACGTTATGAAACATTAAAAATCATTCTTCATTCCTGCCAAAAATACTATCTTTAAATATCTTGGAAAATCTTGTTCAAACTAGGGTTAAATTCCCACTTCAATGTATAGAACTCACTCATTATCTCCTATCACATAAACACATGCAGAACAACATGCCCTAAGACATAGTTGATCTGATCGTTATCTATAGTCCAATCGGAACTGACTCCCCACCTTCTAGTAATTCCCTTAATTACAAACACTATAGATCCTTATACTACATATCCATGATCTACCTCAATAATCTGGAATAAAATGATAGGAACATGAGGTTCATCTTCTCCTTTCCTTCCTAAACCTCTATATTATCTCAATAGATAAATTCCCCATCTTCCACTCAAAGCTAGGCTCATGGGATTTCATAGACTATTTCATTTGACTCAAATAATTAATAACCCCTTCCACATCCCATGTGTATAGGATAGCTCAATGAAAAATGACTACATATACTCAACCCATATTTGCTACTGGTGATTCAAATATCATTGTCAATAGATATAATTTAGGATTTTGTGGTTTATATATTCAATAAACTTTTCATCCAAAAAGTAATTCCACTAACAAATTAACGAATATCCAACCATTTAGAAATTTATATTTTTAGTATGGTAATTATATGCATGTTTCCTCAACTGTCATAATCCATATGTCATAATCGATAACACTGTAGCAACACTAACCTGAGTTTGATTCTGGACGCATCAAAAAATAATTTATACTCCTCCCCCAACTTAGAAATGATTAAATTCATTATGGTAGTCAGTATATATTTAGATCCTATATGGTATTATCACATATTCTTCAATACTGAAATTTTATACCCTTCTACTTCATTCCTGAAATAGGTTATTCTAATCAAGAAAATTCATGGATGAATCACCAATAATATCACGCTAATCCCAAAAAGATTCAGATAACAAAAAAATCATGTTCTTATCAACGAATCAACTGTCTGAAAATTGTCTAGGTCCACTAGCACACCTTCCATAGAGACTATGTGAGCTATGAAATATAACTTTCTGATCTAGAATTGACAATTATATATCTTGGTGTATATCCAATTATCTCATAGTGTATTCAAAAAGATGTCGTGAATTTTTTCCTGATTTTCAAGAGTCTGGGTGTACAACATGATATCATTTATGAAAATAACTAATAATAGATCCATGTATGGGTGGTAGATTAGGTTCATTATGACCTTGAATACAACAAGATCATTCTTCAGACCAAATGGTTTCACAATGATTTCATAAATGCCATACCTACTCCTGAAAACAATCCATTGTATATCATATGGTCTCACTCTTAACTAATTATACCCTGAACTCAAATCTATATTCGATAATAAAAAATCACCCCACAACTGGGCAAATAGATCATAGATATATGGGGGAGAGTATCAATACTTATAAATAATTTGATTCAAATATTGGTAATAATCACATACATACATTTCCCACCATCCTTCTTATAATAAAAAATCTGAGAACACCAAGGTGATATACTGAGATGTATAAATACATTATCCATCATTTTTTTCATCCGATTCATAATCTCAATATGACATTTTAGTTTCATACAATAAGGTGGTATGGAAACTAGTTCAGCTTTAGGCATTAGCTCAATTGTAAACTAAACATCTCCCTCAGGTTGTATCCATATAATACTTTCAGAAACACTTCCTAAAATAGATCTAGTATGTGTGTAAAATAACAATGTTTCACCCCACTATCATCCAATAAAATTATTTAGTCCTATTTGGAGATATACCCCAGTTGCGGATGAACTATCCCTATAAAGCATTCCTAGATATCACATTCCCCAAAGTGAACATAACTGTTTCCCTCAGGAAATGTAAATTGTTATTCTCATATGGTAAGAATTAATGTGGTCATATAATGATATGAACCAATACATACGGAAAATTAGGTTAAAACCATATATCTCAATCACCTACACATCCCAACGGAAATAATAATAACCAACCTCGAGGGAACATCCCTTTCATAAATAGATGTCTTTTGACCGTACACCTAGTGGTGTGTTAGTAGTCATAATCCCACTCTGAAAAACCACCAACAAACTCAAAATTTTCATTTAATTTGAATTTATTTAATAATGTCAGTCTACTTTATGAAATAATGTCCTAAAAGATTAGAATCTTCTAAAATTTTACCACTAACTATCAATGTAATAGCCTTGCTATCTATATGTGTATGATGAAATACATGAAACTATCCTACCCATATGACCTATGATCCTGCTTCAGTCCACTATGTTTCAAAACTCATCTGATACAAGAGCTATTTTACGGAATTTACATGTCGGCCACACCGACTAACATGGCCAGTAGAGTACTAACAGCTCAAATGGTATAATGTAAATGTCCCCATTTTTTACTCTTTGTAGCCTGGATCCTACATCACAACCCATCAGTTGACGGTTATATATGTACCTCAATGTCTTTCCCACAATTCCACATGCTTGGTTCCCCACTGATTGTTAGTGAAACTAGCTACAAATGTTACCTGACCTACCACACTAAGGAGAAAACACATGATTACTATCCCGAGTGACCGATCCTTCTCCCCCGAAACTCTATTTTCCCCTAATTTTGTGAATATTCTAATAATTATGATCCTTACTCCCCAAATATAAATAAATCAACCTTTCAATATAACCAACCTTTCCTCCACTGTAATCCTACTTTATGTTCCACCCATAAAAGACCACCCAATTCACAACCTCATCAAACATCTTCAGTTAGAATATATTAACTTAAGGATTATTATCACAATTAATTCCATCCTAAAAATTTCTCACCACGGTTGCATAATCTCCTATATTTGATGAAAAAATGGGTTTAAAATTGTTGAAGTCGATTACATTGTTTATCACTAACTTGATTCCCTAAATCGGCAACATAAACTATTATACCCTCTGATTACTACGATGTTTGCTGTAAAGGTGTTCTAGGATGTTTTCCAAAATTTCATTCCATATAATTCAATATAAATTCTCATCTCGAACTTGAATATCCCACCAAAGATTCAATGGTCTTCAAAATATCTAAGAATATTAATTTACTATTTTTAGGAGGAGCCTCTAAGTGGTCATGAATTGTCGAGATGGACTAAATTAAGAACTCATATTTCTCATCTACAGCCTCTAGTGAATTTTGGAGGGTGCTGCTATTGGATATCCTTAATAAGATCAGACATATTCCATGCAACCCTCCATAAGTCTCCTTCCATGAACTGTATAAAAATAGAAATTTTCACATGGAAATTCTCTCCCTATATATCACCTAGAACTATCAAGGCTTCTTTTCCTACTGATAGAGGCACATTTTGATCAATGTCCTCAGATTATCCATTCTAAAATCATCATCAAAGAAGAATGTCTCTATAATTTTAAAACCCTTCCTAGGACATATATAACAACATATACACATTAATATAATTGGGATTCACATAAATTCATATAAGTCCTCCCACAAACACTACACAATGGTAAAAAATATTATTATAACTACCCTTAACCATATGTAACCTAGGATATTGCTAACATGGGGGATGGATATTTTTATATTTGAATATTTCCTATTAGATACCACTTTTATCCATTATAAATTACTATGTTTAAAATCTTTTATCGATTTTAATTTCATTATCGGGAATAATTTCTTTTAAATTAATTAAATAATGAAAATCATTTCCATTTACTAAAAACCACAAATAAATTTTTTTTTCTATGTGTATCTAATATGACGCATCTCACATAAATTCTTCATTGCATAAAATAATGAATTATTATGAAACTCTCATTTCATATCGATCAATGAGTATAATCTTAGAAAAAAATAACATCACATAATTAGTGCATCCCCCAAGGTAAAATATCATTAAACTGTAATATCATATAACATGGACAACAATCCCACCCTAGGAACATGGGTTTTCCCTTGAACATGGTTTAGCTGCTCTAAGGAACATGCTTGTGACCATGGTCCAACTCATCCTAGTATCCTATCTTCCTTTCCAAAATTGTAATACAAGTAAACATTTTGGAAATCCCACTAATAACACATTGTATCATCCTTCCCTATGAGGCACCTACCAGTTCCCCAACCCAGTTATCTACATAACTTCATGTATTCCTCCCCATAATCCATAGGTTTTTAAATAGTAGAGTCGGTTTAATTTGTCATTTCGGTAGACTATAACCTCTTTATAACATCAATAAAATATTTGAAATAAATTAATAATATCCAAAATAATAATCCAAAATAACCAATAAAGACTAAACATCACAAGATGAATCCAAAAACTAAAGGGAAATACCATATACCAGTGCAGTAAACATGTCATGCCAAATTTGTGTCAACAATATAATGAAAACCAAAAAAAATACATGATAACAACTCCAGAATGGTTCTGAACATCATGTTTGGTTCCCTCATTCATGCACTATCTTTAATTTCATTTCAAGCATCAAACATAAGTAAATTTCCATTATATTATACTCCAAACATTATCTCTATTCAAGAACCTAACAGAGGTCCATGTAGGGTGTGATTACAACCCACTAGGCCACCACCAACAATGTCTAAATCAATATTCAATCTATAATAGTGTATTCAGTTGTATAAATAAATAATAAATTGGATTATAAAAATAATCAACATTCATATTTACTATTCATTAATTAACCACATTGGCTATAAGGTAAAAGGTTACACTTGAACCATTCATAATTACTTAATCTCATGTCAGTGTCTGAACCATAAACACAGTTATATTATAATGTCATAAATTCATGGTCATTATTCAATTTAATTAAAAATTCATTTTGGTTCCGTAGAATGCTAATCCAGGAATAATTATAATAGATACATGGAGTGTCATCCCATCATAATTATTTTGTGAACATGGTTTATTAGTCTTGTAACAGTATCATGGGTACTTGGAGTATCGGTCTAACACCAAAATCTTAGGTAGTTTGAGCATCATTCCAAAAGCCATTCAAATTCATGAATCTAGGGTCCAGAACAATAGTCTGGAACCCCATAGAAACATAGATCATCAATCAAGTTCACTATAAACAATATTTACATTTAAATACATATATATATATATATATATAACATGGTTCAACATTAACAACCCATTTTCTACCATTCTCAATATAGTGCACAATTTGTTTCACAACATTTATATTTAACCTAATATCCCTTAATCATCACATATTCCATTAAAACTTCTTTGTTAATTGAAAATAATAATTTATAAAATGTTATAATGAAAATATATTAACAATTGTATTAATTTTATAAACCCTAAAATTTCTCTATTACACTACTTATGTCATCATTTCACAGAAATTGGAACACCCCAAGGGTTTCCATTAATCATGGCCTCATAATCATTAGTAGATCTAATTGTAACATAGAAGGGTTTCATAATATAATGGTAATTGAATCATTTTTTAAATTTAATAAACAATCCCAACAAGTAAATAAAATGGTGTAACTACAACATAAGAACAATATCAATACTATAGGAAAAATAATGTAGACCGTCTACCATAGGATAATTGAAGAACCCTCACCAATACTTAACCCATAATATGAGGCATAATGGTGGTTTTAAACATGGGGAAGGAGATCCATAATCAAAACCTAGGATCCAGATTTAATGAAAGAAGATCCACTAAATCCTTGATCATAACCATAAACAACCAAGGTAAAATAACCCCTCTCCAAAGGAAGAGGATGATGGAAGAGAATAGGGAACCTAAACAATGATGAAATCACATATTGATAAGGATAAAATCACCTTCCACATGTTCATATATTCCCATGAGAAGGTATTTTAGTGGATAAATTATTATCTAATGATTCTATAATTGATATTTAAACCATATTAAGTCTAGCGGGGGTGATTAAGGACATAAACCCAGGGTTTAAGAAAATATAATATAAATGTTGAATGGTTTAACAAATGTGTTCATGGTTTCTTAGATGGGCCACATGGTTAGACACACCATGCAACATAATTGTGTGTCCCTACTATCTAGGGTGTGCACAGTTTCTCATTGAGGAACACCGTTTTTAAAGCCGTCTGAAATCCATGAAAAACCTATTGCCCAAGGGTGCACGATTTTCTAGGTTTCATGCATGGTTTTGGAAAATCGTGTGCCAACTCTACACTACTGAAAAACACTCATAAGTCATCCAAAAACCAATTAAAATTTCTGAAGATGAACTCAATCCATCGAGATATTAAAAAATTGGTAAAAAGTATATGAAACAAGTATGAGAAGCCTCAAATAAAAATTAGGTACTTACATATATTAATAATAATGATGAAATGAGTTATTAAAAAAGTAAATATTTTACATAAGTTTGTTATTCAAGAACATAAACAATGAACATGACATGTTGACCTCAAGGTAAGAGACTTTCTTTTAAAAATTATCTTATAAATTTTCTATTTTAACTCTTTTTATAATAATCAAAATGATGGTATTTTTTATGGTTTTTTATTTGAGGTCTAAGTGTATAATTATTTTTTGAGGATTATATGATTTTAATGGGGATTTATGGTTTTTATCATTATTTAAGGGAATGATTATAATATATTGGATGTTATTTTTAGGGGAAATCACATTTTTGGTGAATCATTATGAGTGATTATTATTATTTGGAGATAAATGTTAAAAATATATTCAAATCTTTTATGATAAAATACTTGAATTTTTTTGTTTCAATATTAGTCTATAATATTTTTGGCGAATTTTAAGTATAGATATTAGTTAAAGTAAATATGTTAACATTTGATTATAACAATAAAGTTTTTGAATTAAAGCATATTTTATAATAAATTTTTTATTCTTTTGGGAAAATTATCTAATCACGTTCTAAACATTTTTGTTTGATTAATTACAAAATATAGAACGAATATATTGTCATATATTTTGGATTTTTTTCATAATATAATATGATACTATATATTTATGCCTGAAAAATAATTCATTTTGAATACTCAACGTTTGGTTAAAAATATGAGATTATGGTGGAAATTTATTAATGGATGTAACTCTACTTTTTATGTAATTATATTTCCTTATGTTCATTTTCTAGGTAGTAAAATATGTCATCAACTTTAAGAACAGTATTTTGTAAAAAATATATCCTTGTTATTATTTTACGAAGAAATCAAGGACATATTACCCTGTCATAAAATTATTTTTTTGTGGTAGTTAACATTCTAATGACAATGTTCTTTATCACTCTATATCTGTCCTTAGAAGTTAGTTTTCACTTCAATATCAATGTTTTCACTTTCCACCATTGTTCATGTATATGGAAACCTAGTATTTTTTATTCTATATATCCTTTTTTACATCCCTTTCAATCATTTAATGTAGATGTTGTATTAACCCTTTTTATGACGTGGGTTTTGAAGAAAGTTATTCTAAAATGTCAAATATTGGTTACCAAGCCCCAATCCATGATTGTGAGGATGCAATTTCCATAATGGGGAGAATGTAACAACCCATGTAGTGATAAAATAACTCAATTTAATATTTATTAGTATTCCTAAATTATGTAGTTATATTCATTATAAATATATTAAATAATTCCAAAAATAAAAAAATAAATTGTTTTATTAAACTCATTTTATATAAGATTTTATTTAAAAGTTTAATATAAAAATTACATAGTTTTAATTTTAAAAAATTAATTTCCATGACATAAAAATTATCTTTGGATGAATTTTTGATATTTTTCAAAAAATATTTATTTCTCAGGGAATAGTGAAAATACTACTTCTTGTTTAAAATTGTACATTATTATAACGTATTCATCGGGTATGATATTTATTTCATTTTGTATTAAAGTTTAAAAAGAATATTTTTTAAAAAATTAGAAATATTATTTTTTTCCAAATGGTTTTTATTATTTAATTTAGAATAAAAAATAAAATTTATTTAAAAGGGAGATTTTTCTAAAAAAACTATTTTTCATTGTGTTTTTCTAGTTGTATTTAAATGAAATTCATTATCTTTTATGTTATTATTTTTGAAAATTATAATCTATATTGGGAATCATTGGGTATTTTATTAGAAAATCGGTTCCATTTAGTGTTGGATAAGAATATTATTATCCTTATTAATTTTTATTACCATGTTTAATTGTAAAACTGGTAATTAAAGTTTAAAAATAAAATTATATGATATATAAAATTACCTTTAAACATTTTTAAAATTTATTATTTGAGTATATATCGACCATAATCATCCAATTATATAATTTATGATCCTTTAGGGCCACCACGACGAGATTTTGTTCATTATAGTAATTTATTTAATGAAATTGCAGACACGTCACAATCTAATTTTTAATATGTGTAATATTATAATTATTATGATATATTGAACATATATTAAAGAATAAATATTATATTGAAAGATAAAATTTATATATTTATCATGTTAATTTGTTTTTTATATTTAATTAAAAAATAATTACATTAAATTCTATCACAACGTTGATAGAGTAATTAATTAATTAATGATAAAAGATAATAAAAGATATTAAAAAATTAAAATAAATATAATTTGAGATAAATAATGAGATCAACAAATTTTATATATTACCAATACATGTCATAAATATATTAAATGATTTTGTTCAAATATTATTTGTTTTATTAATTTTATTAGAGTCAAATTAAGAAATACTTATAGAAATTGACAAAATGGATATTATATAGAAAATAATATTTTATTAAATTAAAAAAATTAATAAAATATTAATAATAAATTTGTAATAATTCATAGGATAAGTCTGAAAATATAATTCATGCTCTATTTATGGGTCATTTTTCTTTTTATAATAACATTATTAACCCTCAAAGTGTATAAATAAATATTGTCATGGTTAAGTTAAAATGATTAAATATGGTTTAAAACCCAACAATAAGGGTATAAATATAGTAAAATCATGTATAATTTTTCGTGGATAAGAAATTTGACACTCATTGAGATATTATATTTCATATAACTAACTTTTTATCAATTTTAAATTGAAAATTAAATTACACTACTTTTTTATTTTGATTAATTCCAAGAGTGGACCTCCACTCTCTTATAAAAGGGAACTTCTTTTTCTCATTTATTTATACATAAAAACAAATTTTTTTGACAATACATAAAAAATAAATTTAAACAATCCATCACCACATTCTAGATTTATTCATTAAATCATAATACCAATTTTATATGTGTTAAGGTGTTGTGAAAATGGGTTTTTCCAAAGAAGTGGTATTCTATTTACATACTAGTTTGAGTTTTGATTCTTCTTATACATAAATTTAATATTATGAAACCTTAGAAAAATAAAAACATACTTATCCTAAATATTATTATAATTTTAAATTTTAGTTTAAAGAACTATAAACATTTAAACTTCATTGAAATGGGATAATAATTCCCCATTCATGTGTTGAATAGACTATCGCTACACAAACTGATGTAATTCGTTTTTCATTAAAATATCGGAAGAAAAGTTATTATTATGGAATTAATATTTTTATATTATATTTACTAAATATTTACCTTTATTAAAATAAAATATATAAATTACATTCATTCTATTCCATAAGCCGTAAAATGATTAGATCGTTCATGCATATGTGTGGACTATGACTTCCATGAATTGATGTGATAAGTTTTTCATCACAACAACACGTGAATGATATATATAAGTTGATTGAAAAAATTAATTTGATATATAAGATATTATATAAATTATCAATGAAAATTATTACTTACCTTCTTTTCATAATGATCATTGGAAAATAGAAACAGTACTCATGCATATGTGTGACCTACCGTCACCATGATTGTAACGTAGTTTATTTTTCAAAATCAGATTTAATGTTTGGATAAAAAATTAAAATTTATATTCTAAGGTGACAAATTTTTCATTATTATTATTCTAGATTTGATTTACTAATGACTTCTTTGACTACAGTAAAATTACTGATGTAGTTTCTTTGGAGATTTGAACTGAATATCCTCAAATCGTCCGATGTGAACATAAATAATTAAGTAATTATAATTAACATGATAATAAGTTGTATATAGAAATTAATAAACATATTTTATTTAATGAAGAATTTAAATAATTAAATTATGATTATAATTCAATATGTTAATGAATGAATGTGATGAGGCATACTCATGGTACAATACATTTTTAGAAATCCACTTTTATTGTAAATCTTTCAAATCTTTTTACAAAGTCCATATGGAGTTTATTTTTTAAACTTACTCCATGAATAAAATTTCACAACCTCATAGTAGAATAATATTTTGAATCATACTATAATTTTTTATAAGATCACTTTCAATGAAATTATTTTCCATTGTACATTCTTAATTTTTCAAAATAAGTTATTTTAAAATGAAAATGATTTTTCCTTGAGCATTATTTTAATTATAATTAAATAAAAGAAAAAAATTATATCCAATTTTTCATGATATTATATTTTTTAAATAGGCTTTTAAATATTGGTGTATTTTTCACATCCAAAAGAGGTTTATATATGGGTTTAAATGTTTTTTAAATGGTTTTATAAAATTTATTATTCATGATACGGGAGCATTATATGTGTGAAACATGTGAGACTGATTTGACTTATACAATGTGTTGAGCCCCATTATATCCCATGGGTGATATTAATATATATTATATAATTATGGAGAAACTTTATAGGTATCCAATTCATTTGGTATGTTCGAAGATGAATCTAATGGTTATTCTAAGTGAGACTCTTATGGTTACCAAACGTATAACCTCAAGGGCTATTTCAGGTATAACCATGAGGGTTATTCCATGTGTAAAAGTCGGGGTTGCTCTATTTTAATCAATGATGTTTAATCCTCATTTTAGTATTATTATAATCTAATTTTACATGTTACCTATATAATTTATTTTTTATTTCTATATGTGTTTATTTTTTTATTGAGAAAAAATGTTTGTGAGAATCTAATGTAGAAATGTTTTGTTACACTCAATGAACATTATATAATGAGGTAATAATTGCATGTGTTTTGATGTTTTTCATTGTAATAATGGATTTCATTATTTTTTCTGTCCCTTGAATATCAGTCCCTTATCACCCCATGTTTAAAAAAATTTCACTTGGTTTAAGGATGGGTATGAGATAAGAATAATTACCATTGAATGTTATGAAGATTTATCATCAAAATAAATAATTCATTATTTTAAATACATTTTTTATTGAAAAAATGGATGCATTTTATATGATTTTTATTGTAATGTATGGGTTTAATTTTTAAGGGTTTATCTTAATTTTACAAAACACTAAACTTAAAAGATCATAGTGAAAAGAATGTATATTCTAGTTCAAATACACTAGAATATGAAATGATTAAGGAAGGGTTCACACAATAACAACATGTGTACAGTGCTTCCGATATTAACATTATTTTTGACGTTTTTTAATATGAAGAATAAAATCATAAAATGTGGTGATGTTACATCTTTTTAGACACTGAAATATATTGTTCTCTATGATAGAGGGGCTACATAAGTTTATTATAGGAATTTGAAGAAAATTTTTCTAGATAGATATTATAGTAGAAACCTATTTCATATAAAATTATTAGATAAGAAATGTATACTTATATTATTTTATATCAGTGGAAAATCAATGTATTGGACTCGACCTTGAAAAAAAATTATGTAGTCACTCACATTGGGGGGGAATCCTTTTCGTAAAATTTTGGTTCCTTGTGTCGTTAAATATTTTTTTAGCATTTCTATAATGGTGAGAAACCCTATTTGGGAGGATGAAACAATAAAATTTTGAATGGTATATTTATGATAAGTAAAATATAAAATGGTAGCACTTATCATACCCTATCTTATCAAAAATATATCATATTTTGGGCTCATAGTTTTCAATTAGAGTAACCTATTTTTCCATTGATATATATTAAAATTATTAATGATGAATAATATAATATTTTCTTACTATATATGTATTTAACTATTTTTTGGAAATAATTTTCATATAAGGAATTATATAATAATTACTTACCTTCTATCATTTTTCCTAGAAGTTATTTATGTTACTTTTATGGTATTCTAATTGATTCAGAATGATATAATCAAGATTTTTTCTAACAAAATAAATTTGGTGGTTCATAGAATATGATTAATTGTTATTCTTATGTCTTTATTTTGTAATTATTATATAAATTTAACGGGACATCCACTACTAGAATTTTATATATTTTCAACAGCCTATTTGAGATAGGATCCTGTCGCAAATAGGCTTTCGTGATGGGAGCCTGTTAGAACTGGCATATTGTAGAAAACGACGTCATAAATATATTTATTTACGACGAGCCCGTCACAACAAATGGTATTTCCGACGGGAATTTTTTGCATGGAAAATAATCCTTCGATTATATACATTATATTTCTATCACCCTTTTGTGATGGGCCGATCACAAATATTATTTGTGACGGGAACATTTCTCGTCGCAAATAATCATCCAATTATATACATTATATATATTAAAACATGTTTCAACGGGTCCGTCGCAAATACTATTTGCGACAGTGACGCCACCCTATCCCAAATACTGTTTATAAAAATATTACATTTAAATTATTTGCGACCGGATCCCATCACAAAATGTCCCATCGAATATACTAATCATAATAAAAAAGAATAAAATTATAATTAATGAAAAAATTATATTATTATTATTAATATATATATATATATATATTATTAGAAACATAAAAAACATTAAAAAATATAATACTAAAAAAATATATTTAATAAAATTATGATTAATAATAAATTAATATTAATATTATTAAAATAAATTTAAAAAATTAACAAAATTCTCAATATTTAAAAAAAATATAAAAAATATAATAAAATATTATTATTATTAGTAAAATAAGCAAATATTAAAAAATATAATACTAATAATAAATAATAATGTATTAAAAATAAAAAAATTAAGTTATGCGATATTGGCACCAATATAAAAGTCAAAAACTGTAAATAGTTAATATTAATACAAATCATAAATTCAAATATTTTTAATATAAAAAAGAAATCATTGGGGTCATCTACTGGAGGAGGCGTAGGAGATGGCGGAGAAACACCATCCCTAATCTACGAGTAAAACGACGCTTGTACTCTATCTACTCGTGATTCTGTTGATGCCTCTACTGCTCCCATCGATGAATCTCCTCTTCATGTTGCTGCTACTGCTAGGGCCTACACATATTTTCATGTTGCTTTTGCATACTCTCTATAGGATCAGTTTGTGTTTGCAACTACTCCAGATATTGTGAGGCAGAAGATGATTCCTCTCCACGAGCTCCTCTTAAGCTGGACCCCGACATCGTAGAAGTGCCATAATAAGTAGCAGGAGTCAAATGAGAGACGATACCAACTAATCAGCCCTTCTCAATGCCATACTAAGTCTCTTGTATCCATGCTGCCTCAACGAATTGGTGGCCACTGTTCTGCTCAATCGTCTCGTCCTAACTTTCAGACGGTGTCTCAATGGTCGCAACCTTATATGAATCCTTCAATTTCAATTTGAAATTAAAATGGTGAAAATATTATATGCATTTAATAAAAAAAAGAAAAAAATAATACTAACCACAATCAGATTCTTGTGATAACCTCTAATTTCTGTAGTGGTTGGATCACTGTACATCCTTCGATAAACGTCGAACACTATAATATCGGGCTCCTCAACGGCCTATAAAAATATAAAATAAACTATTTATATTTAATTTTATATAAATTTTTTTAAAAATATATTTACCAGAATATCTCTATGCGTATTGAAGGTATGACTACCAGTTCGATGTGTCACCTCCCGTCTCCCCCGATTCTATCGTCCGACTGAAGATCTTCTCTGAAATCCACCACCCAACCAGTGTAAACATAATCCATCCCAAATGTGAGATGAAATGTACACTAGTCAGTGGGCTCTACAAGACTCTTCAAATTATGTCACTTCTGCTTTCTTAATGGTTGTTCTTCTCAAATTGTGGAAAAACTGACGGAAACAGTCACGCATAAACACCTTCCATGCCGTGTAGATAGCATCATGCATGCTATCATCGATGGGATACCATAAACCCTACAAATAATTTAAAATATAATGTTATTAAAAAAATAAATTTCAAAATAAATGTACTTTATTTACCTACCAGCCAATGATCAAACATGTCATGCCACGCATCAATAGGAATTTGATAAAATGTGATCTATGGCTGAGAAAAATAATGGCACAAGATAGTGCTCCCCTGTCCAATAGCTTCATGCGCAAAACTGTGAAAAGGGAATAAATAATCAATCAATATGTATATATAGAAATAAATTAATGAAAGCTGACTATAATATATAGGTTACCATAACTCTCTGTTCCTGGATCAAAGCCACGATGTGGACATCGCTCGGGGATAGTTTCAGGAATCATTAGTCACACAAGACCACTCCCCCACCGCATACCCCCTAAACCGCCAGTAGGCTAAGGGTCATATGATTCAAAATCCCCCTCATCCAACGGGAGATTAGCCTCCTAGAACATGAAAAATATATCAGGATCCATCTGAAACACAAAATTATTTTTGTTAGTAGATAGTTGAAAATAACTATTATATATATATAATAGTAATGATTATAACCAGCATTTAAATGTGTCAATGTCCATCATCATCATCATCTTTGTAGCTATCCATGTCAATGCCTTTATCTTCCACCTCAGCATCATCAATATCCAAATGTGTTTCAGTTTCTCTTAATCTTGACATTTCAAATTCTTTTATAACATCATTAACATATTCGTCATCATCTATCCTTAATTATGGGTTTCATCATTGATATTCGTGACTCTTTGTGGGAAATATGGATTTTGAGTAGTCTCTTGAAAAATTCCAATTCCTTCTACTTCAGCAAAACAACATTCAATTTGAGTAAACTGATTTTCCCCAGATTTAATTTTTATTATGCCCCACCAATCACTCAAGTCTCTTGAAGTAGCATAATACGGTGCATAATAAATACGATGTTCCTGTAGATCAAGTAAAAATGGTTTATTTACTGCAAGAAGACATTTTATTTTAATATCGATGATTACATAAGTTGGACGAACACGCAAGCCTCTCTCAGTATCCAACCACTGACATTCTAACATCGTTATGTAATCCTATCCTATATAACACAGCTCAATAATTTCATCCAGAATTCCATAAAATTAAACTTCAGTTTCTTTATGATGCGATCATGTCAAGAAAACTCCACTATTCATTATTTTTTTGATTCCCTATATGCACGTGTATGAAATCGAAAACCATTCACCACATATGCATTATAAGATTTAACCATTTTGGATGGTGGGTTACTCAATATAAATATTCAATTATCAGTTTTATCAAAATGTTAAGACACCTAAATATTTTTAAATCAATTATCAATATGATAAATAATAAACAGAATTGATATTAAACCATCAATAATTTATGTTACAAGTATTCAAAACCACTAATAATATTTTTTTGTCTACGGTCTTGTAGAGTAGTTGCTGTAATTTATGCTAGTTGTTTTTTGATATGATTATCAAATAACCAACAAATAAAATAAGTATACATAATGAAACATAAATTATTGAATATGTGATAGAATCAATCATAGTGCAATTGATTTCATTTCTTCACAGTTGAGTAGAACATATTTATGAGCTCTGTGATGTTCATCATATGAAATCCACCGTTCATGAACTCCACGGAATCCAAGATTTGGCTGCTTAAAAACTGATAATTTATTTTCCATTTCTTCATTATCATTTCCCTCATTTAATCCCATGTGATTGTGTTTTTAGGGTTATTGAGAATCAAAATAATGGGAGTAGAAAAAAGAAATTTCCTCTGGAAAATAAGCTTCAGCAATTGAGCATTCAATTGATGCTTTGTTACATACCTTTTTCTTCAATTTCTGTATGAATTTATCAAATGGGTACATCCATAAATATTGTATGGGACCTACACATTTAGATTCATGTAGAAAATTGAATATTATATTTTCAATGGAGTCAATGAAATCCGGAGGAAATATTTTTTCCATTTCACTTATAATTTAAGAAATATCTTCTTCCAGTTTTAATATGGAATTATAGTCTATTGTCGCAACACAAATGTCTCAAAAAAAATATGATATGTCTGTTATCTAATCCCAAATCATAGAATTCAACAAACCTCTAAATCCAATTGGAATAAGTCTTTCCATTATAACATGAAAATCATGAATTTTTAATCTGGTAATATAACCATTCATAAAACATTTGCGGATATTGGAAGCACAACCATCTAAACATCACATATCTGAAATCCACTAACAAAATAATAAGTGACTCTCTTTGGATAGTGTATAAGCTGTTATTGAATTTATTAACATCTGTGATCTGACATTTTCAAATAGTTCATGTTCTGGTTGCCTGCAAATTTGGGCAAGATCTAATCGTGACTTTACAGTATCTTTGGTCTTACTTGGTGTATCTAAAACTATATGAAATAAATTATAAGAACAGTTTTTTTCAATATGCATTAAATCCAACAATTGGCGTACTAATAAATCACACCAATATGGAAGATCACAAAAAATGCTTCGTTTTCTCCAATTATGTTTTTTCCCAAAGCCATCAATTTTCTGTTGGTTTACTGTTCGCCCAAATGTGATGGGAGAAAATGAAATTGAAATTGATTTGAACTTTACATGAGGTCATCATTGGAGGATCATCTATTTCTGTTATACCTTTTCTGAAATGATATTTTTCACACGGACACTTAATTGTGCCTTATGAAATATATTCTGGTTTTGATGATGAAAATGATACGAAAGCATAAAAACCCTCAATATATATAGGATTTGAACCAGAACCATTTGGATTTCTTTGCTGATTTATCCAAGTGTGATCATCTAATAATGACTGATGTCGATTTCCATGTTCCATATTTTTCTAAAAAAATATAAATCATCACTGTTTTTGAATAATTTGAAATTATAAAACCCTATCTAAAAAAAGAAGATAAATAATCACAACTACTTCTTAATAATTACAATTAAATTTAGGCGACCAAATTTCCAGTGGAAGACAACTACTCTTTTGTACGACGGCTCATTTACTTGCATCTTTCTAACACTGAAATTACCGTGAAGAATCTCCTCAGAGGTACGCTTATTCATTCTCATGCATACGAGAATGTATTAGTGTACCTCTGTGTAGACTCTTCATTGTGATTTCAGTGTGAGAAAGATGCAAGTAAATGGGGTGTCGGACAAAAGAGCCCCCTTTTCATCGATGAATTGACTTCTTGCAACGGTCACCACCCGAACACATTATAAAAAATGTGGTCTTACAAATACATATTCAAGTTCGTGCATATTATATTGGGTATTCATACGTAGAACCATAATTTTCAAAATGTATTGAGTCGGTGAAAGTTGAAAGGAGAAGAGTCATCGAGCAAAAGGAGTGTCGTCAATCCACTAGAAATTGTGCCAAGTTATTACAAGTTATTATAATTTATTCTTATTTATTCCTGTTTATTTCTATTTATTTATATTTAAAACAATTTATTTCTAATTATTCGAATTTATTAATAATTATTTCCATTTATCTGAAATTATTCCTATTTATCACTAATTATTACTTTTTATTTCTAATTATTATTATTTATTTCTAATTATCACTATTTACTACTAATTAATCCTAATAAATAATAATTGATATTAATTATTTCTATATAGTCCTAATTATTTCTATTTATTCCTATTTATTGCTATTTTACTATTTATTATTAATTATTTGTATTTATTTATATTTATTCCTATATATTACTAATTATTCCTAAATATTACTAATTATTCTTATTATTCATTATTATACATATTTATTTCAAAATATTCCTATTTTTTAATAATTATTCCCAATTATTCCTAATTGTTACTAATTATTACTAATTATTACAATTTATTTTTAATTATTCCTATTTATTACTAATTATTCATATTTATTCCTATTTATTAGTATTTATTATTATTTATTCCTCTTTATTACTAATTATTTCTATTTATTACTATTTATTTCAAATTATTTATATTTATTTCTAATTATTCCTATTTATTCTTTATTATTCCTATTTATTCATAATTATAAATATTTATTGCTAATTATAAATAATTATTCCAAATTATTACAAATTATTCTTAGTTATTTAAAATTATTCCTAATTATACAAATTATTAATAATTATTTATATTTATTACTATTTATTACAATTTATTACAATTTATTCTTATTTATTCTTATTTATAAGTAATTATTCCTAATTATTCCTATTTGTTAGTATTATTTTTATTTATTCCTATTTATTTCTAATTATTTCTATTTATTTATATTTATGTCTAATAATTCATATTTCTTGATAATTATAAATATTTGATCCTAACTATTACTATTTATTGCTAATTATAAATATTTATTCCTAATTATTCCTAATTATTCAAAATTATTCCATATTATTCCTAATTTTTAATAATTATTCCTAATTGTTCCTAATTTTTCCTAATTTTTCCTAATTTTTCATATTTATTACAAATATTCCTAATTATTATTAATTATTTCTATTTATTAGTATTTAATCCTATTTATTGGTAATTATTCCTATTTAATACTTATTATTCCTATTTATTCTTATTTATTGCTAATTATTCTTATTTTTTGCTAATTATTTATTTATTTTGCTAATTATTTCTATTTATTGCTAATTATTCCTATTTATTTATAATTATTCATATTTATTACTAAATATTCCTAGTTATTGCTAATTATCGCTATTTATTATTATTTATTATTATTTATTCCTATTTATTAGTATTTATTATTAATTACTCATAATTATTAGTAATTAATCCTTTTTATTATCATTTATTCACATTTATAATTAATTATTCTTATTTATTAATAATTAATCCTATTTATTACAAATTATTACTATTTATTACTAATTATTCCTACTAATTAGTATTTATTATTATTTATTCTTATTTATTACTAATTATTCCAAATAATTCTATTTATTTATATATATTCATATTTATTACAAATTATTCCTAATTATTCTTATTTATTAGTATTTGTTATTATTTATTCCTATTTATTACAAATTATATCTATTTGTAACAATTTATTTCTATCTGCTACTATTTATTTCTAATTATTACTATTTATTTCTAATTATTACAAATTATTCTTATTTATTTCAAATTATACTTATTTATTTATAATTATTCATATTTACTGCTAATTATAAATATTTGTTCCTTATTATTCCTAATTATTACTAATATTTACTAGTTATTCTTATTTATTGCTAATTATAAATGTTATTTCCTAATTACTACTAATTATTCTTAATTGTTACTAATTATTCATATTTATTATTAAATATTTGTATTTATTACTATTTATTCATAATATTTACTAATTATTCTTATTTATTACTATTTATTTCTATTTATTCTTATTTATTATTAATTATTCCTAATTATTCCTAATTATTATAATTTATTATTATTTATTCCTATTTATTATAATTTATTTCTTTTTATTAATAATTATTCCTATTTATTACTAATTATTTCTATTTGTTACGAATTATTGCTATTTGTTACTATTCATTAATATTTGTCACTATTTATTTCTATTTGTTTGTATTTATTTCTATTAGTTTCTATTTATTTCTAATTATTACTATTTGTTGCTAATTATAAATATTTATTAATTATTATTCCTAATTATAGCTAATTATTCTTAATTATTCCTAATTATTCTAAATTATTCTTACTTATTTATTATTATTAATAATCATTCCTAATTATTATTAATTATTTCTATTTATTAATATCTATTCCTATTGATTCATATTTTTTCCTAATTATTACTAATTATTCTTATTTATTACTATTTATTGCTAAGTATTCCTATTTATTGCTAATTATTAGTATTTATTGGTAATTATTCATATTTATTGCTAATTATTACTATTTATTGAAAATTATTACTAATATTACTAATTATTCCTATTTATTACTAATTATTCTTATTTATTGCTAATTATTCTTATTTATTTCTAATTATTCTTATTTATTGATAATTATTCTTATTTACTTCTAATTATTCCTATTTATTACTAATTATTCCTATTTATTACTAATTATGCCTATCAATTAGTATTTATAAGTATTTAATTCTATTTATCAGTAATTATTCCTATTTATTACTATTTATTAGTATTTCTTTGTAATTATTCCTATTTATTAGTAATTATTCCTATTTATTACTAATTATTCCTTTTTTCTAATTATTCCAATTTATTACTATTTATTCCTATTAATTACAATTTATTTATATTTATTTCTAATAATTTCTATTTATTACTAATTATTTCTATTTATTATGAATTATTTCTATTTATTACAAATAATTCCTAATTACTACTATTTATTCATATTTATTCCTATTTATTAGTATGTATTCCTATTTAATAGTATTTATTCCTATTTATTACTATTTATTAGTATTTTATTCCTATTTGTTACTATTTATTACTATTTATTACTATTTATTCTAAATTATAACTATATATTTCTAATTGTTACAAATTATTTATATTTATTGCTAATTATACCTATTTATTTATAATTATTCATATTTTTTAATTATTCATATTTACTTAAAATTACTAATACAACTTTCAATTAATTATGACAAATAACTATTGTAAACAAAATAATTAAAATCTAATTAAATTTAAACTATTCAAAGTTAATTAAAATTTACATAAATAATGTAATAAATATTAAATTAAATAAAATGTAAATACATCAAAACTTTATCTTCTATGGATGTAGACGCCTTCAAAACTTTTTCGTAAAAAAAATTAACTCCAAAAAATTCTCACTATGAAAATATTTTTGAGAGAGTGAGAGAAATTGGGAATTGAGAGGAGGAATTGAAAAAAAGATGGGTGGTATATATAGGTTAGATTATTTGTGACGAGACCTATTGAGATTGTAATATCGTCGCTATAGGAACCTTTTGTGATGGGTCCTGTCGCAAATACCTTTTCCCGCATTAATTGATGTTTGCGGTTAAAAGAATATTTGTGACGTGGCTCGTAGTAGAAGGTATCTACCGACCCACGTTTTGCGATGAGGAATCAAACCGTCGCAAAAACCCTTTTACCACCATCGGGTATTTGCGATGGGTCCCGTCGCAAATATCCTCCGAGCGATGACCCATTTCCGATGGGGGAATTTCCCCTCCCAAATAACCTTCTCGTCCACAAAAAAAACATTTTTTGCTGCCGGGTATTTGGGATGGGACCCATCGCAAATACCTCTAAGCGACGAACTATTTGCGACGAGAATATTCCTCCCACTGCAAATTAGCTTCCCGCGGTTTAGCGTGCAATCCATGCCAAACCCCGCATTACTTTTTGCGACGGGCCACCAAAACCCGTCGCAAATAAGAAGGTATTTGTGACGGGGTGACTCCTTCGTCGCAAATAATCTTGGAAGTGGACTATTTGCGACGGGATAATATCCCGCCCCAAATAACCCATCACAAAAGGTTGTTTTTTCCATAGTGATCAAAATACTGATTATTCAAAAGATAAACATGAATGTTTCATTAAAAGGAATTTGAATTTCATGGAAGATAATATATAGATATATATATAGTAATGTATGAAGAAGCATTTGTGGCTGATGATGAAAATAGTTAGAGAATATTTTCTAGAGTAAATGAGATCATTATAAACATTAGATTCTTTCGAGATGTATTGAATGATTCTATTATTGTCATGAAATTTTTATGATCATTCTAGAAGGTTTTAATGGTAAATTTTCAATACTAGAGGTCAAATATGATTTATTTCATAAAGCGTTTCACAATATATATACTGATTATGAGATATAGAAGATTACATCATTTATGATGATTATTAAGGAGAGGATGTCATATTAATCCATGAGTCAAAACAAAATAAAAAATTACGAATATAAATTATGAGACCAATATGAAGATTACAATGAAATAGATAAAGAATATAAAAGGACTATAGATCTTACCTAAAAGATATTTTGATAAGGATTTAATGGTTTTTTCCAAAAAAATCATTAATTGTTGAGGAATTGTGATTTTATAACTAAATACCAAATTACAATTGTTTTTGAAAATTATAGTGATTATTAGTAATAATGCCCTTAGAGAATGTAATTTGTTAAAAATTAAATGTAATATTAAAATATTATAAGATAAATTAAAGGTTAACATAAAAGAAAAGAATATTCATATTGTGAAGTGAAAAATAAATCTACTCCACAATTAGTAGATACTAAGATGATTATAATTCTATAATGTTGTTGAATTTAATGGCTCATATTTTCAAGCATAATGAAATATAAAAGGTGAAAAAATAGTTGCGAAACATATATTGATTATATAATGAAAGATGAAATGTAGGACTTTCATGAGAAACACAAGAAATATAAGATATAATTAATGATATTGATCACATATAATGGAATGAAAATAATGCAAAATAATTACTTCCCAATAGATAAGTTGATTATATTTACTAAAATAATTTCTCATGTTAAATATCGCGGATCAAGTCAAAATATTAAAAGATCATTATTAAGTATGAGGAAATAGTTAAATTATATTATTTGAAATAAAATTTATAATCTTATATATTTTCATGCATGTTAGTATCTTAATATAACCATGATTACATACCTTATTTAGGATTTAGATTTCTAGTATTAACAAAATCTATTTTGAGTGTTCTGTGATCATCAATCACATAATCACATCCATTAATGAGAATCTTGATATAGATTATGAATAAAAATTGTTTCTATTATCATCCTTCTAATTTATTCTCTCATTTCAAATTAATCAACTTCTATGATATGGGGATAACATAGTATAAGTATTTACACAATCTTATCCTTCTTCTTTTCTTTATTACAAATTCTTATATTCTATTATTGGTTATAATGATAATGAAGTATGAACACCTTTATCATCCACCTTTTTCTTACCTTCTTATTTTCCTCACATGATTCAAAATATACCCAATAATACTATATTGGTTCCTTTATAATTTCCAAATTTCATAATTCTCATTGTCCCCTGTTATGTACTTCTCAAAATTATATGAATATTATTTCTATTTATTAAATTTAGAAATCATCCATCAAATGTTTTCATTGTAATCATATCAGTATTATTTTTCCCAAATTGTATTAATAAATACTAATATTTTCATTTAAGATGTTAAATAATATTCATGACAAATACTCCATCTATTTATTCACATTCAATCCTAGTCAAATAGATCTACATTTTAGTATTTAATGGACCATGGGATTATCCTTTTTGAAGATATGCATTAATTCTACAAGAATTCAATTCCCATTTTTTCATGAAAACATGGATCGACATTGTCACCTCATGACACACATTCAGGATGTGGAAGCTCTCATCATAAAACAACCTTCTTCTAAAGTAATTTTCTCCTTAATATATTCCTTAATAATATTAGACTCTCCAAAAATGGTGTGATATATAATATTTTATATCCATCAAAACATCATAAAATTTGAATCATTATAATTCATGTATTTTTACCTGGCCATATAATTTTGTATGATATGGATATATCATACCATATGATTTACATTTTCATAAATGATTTCCATTTTTCATCATCTTGAGGACTCTCACACATTATTTTAAAACATAGGTTACACATATATATCATCTCATTACCCTTATAATCCTTTAGGAAAGTATTTATATAATACATTAACATTATTGTTTCTATATTGATTTTTTCACTATAATATTGTTATTTACTCTTACATGTGGGTAAAATATTTAGTAAGATATGAAAATATTATATCCTATTATTTCCTATTTCAGATATGGAAATAGTTATTTATTAACATTTACATATTTCCGAAATAATGTGAATTTTTCTTACATATAATACTTTTGAATTTATATATCACAATATCTCATATATACTTTTCCAAATATCATACAATATATGTAGCATTATGTATTCACTACAATGGCCATTATATATTGAAAAAAGTACATTTCCCTGTTATAGTGGGGCAATGGATGTTCAGAATTTCTAGTCCTCAATGGTTTGAAAGACCCTTTCGTATCCCTTTGAAGTTACCTTTATGTATTTTCATAAGGTTTTTACAATTTTCAATTCATTTTTTTCAAGTCATAGGTACTATTATATATGGAGAAATCTATTGGAGTTAATCTTATGTAAAAAATTCTGTACTAGAATATATCACATTGAGTTCCAACACATTTAGAAATTCTAGATTTCAATTTATGGATAGAAATTATAAATCATTCACTATATTAGAGTCATCCTTACATATTTCTTATGATAACCATTAGACATGGAATGCTTTTCATAATTTTAACATCAACACAAAATTCCACATCTTTTATAAATATCTTATAAATTATTTGAATATTATAAAGGATTTTCTAATCACTCAAATTCACCTCAAGACTATTTAAATGGATTTGGTAATTTATTAAACCATGTCAAACTTCTTTATCACAATTCATAATGAATCTTTTAGTATATAAATAATCTTCTTTCACATTTACATGAACCTTATCATGCTCAAAAATTCTCACCTCAAACTTAAACTTCTTCATCCCGTCATCCAATATATGTTATTCATTTATTATATAAACCATTATGTTTAATAATAAAAGGGTGGATTATCACACATCCAACCAACTAAATTAACCTCAAAAATATTAATCTTTATAAACCAATATAAACAGTTTATAAACAACTCTCTCATCACACAACGACATGTTCCACTGATTAATAAAAATATTTATTCTATAATCATCAGTTTTATATGCTGCTTAAAAATAGAAGCCTTACTCCTAACTAGATGATGGAGGAAGTATATTCTTCATCCTCACTTCCATCATATAAATGGATCATCTTGAATGAATCCATTATTTTGAATCACTAATATAATTGATCCATAGGAACACCAATATGTATATCAATTATCCTCAAATTCTTAATTTATATTAGGATCATCCTCTAACAAAAAAACATCATCATATATTGAATTTACTTATTGTTAAAATATTTGAAACAAATAAAACCAATGATTCACACTTTATCAAAATATCTTGTGGAATACATATATATAATATAATTGCACTTTGAAAAATTAAATTAAAATAAAAAAATATAAAAAATAAAGAATAAAACATTTATTATTTACATCAACTTTATCCCATCAATAAAACTAAAATAATTATAAGATATTGTTGTATAATAAAATATTAATTATGAAAAAAAATATTAGTTATTTTAATACTCTTCAAAAAGATAATACAACATATATGTAACTATGAAAAACTCATATTGATAATAAATTGGTTACTAGAATTGGTATCTAAAATCTATAATTTTCAACATACATCAAGGATAAAAATTTTTATCATTGAAAGTATAATTATATAATGAATCAAATTTTTATAATATTTTTTTTATGTTATGATATATAATTAATCACATCATATAATATAATTTAATTATCTAAAAAAATTATATATTATAAACTCTACTAAACTATTAATTATATATAGAAAATATAGATCTTGAAATGACGTTTATTTATCATAAAATAACATTTAATAATGAAAAATAAAATTTAATCATTTCCATTCTACATTTAAATGTTAATTATTATAATTTTGATCATAAAAATAAATAAATATTGAAATAAATCATGTATTTAAATAAATATTCAAGAATTATATATATATGTAATTATACCCAATAGGTATTTGTAATTGAAAAAAGAATCTATTTTCAACAGAAACACACTTTTCAAAATCATAAAAACCATCTCATTCTACCAATAAAGTTATTAACATAAGAGTTTATTTTTGAAATATTTTTATCATTAATAATCAACCACTTTCATCCCATTGTGAAAATTGAGATTCCTAACATGTTCACAACATCATGAATGAAATAATTCTCTTATATGAATAATTTTTTAATCTAAATGCAGTTGATCATTAAATTTTTTTAATAATGCATCGTTCATTATAACATTGTCAGTGGTAATTAAAAAATATTTTTTATGACCGAATCGAATGATATTTTTTTATATTTTTTGTTATCATGACATTAGAATATATTGGATAAAGGTCAAATAGTTAATTAATGATATTTTATTAATTTCAATCCATCTTAACATAATTCTTAACCAAGAAAATATTATATTTACAAGTAAAATAATTCACCATAGATTAGTTATTTTTATCCCTTTTACCTTTAATACCGAAACTATATTGGAACATTTGTTAATTCCTTATTGTCCATGTATTTCTTTGATATGAAGAAATATTATAGGCTTATTTTTCCTTCCTACCATAATATTGATATTTTTACATGTTTTGAAAACTAATATGTTTAAGGGAGGAAATTTTTCATAATGATGATATAGTTATTTTGTATTAAAAAAAGGGCGTGTGAATTATAAATATATGGTTTGGTAAAAGGTTTGTAATTTACTATTCATTATTATTTCTTTTATAACTTCTAAAAAGGGGAATAAATAAGAAACAATTTGATTAAAATGGGTAAATACTTCATTGGTTTCATTGGAATGATGGGTGAGCCTTTTAGATTAGGGAAATGAGTTTATGGATGTTATCATTTAGAAGATATATTTTCATTGAGGAGGTTTTTATTAATATTTGATAGTACATCAGGGATTATATTTAAAAGTTAATTACCTTATTTAAGCCTTAATTTTAAATTTTCACTTCAATTATCTACCAAATATTTAACAAAAATAAAATAAAAACATTATTGAACTTTCACTTAGTTATTATATTTTTTATAGGTTGACATTTAGATATCTTGAAAGCCTATGTAAAAGAGTGTATATACATGAGATTTAGAATAAATCTAATTTAATGGTCTTTAGTGAGGAGAGAAATAATTATAAAGTAAGGTATGTCACAAGTGTACATTAATACAAATAATAAGTCTTAGGAAGTAAATATAAGGGATGATATATATCATTACATTAAGTGAAAAAATATATGGTTCGTTAGTTTATATCATATATAGGGAGTTAAAAATAATTTATTTCCAAATATAATCTTCCTAGTTGAAAATTTTATTATTTTTTATGATGATTTTTTAAATATTAGATGTGGTGGATTTTATTTATAATTATGTTTATATATGTGATTAAGGACAAGAAAGAGTTTATGTATGGGGGACATTGATAGAACAAAAATATTCATGTTTTTTCATTTGGGATTTTATTGATAAATTAGTTAATGGTTCCTAATTTAAAATGTTTCTCATGACTTTTCCATACTGGGAACCCCTCCTATGCATACAATGGAGATGAGAGTGAACCCAGAAGCCCATATCAAAAAGGCCATAGATTGGTGACATACACCATGGGTATAAAAAACATATATAGAAGGAATTATCCTCATAATACTCGGAAAATATAAAAAACACCAATCAAATTAATTTATATATAATAAAAACTATATCCAACAAAATCATGTAATTTAAAACAAAAAACTCCAAATGAAATACCCAAAGTATATCTTGTGGAATAAACTCACAAACATCTATTATTAAATCAATGTGTTTGTAAAGTCTTTCTCATTTTCTAAATCTTTCTAGAAAATATTATATATATATATATATAATGTGGCAAGACGACAGCTATACTATGTAGGATCATCCTCATAACCCATCATGATAATATAGAACAATCATACTAATTCCCTAATAAAAAAACAACATAACCAACCTATAGGAATATCAGATCAATTATTCCTAGACTCACCAAAGAATATTTACCCAATGTTACATAACAAATATAGTAGGATAATATAAAAAATATACATTAGGATGTTTTCACGTAACTGTTTTCTACTGATCTGGAAACTCTTAGTCCATTTCATCATCTTTATTATCCTTCGATCTGGTTTATATCCATGAATCCACATGACAACAGTCCATATTTTAAACATAACAAAATATCCAAAACCCCATATCATACAATATCATAATTGAAAATATAATCCTCATCACAATAGGGTATCTTGAACAAGAAGGACATCGAATTCCCACCCTCCTATCATGCCTGACCCCACTATATACCCACAACACTACCATATACCCAGATCTGTTAGTATATACACAGAAATACCTAAATCCATTACAACAAAAACATATTCTTACCATTTATCCATCATATATCATACTATATATAAATGGAGAGTGGGTAAGAAGGAACATTCAGTCATATGTTTACTTTATAACTAAGATATTTAGGAATCACCTAGAGCCCAAATCTATATAGGTTTTATAAAATAAACCTCACATGAGTTGTGGTGTATAACAAATAATAATAAAATATAATAAATAATATAATGACCCAATCCCAACCAAAGGGTTTATGAAAAACTAGAAGTTTCAACACCAAAAAAATCCACTATGATGTTTTTTTCACTTGCTAACAAATGCTTCAATGAGAATTCAATAAACAAACCCAAAAAATAGAATACAGTATTAATAATAATATTTAATATATTCCCCACTTCATTTATTAGAGTTAAATTCAATTATCAATGTAATTATTCAAATTAAAATTAATTTTCCCATGTTTAATGTCAAACAATATATCAAACCAAATTTTCATTCAAGTATTTTTTTTTTCATTATTCACAATTATTCCATAATTAACTATTTATTCAGAACAATTATTATAAGCATAATCTTTATCTCATTCCTATCCCGTGATTTATCAAATCCATATCTTTTCCCCCAGATATTATATTTACTAAAACCAAATTTTTTTACATTAATAAACCATTTAAACCCCAAAACAACTAAATCCATCACCACATAAAGTACTAAACAAACCATTCTTAAAAACACCTGTAACATCCCCAAAAATAAATCCTTTCTACAAAATCACTCATGGTCGTACATTTAATAAAACACAACAACCCATCCTTCAATATCTCAAACATTCCACACTATATCTTCTTAAACAAAGAAAGACCAAACAACACCATTTTAAATCGAGAAATTAAAAACCATTATACATTAGAAAAAAGAGTAAAATTATAAATAAAATCACACCCAACAACCTCGTGTAAATAATATTTCTGTTTCAATTTTGGGTCATAATCATAAAAGATATCTATCTAATTCAAAAATTACCATTCAACCAATTTATTAAATTATTTACATAATTTGGTCAATTATGAAGGAGAAAGGCATATCAAATATTACAGATATAGTTATCATAGAAACATATATCAATCAATCATATTTTGATTTTAAATCATCTACAAGAACAGTAGTGGTACATGTAAAACAATATCTTTTAGGAATCCTCCAATATCTATATAACCTTTTATGAATAAACAAGAACTTAATCAATTTAAAACATTCACAATAATCATTTATATCACATATTTAAGTGACTAACCCATTATAAATTGAAATTAAAACATTTCATTATCTTCTAACAAATTTTCCATGTTAATAATGTATAATTACATTTATCAACACATAAAAAGTACAAAGTAATTATGTAAATCATATGTAATATCATTGTCTTCCATTCAACATACATTAGACTATTTTTTTATTGTTTTATTTTGTAAATATATACCATCCACTCAATGATAAATTCACTATATTTTTATAGCTTCACGAAAAAAAATAATGATATTTATTGAATACTCGTACTTTATTAGATCTTCAATAATCATTCCATGATAACAAGAAGGATTTAATGGTTACACCAATGAAATAACACAATAGAACCCCTCAAGAACATATATCATATCATGTCCCAAAACTATATCAACCCATCATTCACTAAACTAAGCCAACATTAAACCGTATACATCCAAATAATTAAGAATAATGAAAAAATAATGAAAATTGAAAAAGGAAATAAATTTGGATCCCAAAGAGGTTGATCAATTATAGTTATTGGATAAAAGGAAATAAAGGTGATCAAAGATATCCAATGACACAATTTTTATCACATATATATAAGGGATGTTATGGAAAATATAATGAATTAAAGAGACACTTTAAATTTATAGTAAGAACTAGAAAACACTATGTCATTGTATGATGGGTTATGGTCACACTATAATGAGTTTGATTCCAAAAGAATCTTTGTAAATTATGACATGGTATCCCATTAAACTCTCCCAAATTCCATTGTAAATCCACATTTAATAAATATAAGTAATGAACACCATGAGACCTAGGTGGTCATACAACATTATTTGTTCGTATTTGAAATAAAGAACAAACCATGCCCTATGTATGTGAAAGATGAAAAAATCCAATAAACACTATTTTTGAACGGAAGACATAAAACCATAATATACCTTATATAGACATTAATATGAAATTATCCACCTTAGTATCCACACTGAAATAGGAAGCACCACACCACAATGACCCTATATATCATATTAAACAATTTCTCATAAAAGATTAACTCAATATCCCATGATACCACCAAAAAGGAATACACCCTAAAGAAACATATTTGAAATTATATGAAATTAAATAAAGAAGATTATTATCAGAAATACCAGAGGAAACTTCTATATAAGAATTAACCTCAAACCACCTCACTACTACTAAATATTATTCTCATGCCAACAATATATTAACATCAAAATAAAAATAAATTGAAATAGAATTTCTTTCACCCTATATTTCATTAGAAAAACCATACCATAACCCAGTGCTTCATAATGAAACATATAATAGAACAGAACAACCATCTCTACCAATAAACTCCTTTTAACACACCATATAGAGCCATATTAAAATAAAAAATTATTATGGAACTTATTATCTAACTATAACATCATTATTCAAACACCCTCAAGACCAATCATATACTCAAAAGATATAAAATATTAGTCTGAGAAGATACGGGCCTTTACATTAAATACCTATTAAATGAATCTCAACCTTCAAAATCAAAACCAACATTGAAAGAAAAAAAACAACAATAAAATAATAATATATTGAAGAGATACCTCTATAATAAAAACATCGCCTTTACAAAAACACTATTAAAGGATAAAAAACCTCAAAAAATGTACATGAAAATAAATATTCCAATATCGATACAAGGCTAGGGAGAGGAAAAATTCTAACCACTAAGAAGGATGCAAATCTTAAGAGATAAAAATCCAAAAGAAGTACTATCTAACCATAATACGTGCAAAACATATTAAAGGAACAATTATCTAATTTTCCACTAATCCATATAATCAAAAAATACTAAACACTTATCACCCTTGACCTAAAAACTCTACCAAAACTCCAGTCATTTTGAAATAAATTATTTTAGAAAAAATAAATACTAATGAAAAAACCTATCAAACAAGAAATTAAATATCAAAATGGATTGAACATAAAATAAAAAAAATGAAAAAATCAATTATGTTATCCCAAAAATCTACGATCTTACAAATCATTTATCCTTTATTAATTGAAAAATAATATCATGATATTATGTTTCTAAAATCATAAATTTTAATAAAATGGATTTTATTGACTCAGTAAAACATCCAAACTTTAAAAAAAATTCATTGTTTGAAATGAAAACATGAAAATTTCCCCTATGTGATAAATAAAATATATCATTAAAGGAAAACAAGTTTTAAATCTAAAAACCACATTATGATAATTATAATGATAATATAAAAAATTAAACTTGAATCTAGATATTATTTTATTAGTTTATTTTTTAGTAAATCAGATCGTTGACTCAATCATTACCCACTAATAATTTCCAAAAACTATACACACTCTACTATAACTAACTACCTAGCGAAATAAAACTGAAATTCTAGACAAAATCAGCCCTTCACATAGACCCTGGACCACTATAAACCATAGGTACCACATAATATTGAAATAAAACATCTTTAAAATAAAAATATATCATCCTATCCTATACAAAACACCATAATCTTCTAAAAACCAAATATAGAATCCATAATAAAAAAACAAAAGAAAAAATTAATCACATATTTTACTTGTTGAAATACACACAACTCGAAGAATCATACTTATATTTCCCAACATTCTAGATCAAATATCACTTTATCATATCAAAATGATTCCCCAACTCTATCTAGGTTCTCAGCCACAAAATCACCAACCTCCATCGAATCCCCAACATAAAATTAAACAAAAAAATATCACACTTGTACATATTTATCAACTAAGAGGTCCAAAAAAATTTAATAGACATGTAAAACCAAACCCTGGGATAATTAAAACATAACTCCCCATGATATAATTCCATTAGCGGATTAATAAATTTTTCTCGTTTTACACCTGGTAAATGAAATTCTTTTAAACTAGGACGTTGATCTCTCCCTGAGACCTTTTTACAAGAACCCATGGTTCGTATTACCCAACACTGGATATACCCCTCATTGAAACCCCACTGCTATGAAAACCCAAAATTGATCAAAATTCCTTGTAAATTAAAGTTAAATGTAAACCACTTATATATATTCTTCAACATCAAGGATAAACACCCCAACAAGGTACAATAAAATTTATTTTTGCTAAAATATGGAAAACATATTATCATACAAATCCTTCTAATATCGAATGACGATCTGAAGATTTATCTTCATCCCAAACATCAAAATAAACATGGATAATACAATCAAATAAATCGAAAACATGGAGTATAGTATACTCAATCACACTGTTATAAGGGAATTCACTATTTCAACCAATTTTTTTAACTATCTCATACTTAATGAAAAAATATCTTCTTTTTTCAAAATCAATGCAATCCTTTCTTCCAAAAGAATAATTTACTCATAAATTAGACAACATTAACATTAAAATAACAGAAAAATAAAATACTCCCGTCTTCTGTACCACCAATAATTTATACCACACAATGTGAACAAAAATCTTAGTTGGAGAATAAACCTCAACAATACCCTTCATGGAAATAAAAAAAATCGTATTCTTTAAATTTTAAGAAATTAAATAATTCTTAACTGAATATATTACAAAAGGAAATAATTTATTACATAAATAATTCCCTTAAAGCCACTAAATTTAAATATTTTCAAATAAAATATTTTTCCATCAAAGAATAATTTTCTCAAAACCCATTTAAATGAAAAAATGTAGACATTTTTCTTTCAAACATGGTACTATAAATCTTTTATAAAACATTCCCAAACGTTTTATAAATGAGTCTTTTAAAATCAACACATACATTATTAAATATTTAATCATCCATTCCACTATCCTCCCATGCTACCAAATAAAATCATTCTTTATGTTAGTTAGGTAAACCTTATAAAAACAATTGTATACACTATTGGATAACATATGAAGTGTTCTAAAAATCATAAATTTCTAATATAGAACAAATTTATGAAATTATTTCATTACAAAATAAATATAAATTATGTCTAAATTAAAAATAATTATAATCTCGTCATGCATAGTATGATATTTACAATTTAGACTTCATTGCATTAAAAACACATCATGTATTCCATTAAGTCACCAAATAATGCAAAAATGGTGATATACTGAACATGATGACTAATATATCATTTAAAACAGTATTTCCATAGTATCTCATGTACCTCAATATATACAGATTATATACATTTATCATATTTTAATTTTGACTCATATAATTCAAACATGTTATTCATTTAATAAATATCAATATATCTAATATCTAAATCATGAAATCTATATTAATGAAAAAAATGTTATCGAGATATTATAACAAGTGTCTGAATTAATTCATCTTATATAATTTAGATCCCAATTATATTTATAAAATGTATGTAAATTTCAACAATGTACCAAGGTAAACACTCAAATTATTCATTTTTAAAATATATATAAAATATGATTAGGTTTTATATAAATCATTGAAAATAAGAACCAACCCAATACATAAGTCTAATTTACACTAGAAATTTGTCAATACAATAGAAGTATTATTAATGAGAATCCCTATAATCCCTCATCATGTACCTATTATATTAATATAGGTATCTAGTGAAAAATTATTCCTTTTTACTAAAACATGGATTCTGTCTTAATATTAATTAATTATATTTATTTTCATTACATGGAATTTCCTCGATTAAAACATAGTCATAAAAAAATGATATATATACCACACATGGGTCTTTATAATGAATGTATCATAGTCATTCTTAGTATGTTATGTTATTTCACGGTGATTTCATAAAATCATAGATATATCAAAATGTATATGTCCTAGAAATACTTTGTTTAGTTGTAATATATTATGGTCTATTAATACAATTACCCTACCAAGTAAATTCTTAACATACTAGTTCCAAACCTGAAAATTTATCATAACTCCCATCCATGACATTGATATAAGGCTATCTCGACCGACCATAATGGGGAACTCCTCTAGGGAATGTAGTTATGATATGTGTAACCCCCAATTCCCTCCTCAAATATGAAACATGTTAGATACAAACAAAAAGGGTATAATAACTTGTAGATAGTAGGAATTTCCCTCAAAATCTTGATAAAACATGATAAATCCCTAATCAACTACATTTAATATAGAACAAACCCAATATCCAAAAAATTCATGTAATCACATACTATATCATATCCAAAATCCCATTTTCACAGTCTCATACCAAATAACACAGCTATATCACTACCACACTTTACATCATCATCAAAATTGAGTATCGTGAATATAAAGGTCATCAAACTCGTGTCATCTTCCTCTCATGAATAACTACATCAATGTATCCAAACTGCAACAAATTGACAAGATAAGATAATATATATATATATATTCCAAATCCTCAATCCATTATATCATATATATGTCTACTTTGATCCATAATATCATTTTTTATATCTGAAGGGAGAGTAGGAAGAGGGATTTTTCAGTCTTCTATTATATTTGTAACTTATATTTTACAAAAAACCCCAAAAAACAAAAACCATATGGCCACTAGTATGGTCACCAATCATGGGTGGTGGTTAATAAAAAATATCAATAAAATATAATAATATCATATATCCACACAGTACTTACCTAAGGATTCATTTCAAAAATGGATAATTAACACACACAATGTTATTCAAACCACTCTCAATAAAACACATCCATTACTATATTTTAAACCATCCCTAAAAATAATTCCAAAATAATTGTCACAATATTTTCATGATTCCCACTTAATTTATCATAGTTAAAATTTTGGTACAACTTTACATCCCACATTACATTCATTTTTATCACATTTAATGAAAAACCATACATTAAACCAATTTTTAATTAAAGTCCTTCATTTTTTATAATTCATATATATTCCTTCCATCACTATTTGTTAAACATAAATCATCTAACAATTATCATTTTATCATTTATATCCCATAATTTATCCTATATATCCCCTTGTACACTACAAATTCCTTTTTTTCAAACCATGAACCATGTCATTAGGTAACCATAACATAAATCTATAACTACCAAACTCATCGCTATATAAACTACCACACAAACCATGCCAATAGCCTAAATAATAACAACATAAATTGTTTCCAAAAAAAATATTTCTATACTACAACCATAAATACATAACATGCCATCCATCACTATTATAAAAAAACCATAACGAGTCATCTCAACCATCCACAAAGACAGAATAACACCCCTTTAAACACAACAAGAATGTCCCTTGATAAAATAGTGAAAAGTGTAAAAAGATAATCCAATCACTATAAGTTTTTGGTTAATAATGATTTCATTTTAGTTTTTTAACACAAGCATTAATGAAATCGCCATAATTATATATTACCACACTTCTAGTTTATTATAGTTGTTGTGTGATTTATCCAATTGTGATGGTGAGAAGAATATTGATGATTACATCCATTTTTATCCCAAAAACACAAATCAATCAATAATATTTGAAATATAAAATAACAATAATCATAGTAGTAAAACATGTCAAAAAAATTATGTTATCCATAATCCCATATCCATTTAACATATTATGCATATATAAGAACATTATTAATTCTAAATTTCCACTATCTGCATTTTGTGGTCATCATTAAGTGATTATGCCATTATGTAAGAAAATTAAAACTTTTTATTAGAAGGAAAAAATGGAATAAATTATAATAACATTAAGTGAGGAGTTTCAACTCATATTGAATAATATGGAATTAGGTAAACCACATGTGAAATAACCCAGGTCCTATCAATTTCTTTTAGTCCAATTTATTATATTATTTTAGATAATTAACACCATCAAACTAATGAAAATAAAAACATTATAATTCTATTGTTCCACATAATAATTTAAAGATAATAATTGAATACCATTACTTAATTGGGGATTCAAAAATCTATTAGAAAGAATGGGAAGTATTAAATTCCCACACTATTGAAAGAACATAAGGAAATCACGTAACAACCTAAAAACATGATGCTATATTAGTAACTCAACCCAAAATTACATGAACCAAACCAATACCAGTTTCATAGACAATGTATGAAGGAATAATAAGTGGGAATTAATATAACAACCCCAACTACATGACCCTTGAGTTGGTGTCTCTCAATGAACTCATCTGAAAGAATCAATCATTTTAGAATTCTTGATGAACCAGATACATACATGAATCACACATTACATTTGAGAAAATAAAATAAAAGACATAATGAAATTAAATATTTTTCATCCGTAATCTCATTCAATGATTATTTCATCAAATCATGGGTATAAGAATAAAAATATGTTTGATTTTAGATTCTCAATAATGGTTAAATAATGTGGAATCTATCATGGGTAGAACGGAATAATCAATATGGAAGGGTTAATAACGGATAACACATTTCATTTATTCCAAAACATGTGCATGATGAATAATATAGATGGAGTTAATTAATATCAAATGATACCATATAAATTATCACAAGAGATTAAAACATATCAATGGATATTATCCAAAATAATCACACAGGCCTCAATAAATAATATCATAATGATGTAATCCATAATATCCGACATCTAAAACGTACCTTTAAGGACATATGCCAATGCTATTTAACCTAATGATATATATACACCAAATGACCATTTAATACGGCTAATCAATAGGTTTGTCACATTATACATACCGATTCATAGAGGGGATATATAATTCCAATCAACACAATTTACATAATAAGTCTAATCCATTCATCATATTAATAAACAATAAAACTTAATCAGTATGCATTAAAAATAAATACTTATCCATATTTGAAAAACTAGCATGCGGAATGTCAATACAATCATATGAAATGAATAACATAAACCATCAGTAAAAATATGGTGGATGGTATATTTGGATTATATCCTCAAGAAGTTATAATATTATTCAAAGGATGTTGAAATAGATAAAAATAATTTGAAAATATCATGGAAAAAAATTTAGAGGAAAACTCTTTTTTAAAAATTGAAATCACTCATTTAAAATCTATTGATTTCTCAAGTATTATGGAAAATATTTTATTTAAAAATAACCTTGTAAAATTATAAAGTAATACTCAAAATATTGGGATGTCAAGATGATGGGAATTTAATTTCATGTCGTATAAATTTTGTAAAAGGTGGTTTTATAGACCAAACATGTACATTACATTTGGATTACCATAACATATATACAGTGAGATATGCTTGACGTAAACATACCATAATAGTGTTGATATTTCTACATCCATTACTTATAATGTAATTTAGTTGTATTATTTATTCTATAAAATGGATATAGTAGTTCCAATACTATAATAAGGACCACAAGATACTAAGAAATTAATCATAAATGTTTATCTTGCAGCCTAGAAACAACTTTTGGACATGACAGAAATGATGTGGTACTATCAGGTTGTGGGGGCTCATAAGAATTGAGAATTATTCTCAATATTCTAAACATGATTATCTATGATATATGATATTAGGATGATTGACATACAAATATTAACACCACATGTTTTAGTTTTCATTGGTAGTTTAAATTAGTAAATACCTATAAAGGTATTTTAATGTGAGATTATTATCAGTGTTTACTAATTTATCATGTGCTTTGATTCAAGTAAAAAAACTGTGGCATTGAAGATGTACAGGTCTAACAAGAGTTGCGTTTATCATTGGGGGTATGGAATTGATTGAATCATCATGATAGAAATTATTTATTCCCAAAGGAAGTGATATATTGGGCATAGTTTATCAATATGGTGTTACCTTTACTAAATCAATGCTCATGGTAGAAAAAGTTATGTTGGTCTAGTTAGATCGATAAAAAATAATCAATGAAATGATGATACCATAAGGATTGTGTGAAACATTATGATATATCACGAGACAAGTTGATTATTTTACTGGAAGTTTATTCATACAAAAGGTTTTCAATATGATGACTATACCATATATCTTCAGGGGCCTTGATAGGATACAATACTCCGCTCTCTGTCTGTGAATATTATTCACAACTATCGAGATATGGGTCTAGAGTGTCTCACATAATGAATATTCAAATGTTTATCCAATTTTGATGAATATGAGTTTAGGACATGGTGGGGTCCACCGTGAGGCCCAAGATACCTCCAAAATATATGATAGTTGATGAATAAATAAATTCCTATTATTCCTGATTGGAATTTTTTGAATTACTATTTTTATTAAATATATTTACAAGTATTTGAGTAAATACATAGAAAATATTATACAAATTAATATTATTTTAATATTCAATGTTTATTTAATAGATACAGGAATGAAATGTAGAGTTAATGGATCCCTTTTATCATGTAATATACATACCATATTATAAGTGATAAATATGAAAATGATATTTATTACTCAGTAATATAGTCATAAGATGTTGTTCTTGGATAATTTCGTGTGTAATAAATATCCAGGGGATGCAGATCCCTTTCTAGGAAATTTTATAACACACTATTTAATGTTTAAGAGGGTCCCAGTTTTGTACTATTAATACCACAATGGATGAGCCTCACTATCCATTCATTCATCCTCGAGAGGTAATGAGATTATCCAAGACATTGATTGATTTTCTACTCCACCAATCGATGGATCATTGCTATATTAGCCACCGAGACATCGAAGGAATTGTCGAATTTCTATGAAAGATCCTGAAATTTGGAAAATGAAATTCTTGTGGACTTTTTATGCACATGTGGTTGGTCTAAATGAATCCATATTCGATTAATTTACGAAATTATCACCGATGATGAGCAGATGTCAAATGTGGATTCAGATCGAAATAGTTCATCTTTAACTTTTTTGTGCTAAAAAATCATGTGGGATCCCCGGGGCTTGTTATTGGATTATGCTTCATCTATAACTACAATGTTACCTAGAATATTGTTAAAAAAATTAAATCCTCATCTCATCTACTTCCTTTAAAAAACCTGATATTTACAATTGGTATCAGAGTGATCACATGAATTTTTATGTCATGAAATATTAAATTTATAATAAATTAATGGAGTAGTTATTTCTACAGTTACAACCTCATTTTTAAATTTCCTATATATGGAATTCTATAGATCTAAATTTTGATCATCATTAATCTTGCGGTTTCGGTTTAAAAGAGAATATATAAATATTGAATGGGTTTAAATTTTCTTGTTTGAAGAAATTAATGATGAAGACCTCTATTCCCACTACGATAAAATATGATTTTATCAACGCTAAACAATCCTTTATCTACGCTAAAAAGATTTGATAATAGAAACTCTATTAAAGGGGGAACCTTTATTAGTACTATTCATATCACTGATAAAATTTCTATTTGTCAACACTTCAGTTATCCCTGATAATGACTTCCCTATTAGGGTGTGCTATTTATATAACAACACACCTAGAAACTGGAAAAAAGTATTTTCACCCAAACATAAGACCAAAATAACCAATTCAATAAAAATAACATGCACATACTGGAAAAAACCTTCATAAAAATAAGCACCCAAAGTATATATTAAAGAACCACATACAAGATGAAAATGATGAATAAACAAGAAGAACACACAAAGGATTGGGGAAAAATTATATATACATTTAATTGAGATCATGAATAAAAATTATTCACTAATCCTATATACCATAAAAACACTTCAATATACATTTTCAACAATGTTTTCTAAAATAATATTTTCAATTATCCATCAAATAGTTAAAAACATTAACATTTTTCTTTTGATATCTGTGTTCCCCCCAAAAAAAATTTCTCTGATGGTAATAGTCGCTGAAAAATCATCCCAAATCAATAAAAATGTTACACCTATACAATAAAACAAATATTATTCTATGAATACTATATAGAAATAAATTATACATTAATATGAAGAATACATTAAAAATGTCAATTTTCAATAACAATGAGACATTTGGAGTAATACCAGTCACACTGTGCATTGTATTGAGATGAGGTTGATTCCTACATGTCACAAATAAATAATGTATCATTGTCCAAAATTATCAAAAAATCTGAATTCATATTATTATTTTTCAATATGTCATTTGTTTTTTTTACTAAAATATAATTTCAATCTGAAAGCAAACAATTTGAGTCATACCGGTCGCATTGTCCATCGGTTTGATGGGAGACTACTTCATAGATGTCATAAAGGACATACAAATATTTATCCTTAATTTTTATGTATATCAGAGTGTTTTTTCATGGATTTCAGTGAGTGACACGTTTTGAGCTAAAATTTCCATTTTAAACAGAGAGTGGACAAATTTAGTCATAACGGTCACATCTTTATTTAGATGAAGGTGTGGTTAATTACAAAACACCAAAACTGACTCATGGATCATTGTAATAATGCATCAAAAAAATCTGAATGCATTTTCTTGGTTTTCATTATGTGAGTAGTGTTTTTTACTCGAATTAATGTCAATTTTAAATAACAAGTAACATTTTCACTCATACTAGTGATGTTGTACGTCGTATTGAGGTGTGATTGATTCCTACACATAAAAAAATGATAGACTATTTCCCAATTATATCAAAATAATCGTAATGCATTTCCGTAGTTTTCAATATGAAAGTTGAGTTTTTTGACTAAATGTCATTTCAAAAAGAAAATAGGAAATTTGACTCATACCAGTTGCATCATACGTTTTTTGGACAAGAGACAACTTTATACATGTCACAAAGGACTTATAAATCACTTTCCTTAATTTATAAAGCAATCAGAGCACATTTTCTTTATTTTCAGTTAGTGTCATGTTTTAAACTAAAATGTCAATTTTAAAATCTTAACAGACACATTTAGTCATACCGATCACACGGTGTGTCGAATTAAGATGGGGGTGATTCTTATATGTCAAAAATAATTGATGGATTTTTTTTCCAAAATAATTAAAAAATTAAAAATTCGTCTTCTTGGTTTTCAGTATTTCAGTTGTAATTTTTTAATTGAATTGATGTCATTTTTAAATAATAAGACACATTTTGAGTCACACAAGTGACACCGTGCATTGGATTGAGGTGTGGATGATTCATACATGTCACAAATGACTAATATATCTTTTCCCTAATGTATCAAAACAATATGAATGCATTTCCACGGTTTTTAATATGTTATTTTTGTTTTTTACTTGAATTAATGTAAATTTTATATAAAGACACATTTGGAGTCATACTGGTGAAACTGTGTGTCAGATTGAGGTGAGGTTGATTCCTAAAAATCACAGATGACTCATGGATATTTATATTTAAGTATCACAAAAAAACTTATGTACATTTTTCTACATGAAAATCAATTCACCCTTGCCTCTTAATCATAATAAGATACATGGCCTTCTCAATAGGCTCAATCTACCCAATTTAAAAGGATTATGGAAAACTATTGATTCCTGTTTGGTTGACACATAATAAAATACTTCTTCTAAGTTATAGCTTTAGTCTCCCTAGTGATGAACTAGCTGTCATATATTCTAGACCTCCAAATGAATATATGACATTTGGTTCTTCACTAGGTCGACTAAAGATGGATGTTCCAATATTGCTGATTGAATCGATGTTTTTAGACAAAAAACGTCTCGCTGATGAAAACAAGAAATGTATGGTAATGTCTTGTGATCATTATGTCTCAAGATGTCACAACAAACTCATGGGATGGAGAAACCCCTAAAGGATACTCATTATATATATTGTTCTATAAAAAAAATCATATCCTATAAATGAGGACCACTAATTTCTCTTCAAAAAAAACTAACAAGCGATACATTTAGTGCAAAAATAAGGTCCTTAAACTGACATGATTTTCAATGTGGTGTTTAGCCCAAAAAAATTACAACATTACCATAAAAAGGGAATGATAAAATAGATAATATTAGTTAAGTCGAAATTAATTGTGATGTTTACAAACTTAAATATATTTTTTACATTCTTCTATCAGGTATGTTGCCCATTAGATTCTAAGAATATCAATGTCATCTTTTGAATATAACTGTTTTCAAGAGTCAGGGTAGTAATAAAAAATTATAATTATCATATGGACTAATTACCATTTTTAATGAAATTTTAATTATCATCGAAAATACCCCTTCATAGATGCTAGTTTATTACTTCAATACGATCTCATTAATTAATTTTCAAACATAATAACCATAGTATTTATCGTTTTCTTGTTTTGGGCACTATAGAAACATTGATAAAATTAATTAATTTTATCAAATGTATCTTGATAGTGAAATATTATTATATATACACTAATTTTTATTTAGTCAGAATACCTTTCATTTTTCTTGTCATTTTCCACTGGCCTCATTTCATGATGTAGATGATATTCACACAACACTCTATCATAACAAAATCCTCATTAAAAGATAATATAAATTTATAAATAGATGGTTAGTTATTAAATATTTTATGTAGTGTATTAAAAATTGACAAACTCCATCATTTGTGGTCTATTTGTTGGATATCCATGGATTGAATCTGGGAAAGAAAACTTTGGAGTATCCAAATTGACCACATTGATCATATATTAATTCCTAAAACCCCAAAAAGGAATAAATAATTAATTAATTAAAATATATTTTATATGATAAAATTTTACAGTTTTACCTCACCATCGTTGGTACTAAGAAGTCTCTATCATCTGTAATTTTTTAGTTATAATTTTTTAGAAATCCTCTCACTATTGCACAGTCTTTCTCAAAATTTATATCTTTTAGTGTTTTAGAGGTGACATAATGACTAATGAGTCCATATTTTTGTTCCTAGGGAAATCCCTTTAATTTTTTTTCATACATACAGCTGTGAATAATATGAAATTTATTTCGTCATAATTGTCATAGTATATCATCTTCTAGAAAATAAAATCATGAAAACAAACCTCATGAAAACATTTACAATTGAACCACATAACCATTCAAACTAGATGATTTCAATAGCACTCTCAATAATAATAAGGTCTAGATCATCCCCGCCATATATATTTTCATCAAAATCAATTATGTGAGTGCCACCATCTTTCAACTTGGTATCCAAATTATCCTTAAATAATAATAAATGTGGATATTTAATGGGGGGATTAAAGTGCTTTGGGTATATATTTTTGACCATTTGGTTGATCCTTGAGATGGTTTTGCATCGGCCTATCATTTCACCCCCTTTCCATTCTCCAACTATAATAACATCCATTGTTTCAGACAATTTTTCATTAAATATTAATGTTTTCTTTTGAAAAATAAATTGGAAATGAATTCTTAAATACTGAAAGGTTTATTTACATGATGTGACAGGCATGCGATGTATGTTCTAAGAGCTTTTTGGGCTATATTCATATCTATATCATCAATAGAAATTGGTATCTCAATTCTCAAATCTATGAATATAGTAATTTAATCTCTGGCATGACCTATCATATGCTATCTAGTGTATTGTATGTTGTTTTGGGTATTGAACATTGTATCCCTCACTACAAGGTGATCGGTGGGTGATGATAGATTCAAATTACCATCATTTTCACCCTATAGAATATCAGTATTTAAAAGGTATCAGTTTCTAGTTTCTATATGATTTTTATTTCACCAAAACAATTATTATAAAATTAAATTCCTTAGTTATGATTTTTAGGGGAATGGATCCCCTCAATGCTGTTGGGGGTGAGGCGAGATCGTCACACACGTGTTGTTCTTGAGTTGTTAGTTCTCTTTTCCCCACCCCATCAATCATTATATAAAATTTATCTGGTATTGTAATTACTTTTCAAACATAGATAATCATTATCTTATCATTTTCATTTCCTCAGTTTGATACTCTTCTTGTTTTTTTATCTGAAAATCTGTTTGGGGTGTCACCCCAAAACCTACACCTCTAATGCTGCCATATATTTTTGGATGCTTCAGGCCACTAAAAGTATGTTTACATTTAGTGTGGGTGTCATCTATTCTTTTGACAAAGTTATATAGAAAATATACAAAAATAATTAATCATTTTTATTTAATATAAATTTAAAACAACAAATAATTTTGTCACACTTACACATATTTCCCACTCTTTTTGTGTGTTTTCATGCACTATTTTTTCATCTTCAGTTATATGTGCCTCCTTCCATACCACATGGCCTAGAATTGAAGATGCACTATTTTTGGAAGTGTCAAGATGAATATAAACAAAATAACATTGTTATTTTCTTTTTTATGACACATAAAATTATTATGTTAGATTCAAAATATATACCAATTTTTTTTCAAGGGATGTGTACCTCATATTTTCTTTACAGTAGAGGTACACTAGTTTTGATGCGCATTGAATATTTTTAGATCTCAGTTTTTTCCATAAATAAAACACTTTCAATCAATGAGATCAATACATGTACTATCAAACAATGTATTACCAGACACAATGTACATGAAAAGACTGCTTTGCAAGATGTCTAGTAAACGCATCGCACAATTCTTAGGTTATCAAGACTGTGTAAAGAAATGGTGTGGATGGTTTTATTTTCCATTCAGTATATTTAAGATGATATTTCGTTAAATGTGTAAAAAAACCCTATGAATCCTTTCAGCAACTTGTAAGACATATTCTCTGTGTGAGTCTTCTACAATAAATGTAGAATGTAAGAGATGATGAAGTGTAAGTCAATTGATCATTATTGAATTTTTTGTAAATTAAAAAAAGATACTATAATTGTATCATAATATCTCTCCACATCAGTGTCTTAATCTCTGACACAACATGTTTCCATGAAGTTACATAAATCATCACACATTGTCGAGTGAAGATTCAAATGTAACTACTGAATATAGCCGTAGTGGTGTTAACATGCGGGCCCTGCGTATTCTATCAAATCTCTTATTTGATTCCTTTCTCTTTAGACTTCATGATTTTTTTATAATATGATTAAACTATGGTGCTCCAATTTCTCTTATTCCACCTATGTTTTTTCACCTTAAATTTCCTCATATCCACCATCCTCAATATGTTCCTCTGTCTCCTGAGGTATAGCATCGACATGTGAAGATAGTGGTTGTACCACTACACTAAGAGCAGCAATAAGTTGAGAAACATGTGTTTCGTCTACACTGTGAAAAACAACAGGTTGAGAAACATTTTTTTCCTATGGAATGGGAGCATCATCGTATGCAGAAGTCATCATAAACAAACGTAGATAAACATTTAATTTAGATAACACAAAAATTGAGGTGAAAACCTATTTATATAAAGTAACACGATGTATATTAGAAAAAAATTAACATGATTATTGAACTATCTTTTTTTAATGGTTAAAGGGATGTGACCCATCTATCGACTATCTAAATACATTCATTATGGTCTCTTATAAAAAATATCTGTTTATATTGTGACCTCTATGAAATGATTTCAACGTCCCAATGAAAGGGTCATCTTCCATTGAATTTTCATCTCACTCTTCATTGGTTTTGGTCGATAAGAGAACAAATGGATAGTTTTGGTTTGTGGGATCTGGAACATAAAACACTTTTACTACCCATGATAAAATTATAAATGGTTCATATTTGTACCCTTCCATACAGAAATTAACTTTCACACATCCCAACTATTCTATTTTAACAACACTTCTTTTATCAACCCACTCACATTGAAAAATCTGTACTCGGAATGTTGTGTAATCCAACTACAATATTTTTTTATGAGGCCAAAGTATGACATATTCATGTAAATTAGACTTTAATCCCTATAAATAGGAACATGAATCAGTTTAGCCACAAGTGTAACTCCACTTTTCATTCTATTACAGTCATCATCATGTTCATCAACATGTAATGTATATCAATTAATTACATAAGCCTTTTATGATAATGTGTACACACTAGGTTCACTGACTATCCAATGAAGTCATTCTGAAATTCTGTCTAGATTTTGATATAAATCCTTAAAAATATGGTCTTGTAACCATTCTATAAAATATTTATTATGTTAGTAGGAAATCCATTTTTAGCGCATAATTTATTTGAATTCCTAAGATATTTTTTTTGGTTACAACATATAGGTCAACGTCAAAACTGTTAACCAAAACATATAAGTGGGATTGAGTCAAATATGTAATATTGATTTTGAGAACCTCCCTTCCATAAATTCCATGACTTTCAAGTTTCCCAGTGTGAAGATATTTTGTTACACAAAATATTTTCACGTTGGACATGTATTCGGTACAGAATTCAATGGCCTCATCAAAAATATATCACTCCGCAATACAACCCTCTAGAAAATGTCAATATTTGAAATAGCCTTTCAAAATATCCATATATCATTCAATGGGGTACATCAATGTATAGTGAATAGGATCAAATTTCGGAATCTCTCTCACCATGTGAACCATCAAATAAACCATCATATGAATGAATGATAGTGGGAAACAATTTCTAATACAAATAATAGGATATAAATTTCTCTTTCCATAGTATGAAATTTCACTGGGTATACAACTTTTAAACATATATCATTTAAGAAGAAACAGTAATTTGTTAATGTACGGAATACATTCATGGAAAAAATGCAACATAATGCTATAGAAATTTGATCCTTCATCTAAACATGGAATTCATGTGATTTCAGACTATTGACTTTAAATCATCCATTAACATGATGTTATTTATAATAAATGAATACCCCTATGGAAACATTACATCATTAAAGATGATTGAAAACAAATATCTATCCTTCTTGGAAATAGTGTAAGCAGCAGGAGGAAGAAATGATCATTTTTCCCCCTTCTTTGGTGCCAACTCTTCTCGTATTCCAATTTAACAATATCTAACCTAGCCTTAATTCCATTATTTATTTTTTCGGGTGCAATTAGAAACATATCAATTAAACTATCACATACATTTTTTTCAATAGAAATAACATCAAAATAAAGTATAACATTAAGATAATTCAAGTATGGTAATTCAAGAAAAAATGATTTCTTTTTCTCACTGGTTTTCCTAAGGTTTTTCCAAAATAGTTTTCGAGAAGATGTTTCCACATATTTAACATTATAAATTATTTGTTCACTTGTGAGTGGAGAAAGTTGTGTAAATTATCATGAACTTCTATCATATGATAATGTCCAAGATCATTACTTCTGTTGTTGAGGTATAAATCTGTGATGTCCTAGAAATACAGTTTTAAGTGGATGTATCACCCTAATTGATTTTGTACCTTGTTCGCATACGGGGAACCAAAAATTTCTTTTATTTCTATATCCAGATAAGATTTCATAAGAAAGAAAGTCATTTTTCTTCTTGTACAACCTGTATCTCAATGTGATATATTTATATTTATAAGCATCATACATCATAATACCAAAATCCCACAATAATTTCAAATCATCGATCAATAGATCCAAATAAACATCAATATCATTACCTAGTTATTTTGGTCCTGATATATGCATTTATATAATGATGTATTTTCGTTTCATTCATAACCTAGGTGGAAAGTTATAATTTACCAACATAAACGACCATACACCATCAGTTCTTCTTTGAAAACCAAATAGTTTCACAGACTCCCCAGATAACAAAAGAGGAAGGTTTCTCAGCTTGTTTCAAATGATAGGATACTCATTGACAATTCTCTTCCACTAAAAAGAGATTGTTGGGTATCATATTTTTTCATATTTATTTCTTTTACCTGTGCACAACATCTATTCCCATGCAGTCTCTTTACATCTATATAGGCGTCTAAAACGTTGAATAACTGGATATATCAATGAATATTTCATAGGAATATATTCGTCTTTCTTGTATTAATAAGCACTACTCTTTGGGAATTATCTATGAGATTTTTGGTCCTTGAGAAACAGTATACAGTTATTCATTAAGGCGTGTATTATTTCATGGATCATACCCATCAATTGTAGCATTCATTTGACATCATATGTTAGGCTCTAGAGCTCATTATATTTGGAGAGCAGGTCATTCAAGAGGGAATGCAATTCCGTAAAACTGGTGTCACTCCATCTATTTCCTGCTTTCATATTATACAGATTTAGTACGGTTGACAATATTGTATATTTAGTGAAACCATTATACAATGGAATCATTTCACCACTCTTTAATTGGTAAATCATTTTTTTGAAATCACTAAGTTTGTCTTCAACTATCCATTCCATTTACTTTATACAATATTCTTCATCACAGACATCTGTAATCACGTCCAAGATACAATATTATTCATTGATCCCACTTGCAATCATATAAAATAATCCATAAAATGTAGTTTTATCCCAATCACTAGCTACATTCACTTTTCTCCATGTTTATTCCATAATTTATAACTTGGATCTATTTTATGACATATTGAGTGTTCTTCTAACTCGTCTGGAATAACTTTTGTAGAATTACAGTAGTGTAAACATGGACAATGTATTTGTGAAGGGTCATATGATTGATCTTCTGCAATCATGATGAACTCTATCACTCAATATTTATACACTATTTTCAGAGGATTGACATCCATCCACTCTTTATTCATATCCATCCTTTTTGATTCGATGATATTAATATATAAAAATTGTAAATACAAAAAATTTTGATATAAATATTAACCATGGATAAAATAACACACTATTTTTTAAAACTATTTTTAAAATAACAATGAGTTAATTTAGATAAAAAATTTACCCAGTTGAAATCCAATTAAAAACATTTTTATAAAAAAGACAACTTTTTGAAAAAAACTGTTAAAATCCAATTAAAAATCATAGTTGAAATCCAATTAAAAAATAAACCATTAACACATATTCCTCTTTAAACTATCACACTATTTTTAAAATAAACTAATTAGTTCCAAACATCCTTTCTCAAAACTCCAATTCCTTTTTTAAACTATTAAATGCTATTTAAAACCCAAAAGGGCATGTTGAACACATTTAATTTTTTGACAAACATTTAAAAACAATTGAATAATTTCAAAAGAGACACTTAGGCGTTTTCACAGAGGTATAAATCTGAAGAGAGACACATTATACATTATGTTAAACTATAAAATCTTCAGTCCTAACCTCACAACCATACATGATACATTATGTTATATCGCCCTTTATTGGGTTCCCTCCCCATTATTAACACTCTCAAATTGATCCTCTCAAATGTTTTAGACCTCACTTATACTAACATGAAACATTATGTTCCCATTTCTTGGTGGAGTATTTTTTCATTGTCCTTCATTCAACTAGAATTAAAATGCCTTTGGCCTTTCCCCGTCAGGTAACTATAAATAACAGAATATCTAGTCATTCTTGTAGGGTCATTCCCTAACAAACATCTCAATTTTCTAGGATTCCTCAATTATATAAAATTTCCTTACAACCCCAAAACATTTTATCCTTCTGTGTTCCCCTGTATAACCAAGCTAATCTTCATATAATACATATTTCCCCCCACCGATCATCAATAATGTCGAGTTAAATTTCATTTGTGGATTATTTCCCAACATAATTGAGGCATTCCATATTTATGATAGGGTTTCTTCTACAACAACTTCTAATCCATTTGTATACCCTAATGAATATTCATAACTATTATAAACAAATAAATAGGTAAGAGGAACCGAAAACCATAAATTAATATCAAAAATAATATTTACCTCAAAGCCACAAGATATTCCAACTCAAAACGCACCGTTTCCAAAATAAATAACCACCCCATGCCAAAGTGGGTAATTCTATTCAAGTGATTCAGTAAAATAACCTGACATCTTCACAACCTTAGGAGGAACTTAATCACCATGGAAAAAAGGATGTAAATTTAAGAAACCCGATAGAAAATGATGATCTGGATTCTCCAACCCATCTGTTGTTGGGGTAAATCCCACAACAAAAATAGATATACCTATTCATAAAAATAATACACCTGATGGGATGTTTCATCACATATTTTCAAGAACATTTTATGTTGAGAAAACACCACATATTAAATATCAATTCATTGCATTAATGTTTCACAAGTTAAAACAAAGAATCTTAATGCACACCAAGTCAATAAATCAAATACACAAAATTTATAGAGCCCAAAACCTAATAAATAGTATTTAAATATGTACACTCATTTTTAATCATAACCCCATCTATAAAAGATTCTTGTTAATTATTTTTAATGACACGCTCTCTTTGAAAATAATCCAACCGCTTGTTAAAATGAAACAGTAAAATTTTTGAACTCACAAAAATAAAATTCCTTATGATTGACATATTAAAAAGAAGACTAAGGATTCTCTTAACCAAAATCATAGACTTGTTTTGAAAATTATTAATTTCACATAAAAATAAAAACATTGTTTAAATTCTAATTATGTTAATAAAATTAAATAATTTTAAAAACATTTATATCAATTCTAATTTCTTTTTAAATTTCCATAATGAAATCATACTGTTTTTATAAACATTATGATGATCCACATTTCTATTACAAAGATACCATTATGCCTAGTTTTTTAAAACAATACACATTACAAAAATTGTATTAATAAAAATCTCCAAATTAAAAATGTAGTGGAAGAATACAATTTCAAAATATTTTATGAACTTAATAATCCACTTTTTCATACAAAAAATAAAATCTTCTATTACATAAAACCATCTTTTACCAACAAAATACCACACAAAAAGGACCGAATAATTAATTTAATCATGACCCAACAATGTAAACACACCATAAAACTGACTTATTCAACCACACAACAATGGTAGGAACTATTTAGATTAATGAAAAATTCATGGGATCCAAAACTAAAAATGGAAAGGGAGAATAATTGTGCATGGTCTGACCACATTGGTTATATAACAATTCACTAACCATAAAAAATCCATCACACTAGTTATAGACCCCACTACATGGAGTCAACATAGTTTTCTTTACTATGAGTGTTAACCCAAAAACATGGGATCTTTTAATAATTTCACCCCCAAAGATCAAAGTAAACCCAAAATCACCTACAAACTCAATATGGATCAAAATACCAAAATATCATATCAGAAAACATTGACAATAAATATAAAAAAACTAGAAAAAGAACAACAAGATATAATACATACAACAATGACTATTATTATTTTAAGATGAAGAAGAAGAAATGTAGTGACTCTGGAAGGGAGAGTACCCTTACTGGAAGCATTAACAGCAGAAGAGGCAGTAGAGTAAGTGACGACATCGGAAATAGTGGTGGTGGAGGAGGAGAAGGAGGTGCAGTTGTGGCAGAGGAGGAGGATGAGGTGATAACAACGGTGGAGGAGCAGGAGGACACATTCACAGTAGTGACAAAAAATGAGGAGGAGGAGGAGGAGGAGTCTGCAGAGGAGGGGGATGAGGTTGACAAGTTGATAGCCACGTCGACGTAGGGGGAAGAGGATCGGGTGGCACATCGTTAGCCTTCTGTGATAGCTTAAGGGTTGCGAAAGGAAGGGGATGCAGTTAGGGTTCATTAATTAAATTGTGGAAGATATTTATCAGTGCTAATAAAAAGCGCTGATAAATGTATATATTAATAGTGATAAATTGAAAAGCACTGATAAAACATACATTTCTCAGGGATTTTTTAGCACTGATAAAGATGGTATTTTAGTAGTGTTAAAAAGAATTAATAAATGTCATCTTCATCAGCAAAGAAAATATAGCTTTGATAATGATGGATTTCATCAGCGCCGATAAAACATACCATTAATTCCTAGTTATAAAATTATAACCAATTTATATATTACATTAATAATTTTGTAATGATATATAATTATTATAATTATTATAATTTAATAATTTAATATATATATATATATGCATATTTATTTCTTTGTGTGGGTATAAATTTTAATTATATATATATATATATTATCTTAATTTATAATTTAATATATATAAATATATATATATATTAATTGATATATTAATTTTAAATTTAAATTTTTATCTATTTAAATATATATATATATGTCTCTGTCTGTGTATATATTCATTAAAGACATTTATTTATAAATAAATATATTCAAAGGTATTCATAAATATATATTTATCATTTTATAAATATATTTTGTAAATTAATAATTATTTATACATAGTTATATTAAATTAGTTATATATAATTATAATTATATATAATATATATAAAAAATATATAAATATATATAACATATATTTATATTTTTATTATAATAAATACATTTATTATTTATTTAAATATATTTACCATGATTTTATGCATTTATGAGAACATAAATCGTCATATATTTACTAAATGAAGGAATGAACCATGTATAGTAATATAATATATATGGCCATCATTAGGGAAAATAATTAACATATTCATGAGATGAATATGAATGTCCATTACCCATTAATTGACATATTAATTTGGAAACACACACACACATATATATATATATATAATGTATTTGTAAATATATATATATATATATATTAAAAATTATTTGTATATAATATTATAAACCTATAGTATAATAAATATTTAGTAAATATATAACTAAAACTAATAAAAAAATAATCATAAATTAAACATATACAAAATAAACATGATTTTTTTATTTAATTTATACATATATACATTATTTTTGAATATAATTAAAATAATTTTGTGTAAATTAATAATCTTTAAAATTAAAAACATTTATCATTGCTATTATTTGCAATGATAAAGTCTTCTTTTTATCACAACATTTTGTTAGTGCTGAAAAATGGCAGCCTTTATCAGTACTAAAAAAAGGTATATTTTTCTGTGTTTTTTTTGTGCTGATGAAAGACACCTTTAATTAGAGATGATAAAACCCAAGAGCATACCTTGTCCGCATTTTTTGTTGTGTTTGTCTAGTTTTCGATAGCCAAAATAGTTTTTTCCAACAGTTTATATTTTTGTCCAAGTATTTGGTGGCTAGAATTGTTAATTCAGGTCAGAACAAACAATTCAAAAGGACAAAAAAATTCCTTATTGCTGTGGAAATGTGGAATTTTCAATATCCTATGTTAAAAGGTTGGAAAAAACATCATAGGCTGCCACTAGTAGACAAATCGAAAAAGTAATTTGCAAAAAATAGAATGAATGTGTGGGTTGATTTCAGCAAGTGAAATAAAATATAATAAATAATAATGGGGTTGGTGGCTTCCACTTAGGTTTTTTTATAAATGGTTTTTTTAATTTTTTTATAATAATGGGATAGGCTTCACAGTATTTTTAAAGGTCTCAAGTTGCGTGAACCCCATTCATGCATCCCAGATCCTGCAAAGATGCATAAATGGAGTTCACATGGCATAGGCACGCTGAAAGATGAATGAACCCCATTCAGGCATCCTTTGTGATGTAGCTGAAGAATGCGTGAATGGTGTTCACACATCATACATAAACTTTTGAATTTTTAATTTTTCTCTACTATTTATATTTTAAAAAATTAATTTTTTAAATTTTCTTTTGTTTTGTGCATATATTTATAACAATATTTTTCAGCAGAATTTATTTGTTATTTAATATCCCCTAATACTTCTGTTACAGTAGTATGGCTTCTGATAGAATCCCTTACTAAGGACTCTCTTTTATAATTGGGAAGGCCCTATTAATCATTCCTTATTTTCGATGTGGGATTCCTGTTCTCTCTTTACTCTATATAATGTTCTGCATTTCCGATGTGAGATTTTTTTTCATGTATGTGTCTTGGAAATAATATAAAATAAAAACTATAAGACCAATATAAATAAATCATAAAACATGAATTATTGATATAAGAAATAGATGAAAATAAAATAAATTTATAAAAAATGTTGAGGAATAATAATATATAAGCATTCAAAACCACCAACTTGAATAATAAAAATGTATCATGTGCGTGTATTTGAAAGACTATAAAATACGAACAAAAAGACCAATATTAATGAAACATCAATTATTGATTAAACATAAAATAAATAGTTGAAAATAAAAGGAATTTTGTAAAAAATGATGATGAAAAATAATTTATAAGCATTCAAAACCACCAACATGACACATGAAAACATTTCAAGTACGTGGAAATAAAACCGTATAAAATAAAAAAATTAAGACCAATATAAAAGAAAATTAAAACATGGATTAGATCAATAATAAATAATTAATAATTAATTAGTTAATTAGTAAAATATATTTTGATTATATAATTATTATTTAATTAGTAATATAATTATCACTTATATAATATTTTATTAGTAATGTAATTATTTATTATATAAAAATTAATTAGTAATATAATTATTAATTATATAATAATTTATCTGATAATTACTATGTTAATTATATAATAAATAATTATAATTATTTATTATAATTATAAGTTATTAATTTTTAAAAATTTATTATATAATAATTAATTAACTAATTAGTAATATAATTATTAATTATATAATTATTAATTAGTTTATTAGTAATGTAATTAATAATTATAATTATAAATATTAATTATATAACTATTAATTATATTACTAATTTAATAATTAATTGTTATATTATTAATAATTATAATTATAATTAATAATTATTTTATTAATTAACTAATTAGAAATTATATATTTAGTTTTTTATAATTAAATATTTTATAGCTAATTAAGTAAATAATTATTACATAATTACTAATTACTGATTATAAATTAAAATTATATTACTAATTAACTAATTATTTACTATATAATTAATAATTATATTACTAGTTAACTTATTAATTATTTATTAATTAATAATTATAAATTGAAAATTAATAATTATAAAGAATAATTATAATTAATAATTATATTACTAATTAAATATTTATTCATTATACAATTAATAATTACTAATTTTAATTAGTAACTATGTTACTAGTTGTAATTAATAAGTATAGTACTAATTATAATTAATAATTATATTTTTAATTAGATAATTAATTATTATATAATTAATAATTAATAGGTATAATTAAAAATTTTATTAATAATTAATTTTTTTATGATTAATTCTTATATTAACAAATAACTCATTATTTATTATATAATTTTACTACTAATTAACAAATTATATATTTTATATTAGTAATTAATAATTATATTTCTAATTAACGTATTAATTATTATATAATTAATAATTAATAATTATAATTAATAATGATTTTACTACATAAATAATTATTTATTATATAATTATTAATAATATTACTAATTCACTATTAATTATTATATAATTAATAATTAATAATTAATAATAATAACGAATAATTATAATTACTATTTATATTAGTAAATAATTGTGTATTTATTTTATAATTAATAATTATATTAAAATTAACTAATTAATTATTATATAATAAATAATAAATAATTATAGTTAATAAATATATTACTAAAATACTAATTAATTATTATATATTATATAATTAATAATTAATAATTAATAATTATATTGAAAAATTTATAGTAATAAATATATTAATAATTAAGTAACTAATTATTATATGAGTATTTTAATAATTAACTAATTATTTATTTAATATTTGTAATTAATAATTAATAATTAATAATTATATTAATTATTAACTAATTAATAATTATATTACTAATTAACTGAATAATTATTAAATATTTCTTATCTGTTTAATCATATTTTTAATTTTCATTTATATGGGTATTATTGTATTTATTTTATAGGATTTCAAAACCATATACGTGAAACATTTTTATGTTTCAAGTTGGTGGTTTTTAAAGTATATAAACTATTTTTCATCAACATTTATTTATGTATTTTTTTCAATTATTTTTTATATGTTTGATCCATGTTTTATATTTCATTCATATTGGACATATTGTTATTATTTTACAGCCTTTCCATGACACCTACTTGAAACATTTTTATGTTTCATTTTGGTGGTTTTGAATGCTTATAAATTATTATTTATCAACCTTTTTACAAAATAATTTTTATTTAAACAATGTCACATATGATTAATCCATGTTTTTAGTTTCATTTATATTAGTCTTATAGTTTGTATTTAATGGACTTTTATTGTCATGAAATTGAAACAAAATCCCACATAAAAAATGCAGAATGTTCTGCGCATGAAGGGGAGAACCTCAATCCCAAATTAGTAAGACCGAAAGACTCCCAGGGTAGGATCTCTTATAAAAGATATCCCTGAGTGATGGTTTCTACAAGAATCTCAACTATTGTATTGGATGTACTGCTGGATATTAAATATGAGAAAAATTCTATTGATTATTTTTTATATATATAAATATATATTTATATATATATATAATTAAATTTTAAAAAATATAAATATATACATTCCATATGATGTGTGGATGGGGTTCACACATCCATCATAATGTTTACAAAGGATGTGAGAACCTTTTTCATGCTTCCTGGTTAGGGGAGATGTGTGAACGAGGTTCACGCATCGTTTATCTCGTCAATGCAGGATACGTGAACACCGTTCAGGAACCTCTCTGTGCCAAATATGCGAGAATATGGTTCACACATCCTGAGACCCATTTTTAAAAATATTGGTAAACCTATACCATTTTTAAAATAAAAATTAAAAACCCCATTTATATAAAACACCCTTCCTCTTTATGACACAAAAATAAGAAAAAAATATAATAAAATTTATAGCGGTGGAAAATCCCACCACAACCCTACCGTGACCATAGATCTTATAACAAATTCCCCATCCCCACCACCCTTCAACTTCTCAAACTGTCTGGTGACTCTCCCCTAACCAGTGCCCCAACCCTATCATGTGAATGTCCCTCTTTCTCTCTCCCAAGAATAATGGTGCACCGCCCTGAAGGGTGGAACTGCACCTGCCAATCATGAAGCTACCCTTGGTCGACCACTATAGACTGTCGTGACCTACTAATTCGTCGCTACCTTTTCACAACCATCCACTCCATTTACCCCATTAAGAAAGAGACCACCCTCGCGACAGGACCTCAACAGATATATTTCCTATAACGGCTACTGTCGTCTACCTCGTTGAAATACCCCCTCAACCGTTGTGCATACATGGTCAACCACACACCTCCCACCGAGCCATTATCCACGACAAGTCCCCAAAGAGCCCCTTAATCTAGATAATTCCACACACTGTACCTTCAGGCCCACAAATAGTGGATATGGGTCATCCCAACCTTAGCTTTAGAGATTCGGTATTTTCTTTACCTTCTTGGCCAATATCAACTCATGTAATGTCTATGAGTTTTTTATATGTTTTCTATTTTTTAATGGGAAGATTACTTTTTTAAAAAACAAATTTCTTTAAAAAACTACTTCCAACTTCCCCCCCTGCCACCTCATTTGCCCTGGATTTATGTCATGGAATTGATAGGGAGGGATACTGCCTTCCGCATAAAGATAAATACAAAGGCCGCACCCCTACTGCCTTTGACTGAAATCCCTATAAAAGGGTACTCGCCCCCTTCTCCTCACTTCTAATTCCCCTCATCTATCCACATTCCACATCTTCTCTCTCTGAAAAAAACATTTTCATGAGCAGTTAATCTGGTGGTCAACATAATGTTCCGTTTTTTTGTTAAATTGAATTTAGATGTATTTTTTAATTAAATTAAGGTTATTTATTTATTTAATTTGATTATTTTTAGTTAGTTCTAAAATTTTCATTTATTAAATAGTTTAGTTAGTTATAATTAATTATTTAATGAAATATTTTATTTAGTTATCTTTTGTTATAAATAATAGTTAATATTTTTAATGATTTATTATAAACTAATTCATTAATAATATAGGATTACATATTCTAAAATTTTGGTGGCATAAAGATAATGTGGTTATAAGAGAAATCCAATCCATATTTAGATACCAACAAGTTGATGTGGTTATGCCAAATATGTATCTAGGACTAACAAATATGAAACCGTGTTTCGTGCTTGACTCGGGGTAACCTTGTACATGACATCATGCCTTGCTGCACTGCTGGTTTGACACTCTTGAGGAATATGAATTAAATGATTAGTATTTTCATTCTAAATAACTAAAATACCAATGAAAAGAAAAATCAAAGTAATATATTTATCAATGACAGAATGATAATTATGATTATATAAAATTAAATGGATTTTCCTAAATTCATTAAATAATGAAAGTTATTATTAGTACATGGATTCTTTTTAGATAGTTCTAATGTTGTTATTTTTTAAGTACATTAATTAGTTATATTTAATTTATAAATAATACTTATTATTAGTTAGGATTATTTATAAATTAATTAATTAATAGCATATAATTAAAAAATGAATAAATATAATGATTAGCTAAAAATAATTATCTAATGAATATGATATGATGAATGATTGAATAAGGAATGATTATAGAGTGATTAAAGAATGATTAAATAACGAATAACATATTAATTATTATCTAGTGATTAAACAACGATAACTAAGTAATAAATTGTAATAAAAAGCGTCAATATCATAGAATTGAATAAAATAAAATGTTTCAAATTTTTTGTATCACTAAGATTATATAGTATATAAATAATAGATATTATTAGAAATGATTTATTATAGATTAATATATGAATAACATTGAATTAAAAAATGAATACCTATAAATATTAGCTAATAATAGTTATGATAATATAAAATTAATATGGAAGAATAAACCCATTAAATAACACATGAATTCATTACAACATAAAGGAAATTCCTTGAAATTTTTTAATATAACGTGGTTTGGATGAAAAAAAGAATCACTTCGAATGTTTCGTAAAATCCAGCTTATTTTCACTTCATAGCTTAATAACACCTTCTAAATATATTTACCTAACATTGTAATTTTGAAAATATTTCATCCTTCTAGTAATATCAATTAAATGTTATCAGAATGATGAAGGATTTTCAAAATTCCAAAGTTATGTACATACATTTTGATGCTCTTATTAAGCTTCCAAGTAAAAATAATCTGAATTTTACAACACATCCAATGTGAGTCTCATCTCATCCAATCCATATTCTATGGAAACATTTCATGTTTTTTATGTTTTAAAGAATTCATGTGTTATTTAATGTCTTTGTTCTTCTCCAATAAACATTATATGATCATAATTGTCTTTTTATCAATGAAAGTTAAATTGATTTGATGTTTTCTATTCTTTTCTACATCGGTTTCCAAGACATTTTGTGATTTATACTCTAATAAACATGTATATAATAAAACATTAGTAACATATTTTCCATTATAAGGAGATGTGGTAAAATATCAGAATAATAATTATTAAATGGTCTAACATCAATGTCAATATTAGTTACACTATCAGTGTATTAATCAAAACGTATTTTTGATGTAGAGAATCATGTTAGAATGTGTGTACTACTACAAGAAAGTTATTCAAACTGAGAAATGAGCTACTTATAATACACAACCAATAAAAATGGTTAGTATAGCTAGTTGAGTAACCATAGGTGAACTTCCAGACAGAATTCAAGGTTCCATAATTTTGGGAAGCAATCAAGATTTCAAGTCAATGTGTTATATAAATTTACAATTCTCGGCTATAATAGGGCATCATTAATTTCCATTGGTTGATGATTCATAGTGGTTCTAAGAAATAAATTTATTTTACCAATAGTTAGATAGTACCATTATTGGGTTATATGTTGATGTTTATACTATACAACAACAAAGTCCACTTGGATGATAAAGTAGACATACTTGTGTGGTTAAAGATCCACCGCATAAAATTGAGCCTATTCTAAATGACACAGATGAATACATACAAGATGATCTCCATGATATACAAGATAATCTGAATTCCGATGAGGAATTTTTTAATGATGGAATAGATGATGAAAATTATGCTGATGAGGAGGGTGTATAGGGTGATGGGGAGGAAGTTTGTAGATATGAATTAGATGTACAATATCCTCGACCCAAAATAAATCATCCAAAACTCTTTTCCAATTGGTCGGAGGTAATGGAACATGTTCTAGAATTTGACTACAATGTTCTCACACATAAAACAATGTTTTCCAAACTTATAATGGATATTTTTAATGATCATGAAAAAACCTTTTATGTTTGAAGGGATTTTACAAGTAAGGATGAATTAAAAAATATAGAAAAGAGTGTCACATTCAGAGGAACTATAGTTATATAGATTAGGAATACGGTCATAATAATACCACATATAGTGTAACAAGTATGGGGATTATTAATGATTCTACTTGAGGGTGATTCCAGACACCGCATTGGTGGTTGTAAAATCTCAATTATTAAGGTAGCACATACTTGTGTTCAGCCAAACATGACACAAGAACATACTTCATTGGATGCTGAATTTGTGTTATCAATTGTTGTCGATATGATAAGGACATGGAATGATGTTCTTATTTCCCTCATGAAATATCATATACAAATAAATTTAGTTATAATATTTCTTATAAAAATGAATATATGTAGTTACAAAAAGAAAATTGTGAAGGTCTATCATGATTGGGATTACTCATATTGGTTGTTTTCGCAATTCGTTTCCATTCTAAGACAGAAAAACAAAGTTGTGTTACATATTTATATGAACAAACATGAGTCTCAAGATAATTTACATGATCCATATCATGTTCAATTTCATCAGTTTTTCTTGGTATTCCTCTCATGAATGTCCACATTTCGTTTTAGGAAACCCTTCATACAGATAGATGGAACATTCCTATACAAAAAATAAAATGGTATATTGTTGATTGCAGAAACCCAAGATGGAAACTTCTCACATCTTCTGATTTCCTACACCATTATAGAGAAGGAAAACTACGAATCATGGAGATGTTTTTATAATTATTCAGAAACTATTTCACAAACATTTGGGGTGTATATTTGATATTTGATCGGCATCGGGAAATCAATGAAGAAATTAATGTGGACCCTGGTACACGGAGACCCCCTAATTCACATTATCATCACTACATCAGTCATATTTCTAGCAATGTGCAAAAAACATTCCCTTACATTCTTCTATGGATAGAAACCACGAGGCATTGGACACAATATCTTTTTTGGTTTTTACTAATACCACATAATGATAAAATAAATTTATGTGAAATATAGTCAATTATGTATAGTATATGATCTAGATCAATAGAGGAATGAATAATGATTCGAAATAATAATCAAGTCTAATCCAGAAGTATATTATTATATTATACTGATTAAAAAAGATAAATGAACATTGGAATATGATGAGAGAAATATGTACAAACACATAAACATGATTATTGTGGAGTACATCAATGGGGTCTTCAAGGGGATTCGTATGTTACCTATAACTTCCCTTGTATGGGTGACCGATTATCATTGTGTGAGGTATATTGTTGATAGAAAAAATCTAATCTCTGATAGAATTCACCTTGGGATAAGGTACGAAAGAAACATTCAACATAATATTGAAAATAACATTGATGAAGCTTCTGGTTATCATGTATTCTTATTTTGTGTAGAATACTCTCTATATGATGTTCAATAGCGTTTAGACCGCATCGAAAATAACATCGGTGAAAAACGGTGGTTTTGCAGGAACCAAGGAAATGAAAATATTGAAACATTTAGGCCTTATAGTGTCCATGAAAACACACCATCACTACATGTGACTATGAGAACATATCATGAGATGAATATGTTGATCCATTGTATCAGATGAACCCTATTGATAACTTTTATGTTACACCATGGTTCCCGATTGGGTATTTTCAATATTTTACAATGCCTGAAGGCCCCGTGAATGTGATCCATGACATTAACCGGTTGCATAACCATGGGAGAAGGATGTCCAACATGATGAAAAATGTGATGGAATGGCCTCATGAACAAGGTAAATGTTTGAGATGCACTATATGTCATCAAGAATGTTATATCCATAAATGATTTCATCACATTTCAAGGTCTAGTTCACACTCTCATTCATAATTACCTGTTGTATCTATTGTAATATTATCATATTGTAAATTATATTGTGTTATTTAATGTTTTTATTCATCTCTATTTCACTTTATAGGATCATAATTGTCATGTTATCAATGGTAATTAAACTGATTTAGTGTTTTCTATTCATTTTTACCTGAGTTTCCAAAACATTCTATGAATGATTTTGTAATAACATTTTATATAACGAATCAATATTATAATATTTTAGGGCATAAAAAGACATAAAATTTTAGTAAAATAATTAGTATATGATCATTCATAACTTTTAATATAGTTACACTATCAGAATCTTGATCAAAAAACCATTTTTATGCAGAAAGACATGTTTTTCTGTGTGTACTACTATGGGGATGTTATTAAAACATATTAAGGGTCTTCTTATTGTACAAAACCAACAATAGTTGTCAGTATAACTAGTATTATAGAACTATGTTATGTTTAAGACAAAATTCATGGGAAATGAACTATGACACTAGAGGAATGGTGACAATGATGACAGGGATGAATTAAACCCATTCCATATCTGAGAAGAGGAAGATAGTGAATAAAACAAAGAAGTTGAAGAAGGAAAAGAAGATGAAGAAGAAAAATAAAGCATAAAAGGTGAAGAAGGAGAAAAAGGTGAAGAAATAATCATGAGAGAAAATAATTATAAAACTTACCGTCATTTTGGAAATGATACAGATATTAAAAAACATGCCATTTTCTAATAAACTTTTAGATGATAAAGACAAAATGTTTATATTTATCAATATATAAAACAATATGTTATAAAGAACCCTTTTCTGAGTAATAATATATCTCAAAAACACTTTAGAACTATGATTTGAGAAACATAAAGACATTCCCATTTCTTTTGATAAAATAATGTTCATAAAAATATGTTAATAATCATGTAATATCTTACATTCTACAAGTCATAACATTATGTTTACCAAGAATGATATATTTACATTTTAAACTTATGAAACTTTTAATTTTTTTAAATTTATATATAGTATTAAATACTACTCTCTGAGTATGTGGAGCATATTTCCTAGGTCATGCTATTGGGTGTTGTAGTTCAACAGATCAGCATGCGTCGAGTTCACATTTTTCATCACAAGCATCTTCCACCAACAATTATACCACACCTCTGTCGAGCTAGCATCTATGACATTTTAGTATCTGATTTCACATTTTTGACCATAACCTACTTGATTCCCTCCTTGAGAGGTGGAAACCGGAGACACAAACATTCTACATGCCTAATAGATATATGACCATCACCCTCAAGGATTTTACAGTCCTTCTCAGTCTTCCTATCTAATGGGAGGCTGTTATTGGACACACCCATGCATAATTGCCTAACCTTATTCAGAGATTTCTAGAAATCGACATTTTTGTCGACCCTAGGACTACAAATCAAGGGTCAATGTATATTCCCTCACTTGAGATGCTCATTCAACATGTATTCAATGATGTTGATGAGCACACTATCATGAATCATTCTCATGCATATATATTATGGATTATTGGAGGGACCCTGTTTCTAGCCCTAATAGAGGACATTGATTGGGAAGGTATGTGTAACTGGGGATATTCCTTCTTGGATTATACATACATGGAATTATGCATGGCATGTCTTGCAGACCACAATGATCTCAAGGGATGCGTCATCCTTCTTTAGATGTCAGCTTGAGAGAAAATCCCGAAAAGAGAAAATTTATATGTATATTTGGATCCAAAAATGAGGATTTTGTAATTTTATTAAATGTTAATACCCTTATATTTCATTGTTTTATTAAAAAAAATTAGGCCAATTTGGATTACAGAATTAAAATGTGCCAAATTTTTAAAAGTTCTTAATTTTGGATTTTTGATAGATTTTTACCACAAGGGTATTTTGGTCATTAATTTTAAAATAAAATTTCAAATTGCGTAATAATTTAGTAATCCATATTTTATTTCCTTAAATTTTTTCTTATGTACTAGGGGATGATTTTCCATATATAGTCTTTAAAAATAAATGAATTTGATGATTTATCAAGGAGGAAAATGTGGGCCCACCACCGCAACGAAACCACTTCTCAACCTACACATCATAAATGATGATTGTTACACCTGAGATATAACTAGAAAACATATGAGTGCCTATAAAAATTAATTTTAAGTCTTTTGATGTCATTAGGGGTGCTATTCGTTTTTATACAATTAGAGGAATATTCCTAGGACCGTCATCTGGAAAATTAAACCACTTATGAAAAACTCAAAACACATACATCTGGGGGACAAATGATCTGAATTATAGAGGGTTAATGTAAAAAACCTTTATGAAAAACATTAATGAAGGGGTACACACGTGATTATGCCACTTAATGCGTCAACAATGAGACAACATTCGAAGGAAATAAATCTGCCTATCAAAGAAGCGGATCTCCTAACTCACAACTCATTCCTTCATATCCAATTCCATCTGAGGGAATGAATCGAAGTGGAGGAGAAATTAATCCTCATTTTTCTTCATATATAATTATTTATTTCATGTTAACATATTATTTTAATTCAATGTCCCCATCATTCATGGAGTGGTAGAATCCTTAGTGATTGGGGGAAAGGAAGGGGTCCCATTTTGTGATGTTTGAGATTCTAAAATTTTCTTCTAGGTAATTATTTAATTTTTAATGAATTTTTTTATTTTTATTTATTTATTAATTAAAATTAAATACTATTTTATAATGATTTATTCTTAAATATTAATTTGATTTGATTTTAATGTTATTCTACCATTTCTTGATATATTCATTTTTTACAGTGATTTGTTAATATATGAAGAAAATATACTATGGGAGTGATTTTGTGACGGCTAAGAACATGAATAAATTAAGATAGATTAATTTAATTATTTTGGGAAAATCAACACTGGATTTGGTATTTTCTGAGTAATTAATATTCATCCATTATAATTTATACACCTAGAAAAATAATTAAATCAAAGGTGAAATAAAGTATCAATTTTTATTCAATTCATTTGATAATTTTTTTCTAAAACCAGAAATATTTTAGTAAAAACTATGATGACATCAAAAATGGGAAGAACCAAACTTAATCCAATCACTTCTCTCTCTTATTAAATTTACAAGCATTCATTATAAAACCTCTAGCTTTATAAACAATTCTAACTTGCCATTTCTAAAGGGACACCAATATTAAAACAGTACTCATTGGGGAACTAAAATCTTGTTACGATACATAATACAACATTAGGGGGATTTAATTTTTTTTCCACACATAAACGAAATAGTGTGTTATAACTAGTGTCGCTATCAGGGTGATAGTGTAAATCTACATGACCGGGACCTCTAATGAAGAACTACTTGATTTCAAACATGATATAGAAATAACATAGTTTTCTAGGATTAGGAATCTCAATCTTGAAATCAATTTTGACTAAATATATTTAGAAGGTTCATGTTTACAATCATAACCACCAATAATTGAAGAAACCCCATGATAAACCTTGAGTGACCTATGTTCCCTGCAATTCTCTATCATGAAAAATTATTTAAACATTCCTAAACAACCATATGACTTTGAGTTGTGAGTAATCATGATCCTCATTTTGCCAAAATTTCCTGGATTTGCCATTGAGGATCCCAATAAAAACATTCAAGAATTTCTCAATGTGTGTTCACACATTATACCTATAGGAATTTCATTGGAGAAAGTGAAGTTGAAGGTATTACTTTATTCACTTGAGGGAGCAGCTAAGGAGTTTCTTTATACCTTACAACCCGAAGATATACATGAATCAGATGTTCTCCATCAATGTTTCATGAAAATTTTCTTCCTAGCCTCCCAGAGCACAACAATCCAGAAAGATATATACAATATTCAACAAGATATCATGGAGTCTCTTTATGAGTATTGGGAACTAACCATGAAGAATTGTGAAAGCTTCCCACACAAAGAAATTAAGGATCTCCACTTAATGAACTTTTTATAACAAGGACTACTGACATCGATAATAGAATTTTAGATTCATTATCTGAAAGAGATTTTATTAAAAAATGACCTTCAAAATCCCATAGCCTAATTGACAAGATCCCCCAGACATGACAACAATTTTGGACAATAAGAAATAGTACAACAAGGATATATGAGGTAAGAACATATGAATCATCACCTCTTCTTACAACAAGAAATCAAGAAGTCACAAGCATTGTGAGGAAAGTGACCCTCAAGTAGGTGAATTAGAAACCATGTCCACCTCAGGTATGTGGGTTATGTTCATCACCAAATCATTACCCTGATCAATGTGCTGAGATATAGTATTTAGAATGTTGTGCAGTGACATTCCTGCAATGAAAATTGCCAAAAAATCAATAATGGAGATGAGTTCAAACCCAGCCAGTATATCGAGGACAACAAAACCATGCCAGGACAACATTTTAACAAAATTATCATAACCGGACACCATACAAGCAGCCCTTCCAACCACAACAAACATTTCAACTTGTAACATTCCAATAAATGAATTTCAAATAGCCTCCACCATGTTTTGAGAAGATCCACCAAGAAAAATAGATTGAAGAGATGAAGAATACAGTGAAAAAATTGGAAATCAATTTTCATAGCCTTATGGATATTATGACTATGAATCTAGCTAAAATACCAACCCAAACTATCCCAAATCCAAAAGGTAATGTTATTGAAACCACGACTCAAAGTGGAAAGGACTTTTCATCACTATATACATGTAAGTTAAACAATTCCAAACAAAAAACTAAATTGATAAATCATCCACCCCAAGAATAAGACAATAAAAACATGTAAATAGGCATCAATGGGAGAAATGAGGAAACAAGGTACCATTACCTTCTACACTGACTTGATCATCAAAGGATGAAGAAGAACAAATTCAAATTGTGATCGATGAAACCATATAAAAAGTGGAAATCAACATTCCCTTACTAGAGGATATCCACCAAATACCCAAATATGAAATGTTTTTAAGGAAATGTGCACAGAGAAAAAGAATCATTATGAGGAATAAAAAATCAATTTCGGAAAGAGTGTCTCAATCGTTTCCACATCAAATTTACCTAGAAAATGTCATGTTCTACGGACATTATCTATTCCCTTCACAATAGGTTCTTTAGATATTTCGGATGCCTTGTGTGACCTTGGTGAATCCATAAACAAAATGTCTAATTATTTATTCCCATATTTGAAAATAGTTTAACTGAAGAGAACAAGAGTAGTTATCCAGCATGCAAATGGATCCACTTTTATACAATTGGAATTGTGGAATATGTGATAGTAATAGTTAGAGAACTCATTTTTAAGAAGACTTTTACGTACTCACCACATAGGAGGAAACTTCACCAAAACGTTGATCCATTATTTTGTGAATACCATTTCTAAAAACTGAAAAAAAAACAATCATACCTGTACAAGATGGAACCAGGAAAATGGAACTTGGAATCATCAAGGTCAACTTCAGTTTCCCTGACTAAAAAAGAAACCCATCAAACAACTAAAAATATTTGCAATCTCTCATGAAGAAGGTAATGATACCACTGAAGATATAGGTATTATTTGAGATTTTTTGCCTATATGAGACAAAAACATGGATTTGGAGGTTTTGGGAAAGAGAGAAAACAACAGTTACATGAGATAGAATAAATCAAAAGAGAAACATTTGGATATTCAAGGATTTACAAATGAAGAACACGAATATAACTTGATAAACTGATCAAACCAAAGGCCTTTCAATATGGAGACCAAATTATACTCTACTATTCCTAATTGAAGCTAATTAATGTCAAGAAAAAATGAAGCAACCATTCAATATAAATTGTAAATGGATGATGATGTTCAACAGAAGTTTACCTCAGGAATAATTGGAGGTGTTTAATCTTCTCTAACTCAATTACTAATTTCTTCTCGTTATGTATGGTTGAGACAATGACATTAAACAAAGGCACTTCTGGGAGGAAACCAAATATTCACTATTTTAGTATGATTTAAGACTCATTTACCTCGTACATCACCAATTTGAGCTATAATGTAATTGTTCTTACACTGGTATGAGAGGTTTTTTTTTTCAAGAACCATCCTTGAAGGAAACAACATGGAAGAGCCAAGAAGAGTAAGAATAGGTCCAAAATATTTATATCCAATGAGAGTTCAATTTTTTTGATTATAATTTAAATTCCCTTCATTTTTCATAAAAATAATGTTTTAATCATTAAATATGAAATTGAATTCCAACACTAGAATTCATGTTTTACTCAACTTTTCTAGGGAACATGAGATTCAAAGGAATTCTATGATTCCATGTTTTAGATTTAAATTTTGATATGATCGAATGATTGAATTGGAATATTGAATTTTTAAATTGATGCATGGAAATTGAAATAATGAATCATGATTTAAGGTAACAAATTGATTTACAAAATTTTCCAACCATTTATCATGCTTTAAATTTATGAAAATTATGTTAATTGATTTGTTATTATTAATAATTTTTTTAGGGATAGTATAATATCATATATCTAATTCCCAAGGAGGTTTCTAGACTAAGTACATTCTATTTTTCTTGAGCATATTTCTAGGGATACGATTAGACATATAACTAACCAGGACTTGTATTGAAGCTTTTCAAAGCTAAGAATATGCACAAACACATTTAAAATGATTTAGGTGTCCCTTAAAAGACACATTTCGTTAAAATAACACCTTTAACTCAATCCATTTTGTATCCCATTGACTCTGTAAATGAAATTTATAGGGATGATCTATGATTCATACCATTTTTGTCCATTCCTACCCACCTATTAGTATTTACATTATATATTAATGGAGAAGTGTGGGGGAAAATGGAATCATGGTGGATGGGATGATATACATTACATTTAAGATGTTTAAGGGTATTATTTTAGGAATTGGAAAAGTATGTGGAATCATTCATTATATTATATTGTTTTCCCCGCTTGAAATAAAAAAATGATAAAAATGATAAAAAGATCCAAAAAATAGAAAAATGGGTTGTGATTTGGGAGAAGAAAAAATCACCATTTTCCGAACTGATGATCTTCTGATTGTATGTGGTTAGGTGATATGTTGGAGGTTTTATCTAATCATAACATTTGGAAAACTTAAAAAATTAAAAGGCTAAAAAGTATTCAATAGGGTGCACAAATCATTCGTTATTACTAATCTGGTCATGACCTTACTTTAGTTTTGGAGAAGTTGGTGTTACTACATTGAAGGGGATATTTTCATTAAACATTTTGAAATCATGCATTATAGATTTGAGATAATAATATTCCTTGAGACTTTATTTTTAAAGAATCCAATCCCACCAACTGAAAGCCTCAGAGTCATTTGAACCTTTATTGAATGTCCTCATGATTTTATGTGTCCTTTGTATTTACAATGTGTAGAGAGTAGTTTATTTACAATAATATAGATAAGGATAATGTTGTCATTATATGAGAATAACGCTAATTGAATTGTATCACAAGTTTTGGGAGAACAGAATAAAAATTGAGGTAAATAATTACTTGGTGCATTTAATAATAATTAATTAAAGATCTTGAATGAATGAAAGGATATGTTCCATCATTTTTCAATGGGGAAAAGTAACATTTTTGAATTATTTTCTTCTTTAAAAAATGGTAAATTAAATTCATATTTTATTTGAATTTTTGAAAGTTTGATTTAAATTTTTTTTATTATTGATTTTATAGCCTTACAATTTGAATATTGGAAACATTGGGGTCCTCTGATTTCCATGTTGAGATTTTATGCCTGAGGAGAATCATGGTATATGTGTGGGGGTAATCGATAGTGCATATTTATATCCATATTTTGAATCAAATAATGAGTAATTATTAATTATTTTAAAATTTAAAACCATTCTATTTATTGTTTTATTAAAATATTTGTAAATTTGGATTATAAAATGAAAACGAAAAAAGTGGATAATAGTGCTTGATTTGGGATTTTTTAGTGTTTTTTACCCCAAGGTTAATGTGGTCATTAATTTAAAAATATAATTTCAAATTGAGTGATTATTTTTTTTAAATCCTTATTTTATTTTCCTCATAATTTTCTTCTATGAAGGAGGATGATTCTTCTAGATATAGGATTTAAAATATCAAATAATTTGAATATGTTTTCGGACGGACAGTGTAGACCCCACAACTGTAATGGAACCACATCACAGCATACAAAACTTCAATGATGATTATTCTACCTAGGATAGAAACAAGACACATAAGAGCGGCTCTAATAAGAATTTCAGATTGGTTTGAAGTCATTAAGGGATCCATTGGATGTTATACAATTGCAAGAAGCTTTCTGGAACCTTCATCTATAAAATAAAACTATAAATTAAAAATATCATAACTCGTACATTCGGTCTCCATTTGAGATGAAAATTTGAGGGTTAACTTCCAAAACTTTTATGATCATGTCGAATGCCAGGGAACACATGTGAATCAGTCAATTAATGGTTCAAAAAGGCGACAACATTTAGAGGATAGAAATCTTCCTCTAAAAGGATAGGAGCTCCAACCACTCAACTCATTTCTTCACATCCCATTCCATATGGTGGAAAGCATCCAAGAGGAGGATAGCGTCCTCCTCCTTGATCTTCATTCATAATTATTTCTTCTATGATTAATTTTTATTTGAATTAGATGACACCAATATGCATGTAGAGGTAGAATCCTTAGTGATTGGGGGAATGGAAAGGGGATCCCATTTAGTGATTTTTTGAGTTTCTAAAATTTTATTCAATGGAATTTGTTACTTTTAAATGAATGGTTTTAAATTTATTTTATTTTAGAATTTAAATTATTTAATATTATATTTATATTTATTTATAAATATTAATATTATTTGATTTAAATATTATTAAACGCTTACTTGATATATTCATTTTTACACCATAGGTTAATCAATGAAGAAAATAAACTAAGGGATTGATTTGGTGATTGCTAAAAAATGTGGAGAAACTAATATAGATTAATTTAATTATTTAAGGAAAATCAAAACCATATTTTGCATTACTTGAGTAGTTAGTATTAGTACATTCATATTTCCACATGTTGATAATTAATTAAATCAAAGGTGAAATGATGAAACAATTTTTATTAAATTCATTTAATATTTTTTTTAAAACCCAGGGATTCATATATTCTTAAAATCTATGAAGACATCACAAATGGGATAACCCAAACTAAATCCAATCACTTCTCCCTCATATGAAATTCACATGACTTCTTAAGAAAACCTCTTTCTTTCATAAAACCATAAATATTGTTATTTTTAAAGTGTCACCAAGATTAAAACACTATTCATTGGAGAATGATATTATGGTTACCATTCATACTACACCCTTAGAGGGATTTAATTGTTTTTTCCACACTTCACGATAAGCCTATGTCAATCCCTATAGTCTTCCCATATCCTTCTAGAGTTCTGGTGCCAATAGAGGTGATTCATGATACTCCACGTGGATACATGTATAATCACTTTTCTCTGTTTGTTTTTTATGCTAGTAGAAATTTTGGAATTTAATTATTTTTTATTTATCACTTTCGATGCTGTAATTTTTAGGTGGATTTAGAAACCCAACTTTGACATTATTCGAGCACACCATTTGGGTGCATACCATCTCATGTCAGACACTCTTCTACATGACCAGGTATGTATATACAATATATCATTGAATAAAAAAGTTAATAATATCACCAATTTTGTTTTTTAGTAAGGATCATTTTTTAGAAATCTGACATGTCATTTCCGATTGAATGGATTCCATATTGGGCTGTATTGGATATGTTTATAGCATATTACAATGTTGGACATCATGATGCTAAAGGTGTATTTCCACTCATCTACTTTAATATTATTGAGTGAAACCACCCTGATAGAGTCAAGGGAAAGTTTTTTCATGTTCATACCATTCCATTATAGTAACTATATGCACGAAAGGATCAGGAGTCGAAGATGACAGGGAGTCAGGATGAGGACTCGTGTTGATGGTATGCCAACTTTATCGACCTCTGGGGAAGATGAGAATAGAATGGTATTTAGTGTATACATACATTACAATTCCATCATTTAGAGAAGTTATATTTTGAGAGATGTTATAGACTAAAGTAAAAATAATATCTCACCCCACATGGAAAAGTGCTTCATGATATTTACGTCAATAAATTGTGAGTCTTTTTTTTATTAAACACATTTCTAATTAATTTTGAATCTATTTCTATTGTTTCCATTCATAAAAGCTTATTTACACGACTAATACTGAGGAGGAGTTGGTCACTAGCTTGGAATTGATCCATCCACGTCAATGGCACTAAGGCTAGCATATGAGTCAATTCATGAGATCATATTTGTTCAGCCGCCCCAAATAGTGGTGGATCCAGCTCAGAATCCTCCTCAAGTATGTGCTGATGGTTAGGATCAACGGTGAAGACGAGATAGTACACATCGTTCTATATGTGAGTCATCACCTATTACACATGTATAGGCAAACCCTCCAGCATTCCAGCCTCAGCTAATTGTGGATATGCATCAAGAGTCATGAGTTCTATCATTCTTGAAATGATATCAGTAGTTCTCTCTGGCTTGGTTTCCTGATCTGTCATAGGATTGGAGTCTAAATCCATCATAGGCTTTGTTCCCCACAGTGATGTTGGTAGGTCCTTCAACTAATCTAGTTGGAGAAAGATCAAGAGCACAATACGACATTCATTCGACACCTCCTCCCACTGACACACAAGTGGAGCATGCAGTAGTCGACATTCTAGTGCCTGAGGATCAGACCTCTCCAGTTCTTGAGACTCCACCCATCATCGAGCACAATGATCTCAATACGAGCATTCCATTCACTTAATACCATATGGGACATAATCTTATCCACAAGGACATTGATTTTACTTGTTCATATTTATGTTTTATGTCTATTTAAATGAATATATTGTTATCACTAAAAATAAATTTTACATGTATGTCCAGGGTCTAATTTTTCATTAATATTTTTTCACGGGTTTATATTTTAAAATATTTCAATGTCGACTACCTAAACAATAGAAAAATTTATTAAAATTCATGTAGGTAATTTTAAATGAATATAAAATATACACAACAAAACATTATAAATATAATTTAAACATATCCTAAACATCAAAAATAGTTAAAAATAAAATGAATTACATAAATATAATAAATAATTTCTATTAAAATATTTTTTACTGACCAAGATCTCATATACATAATTTTACATCATATTTATCATAAATATATATATAATACTCAATTAAATCAAGAGGTCTTACATCATTGGGATATGGGTACATTATAAAAACAATAAAATAGTCTTTTATTCCCATCTCCATACTTTCTCTAAGACCTCACCTTACTCTTAATACAAGTAATATCTTAGAGACATATAATTGAAACTAAAATTGAATGATTATAAGACATCCCATAATAAAATAAAATAAGATTCAAATATCACAAGAGCATGGTAAACATAATAGAGCATAAAGTGTGGCACAAACATAAGACATGTCATCAAAATTTATATATTTATAAAGTATATTAGTATTATAGTTATCTACTAATGAGTAAATTACCATTTAACAAAAAAAATGAAAAATAATACCCTAAATAAGTTATTTATAACAATATACATATAGAAACTAATATAAAAACCTATATATTAATAAATATAAAAAACATGAATAATATTTTTCTCTTAAAGGTGGTAGCGGCCCTACCGCTTTTAATAAAAGTTTTAAAAAATATTAACCTACTCATTTTTAATTTTTTATCAGAAAACATATAAAAAACTATTTAATGTCCCATTATCTATATTAAATATTTTTAGTGAAACATGGGTCTAGTAATAAAGGAATATATATATATATATATATCAAAATTAAATTAATTTTTTTTTCGTAAAAAAAATTAAAATCGATATTTTTTGAAATTTTATAGATGAATAAAAATAAAAATGAATTATTTTAATTATTTTTAATCCATCAATATAAATTTAGTAAAAATTAGTTTTTATAAACTATTAAATTTTGTACCGTCGGATCATGACAATAGACTGAACAATGTATGTCTGAAGGTTTGTTTATTTAATTATTTATTTCAATTTCATGAAATTTGTGTAATTAATCAATTAATTTGACGATCTATACATAGAATTACCCATTTTATATATACATGGGAATACGTATGGTGCCCCAATACATTTAAACATATTATTGAATGATTTTCAAAATAAAAATACTTTATTAAAATCAAATATCATAATGACCTCATTTATTTAGAACAATTGGTTAATAAAACATCAAATCTTTACAAAAAAATAAAACTTTTTATTTTATTCCCCGCAAAGAGATCCAAAATAAAATCAAGATTCTAAACTGCATGGGATAACTAAGAGAATATATAGAAAAAATGTGTGATCTAAAAATTCAAGTAAGGGAATACACATGATACAGAAAAATAACATGCGAGTTAAAATAATAACATGATATCATAAAGCGCATTCTCATGCTTAATTTCAAGAGAAAATAACATAGAGAAAATTATATCAATAGATGCTAGAATTATAGGAAATGTAACAGAAACAAAAAATTGACATAATAATGATTCTAGGATAACTACCTAGACAAAATCGCATGGGAGACAGTGTCTCGTAATGGATTAGGTTTACACCCTAATTTCATACATTACATATCATGAGAATAATGCTTTACCCATTGCATTGGACCGTTATCTAGGAGAACCTATCATAACGTTTTCATGATCTATTTGTGCCACATAAATAAAATCAATCATGTTTCATAACATAAATGTTACCCATCGAAAAAAATTAGGTTTCATAATATTGATTCATATCATATTCAATTGAAATTTCATAATTAAGGCTTTAGAGAAATGATTATATGGTATGTATTACCCCACAAATGGAAGATAGAATAAAATAGGTATATATGTGTGAGATATATATACATAATTTATAATCAATAAATAACATTAAAGGTCTTTGTCCTTGATGAAAATATTTATTAAAAAATTTAAATAATTCTTGAGTAAAGAATCCTTTTCACATTGTGTAATGTCAAACGATGTCATTATAGATAGAAACTGATTTTAAAAGATCACATTAATCATTTAATGTGAAAATCAACGATTCTATTTTGAAATCACATATTTTAAATCAACAAAATAATCAAATAACTTATTATAAATCTAGGATTTGGATGAAAAATAATATTCAACCGAAGAGAGAAATGAAATACAGTTTTCTTAAAAATATTTTCTCAGACATTTTAATTACTAATGAGATAGAAAAAATATGATTATTTTATGACAATTTATTAACCAAATGATAATAAAATATAAGGGTTTTATTATTTAATAATTAAATAATTACTTGTAATATAAATTCAATCATAACCAATCGATATTAAATTATGTTAGAAACATAAATCATTACTAGTTCCTTAACATTTTAATAAAAACATCATATGAATGAAATAGATAAATTATAACATATAATATAATACTTAGGAATTATTTATGATATATAGTGTAGATGGGTCATATATACACATTTTGATAGAGTTTGGAGCATTAAATAACTTGTTTCTGGAGATGGAAATTTTTATATAAAACCTTTAAAAAGTTCATTTCATTGATGTTAGAGAAACAATAGAATTCATTATTTATAAGAAATGTAAATACACAAAAATAAAAGTGGAAATAAATTCATAAAAAATAAATGGTCTATTAACACATACCCATTGAATAATATAATCAATGATGTAGACATATAACCTAATGAATGTAAATTCCATCAAGACACCCCTTTCCCTGCAGGTCCCTCTAGTTTAAGACACTTTATTATCATGTATTTTTTTAATAAAAATTATTTTTAAAAAAAATATCAGATTATTGTCTATAATATCATATATGATCATTTTATAACATCTTATAACCCATCTGTTAATAACCATACATTATCTCTATTGTTTCGGGTGATAATTGTCAAGTTTTCTCCTGCACATTTCATCATGAATGTTCTAGATATTGAAAAAAGTATATAGATCCACCATCTCCATAATGATATTAATGTTATAAATGACATTGTACCATTATATATATCATTATAATCATTATTAAATTTTAATCATAGATAATGAATCTCCTAGCATCAAGGAGATGGTATGCCTTATGTATGCCGAGCGATGTTATCATTTCATTAACCAGTAAAAAGGTAAGAAATGGGATCATATGTTAATTTAATATAATAATTATATTGCCATATATATCACATATAATCATTTAATTTTTCAATTTTTTACATTCAAGGTAAATCGTTATTGAATATCAATTTACATCACTTTGTGGGGTGATAGTTCATCGTATACATGAGAAGAATTATCATTTATTCAATAGATGATAATATAAGAAATTATAAGGAACATTTATCTTCCATAATGATTAATATTTCATTAATTTCATATATAGACATCAAAATATTTTTTATTTCCTTCCATGTAATGAAATAGTTAGAAACAGATATCATCGTTTTGCGAGGCAATAATCCAATATACACATGAGTGAAGTTAACAAATTCTGTATAAAATGGAAAAAGTTATATGTGATATTATAGTTATATATTTTAATTATATCAAATATATCATATATGAACATTAAATAAATTAATAAATATATCCGTGGGAAGTGGGGATTGAATAACAATTTCTTCAGTTTGTGAGGTGGTAATCCTCTATACACACGATCAACAGATTAATTTTCACTTTTTAGATAGAAGGATATGGTTTTAGTTTATTCCCAAAAAAATCATAGTATATGGAATATAATTTGGTTATTATATAATAATGTTTTAATAATATTTTAAAGATATAGGGGATGAAATAAAATAAATTCTCATATAAGGATGTATCATTTTCTTCAGAAACCATCTTTTAGTTTTCAAAAAAATATCTACGTTGTAATTATGACCAAACATGTGTTTATAGGATGACTTTAGTGTATTATGTAATTTAGTAGGGAATTTATTGGATGAATCAATTGGTTTTTTAGGTGATTTTGGGATATGATAGTGGGTGTATTTTTTATGAATGCGGGTGAGGACACATTTGGAATATTTTGAAAATAAAGAATTTCACTCACATTTTTCTCCTTCCAAAAGGCTCTAAAATATAAATTTTTATAACATTATAATATATAAATATGAAATTCAACCATAAAATTAAGATTATATAGGTTTTGGGCCATTTTTAACCCTTAACTTTTAACTTTAACACCAATGTAAACCCCTTTAAACCATAACTGCGGTAAATAATTTTTACTATTTTCACTATTAATTTTGATAAAAATTAATATGAACTTATTAGATAGTATAAATAATTATAATTCACAATATTTAATCTTTTTTACCTCAACGAATCTATATATTTACTTTAATTGGGGATTCAGAATTCTATGTGTGACCATCCCAATCAATGATGTGGAATGTCATACCTGTCATATGAACAATATTCCCAAGGAGACATAGCTCGACACACAAGTTTCCTCAGTCTAAGTATCCATCCAAGATTCAGAACTCCATGTCTAACCATCCCATACAATGATATGGAACTCCATTTCCATACCCAAGGAGTTAGCACCATCAAACCATCTTCTGAAAACAATGGTGCACCAAGTCACCTAGAACTTCAGTCTAGCTCACCCAAAATCGGGGAGTGGAGCATTAGAATAATACCCCAAAACCATGAATGAGTTGAGTTAGCCTAGAATTATAGAAATAAGTCATTCACATGTATTTTGGTCTTTATCACTTAATTTATTTGAAATCAGATGCCCTTATTTTTTTATTTTTTTACCAAGCTCCCAATAAGTGATTAAAACCAAATATAACACCAAAAGACCCAACCCCATTTTCAGACATTCATAAAAAAACATTTAATTTTTTTATAGTATTAACCAAACACATAATATTATTAAAACATTTAAAAATGAACCTTAATAAGGATGTTTCCCATTTAATATTAAAATATGGTATAAGGTCATCCATTACATTCAATGCATTTTGAAAAACCAACCATTGATTTTTCACAAGGGGTAAACCACACAAAAAAGTCAGCGCATAATTTGAAATATGATATTCACCCCCTTAAAAACACACTAATGAAAAAACATCATTTTTGAAACATTTACAACATTGAAAATGTCATTTTACTTCATACAAAACCATTAAAAGATCAGAATATAAAACACATCATTTAATAAAATTGAAAAACTCTCTTAAGAATTTCACAAAATCTAGAATATAAAAAATTAAATTATAACTTTAACCATTACCAATAAAAATTTTCAATTACAACACATTGACTTTCATAGTTACCATATATTTTTATTTACTAATTCATTCCTCTTTTTTAACGGTTTTTCCATACCCCATGGGTAGCCCTAGGTCCAATGCTAAATCATCCACAGATCAATTAAGATCTTTACAGTGTCTCTCACATGGAATTCATTCTCAAATTACATTACCTAATCAAATACATGTAAACATATAAATTTAACTAATTGGAAGAAGGACATATACATATAAGAAATCATGAAATTGGAAAAAATCATAGGTACCCATAGATCATTTTCGGTGACAACCACTCATCTAACATCTTCCCTTGGTTCAAACTAAAATTACCACAAAACACATGGAGAGAAATTAAAGAACCAGGAAAAGAAATAGAATATCATGGGCCAAGGATTTAAATTTTTTTCATCTTTGGTTAGAAAAAACATACAATCATAGACATATGAGCCCAATTACAGTCTGATGACCTCTAGTAAATTAAACAGAGTATAAAAAATTAAAACAAAAACACACCTCTTCTGATATGAATCCATACCTGACATATTTCTATCACCATTTATTTCTACGTGAAGGATCCAAATAAGGATCTCAATATATTTTTCACACCTGCTTTAATAATCCTCTAAAGCATCGATCTCCAAATTCTAGGTGCTAGTCTGGAGATCTGAGGATGACTTTGACACCTCCACAGTCACTACATCACTGTGTTTGTGATTCATGAGGATGAAAAATATCAGATAGCTTAGATACAAATCTCCTCTATATAGAAAATGAGAGAAGAGAGAGAGACTCCATTAAATTCTCTATAAACAGTCATTCTTCCAAATCCTCTCTTCTTAATTTATATTGTATTCTCATAATACCCATTAGGGTTCCTTGGCCCATGTTTATTTAAAAATCTTCAATAAAAATAATTATATTGAACTAATATATTTCATAATATTATTTTCTATTTTATATCACACTTGTAATATATATAAAATATATTACATAATAATCATGAGTAATTTCACATAACTCATAATTCTTATTTAATATTAATCATATGGAAAATATTAAAATAATAATAATTCTATTAATATTATTCCACATATTTACTTTTAATTTAAATAATTTTAAAATTAAAATTCAACCCAATTGTTCTTTACATGAATAATAATATATTTATTTTTTCTTCAGTGATCAATGACTTGGACAACACTCAGAACCCTTGGGGGAGTCAATCATATCCAATATTCTTATTCAATAGAATATGGGATATTTTTGAATATGATACTTTTTTAACCCTATTGAAATGTATCTCTATAGAAGTGAATAACATTCACTTACCAAGAGAGGAGTCCCATAACCCATCGAGGAACCTAAAGAGAAAAGGATAGTCATATAAATGAAAACCAACCTATAATCATGTACTGTGTAATATAATTTGTTTTTCTTTAAATATATCATAATGAAGGACACACACTTGTGTCATCATCCATTATTTATTTATTATTTGTTAATCTTACTAGTCTAATTTACCATTTGACCACCTTGTTTAAGGATTCATGAAGGTACTACCATCCTAATCAACCAGGCCGAATTTATAACATCCTCATCCCAAAAGAGAAAAATCATATCTTCACCATTAAACTAATTCCATTTCACCAACGATAGATCCAACACAAGCTACCTCTCCACAATTTTATTAACATATATTTTTTCATACACCAATGTATGTGATTAAATAGTAAATTCTAGTAATGATCTCATGTCAGGAAAAAAATACCCTTGTATATAGATAAGAACAACCAATGACACCCAAAACATGTGGGGTTACTATTGGAAGGTTTTTCCTCATAATCTATCTACATGTTATAACCAATTATGAACTTCGTGAGAAGAACCATCTTTTCTTATGACCCCCCAGAACAAAAAAGTCAAAAAAATAATTGTTACTTGTTTGTATAATGTATCTAGACCATATGAACTCTTTAAATATTAATGACATAGTAACTCGAGGTTGTCATTATTGATTGGGATCTTCGAAAACCTTTTTATACGATAATTAAATTATAGATATTACAATTATATAGAGGACTCTGAAATGTATACACTATAATGTTAATTTACATCATGTATATCTAACTATATAAATGACATTGTAAGGAGTAGTATTTTTCAAGTTTAGTCTTGGGAACTCACTTTTACAACACTCCCACATTAACTATTTCTAACTTGTTAACTAACCTTGTTAGCTATCACATGATAAATATCATTTTCTATTGAGTCAAAACATTAGTTACTATGACATTCACATTCCTACCATTTGACAATTATGCTATGTGTGACCTCACCTCATTGAGTAAACTTTCTCAACATATAGAGACCATAAGTATAAATCTTTTCCCACATTCCAAATTTTACATCTTAGCTAGTACCATTATTAGAATTATCGTTATGATAAAAAATTTCAAGGTGAAATTATAATATCTTGAACAGATAGTTTCATTTAATAACTACTTCATTGTTAAATCAGAAGATGAAACATACTTGGTTCTATAGGTGTGCCTTTGACTAGGTTTTATGATCTACTATCACACAACACATCATCATTACCATGATACTAGGCCAAATTGATCTAATGGAATAATATTTTTCATCCCACCAAATCTAGTATCACATCCTCTCCACATCCTTGGTACATATCATTTGTACTTTCACAAGTACAATTAGAACGTTTAGACTACATCCCATGAAATTCACCCCAATATAACATATATTTTCTTATTAAGAATATTATTGAAATATCATATCTTTTATATATCATGGAATATGTTTTTGATCCATCATTGAAGCGTATATAACTAAAATCGCTACTTAATCTCATCATATTTCATTTCATGTCTACTTGGATAGATTTATTTCATGTGACATTCGTAATAACTATCTGTTGAATTGTTCCATATTATATTTTTGGATACCATTATCAGAATATGTATGACTGAATAAGTCAAAGAAACCATTAGATATATCTCATTAGTTCTTGTTCCCTAAAACAAAGGTTTCTATATTAATTCAATCATTGTATATTTACTTTCATCCCAACCATAATGAATTATATGACCAAATTTTTTCCCATTTGTAGTAAAAAATATTTTATATGGAAAACAATGGCGCTCCCACAAACCACTAGTACACTCATGATGTCGATTCATTACAAATTAATATTCTATGATCTAGTTTCTTACATCAATCCAAGAAATTATTTTAGTAAATTGAAAATTTATTATTATTTTTTGATGTCACCATCCCTTTCTAGTTGCATCATATAAACTCATTTGATTTTTTTTAAATATCTGACTTCCATTTAATGATCATATAAATTAGATATGACAAGTAAAATTCTAATGGATTTAGGCATAATTTGTTGGTATCTCCAATCAATCCATATTGGTAAAACACTTGTACAATCCATGAAGTATTTCACATAAACATCGTCGTATTAAAAATAATAATCACCTTTTCACATTGATATATGGAATCCATTATTTAATTTTAACTAACCTTTTAAATATCATAATATTTCAACATACTAAGTACTTGAAGGATATATTATTCACAATGAATAATTAATCCCCTCCCATGATGAAAATAAAACAATCACTATAGTTATATCCTTCTTACACAGCATGTGTTTGTAGAACATTCTTATTCCATATCTCTTGTAGAACTTATTCCCATGCCAACAAAATGTGGATCTGTAACATTGACTAAACAAAAATCAATCTATATCCCACTATCTCAATTAGAGATGTGCATGCTTATATATAAATATATTATATAACTTTACTATATCTTTTTATCATATAAATTTCGTTAATACCATATGATACATTCATGATAAATACATTTGATGCACAATGTGTTTTTCAAGATTAATGTTTGTTTATATCCTAACAACCTCTTTTCCTATAAACACATGTCCTTATGAAATAATGTATTTCTGTCATACAAGGACTCATATGATATCTAATTGTTATTATAGTTCTGATATGGTTATGGTATATCACTGTTATTTGAAAAGAATACCTTGAAATATAATGGATGTTTTTTCAGGTTTCCACATTAATAGTACTTACATCATGACTCTGATATATAAAATATTCTTTTAGTAATTTTTCCACAATACATTATGTTGATCAATGAAAACATGTAAAAATTATTATTGATCATCCTTATTTATATCAATATTATGAGGTAGATATGGTAATTTTTATTTAGGAATTAATCCATGATATATTATAGTGATTGATATATGCTAGTTCAAGATATTTCTTAGCATGATAGCCCAATGAACCATATATATTTTGACCATGTATATTCTCCACATCACTTTATTATTCATAAATGCCTTACTAGAATCTCTTGAAGTATATTTACCACTAAATTACCCCTATAATAGTTCATTCTCACTATATGAACTGATTCCAAAAACTTTGTGGAATACCATTATTTATAAAATATTCTTTTTCAAAACTGAATTAGTATATATATCAATAATGCCCAGAGTTCTTAGCTCTATAATGCCTAAATACCATACTTGGTATAACCTCGATGGCCACATATAAATTTACTTGATAAAGAATCATCTTTCAATAACAAGGTAAATAAGTATTACATTTTATATTCATCATTGATTTCCTATGATTAATGTACCACAAAACTATTGGTTCAGTATAAGATACCACAAACAACATCCATTTTATGACCTGGAATAACTTCTCCTTGTATCCAAAGGACACATGAGATAATTATTTCAGTTATTCTCAATAATAGTTCATCTTAAATTATTAACATAGAAACTAGATGTTTTTTGTTTCTCATGGATGAATTATGAATCCCCATTTCTCATCCACGTAGAGATTACACATTGTATATTGTAATGTTTCTATACTTACATGGTTACTATATTTTGATTCACATATATAATAAACATGCATTATTTTTTGAAAAATAATTTCAAAAAAACATATAATTGATTAATATACACTGAAGAAGAAGTGAAAAATTTATTATTTAATTCATTTTATTTATTTATCTTGCATAAAAATTATATAATGATATGTGATGAAAATAACCTCTTATTGATCACCACTTTCTTTGATGGATGTTATAGAGGTGCCTTTTAGGCCACTCTTATCATTCATCTAATCACTTTCTATTTTAACATTTTCACCCTAAAAATGTAATATTATTCTCTCTTTTGTGTTCGTATTTAGAAGGATAACCATACAAAAAATGTTAATGAAGTGTTCAATCCATCCTATCCATTTTGTATGTTGTAATGAAACTACATAAATTGGGATAAAATTATATAAAAAAATAGATTCCTTAAATGAGAATGATATATCATTCATATTTACACATAACCAGTGTAATTATCACCCATTCAGATATCACTTCTCTTTCTCTGTGTAAGACACTTTGAGATCATACTAAATGATATATAATCCACTTCCTGATGTAGTTACCACAAATGACATCAGACATTGATGATAACATAATAACAATAATATACTCCCTACATTAGTATGATGTAATAAATTTTACACATTCACATTCATAAGTGTCTTAATAGTTAAAGGGACATCAACACATTGAATTTCCGATATCATAGTATTGTGCTCAAGATCTTATTCAAGACATGGAAATTTGTGCTAGTTAGAGATTCAATTTTTCTATAATTATTTTATTTTAAATATTTGGGTTAATTTCTATTTTGTAAACAAATAAATTATTAAAGATTATACCTTTTATCATGATTACTACATTAGACATTATTGAGTAATTATATCATTAAATTTCTCCCACTATTTTATCGAATTCTAGGGACCCTCTATACTTGAATAGGAATACTCTGTCATTTGATTATTCTTGTGGAAAAGATCCTTGATCATCCACGCATAGGTATACAATCTCTTTTTATGAATCTAGTAAGAGAGTTAAAGGAAGGCATTTAATTGGACAACTGCATTAACATGCAGTTCATTGGCCTGTTGAATTAATTCCCAACATCTAAACTCATAAACATTATTTTTTCAACAGTTTCTCTAAAATTACAAAATCTATATTTTATTACTTATTTGCTGAAATTTTAGTAAGTCTACCCATCAATATCATAAAAATAGTCCAGTAGTAAGAGACCCCCAACACATTGGATAACATGCACCATGGACACCAAATTTCTTTCAATATCAAATGATGGAAGGGGGTTTGGGACTAAATATTTATTTTACGGTTTCATTATTTTCTCTATAAATGTAATTAATTATTATTAGTTTTGTTCAATATATATTGTCACATTTATAAATGAACATTAATATAAAAACAATCATCACTTATTTATTAATTTTATTTTTTATTATTTTATCTATTTTACCACAATTATAATAAATAAATAAATAAATAACTGCATAATGGAAATTAACCCCCCAACTGTTATTGAGAATCTAAAATTGGATGATTTATTTAAACTCTATGGATCAAAAAAGACCTAGGGGTAACATACCTGAGTTTTATCTGGACTCATGATGCATCTCATCCCCATATAGTATGTCCACTTCTCATCTAGATCCCGCAATGTCTTGGAATTGGCTTCATCATATCCCATTAGGGTCCATATTGAACAACATCGTTGTCAAAATTACAATTATCCTCACATGTATAAAAAGGGGAATATGGGGTGAAATGTACAACAGATAAAATGTGACATGATGGCCCATATAATAATCGAACAAAAATTTAATGATGATTCGCGTAACATCATAATTAATTAAAATCAACACATGCAATTAAAAATATTTAATTAATTTAATGTAGATATACACAGGTCAATCAACTTCTCATGAAAACAAATCAGATAAAATTAAAGCTTGTTAAAATTAAATTGAAATAAATTAACGCATGAGGGGTATTAGATAAACTAAATGAATTAAAAATTCACATAATTTGTTTATTTCAGATTTTTTCTTATTTAATATAATTTTAATACAAAAATTAAATTAATTAATTATTTAATTAAATACCAATATTAAAATTATTTTATCCTACATATTAAAATTTATATTTTTAAATTCACAAATTAATATTAAATAAATATAAAATATTTATTAAATTAAATTAATTATTTCAATTAATTTGATTTAACCTGGTCTATAAAACTCAGCACATGGCATGTACGGGTCGGGATGAACCTATGTAGGTTCATTGAAGGCTATGCAATGCCCGTGAAGGGATTTTATAGACTAGACAAGTGTTCCATGACCTATTCTAGGTATCCAAGACCTTCTCTGGCCATTTTCGTGGTGATTAGAGTAAGGTAAAAGCTTCTACTGGGGTACCCTGCAACTGGTTGCCCTATTGTGGTCACGTGATGAAGTAGAGGAGGTTAGTAGTTGAAATGTGGGGCATGATGGCATGGGTTTGGATAGATAGTTGGGAAGGAGGCCTTAAACCATTGTGGTGAACCAAATATAGATAGATCTGGTGTATGGTGTGCTACTGGTGTCGAGGAAAGCCACGGGCTGGTTGTATGGTTGCGGCTCAATGGATCTCTCCAGAAGAGGGTGAGGGTGATGGGAGGTGGAGGTCACATATTTACATGGAGGATGGGTGGTTGTGGGTCTATTGGATACCGATGTAGAGGGTAATTTTACCTAAACTAATCCGTGGGTTTTTTTCTAGTTGAAGATTTACCCAGATCTGGGATGAGTTCCATCCTCCACAGCAAATTAAAATGAGGTGGAACCATGTGACTCGGGCAGTGGATGAGAGGGTCAGGGTTGGGGAAGCTGTCAGATGGCTGTGAGATGAGGGAATTTCCTATGGGAGGCATTGTTGGGTGAAAGGTGGATGATCGTAATAGGGAGATCAGATGGCTCTTGGAAAAGTGTAACACTAGTTCAATATTGGTCGAATCTGCTAGGTTTGTTGTTTCTACCATCAATGGATCTGTTGCGGCCATGATCAATCATCAGTGAAGACATATCCAGTGGCTGATAGGGTGGTCTATTCCCCCTTTTGACATTACCAAAAGTGACATGCCACTTTTTTTAAAACATTTTTTTGTTGTGATAAAAATCCACAGGCTAATGTCGTCCAACCTTCCAATATAGACATATTTCATTTGCTAAAAGATAAAAATAAAAAATTATGTTTTCTTCTACAAATTAGACCACAACAGCTTGCACACACAACCCGTGAACTCACTTTTATGGTGTTTCAAAATTCATTTTGTTTTTATTCAAATAAAATACCAATTATAATAAATTCCATTGTTAAAATTTTAAAATTATTATTTATTATAATTATAATTACCACAAAAGGGGTAATATTTTCATTGATAGGAAACTAGCCAGATAATGGATAGATTTTTGGGATTCAAAAAAACAAAAAACAAACATCTTAAAAATGTTCATAATTTTAATACTCATAAAATGACCACTTATGACCCATAAATTATTTTAATGGCCATAACATGACCATCAGACCATGGATCGAATCGAGGTCAAATTCTTTGGAAGTAAAATTAAATCATTTACTTAATATAAATGAATATTCAATTTTCATTGGATTAGATAATTTACAAGTTCATATTTTATTCCAATTGAAGGTACTAGGAAATGCAGTAGAAGATGGTGGGTCAGGGATATAAGATTTTTCATCATTAGGATGATGAAACTGTTAATTCCAAGTGATATGATCCTTGGTACAGTTTCAAGAATCTCATATAAATGAAAGATACCATAAAAACATTAACTGAAAACCTACCATTTCTAATCTGAAGTCACACTTGACATATTCATGCCACTGGTGATTGCTACATGAATGATCTACAGCAGGATCCCTCTAGATCATCCGCACAATGTACAAAATTTCAATGGAGCATCAATCATTGAATTCAAAGTGCTAGCAAATCGATCTATCGACGTCTTTGATTCCCCAATGATCACATCATCATTTTTCTTATGATGCATGAGGAAGAACTCGATCCGATCTCCAGGATTCAGAGTTCATCATTCTAGAAAATTGTAGAGGAGGGAGAGTCCCTATCTAATTCTCCCAGAATCGTCATCATAACAAATTTTGTGTCCCCAATTTATAGTGGACTCTCAAAATACCAGATATGGTTCACCGACCCCCATTTTTTTAAACATCCAATAATAAATAACTATGAGGAAATTAAATGCATCAAAATATTATTTAATATTTTATCACATACCTGTAATATATATAGAATATATAACATGATAAATCTAAGTAATTTAACTCAACTAGCAGTTCCTACCTAACATTAAATGGTATTAAAATATTAAAATATTATCAAATCAATTAATATTAATCATCTCTTTTACTTAAGTTGTAAATAATATTAATAAAAAATTCACCACAATTATTATTAACTTTAATAACAATTAATTTAGTCATTATTTGGTGATTGATGTATTGGAAAACACTCTATCCCTATGGTGGGTCCCACCATGTCTAATACACCTATTCAATAAAATAGGGTTGACTGTTGATTATTCCATTCTGTATGACCCTATAGGACCTTATATTGATGGTATTGAATAATATTAAAACTCCCATAGTAGAGTCTAGAAACCCATTATGGGCCTGAAAGAGATATGTATAGTTATTGTAATGAAAAACGACCTATAAGAATGTAATGTGAAATATAATCTCATTATCATTAAATATCTCAAAAATAAGGACACACACTTATATCATTTTATATTCTTAATTTATTATTTGTTGATCTAACTAGATGAATTTACCTTCTGACTGCCTTATTCAAGGATTTATGAAGGTACTCCCATCATGATCAACTAGGCCCGAGATATAACATCCTCAACACAGAAGTGAAAAATCCAATATTGGATGTTAAACCTATTTCATACCACAAATTATGCACCCTTCATAAGATACCTCCCCACAATTTCATTATCAGGGTTTATTCCATGAATCAATTCATGTGATCAAATGCAACACACACTGTAATGAAATAATTTTTGGAGACTAATACACTTTTCTATAGATTGGAATAACCAATGAAAACAAAAAACATGTGGTGTTTATATTGGCATTTATATCCTCATGATATCACTACTAAAGATTACAAAGTGTAGAATTCATGAGAAATATTATTAATGCTTATGATCCCCCAACACCTGATAGTATAAAATAAACTTTTTCCAATCAATATGATGTATTTAGACCATATGACCTTTGTTTAAGATATATTTCCAATTATCATGAGTTTCTCATTATAGAATTATATCTTCTATAACCTTTTGATATGAAAATGAATTTGTAGAGATTACCATGATATAATAGATATTGAAATTGCAATGCAATACTGGTATATTTATATCATGGATATATAACTATATACATGATATGGTAATCGAAATGACTATTTGAGTTGGGTCCGGAGAACCCACTATTACTACAAAATACACCCTTTAAATTGTGTTGATATGATCTGGAAGGATATGAAATGTCAGACGAGACCTCCTAGAAAAATTAGATGGGAATAGAGTTTGAGACATACCTAGAGCTCTTCAACACACTAAATTGCAGTCCAAACACCTAAAAATTTATGATGAATCATCCATGGAAGAAGTTGGAGCCCCGAGTGTTCACCCTAAACAATTTTGGGTCAAATCAGTGATAAATTATAGGGATAAAAAATTATGTTCACTTGAAAAAATTGTAAAATCCCATTTTAATTGAGGGATGTATTTTGGCCACATAGTTTGAATAGACATTTTTTCAAACCATGTTCCAAATATGCAATTCCCTCTTTCTAAGAGGGATCCAAACCCCATATATTCCCTAGTCTCCCCCACAATATGAAAAACCGTTTAGTGGCTATGAAGTCCCCATTATCCTAGGGGATCATAAAACTCAAGGTCTCATGTGCCACCCCACATTCTTTTCCTAACCATTCAACACGTTTTGCAGGCTACTTAGTTTTGGTGCATGGTTACTACTAATCATTCACCAACCATGATATCAAGATAGATTGGAATATTTTCCATCTTTTCTATGCCTCGATCCCTAGAAAAAAACCACCAATACATTCCTTACTCATTGTAATCCTTTCAGTTAAATATTTAAGAGTATTTTAGCCACGATTTATAACAAACAAGATCCTAATGAAACACAATGACCATACAACCTTCTGACAATATAATGGATCTTTCCTGAGCTTCTCTTTCAATATTTATTAAACTCGCAAGGGAAAATTTTCTAGGACATTGTCCCTACATACTCACTTTGCACACCCGTGTTGCCTCTTGAAAATGTTCATGTCGTCCCTATATTCAAATTATGGTGTAACGTCCCATCTTTTCTAAATGGTTAAGTATTCTAAATTTTAGTTTTAAATTACATAAAAGTCCCTAATATCAATTATTAATAAATTAATGGAGGTATTGGGTGATTCCATGTATCTTTAGAAGCCTAGATCTCATAAATGGTAAGAGGATGTCGTGCTTGCATGATTAGAGGAAATCATGCTACCCACCCGTCATAGTATCCTTGTACTATGTGGCTACAGATAGTGGGAATATAGAGGGACTTTCTAAAACCATATGGACCATGGCACATGGTCATGCAACCAATGTATAGATTTTTATAGTAAAATTTTCATGACATGTGGACGGTTATACAAACTGTGAGACAAATTGTGTACTGTAACCCCTTATAGTTGTGAATGGGGCATGGATGGTGCACAGTTTGGTCAAACCATGTAGGCAAACTGGGCACAAGGTGCATTTTGGTGAAATATCTAATATACACTTCTTTAATGATTTTATACCCATTTCATTCCTTACACCTCCATTATTGTGATTTTTTATTCTCCCCATGGTGTGTGGAATATCCTATTCCCAATCTGTTGGGTTTGACCCATGTCCTATATATTAAATCCATTCCTCTCAACATATGAAGAATTATATCCATCATAGGAATCTCTTCTTTCCACACTCCTCTATTTCAGCGTTCCTCTTCTATCTATTATACTATTTTGGTGAAACATTTTCTTTTATATTTTTAAGGTATTTGAAAAATATTTTGTTATCCTCCATTCTAGGTCAAATCAATCATAAAAAATGGATGAGTGTAGTACTAATACATTGAGGAAAGTGTTATCAGATCTTTCCTATTTCACTTCTTTTTAAATGATATATTGTTTTCCTACATGCCAGACCCTTCTGGCGATACTTCAATGTTGTTTAATAAAGGAATTAAATTTTTTTCCATGACATATACGACCTATCCTTATGGTGAAACCCATATTTTGGTCATTCTCATGGTTATGGACACCCCATAGGGTGTTCCGACCTCCAATAGCCACTTACCCAATGCGTTGAGTTGTGAACCACCATGTATGGGTGTTTTTACCATTATCTAAATGAATTAAATCAATAAGTGAATTATTATAATTTGGTTAGACACATATGCTTATTTTCTTATGGAATTTATTTTCATTTATCCCATTCTAGCTACATTATACCTTCAACTCAATACTTATTCCATAATTGGGTGGTTTGAATTGAATTATTTTCCTAGTAAAGTTAGTTAGCTTGGGGTATTAAATTATCATTGTCGACTTAAGAGTATAAATATGTTAGGCCCATTACTTATTCTTCATGCCATGCCTTTCTCACATTAAATATCTAGATCCCTTCCAATATTATTTGATCAATGTTAGTTTGGATTTATTTTGTTAGTTAGGTTAATTTTTGAGCATGTTATTTTGAGATGCTTCATTTATGGAATGTAATTATATGAATGTTATTCCTTGTGAAATGTTCTTGGATACCATGAAACAATTTCTATGGTCCAAAAGTGAAAATGGGTCCTGATTTAAGGACACAACAGATGGACATGAAATGCATGGATGGATCTATTAGTCGTGTCAGAGATGATACATTGGTATGGTGGGTATGATCTCTCCAGGATATATTCTTATATATTTAAGTGACACCTGTTCTGTATGTGAGAAACCTAATATTGAACCATCGGAATGAAGGCTATTCCATACCATGAGGGATATATTGTCCCTTTGTGTAATACATTTTACGGAATCAGGGTCACCATGTCTTGGGTGACGCAAGGGACATCATATGGGTTTCCTTTTATGGAAACGAAGACATTGGTTATATTAGATGATTCAATTTTGATCCTTGGGATTCTATTTAGATTTCATTAGATTGGATCAAGAATCCACCAAAGAAATTGAAAGTTTTATTACATGTTATTTATATGTTACTTCATATTTATATTAGGTAATTCTTATAGGATGAAATGGAAATATGACCTCCAAGATAAATCACTTTATTTTGGTCTTATTATACTGTTGTTAATTTTTTGTATTGGCCTTCGATAAATTTTGTGACTCACACATATACATTTATTCAGACATTCAGATTAGGCCGATGTAGGTGGTTTCAGTTTACTGTCCATTTTGGAACCTAGAATGGGGTGGTTTTGGTTATTTATTTATATCTCTACATTTATTATCATGGAACACTATCATTTTTTTATATCATGAAATGGATTTACATAGACATTGTGGGTGCCAACCTACTTATATATTATATCACACCCTACTTAAGACTCCCCTATAACACAAGATGACCTTGTGATTGTAGTTATGGATAAAGGGAAGCATTTTTATTTTGATGCCTGTTTGAATTATAGTTTTAGGATGGATCTTGTGGCAGTGGAATGGGGATATTTTTTGTAATCCTGTAGTAGTATTTTTTTATTGTTTTTTTCTATAATGTAGTTTAAGATTGTATCCCCAATTCCCTATAATCATATTTTGTATAGAAATATAAATTCATGATTATAAATTTTTATCTTATTGTTTATTTCACTTCCTCCAGTTATTTACTCCAATTACATGGTTTATATATATATCCACTACTGTCTATATCATTGTAAGCTGAAATTATTTATCATCATTTTTTACCAATGCGCATACCGTGTTCTATGTGGGAATATTCTAATCACAATCATACACTAGGCCCTTTACGCTAGCCAGAAGACTCTTGTATTTGGGGTGCATGCTCGAGGTCTTGTGGACAACTAGGATCGGGGAACTTGTTAGTGGAATCTGATTTCGGGATTCTACAAAGAAGTATTAGAGGATCTTTTTCCAATTACATAACATTTTCAGTTTTGAAAGGATTCTAGGATATAGGAATTTGTAATTGAATATATGCTTGGACATAGCTAACACATGTACTATGGAAAATAAAATTTTATGGGATGGGAAATTAAAGTTATTGATTATGCCATTTATGGTTGATAGGACTTAACTATTTGGTGCCACTCCTGTATTATGTTGTTTTTATATTGATATGATCGAAATGAAGATTTATAATACTTATCATGATGAGATGATGACATTATAAAAGAATTCATCATTAGAATAACTATAGTAATTGAAATTGCATGCATTATTCAATTTCATATCAATATTTTGTGTGCATTTCCTGTATACATGTGATTACTATTTTTACAAGGTTACTAAGCCTTGTAGTTCCATTTTTATTTCTATTTATAGAAATGATAAAATTCACATTGTAGGAGTGTGTTATAAATTTGATAAATTGGAATCCTAATTTTAATTTATAATGTGCATGGGGCCTTATAAATTTGAATGGTGATCATCCAAATTCAATATTTTATAGGTAATTTAACTACATAAATCAAATAAAATTTTTACCTCCTCTTAAAATGAAATGGTTGTCTTATATAAGAAAACTGATACCTTGACTCTATCCCAACCTTATATATGGGTAGAAGGAAGTCTCTCATAGATCCATATGTGACCTTTTTGTTCTTACCTTGACATGACTCTATGAGTAGTCTAGGGGTTGATCCATGATTCAGGGAGGACATGTACCTACCCTAATTTTATCGATCTCCATATCTATTTCCTATGTTGTCAACCCGGTTTGAGGAATGATGTTTTCATATTTAGAGTTATTCCATCATGATGATCGCATGTTATATTCCCAGAAATTGGTGATGACCATACATTAAATATGGTGTTCCCTAAGCCACTAGTAATACATCTTGTAGTCCCACATGATGATCCTCTATATTATCATCTTCTGGGCACTAATGCCCAGTTTTGTGAAATTATCCTTTAGTTTATATAGTCTATTCTTGTTTCTCCCTGGCCTACCAAAACTATGGGTTATATGACACGGGACATTCATTAAAATCATCCTCCCACATAATTAGGGAATAGAAGACCTCATTTTCAAAAACATGGATTGCGTAAAATGGTGGTTATATTCGACCATATTGGTATGCCTCTTGAGTGGAGGGTCATGGTCACTACCAATATTTTCTATGACTCCACCAAGCACTGGTGGGACATCATATCTCAGTCTATGAAACATTTTGGTATGGTCTTGGAATACATACATAATTATTTATATAATCACTTATTTCCATACAATTTGAATGTGGGTCATTCTTGGTAGTTCATACATATTCATCAGTGATCTATGATTGTGCTTGAGTATTCTTCTCACATTACCATGACATAATGTTTTCCCCATATCTTATGAGTGATTAGTTGACGATTGTGAGGCATGTTTAGTATGAACCTTTTCATGTTGTTCAATCATTGGTAAATAGATTCAGGTTGACAATCCTTATATCAATAGCGAACTAGGCCATAATTACATAATGAAACCATAGAGAAGTTAGTAATGTGAGCTATGTCAATTCTGTTCTGAAGAAGTGTGATGATTCTTATAGAAGTAGGAAGAACCTATTCGAGGGTTCATGTGGGGATATTCCATCCATGTGACCCACAATTACTCCATTGTGTGTCACTAGTGTGGAATGCCTGGTCATAAGAAGCCTCAATGCTTGATGAACCCAATCATGATCTGATATTGAATTAGAGTTGGTCAATATCGATGATTGATTCATTATTTTCCTACAACATCCTATGATAGGGAATCTGTAATAACACATATATTAGGTACATAATCTACTACTCTTTATCGGGTTGGAATTTGGTCTTCTAACGGATGATTCGACCGACGTGGTAGTAGTCATGGCCATGGTTGTCAGGACCCAGAATTTCAGTGTTAGCAGATTGTTTCTACTAATCATGTTAGGAAACATCTATGGGTAGTGGTTCAAAAAATATATATGTTGTAAAGACAACACCTTAGGAGTATATTCCATGACCATCTATGGTTAGTGGTGCTATTCTTCTAAAATTTATATAGTTTCTTCCCATTTCGATGCAAGTTTGACAAACTCTATTATATCTGCGATGGTTGTGGAAAGGCTTAGCCTTTAAATTCAGTAATTATATGGAATCATGTCTATAAGTATTCCACAAGGGGTCGGAATAGTGGGAATATCTTGGTTTCGGGTTTCCCAATTGACATAGGTGTGTCTTGTTTTTTCAATAGTTTCTTCATCCTCAAGATGACTAGTTTCGACATCATTCACTGTATGGATTGACTTGTTCCTTATCATGCCCAAGAGGATTTCGATCATCATTTAGTGGAAATTACATCACATAGGGGAAGCATGTATATAATAAATAATGAATGGAATATCTTGGAATTTTTTTTGACACTAGTATCATGGGCTATGCAGAGGGACAACTCAGTTGGAAAGTCTCTTTATGATTAATACAGGAATGAAACTAGTATAATTTTCTCTTATTTTGGATCGTTTTATGGATTTATTCCCTAATAATTTCTCTACCTAACATCCAAATAAATAGTTTATGTTAACCATGTATATATTTCTAGGTGTGTCACCAGTTTCCATTCCTTCTTATAGTATGCAACCTACAGAACTCCAAGAACTAAAACATTATCTTGAAGAATATTTTGATAAGTGTGAAATCATACCCAACACATCTTCCGGGGGATCACCAGTCATTTTCATAAATAATTAACACCATACTCTCAAATTTTGCGTGAATTACCACCAACTGAACTAGACCATGAGGAAGAATCAGTATCCATTACCTCGTATAGGTGACCTCATCGACTATCTCCAAGGATAAACTATTCCAATCAAGATCAAATTGAGGTTAGGATACAATCGGGTTCATGTGGGGCCATCCAATATACCATGTACATTGTTTCAGAGTAGGAAAGACATGTATGAGTATTTGGATATGTCATTCGGTATAATGAACATTCCACGAATCGTCATTGATTGGATGAATCATGTTTTCTACATATATCTAGATTCATTTGTGGTATTATTCATAGAAGACATATTATTGTATACACACAGAAGACATGATCGTGCAAACTATATTGAGATAATTTTGAGAATACTATGAGAGAAGTTTCTATAGGTTATGCTAAGTAGATTCTACATTTGTATTGATAAGGTTCACTTCGTTGGTTATATAATATCAGAGGCAGCCATATTTTTTGACCTAGAGAAGGTGAGTTCCATGGTTTTCTTGGATATTTCCAAGATTGTGTTTGACATATACAGATACTTACCATTGTATAGGTATTACAAGAAATATATTAATTACTAATATCTCTTGTAAGTTCCTATTATAGTCTTAAATATGAAGGGTGTGTAGTTTATATGGTATGAATCAGTCAAGACATATTTTCATGTGCTAATGTAAAGCCTCATTTCTGTGAAAATATTAATTCATCCTAATCTAGGTAAGAGTTACACATTATTTAGTGGTGCTTTATGAATCATGTTCAGTGCAGATTTGATGAATGGTGATTGAGTCACGGAATATGGATCCTTCTAGCTATAGCCTCATGAGATGAACTATCCTATGCATGACATTAAGATATAAGTCATGTTCCATTATCTGCACTATTGTATGAAAAATATATTATGGGAATGATTCATTATTTAAAAATATCCTAATATTATAAAATACATTTCAACACAGTGAGACATTAATCTAAGGCAGCACCAGAGGGTTGAATACCTATAATTGTTCATCATTCAGCTATCATGTACATCAGGTAATGGAAATGTCATAGATGATGACTTTATCTAGAAGACTCAGATACATTTCATCAAGTCAGATAGAATTGTGTGGTAGATTACAGCTATATTTTTTGAGATTCACATTGAGATTTTGGAATAGCACGAGAATCTAATCTTATTATCTCTGGAAGTGATGAATTCCCTTCTAATGTGGGTTTGGATATAGAAGTTATCAGATTATAAAGGAATTGTTCTTTGGGAGAGTTTCATAGGAGAAAACATGCCTCGTGGTTGGTTTATTGATGGAAGTGAAACTTTACACTTTTATTCCCATATATGGGTGAATGTGTATATATAAGAAGAGTTAATGTGTGACTCACATTCCTCAATTTGGGAAGTTCCCCTTAATATGAAAAATATGTACATAGATACAATACCTCAGTATTGGTGTCCAGTTCTAAACAGGCTGATAGGAGGCATCATCACTAAGTGGTCCACCTGTCAACATGAGAAGGTAGCTCACTAGACACCTACTTGAAATCTATTGCCTTTATCCATTCCTAATTATAAATTAAATGATTTCATAATGGATTTTATTATGGGATTGACAATATCCCCTTGACTTACTGATGCTATATGGGAGATCATTGATGAGTTTATCATGTTTGATCACTTCTTACTAATCTATGAGACACTCTTATTTGATTACATAGGAAGGATTTACATCTAGGAGATAGTGTCACTTCATGGTGTACCCCTTTATTTTTTTAGTCTGAGACACTCAGTTCAAATCACAGACATTGAAATGGTTGAAAAATGCAATGGTTTCATTGGTTATATTGGGTACTGCATATTACCCTCAGACCGATGGATAATATGACTTGACTATTGAGGTGTAAGAGGAAATGCTTCATTCTTGTATATATGATTTTGGAGGTTCTGGGGAAAATCATATTCCTCTGGTATAGTTTTCATACAATAATATCTTTCCTAAAACATTTTAGATGGATAAGTATAAGGTCTTATATGGTAACATATTCCATTCACCACTTTTTTGGTTATAGGTAGGGGATAAAACTCTATTGGGTCCTCATGTCGTTTTGGAGACTTTTGGGAATGTCCAGATAATTCAAAATCTCATGGCTACAAATCATTCATTGAAGAATTATTATATCGATCATTACTCTAGATAGTTGAGAGGGTAGGGCCGATATTTTATCATTTTCTATTACCTTGGAGGTAAAATTCCATACACATATTCCATGTATCTTATCTTCAACCATATCATCCAAACCCTTCCCATTTGTTATACCCCAAAGATACTCAGTTGGAGGTGGATGATTCATTCAAGGAGCATCTGATACATATCATTGATCGTATATTGATGGTCCCCCACAACAGGTGAATTCATATTTTTTAGGTGCTATAGTCTCACAAACATGTTTAGAATGGGATTTGAGAGTGGGAGGTCGATATATGTGCATAGTAGAAAAACCCCTTATCAGATGATGTTGGACCACCCTTATAAGGGATACTTATGGATGAGTTATCATATAGAGGAATGTCTAGAAAATCCCAAATTTTCTCAAAGATGTAGATTATTAAATATCTGGTTTAAATTTATTAGTCATAATTAATATTAATGCCTAATTAATTAATGGATCTCTTATGTTCTTCTAGGTCTCATTCAATGCATGGAGCATCAAAATGGGTATAGGAAACAATAAAATGGTTAGAGGAAATCGTGTTTCCAAGCCTACTTGGTTTCTTTAAACCATGATGTTTTAGATAATGGGACCTAATAGTCACATGATTTGTCTAAAACTATGCATCCCATGGAAAACAAACATACCACCCATCTATATATTTTGGACAACGTATTTCCCATGGTCTGTGAATTTTTAGAGAAACCATGCAGCTAATCATGTGAGGTTCCCCCTTATAGATGTGATTGGAGCATTATTGGTATATTTTATGGCCAAACAATCCACAATTTGTTTTTGGTGAAATCTCCAAAATAACCCTTTTTAATGATTTTAAACACATTTCTCCCCCCCCCCCCTCCTCCGTTCCAAAAGGGGTTTTCTCTCCCCATTGGTGTGTGGGATCTCCTCCTCCTCCTACATACAGTTTGATCAATCTATTTAATTTGGAATATATTCCTCTCACCATCAAAATAATTGGAATTATCTTGATAATATCTTCTATCTACACTCCTCAATTTCATTGTTCCTCTTCCATCCATTATATCATTTTAGCACATTCCTTTTTCCAATTTTTTTGGGATGTAAAAAATTCTTCATTTTATTCGGTTATAGGTTGAATCACTCCAAAAACAGGAGTGGAGTTATACTAAATTGAACTAAAGTTTCTATGATCTTTCCCATTATTTCAATTATTTGTTAAATAAATCTCTGTTGTTCCACTCTTCAGACCATTATGCCGACACTATTTTTATCTTTTATAATGTAATTAATTTTTTTTTCATGACCTATGTGACATATACTTTGGGAGAAAACCATGCATGGGTCATCTTCATGGTTGTTGGATACCCATTTGGGTAATCCCACCTTGAATTGAAAATTTACCAATTCCTTGACTTGTGAACCACCATGTGTGGGTGTGTTTCTTATTAGTAAAATTAATTAAATCTAGATGTGAATTGTTGTAATTTGGATGGATTTCTATTCCTATTTCCTTATGGAATTGATTTTCATTTATTTCTTTCTCATTACATTATACGTAAAAATCATTACTTATTCCCTTACTAGGTCATTTGAATTTAATGTTCTTCTTTGTAAATATAGTTAGCTTGGGTTATTGGATTTTCATTAATGACATATGGGTCTAAATCTATTCTATCTCTTTTATTAGGCCTCATTCCATTACTTAATCATGTTTAATTCCATGATCTATTTCCCTATAAATTGTTCCAAATCAATTATATTAATTTTATGCCTTTTGATAGTATATTGGATACCATTATTCACCTGATATGGGCAAGGAAAAACATGGGTCCTTTTTTAAGGATTATATTGATTGAATCTCTATTCTTGGTTAGATCTGTTAGAAAAATCAGGGGAGATACTTTGGCTTTCCTAGTACGACATCTCTTGGTGGTTTTCTTATAATCATGTGTTACACAAGTTACATTGGGGATAAACCAAGGATTTACCCACTAGGAAAATGGTTACGCCCCGCCACAGGCGATACCTAGTCCCCTATGTGAGATACATGGTACAGACTCCGAGTCACCATCTCTTGAGTGATAAAAGGTGTTCCGTATGGGTTTCCTTGGACCGAATTGATTATTATGATTATATTAGAGGATTCTATAGAGACCAATGTGATTTTGTTTAGATCGCCTTGTATAGGCCCAAGACTCCACCCATAAATTTAATGGCTTTATTTCATATGATTTATATATTGGTTATTATTTATATTAGAGAACACTTATATGATGACATAGAAAATGGCCTCTCAGATAAAGAAAAATCATTGGGTCTCTCTCTTCATTGGATGATTATTTTTTTCTTATATTCATATCGTGACATAAATAGGCACTTTGATTCTGACATCTGGATTAGGCCGAAGAAGGTTGTGTCAGTTAGCTTCCCATTTTGGATCCCAAACCGAGGTGGGTTTTATTTGATTATTTATTTACTGAACTTTATTGTTGTGGCACACTTTTATTTATATATTGTATGAAAGGGATTTTCCTAGACACCATGTGATCAAACATACCAATATTTTTTCTGACACCCTTCCAAGGCTTCCCTTGGAACCAAAGAAGATTTAATGACTGCATGTGTGGATAAAGGTAAGAATGCATCTTCCGATGGTTGACTGATTTACAGTTTCACAATAGAGCATGAGGTGTGGGACCGATCCAATACCTGAGATGTTTATAGTAGAATTTTCTATATTTTTTTTATATTTTATATAATGTAGTTTGTTATTATATCCAAAGTTACCTATAATCATATTTTTTATAGATACATAACATCATGATCATCATTTTGTATCTTATTGTTAATTTCACTTCAACTAGGTATCTTCTCCTCTTTCTTAGTTTTTTTCTATATTTCCATTTTTGAAAATTTCTTTGTATGATTTCACTATTTGTCATATATTGTTTACAACAATGAATACCCTAATACATAAAGGCATAGTCTCCCCATGAACACAACCTAGACCATACCTGTTAGTTGGTAGCCTCTGGAATTTGGGTAGGTGGGCTTTTGGTCATGTGTTTAATTAGGTTTAGGGAACTGATAAGTGGAATATGGGCCAAGGATTTATTGAATGAAATATGAATCCCAAGTTATGGTGAAAAAAAATTATCTATTTCCCTCCCAAAGATGCATCAATCTCAATATCAACTTTACCAACATCTAACACATGATAAAATTCAAGGTAATACCAATGAAACTACCAAACAAGGAGGGTATTGAGTGAATCACTACACCCCCTTGAGAGATCCAATTGGTAAACCTCTCATATGACTCTATAAGCAATCTAAAATACCCTTGAACACCTAGAATCTCCATAAGGGACATAAAATTATCCAAAAAAACTCCCCAACCTATGTAAGTCCACAACTAGAGACTAGACATTTTAATTCCATACCAAAACACCCAAAACAAAATAAAGGAACAACATTCAACCAAAGTCAATAAACCGGTCAAAACACGATTTAAAACCCATTTCCCAACCTAAACACCATGATGGTACTTACACATACCCATATAACTGAAAACTCCAATCACCACATCATCTGACCACTTACCCATTATGGTTCTCCCCACCATACTATTGATATCATAACCTACATATTCAGGTGATTGGAACATCAAAAAACAGAAAAAAATACTAATGCCTTGGAATCGTCCTTCCAAAATATACCTATCATGTTTCCCAACTCACTTCACCCAAGAATCCATGTGAATAGCAACTAAAATCTTCACCCATGCTTATTATCAAAAGAAAAATAATGGATGCACACCAGTCATCCCTCCATGAACGTTGAACAACCCATTTTTTCCTTAAGATGCCATTTCAAACCCAAAAATTGATATTCAACTTCCAAAAAACATCAACCCAGATGTGGGTTTTAACTAAATATAACCAATCTATTTACTAACCTTGGTTGCTACATCATCAACGACACATCTCAAAAATGACCAAAACCCAGTATCGGTTCGTTACCAATTTACCGAGCCATGATGCATTACAAATTATGGTATATCATCACCATCTGAACACAATTAATGGATTATATCCCTAAATTCATGTTAAAATATATCATCAAAGTATCCAATTCACAAAAATAATTTACATTTACTAACCCACCCACTAACGCACCTCATCAGTTTTCTTTGGCATCCCAATGTCACTGGGACTGATCCATAACCAGTTCCACATTTCTATGACTCCTATAACCTAAGGGTTATACTCCTATGATGGAAGATTCACTCCCCACCACATGGTTTTCATTTCCATTTACTAATTCAAGAAACTTCAACAAACCCAACCCACAGTCCATTCACCACTGAAACCCAAAAATGGATGTGTCCATTTTGCTCTCACATAAGAGAGAAAAAAAGATAACATTCGCACATTCCAAAAATCTATGAATGGAAACCATAAAATTCATTTACATCCAATCCAACCCAAGGAAATCATGAACAGAAAACGGATGGCACACTTACCACCACATGACTTAAATTACACTTGTACATGAGCACAACATCGAGGAGGCCCCTAATAAATCAAGAAAAGCCTTTAAAATAGAATGGAACATTGATTATGCTCTCTAAAGGTAAAATATATGATGTGAAGGTATTTGGAACGATCAAATCTAGACTGGGAGTATAATATTATGTCATCAAAAAACAAAACTATGACCTTATCCATTTCAGAAGATACCTATAACTATTGGGACATGTAAAACCCAAACAAAAAACTCAAGTATCCCTTATTATAAGCATCTCATCAACACCAGATCAACATGATTCAATAGGAACTTGCTAACCATAACACACTACCACATCACGGCTCATTGTAATGAATCCATGATATAATGCTCTATGTGGAACTACTACAACCAAACTACTCAAGTTCAACCTCCATAACCTAAAAAATTCTATATGAAAACACACATGGTCTATATAATAGATCCAAAAACAAATTGTCTCCTAAATAACCAATGTGAATCTCCATGATTTTCAATGAAAATTATAGGGGCTTATTTTTGATCCACATGTCAAATATCTCACAAGGAATCGTGATTCTCTAGAACATTCATGTCATAAGGACCTCATAAAAACCCTTGATGTCACATGACTTCCTATGACCACTAACTAAACTGATCAATAGATTAGTTAAGTCATACATCATATGATCTATGTCAAAATGTGCACATATAAATATATAAATTCCTCTTGAACTGGCAGACTCATCATGATAATGGCAGTAATGATATTTCCATCTAGCATCCAAACATTTCATGCAAACAAGCCTAACCATGTGACCTCCCCACCCTAATGTTTAACTTCAATATAAAAACATCCATCTAATGTTACCATTAATATATACAGTCAATTTTTAAAAAATATCCTATTAAGCACCTGAATGAAGCTTCCCTTCAAAACCTTCCAAAAAAACATTCGTAATCACTCATGTGAATCACTTAGAAAGAAACCAATGTGTGACAACAGATTTTATTGAAACTAAATGGATCCTACTATGATTTTATTCCACCACTAAAGCATCCACTTAGGCTTCACTTTCCAAACACCTGCAATAATACGCTAACCTTCTTCATCAAAGACCTCAATTTCCTAAGGACCACTAACTCTCATTCATAAACCTTAACACATTTCTAGAAGTAGTATCTACCCTAATAACCAATGAACATTGAAACACACATAGGTCACCACTCACAGAAGACACTCCATCACCCATTCTGGTACACACTATCTCTAATGCACAAAAGAAAACATTTACTCTAGGTTCATCACAAAGTTTTCACAACCACTTATATCAACGCTATAATCAAAACAGCAAACTCTAGGGTAAAAATACTCACAATATCTCAACCCACATGTTTTACCACATCCACCTTACCTAGTAACATTGGACAACCTTAATTTTACATCCCTACTAAAGGAACAAAAAGAAACATAATGTTAGAAACCACAACAAAACCCAACAACGCCTCCATAACCAAAACAAAGTGTCTCAAAAAAATGGTGCCCTCATATCCCAATATAATAAGAAAATATATTTGACCAAAATATTAGGGATACACATTTCCAACATCTCAAGGATATATAGATTCTCATTTCACATTTTAAAAAACATTCCAATTTTAAATCCCAGGGATTTGAAATTTATAAATCCTTTTCATGAACCCAAATCTAAAAGTATTATATTTATTAAATTTCATTATTCATGATTTATTGATTAACAAAATTCCATTAAAAGCTCAAAAAAATGATGCATAAATATGACTGATCAATCCTATGTGCCTTGCATGATTCATGAACCCACACACCATCTCTTTCCATTTCAGGTCAAGATATAAAACATTATATATCCAAAAATTCACAAACATGTGCACAACTAAAGGTGTAAATATCAATAAATGGTAAAAAAAATCATCAATTTCCATTCATGGAAACGTTGTGTAATGCCCCGACCCCTGTTACCCAGAGTCGGTGGATTATTTTAATACATTGTCATGACTATAAGGAATTAAGTACGGAAGGACCGATCAGATTAGCTGTCTTGGAAAATAGATTACATACATGAATGTTACAATACACCTTATAATATACAACACATCATAAATAATCCTTTTTGAATGACATTATTACCTTATATTAACCATGCATATCAATCACAATACACTTCTTGGAATCCTGGGAAAAATAAAATATAGAAAGGGGTGAGCTCAAACACTCAGTAAGGGTAAGTAATATAGTAGAAGATAACATAAATATTAAGAATGGTGAATAATTGAAACCACATGACTTTACAAATAATAAAAATCCTCCAAAATGACATTTTTATTTTTCAAAATACTTTTAAGGGGGAAAGTGTGAACCCTAACATCAAAATAGTTTAACCACTAAAAGTTACAAAATTTTTGTTGAATAAAATCTTGAGCCGATTGGAATCAATTTCCTTGAACAGTATCCAGGGAATATAATTTACCTGGTACACAAGATCATCCTTTAGTATGTATTAATAAAGTTTACACAAGATTTCCAAGGATTTCATGCATTCCTCCATGTTTATATTTCCCATATTGAAGCCTATCTTCAAAATACGGTTCTTCATATCAATGCATTTACCTCGCACTATTGAAGTTTCCACATGAAGAGATCTTCCCAGCCTTTTTTGCTCACTTCCATCGGTGCGTTGATTTCCCGCACTTTCTCCACCATCTCTTCATCCAAGTGGAATGGAAGGTCCATGTGATGCAACACCGATGTGATCTAATGATGAGGGTCAGCATAGAAGCCCACCTCGCACTGCTGCCCCGAAAGAAGTTCTGCCTCTACCCGACTCACATCATAAGATTTTGGAATCCCATCCACTTGTTGGTCCTTAGTCTTATCTTCTGTATCCCCCTTTAGATGTTGATTCCTCTTACGAAAGTTGGGGGTCAGTACCCCCAGAGGTAGCCAACTCCGGATCTCCACTGACCTGAGGTCCAGCCTCTTTAGAGGAGATAACCCCCACCTGCTTTCCAGCACCTTCACACACCTTCGAGAGAAGGTTGAAATTACTAGAGGACATGGTCACAGGGGGACATGGTATGTTAGAGTAGCTTTTACATTGTCTTGGCCTCCTGGTATGTTTGAAAAAATATCTAGAATCCACAGTGTAATTCTTTCCCTTCCTTGAACCGGTTATGAAAAAATCCTCTTTAATGACCACTTCCTTTGGTTCTGCAGGAGAGTTCAGAGATGACTCCGAAGCCACTTGGCTGGCCTCCTCTCCCTTACCAGTATCTCCACCAATACCATGTACCTCAACTTCACCCAGCTCCACAAACCTAATATGACAATTGTTAAAACTTCCTCCAGATTTAACCTTCTCAATATAGGAAGTTTTGATGTGCAAGGCATGTGTAGGAAAATATGATCCACTTGATTGTTCGAAGACACATCCCATGTATTTAAAATGCTGATCTCCTGAGACCAGACTAAAGGAATGATCACCCATGTCTATCTCCACACCAAATTCCTCATTCACCCCCACTGCATTGAATGAAACCAACTGCATATCCTTGTTAACATCCATGCCAATGTCTAGGTGCACCTCTCTCTCTAATTGTCTAACCTCTTCCGCGACTATACCTGCATTCGTATGGGTACCGATACCCTCTTCATAAAGAACATCTAAAGAACAAGGAACACCTTCAAGATGCTAAAAACCTCTCAAACTATAGGGTTCAAATGAGAATCCTTTGAGGCTGTTTTGTGAGCCAGCATCGCTCCAGGGGTCAAAGAACACAGGCGAGGCCACCTCTTGTCCATTGAATTCTAGAGCACCATAGCCTTATCCCCTAGAACCTATGCATGTTCCACCTCGTGATCACACATATATTCACTATAACGTGATTGATGTTTCACCACTAGAACCACTAGCTCCCCGAAGACCTATCCTGGTTCATGCGGTGACATCCTGAGGCTACATGGCCAAGCTTGCTGCATCCCAAACAGAACGCGGGACAAGACTCAAACACCACCCACTGATTCCACCTCAACTCTTCCCCTACCGAAATCCACAGCCACTTGGTTGGAGGTTTTTAAATATTAACCTCAATTCAAGTGTGGGGCAGGATGGGGTGACAAACCGCAGAGGTTCGAATATCAAAACATAGGTAGAGTCCAACCAAATTTCTAAGCATACAAACAATATAAGGATTAGGGAATGATAGAGGAAAATTAAGAAATCTAACCCAAAATGGGGACAAAAGGGGATCATGATTCATGTTGAAATCAAAAGACTATCATATGAGGAAAAAACCGCAACCATTGAACGCCTGAGGAGTGCTGGACTAGTTGAAGACCAAATCCTCCTCTGATACGAAGCGAACCATCAATTGACACCGGTCGAGAAAACCCACCACTGCTAGGTTTTGAATAACCCAAGTATCGAAGGCAAATTTGTCGAATGCATCGACTGAGGGACGACGGCCTCTGAAGCGAGAAACCAGTGTTGATCTGTGCAGGTTTGAAGCTGCATTGAACTCTTTTAGTGAAATCGCGAGCTGAGGATATCCTTCATGGAGATTGTGAAACTTAGGGCTAAGTGAAATCGATGGGAAGGGAGGAAGGTCAGATGGGATGGAGAAAGGGGTGAAAGGACGAGCCACCGAGTAGAGGATCCCCCTCCCCCTTTCGAGGAGGAGGGGGCCGGAGCCTCAGTCATCTCTGACCTAGGTCATCACTGCAGGAGCGAGAGCGACCCATCGATGAAGCTTCCTCTAATTAGAACAATATTTATTTTTACCAAAAATAAACATAAATAATTTTATGGTAGGAATATGAGATGAATAAATAATTCTATAATAAAACATAATCATGGGTATTCTACTTGTCTAATACTCACATGAACCATCAATAATATTTTCATAATTAGGGAATGCATAATACGATAATTTAATTTCTGTGTTAAGGCCACATGATAGGACCTATGGGATAACTGTAACCAGACCCAAACTGAGAGAGCCTCTGTAACCATGTCACAACCCGTCCTAGTGGGGCCTGATAAACAACTCCCCAAGCCTGCCTCCAATAGTCCATGGGATAGTGACTAGGACTAAGTAGTCATGCTACTAATATGGGAGGCATTTCTTATAAACCAGTACACACACACACACATATCTCCAAGTCCAAAAAATTGAAAAGTAAAAATAATAAAGTAAAATATGCATGAATACATGAAAACCCAACCAACAGAGTACGATAGGAATGTAAAGTACAAGAATATAAAACCATGGTCCAAATGTACAAGCCCACCAAAAGAGAGTCCGTATCAAATTCCAACATGTAATGAAAGGTGATGGGACTGCAGTCTGTAGCCGTAGGAACACAGCTCGACCTATCTGACCTCATTGAGTACTGCCCAGTCCTAGTCTGCCTAGAATCTTGTCAAAGGCTCGCTCATATACACAAGACACGACAGGTGAGGGAAATGCCCGTGTAGGAGTGAGTATAAAAATACCCTTTAGGACACTCAAAACCATAAAGGAAAAAATAAAACTAGGGAAATTCCAGAAATGAAAGGTACAGTCAGCTCTACACAGTATATGTCTACAGAAGATATAATAAGAACATCCAGATATACTCATTCGCGACCGACTATCGCGAATACCACCCCTAGGATCCATCTTGAAGATTCCACTAAGCAAGAAACTGGGAGAACACACTCCAAGTTCTGAAGAGAGCGATATGAAGTACTCGTTCTGGGAGAACACACTCCTCATGTTCTTTTAGAACATGATGCTCAGATGAGGATCACAACCAAGTCATGGGGTGATTTTGACAACTTTGTCTGAGCTAATCCGCTAATTAGAGGATCGATGCCCAGGTAATGTTGGTCACGTCGATACCAAGAACTCTACCTAGGGTTCCAGGAATGAATAGAGGATCTGGCTGTAAGTCTCACAGAGGGGATTCAAAAAACTCTATTTAGGAATTCATGTTGAAGGGATCATACTCTTGTATAAGTAAATGATACCAGAACCGTCAAGGAAAAGACCAAGGGTACGAACCCTAAGAAAACGTGTCCAAGACACAAAAGACAAATGGCTCAAGCCATTTAAGATAGGTTTCATGACGTGTTGTATGATTACATGCTATGTTCCTTGACCCCAAGTACTGCCCATGTAAATGGCCCGTGACATTCGTTCAATCTGTGTAAAACCAAACTACACGACGTGTAGAAAAAGTACACACCGTGTTCCTTGACCCCGGGTACTGCCCGTGTAACCGACCCGTGTCATCGGCTAGTTGGATAGAAAGTAACTACACGATGTGTAGAAGAAACAGGCACCGTGTCCGAGCACCTGGGGCTCGCTCCGTGTACGATGGCCATGTGCCCGTACATGGCCTCTGTCCATGTCTGTGTCGCCTGCCTGTGTACCAGTACACTGGGTATCCCGTGTATCTAGCTGAGGAGGGGTATACACAGCGTTTCCTTGTCTGTGTACCCTTCACGTGTTTTCGTACTCTCGGAGTACACTCTAGGTAATCCCATCGATGAACACACACCGTGTATCCCATACTGCACGACCTGTAGTCGGGAAAATTTCCAGAATGACGTCGTTATCCCCACGCTTCGGCCAATCTTCTGGATCCGCGATATCTCGTCCGTTCGACCCGATACTAAAGAGGTTGGTTCGTTTCATCATATGAACACCGTAATTGGTGTTTTCAGTGCTTAAAATGGATCATAAACCTCGAACTATCCATCCGATGAAAAACTCCTGGAAACTCATAACTCTCGATCCGCTCTGAATCGTCCAGCGAAACCGCCGTCGCTCCTCCGTGACATTGCTCTAGGGTTTGATCATCGATTTGAGATCGTTGCATCACATAATGGATGCACAACGATCTGTTTTTCATCTCCTCACGAAGAACGTGAATAACGCGAAGAAGAGAAAGGGGAGAAATCCAAGGAAACAAATTCAAGGAACGAACCCCCACCGTCATTCATCACGGCATTGGTCCGATCCCATTAATATTATTAAATGGAGCATGAAAAATCAACAACAAAGGGTTAACAAGGATTCAATCTCCCAAAATCCCCACAAAATCATATCCCGCAAGAACGATCGATTTACGAACTAATATGTTCGTGTATTATCCCGTTTTCATCATAAAAATCAAGAATGGGGAAGAAATCACAAATTAAACATCCTTCTCAGATATACAGTGTTCGTTGGTGATCATCCGGTAACCACATCATGGTCGCTGGTGAAAATCATCATGAACGTCGTCTCCGCATCAGGAGGTCTTCTCCAGAGCTCTCCAGAGAAAATCAGAGTTAGGGGTATTGTAACTCTGACCCTCCATATGGAAGATCTAATTAAAAGAATAAAATATTTCATTTCAAAAATAATATAAATAAAATATTTTAATAAAATATTTTATTACGGTTATGTCCAAAAACCAGATTTCACCACCGACCTGCACAGACCGTAGTTTGTCCTCACCTAAGGTAAAAAAGTTGTTCCGAACAAAACGGTGCCCTATGATTTCTGGTCCGAGCACCGGTATGGGAGATATTCCAATTATTCAGGAAACCCACTCGTGCGCATAATTTAATTTTTAAATTATACTCAAACATTTGTTATGGTCTTACCAGGCCTCGGAACTCCACTCCATCTCAGAGCCTTGTCTCAAAATAATTCCTATATACTATTAAAATAACACATGGAAAATCAAGGACATTACATCATACCTACCTTAGGGCTTGTACATCCTCGAAAATCCAAAACAAGGGCTACTCAAAAAGATGTGGGTACTGCATGCGAAACTGAGCCTCCTGCTCCCACATGCTCTCCTAGATATTCTCGTGCTGCCATCGGATACACACCAAGGGAATAGCTCTGCCATGAAGGATCGTCTCTAGTCGATACTCGATCTCCACTGGGTACTCTATAAAGGTCACTCCATCATCAATGTCCAGCTCATCCCAGTCGACAACGTGTGATGGATCATGCACGTTCCTCCGTAGCTGTGACACACGGAAGATGTTGTGTACCCGGTCCATCTGAGGAGGTAGAGGAAAATGATATGACACCTCTCCAACTCTACTCAGAATCTAAAAAGGGCCAACGAACCTCGGAGATAGCTTGTTGCCTTGGCCAAATCTCTGCAATCCCCGTCGAGGTGAGACCCAGAGGAACACATGTTCTCCTTCATCAAACTCCAAGGGCCTCTACCTCCTATCGACATAAGACTTTTTCCGACTCTGTGCAGTCTTCATCCGCTCCTGGATGACCTGCACCATCTCTGTAGTAGATCTCACGATCTTTGTCCCCATGAGTGCTGACTCTCCTGGGTCAGTCCACAAAATTGGTGACCTGTAAGGTCGCCCGTATAGAGGCTCGAATGGTGCCATACCAATAGTGTAATGATAACTGTTGTTATACGCAAACTCCACCTGTGGTAAGTGATCATCCAACTTAAAACCAACATCAAGTATGCAAGATCATAGCATATCCTCCAGGACCAGAATTGTCCACTCTGTCTGACCATTAGTCTGGGGATGAAACATCATGCTCAAGCGTAACTGAGTCCCAAAAGCATCCTGCAATCCCTTCCACAACTGGGATGTGAAAAGAGCATCACGATATGAGACAACCATGGATGTAAATCCATGAAGTCGAACTATCTCTTACACATAGAAGAGTTGAAATCTCCCTAATTTACTCTTCTCCTGTATGGCTAGGAAGTGGGACGACTTGGTGAGTCCAACTGCGATCACCCAGATGGAATTTTGTCCCCTGGATATACGTGGTAAACCCATCACAAAGTCCCTAGATATCCCGTCTCACTTCCACTCTGGCACCTCAAGGGGCTGATTTAAACCTACTGGCACCTGGTGCTTATCCATTACTTGCTGACAAGTAAAGCACCGAGAAACAAACACTACCAAACTCTTCTTCATTATTGACCACTAGAACTGGCATCGGAGGTCCTGCTATATCTTTTCCATGCCTGGATGTACCGCCAAAGGAGATGTGTGGAACTCCCGTAAAACCTCCTCTCGTAACATCACTAGTACTACTGTACGCCCTCTGAAAAGAACAACGTGCTCCCCACCTTCTGAATATCAATCAACAGCAACGACTGTGGATACATGAGCACGTAGAGTCTCACAGCTTGCATCCTCGTGGTGTGCTTCCCTGACTCATTGTAAGAGTGGAGGGGTAAAAACCATCGACTAAAGGTAAGCTCCCTCATCTCCATCCACGAAGGATAACTGTAAAGAGTCCAACTGCCTCGTCATCTCATCCAGCAACTACGAACTGGATTTCCTGCTGAGATCATCTTCCACAATGTTCCCATTCCCAAGATTATAAACAATCTCAATTTTGTAATCCTGGAGGAACTCAAGACATCATCTTTGTCTCAAATTCAGATACTTCTGAGAAAAGATATATCTTAGACTCCTGTGATCATAGTAGACGGTAAACTGTTCGCCCATTAGGTAGTGCCGCCACATATTCAATGAAAATACTACCACTACCAACTCAAGATCATGGGTCACGTAGTTCTACCCATTTGGCCTCAATTGATGTGAGCCATAGGCAATCACCACTTGCCTCTGTATCAGGATACAACCATGCCCGGCTCCTGATGCGTCGTTGAACACTACATACTCGACACCCTCCCCCGGTAATCTCAAGATCGGAGCGCTCTTCAAACTCTGTCTCAACTAGTGGAAAGCCTGATGGCATCTCTCGGTCTACATGAAAGGCTGCCCCTTTCGGGTCAAAGCTATCATGGGTGCTGCAATCCTGGAGAAATAAAGGATGAATCTCTGATAGTAGCCTACCAATCCAAGGAAACTCTACACCTCCGTCACGCTCTAGGGTGGCTCGCATGCTATCACCGCCTTCACCTTGGCTGGGTCCACTGCTACACCATCTACCAAGATAACGTGTCCCAGAAAGGGGACATCCTGTAACTAGAACTAACAATTCGAGAGATTCCCATTCAACTGATCCTCACGGATTGTGTCTAGAACCATGCTTAGGTGTCTCATGTGCTCCTCCTCAGACGCAGTGTACACAAGGATATCGTTGATGAAGACCACTACAAACTGGTCTAGATAGGGATAAAAGATAGGGTTCATGAGTCCCATGAACACTACCTGGGCGTTCGTCACACTGAAGGGAATCACCAAGTACTCATAGTGACCGTAGCGACATCTAAAAGACGTCTTCGGTATATCCCCATCCCGTAATCACAACTGGTGATAGCCTAAACGTAGATCATCCTTTGGGAACCATCTTTCCCCTATCAACTGGCTGAAGAGGTCATCAATCCTCGGTAGTGGTTACAGGTTCTTCACGGTCACCTGATTCAAGCGCCAGTAATACACACATAGCCTCATGCTCCCATCTAACTTATTGGAAAACAACACTAGGGCCGCCTTGCGTGAAACAATGGGTCTCACAAAGCCCTACTTCTGCAAGTCGTCCAGTTGCACCCTCTGCTTAGGAATCTCTACAGGATCCATCCGATATGCTGATGCTGATATCGGTGTCATCCCATGTTGCAACTTGATGCAGAAATCAATCTCCCGATGGGGAGGTAGTCTGGGGACATCCTCCAGAAAGACATCCTCATACTCAGCCACTACTACTGGAAATTGGAAACTCATAATGTCTGCTGCGCCAAGGGCTAGGCTAGCCAACTAATGAGAAATCAGTTGATCCTTCCTACGCACGAGTCCATCCTATGCTGCCTGGTTCACTCTTTCAATGTCAAAAGAGAACCTCGTTCCATCACTACAGACACACCACACCCTTCACCTAGAACAGTCGATCTGGGTATTAACTGTGGATAGCCAATCCATACCATGAATGACATCGTAAGGCCTTGACCCTACCACATAGATGTTCCAACTGAAACTCTCACCTCTAAGGGTCAGGTCACACTGTCTAAAGAGGTGTGTGATCTCTGAATCTTCTCCAGTCGGTGTTTCTATGTGTAAGGGTCGAGTCAATGGCTCATCTGGAATCTCAAGGGCTCGATCAACATAAGCAGACAGAAAGGAATGACTATCACCTGTGTCTATAAGTACGGAAGCCAAAGTAGAAAAGACACAGATTGATCCTCTAATCATTCCGGGAGTACCTGGGTCATAAGCCTCGGCTGCCTACAGCTGTCCCTACCTCTGTCCACCAACTCCCTAGGCCTGGGGTTGACCTCCTAGGGGTGGTGGTTGTAAATGGTCAAAACGCTCACCACCTCCAGCTACTCTCCCAGCTCCTCAACCATGTCCATCTCCACGCGGATATGTCTGTTCCACATGTTTCATCTGCCTTGGTGGTCCATCCACCACTCCCATGTTAGTAGTATGGTCGTTCGGACAATATTGACCGAGATGTCCCCTATCATCACATGAGTAGCATTGCCTCACTTGAGGTCGGCGAGATGTGCCCTACGAACCCTATACGGCAGATCCCCTGTCTTGGGATCTCCTTTGAAAATGTCTCCTATGCTTGGGTCTGTGACGTCAGCTCCCTGCTGCTGAGGTCTCTGCTCCAGCTTGCCCAATACTAGCAATTGTCGGTTGTCTCTACTCTGCCAAGAATCTCTCGACCACCAAAGCCCCCTCGATCACCCCAGCATAGGTAGGAATTCTCATAGGTATGATGCTATCTCAGATATCTCTGCGCAAGCCCCGCTCAAAAGGACGATCTTTGAAGTACTGATCTATGGAAATATCCATCAAGTACATCGAGACGTCGGTAAACTTCAATGAATAGTCTTCCACCATCATGGTTCCCTCCTGGAGATGAAGAAGCTCTTGTATACATACTGATCTCAAGGTAACCAGTGAAAACTCCTCTCTAAAGAGACACTCAAACTCTGATCATTGATGTGTCGCCTCTTCATGAGTCTGGATAACCAAAATCCACCATCATCCTACTGAGCCCAGTAGAGGGCTCGCATCCAAGATCACCATCTAGTCTGCTGGTGTCCTAACCAAATGGGAGACTCCAGCCACTACCTCAATCTAGTCCTCTGCTGCATGAGGGTCAAGGTCGCCTCGAATCATGAGGGGTCTCTGTCTCTGAAACTCATGGAGTACGCTCATCTTGTGCTCCTCCACCACTGGTTAAGCAGGCACTAAACACTGCTCCATGGGTGGTGGGATAACTGGAACACCACCTGATGTAAAACTGGGGGACCCAGTCCCTTTATCGAGGCATCATCACTAAGGGGGTCATCCTCGTGATTAAGCTGCTAGATCCTAGAGGGTGCACGTCGCGGAGGCATCCTGTTAATGAAATAAGATGTATCTCAGTCAGTGAGTATATCTGGAGAGCTGAATCAAGAAGGACATTGAAACCACATCCCATTCATATATGATGCATGTACCGTTATTTTTCACCTACAACTAGTGTTCTTGGGTTCCGAGTCGAAAAAAAGTTATCAGAGTCCTGGTGTATGGATACATCAACTGCCCGCACCTACATTGGGGTCCCTGGCCTGAAAGCCGAACTCAAAACACTTAACAATGTTTCCCCAATCCAACTCACAGTCTCTCGATCCTATGGTAGAACCGACCTTCTCTGATACCACTCTGTCACAACCTGTCCCAGTGGGGCCCAAGCCGTAACTCCCCAGGGCTGCATCCAATAGGGCATGAGCTGGTGACTAGCACCGAGTAGGCATGCTACTAACATGGGAGGCATTGCCTATAAACCTGTACACACTCACACATATCTCAAAGTACACAAAGCTGAAATGTAAAACTACTAAAAGGAAAATATGCATGCATACACTAAAACCCAACCAACAAAGTACGACAAGAACTTAAAGTACAATAAAGTAAAAACCTGGGCCAAAATTACAAGCCCGCCAAATGATAGTCCATAACAAACTCCAACTTCTAAAGAAAGGTGCTGGGCCTGTAGTCTATAGTCGTAGGAACACACCTCAACCTGTCATATCTCATTGAGTACCGCCAGTTCCTGGTCTGCCTAGAATCCTGTCAAAGGCTCGCTAGTCTGCAGAAGACACGAGACGTGTGGGCAAAGCACGTGTAGCGGTGAGTATATCAATACCTAGTAGACCACCCCAAAACCACAATGATAAAATACAATTAGGTAAATACCAAAAAAGAAAGGTATAGTCAGCTCTACATAGTATATATCTACCGAACATATAAAAGAACGTCCAGATATACTCATGCGCGACCGACTATCAAAAATACCACCCCTATGATCCAGCTCGATGATTCCACTAAGCATTTAACCGGGAGAACACACTCCTAGGTCTGAAGAGAGAGATACAAAGTACTCATTCTGGGAGAACACACTCCCCTAGTACTTTGAGACCATGATGCTCAGATGAGGATTACAACCAAGTCATGGGCTGATTCCAACAACTCAGTCATACCATTCTGCTAAGCAGAGGATCAGCCCCCAGGTAAAGTTGGTCACGTCGATAACAAGAACACTGCCTAGGGTTCCGAGAATGAATAGAGGATCCCGCTCTAAGTCTCACAGAGGGGATTCCAACAACTCTATTCAGGAAGTCCTGCTGAAGGGACCATAATCCTGTTTAATGAAATGATACTAGAACCTTGAGGGAAAATACCAAGGGCACATACCCTATGAAAATGGGTCCATGTCATATAAGACAAGTGGTGCAATCCATTTTAGACAGGTTACACAGCGTGTAGTATGGTTACACACCGTGTTCCTTGACCCTGGGTACTGCCCATGTAAATAGCCAGTGTCTTCTTTTCAAGCTGTGTAAAACCAAACTACACGTTGTGTAGAAAATGTATACGCCGTGTTCCTTGACCCCGGGTATTGCACGTGTAACCGGCCTGTGTCATCGGCTTATCGGATAGAATGTAACTACATGGCGTGTAGAAGAAACACAAGGTGTGACTGGGCACCTGAGGCTTGCTCTGTGTATGCTGGCCATGTCCCCGTACACGACCTCTGTCTGTGTCCGTGTCGCCTGCCCGTGTACAGTACACGGGGTATCCCATGTATCTGGTCGGGTCTGGTCGGGGAGGGGTATACACACCATTTCCTAGGCCGTGTACCCTTCTCGTGTCTGTATACTCCCCGAATACATGCCATGTAATCTCGTCGATGTAAACATGCCGTGTAGCCAATACTACATGCCGTGTAGTCAAGAAATTTCCCGAACGTCGTCTTCTTCCTCGTTCTTTGGCAGATCTTCCGGATTTGTGATCCCTCATCCGTTCGTCCCGATACTCCAGGGGTTGGGTCATTTCATCATACTAACACCGTAACGGGTGTTTTCGGTCCTTAAAACAGATCATAATCCTCGAAAAATCCATCTGATGAAAAACACCTGAAAACTCATAACTCTCAATCCACATCGAATCGTCCTCCGAATCCGCCGTAGCACCTCCGTGACATCTCTCTAGGGTTGGATCTTTGATTTGGGATCGTTGCGTCGCAGAATGGATGCACAACGATCCGTTGTTCATCGCCTTGTGAAGAACGCGATGAAGAGAAAGTGGAGAAATCCAAGGAAACAAACTCGAGGAACGAACCTCTGCCGTCGTTCGTCACATTGTTGATCCTGTCCCGTTAATAGTATTAAATGGAACTGGAAAAAATCAACAACAAAGGGTTAACATGGATTAAATCTCCCAAAATCCCTACAAAAGCCCATCCCGCAAGAATGATCGATCTGCGGACTAATATATTCTTGGATTAGCCCATGTTCATTGTAGAAATCAATAACGGGGAAGAAATCATAAATTAAATATCGTACCAAGATCCGCAGCGTTTGTTGGCGATGATCTGGTCACCACATCGTCATCGCCAACAAAAATCGTCAAGAATGTCATCGCCACGTTGGGAGGTCTTCTCCAGAGCTCTCTATAGAAAATCAGAGTTAGGGGGATTGTAACCCTGACCCTCCCTGCAAAATCTCTATTTAAAAGAATAAATTATTTCGTTTCAACAAGGATTTAAATAAAATATTTTAATAAAATATTTTATTACGGTTACGTCCAAAAACCAGATTTCACCACCGACCTGCGCCGTCTTAATTTAGGCTTCGCCTAAGGTAAAAACACTGTTCCAAACGCAACGGTGACCTCAGATCTTTGATCCATGCTCCCGTTCGTGAGTTATTCTAATTTTTTAGGAAAACCACACACGTGGGTAATTTAATTATTAAATTAAATTCAATCATTTGTTCTGGGAATACCGGGCCTTGGAACTGCACACCATCTCAGAGCCGGGTCTCGAAATAATTCCCATATAATATTCAAATAATTCATGGAGAAATCCAGGACATTACAAACTAGACTCCATCCCAGAGCCGAAACCAGACTCCAACCTTGAGGGCCTCTCTAACCAGACTCCATCCTAGAGAGCCTCTGTATCCGGACTCCAACCTCAAGAGCCTATGTAACCGGACTCCAACTCGGAGGGTCTACTGTAACCGTACCCCAACACAGAGGTCTTAATTTTACTATTCTCCAACCCAGAATATACTATTCAAATACATTCATCTTAATAAAAGGTTGAAATATAATAGAAACATTCATATTAAAACGAACAGACAAAATGTCAATACTTTAACCTTAAACCATGAATGGCATAAAAATAGCACATCCACATTCAAACATATCATAAATCATTCAATACAATATTGTATATATTATTTATAATAAATCATCTTCAAAAAAGTTTAAAATCCATTAAAGTATTTCGGCATAGATGAAAATGATCAGTAAAATGATTTGAGAGAAATATTAATTTTTCATGAAATCATTTAAAATTCTAACTATTTATAACGGTAGTCATTTAAATGTTATTTTTGGATCAGAGTGTCCCATACTACTTTGTATATTTTTAAAATAATTATCCATTCAAAACATTCATGTCCATATAAATAAATTCTTAAAATCATTTTGAGAATATGGACTTTAATTAAAACGGTTTAGAAACATAAATCCTTAAAACATTTAAAATGATGATCTAGTGAAATAGACCCTCCCATAAAACTTTAAATTATTCATTTTGAACTCATTTTTCTAAAATATGGTTATCAATGGCCAGTATGTCCAATAAAATACTTACACATGAACAATCTCAAATAATATTATGATTGGAAAAATACCCTTACCTCTTTGAAATCAATCGAGTCGTATGAACAATTGTCAATAACCACCAAATTAATCAATGTATATCATTAATATAAAGAGTATCATGATAATATATATCAAATGTCAGTACAAAATACACCACATGCAATAAACAATTACTGAACAATGGAAATCTCACAGAATTAAATGTGAGATAAAAAACCCCTTACCTCATGTCTGACTTGACCGGTTTGTTATTTAATACCATGAATAATAAAATAAAGTTAATTTATACTGGATTAGGAACCTTTTTATAGTTTATTATTCTTTTATATAACTTATTAACGTGTTACAGTCATTATGTAATCATTTTTGTTAATAACATTCGTTTTGTCGATATTTGGAACTTGAGACAAAAATGAACACCTTAGAGTTACAAGCTGTTCACATGGTCAAAAGTTCATTTTATCCAGAATTATATTCATGATTTATATATCAATTAAATAATTTATATCATTTATATACATGTTTTTATAATAGTACATATAATTTTGTTGTAATAAATGAAATGTACAGTTCATGGAGACGGCAAGTTGTACGTAAGCATTAACACTACCTTCATTTCTATTAATTAATTTAATGGAATTAAAACATAATGTTACATAGGTATATTATAATTCCACTATAATATAATATATAATATCATTAAATCCTTCCATTATACATCCCACATATAGTATTAATGAGTCATGTCACTTTGAGGGGGCGGTAGTCCGCATTTCCTCAAATGAAATTATTGCGTTTACCCATAATGGAAACCATTGTGGTATGCTATAAAAGAAAAATAATGAAGCATGAAGAAAACATAAACATAATATATATCATATATAATTACATTTATATCATACTGGATACTATGAGAGGCGGTAGGAGGTAATTAAACAATTATTGTTTTGTGAGACGTTAGTTTTCCATCCACAGAAACATTATGTTCATCACCCATTAGATGGAGGTGTGTGTAAGTGTAGTTCGAATACTTCTCATAAAAAAATCCTAGTATAATTAGGACACTATTTTTTTATAAAATAAAGGAATAAAAAGAGTTTATGGGATGGAGAAGTAAAATAAAATAAAATATGTTAAGAGAAATGGTTACCTTTAATTTGGGTAACTTCCTTTGGTTTGAACCAAAAGGACTTCTTGAAGTGCCTTCTACCTAAGATAAGGCTTTTAGGTGGAGGAGAGGGATTTAGGGAGATTAATTTGGTAGTTGTTGGACGATCCCAAAGGCTTGAGAGGATTGAGTAATTGTTTAGAAGTGTTCTCCTTTTATAATGGAGAGGAGGGTCACTCTAGTAAAGTGTGAAAATATTATTTTATTATATAATGATATTCATTTTCTAAAGGACTAAAAATCATTAGGGTTGAGGATTATATGATTAATGGTAGAAATAAAATAATATAATAATAATTGGACATGATTTGGATATTATTATAATATTTATAATCTAATTTATTTAAATCATTTATTAATGAGGTAAATACTGCGTCAATATTGTGTCCTAAATAATTTTATTTATTCGAAGTATAAAAATTATATAAAAAATACCATGATGTATGAAATCATTTTATATTTCCAATTAAAATTTATAGTAAAATATATTACTTATATAATTCCATATAAAAATTAATTACTAAAAGATTTTTGTTTATGTCAATTTTGCCATTACATTATATTTATTAACTTAAAGTGTCATTATCATTCATAAGTGGCTCCATGGGGTCCCCCAGTGGATTCAAATATTCCCATGGTCGGTCATTACTCATAAAATAATTTTAGGGCATGTGTTAAGGTAATTTTGAATTATTCAAATATTCTTTTTTACCTTGAATTGCCCTATTTTCCTTTAAACGCGGTAAATAAAAGTCAAAAGATACTATTCACAAAAAATTATTTTCAACTTATTGAACAAAATTTATTTACTGAGGTTAATCTTGTCTCTCGGATTTTTTAAATTCAACTCACAAAAGCGGTAAAATTATGTTTTATGCAAATTTTCAAATACTCCTAGGAGGTGGGTAAAAGATGGTAAAAAGTTTAATAAAATTTATATATATATAAACTTATTATAAAATTATTCCAATGAATTAGTTCAAAAATATATAGTTATTAGGTATCTATTTTGACCTTAAATAATTTTAATTAATATAAACAATTATTTAAATAAAAAGTAGGTTTTAAACAATAATTTAGTGTTTTCACTATTCATCAAAATTGATGTTTCTCAGAAAAATACCAAAAATTCATCCTAAGATATATTTGATATTATGAAATCAAAAATGGTGTTTATTTTACAAAATTAAAAACATATATGTTTCATTAATTAATTTAAAATTATTTCTCGTTGTCAAAAAATAGTGTGTTTTTAAGGAATAATATCTATCAAAAGATTGACACTTGTTTATGTCTAATTTCAATGTGAAATTATTTATAATTTCTTAAATTGTATTAAATTATAAAAATATAATCTAATTATACTTAAAAACATATAAAATTAAAAATTTAACAATATAAATTATTTCGATTAAAAAAGATTTTTTTATTTATTTTTTTTATTTTTCACTATTAACCAAAATATGAAATATATCATAAAAATACAAAAATAATTCAAAACTGAATTTTGATCTCCCAATTCTAAAAAAGAATATTATTTTTTCAAATTGAATACATACAAGTGTCAAATATTCGATTTAAAAAGGGTTATCCCTCAAAAGGCTGTAAAATTGCATTTTCTGAAAAATAATTCCTTTATCTAAAAAATTGAATTTCTTCTTAAATTATTTCTAAGAAACACATAATATGGATGTTAATATTATATAGAGTATATAAAATAAAAAATGTAGTTAATACTATTCATAACCTCTTTTGAATGGCTAGATTGGTATGTCGTGGTGCGCTTGAACTATGTGTTGCGTGTAGTGAAGGTTATTGAATTACATTGAAAAAATAACATACTATGATATCTTGGGCTGTTAAATTCTTCCCAAATTCAACAAATTACATCCCCGAAGTTTGAAATTATTCTTATAAAATAAAATGTTCAAAATAAAAAATACCTTTGTGGGAAAACCCACATCGTAAATTGTGTTAATAAAATTTAGTCTTAATAAGAGGAAAAGGGGAATGAAAAGGTTACCACCACAATATGATCTCAATTAAAAGAAAATTGGAGAAATTAGAGACACATAATAGGAGAATATATGTAAATATTTATAAGGAGTTATTGAGGTCATCAGTCATAAAAAATTGTAGAATAGAGGGCCTCAAAGCCATCAATCTATGATGATTTAAAATATCATCGGTTCAACAAAACATAAGGTACTAGGATACACCATTTTTAGATTTAAGATCCATTACCTAATGTTTAAGAATTAATTTCATCATAAAATAAGAGAAGAGAATATATATATATATATACTTGAAAAGTAGAGTTACATCCTTTAACAAATTTTTACAACAAACTAACCTTTCACTATAAAAGATAACAGAACTTAAAAAATATTGTATTTATCCTATTCATATAGGATTCAAAAAAATATGAATTTTTATTCACCTATGAGAACCTTTAAAAAAGTAATTACACTATAAGATCCAGGGACTTCATGGAGTCTAGAGGTAGGCAATAAATCCCAACCGCACTATGGTTGTGGGTTCTATTCCCACAGCATTGTCTGACGTGATGGGATGTCACACGGTCGGTGTGTTGTAATTTTTATAAAAACCCAAAAATAACCTTAAAAATAGTATCTTAATCCATTCCAATGATTAGACATATCCAAAATAAATATTTCCAAACTCACAGTCCAAAATTTATAAGGAATTTAAACACAATGAAGATGCTTTTTTCCACGTAATAACATGTGATCACTTTGATCATTTAGTATTTTAAAAAATTGTAACACCCTGAATTACCATAAAACCGTATTGATTACATTCATTCTCCCTTATCCTCTATATAATACTAGATATATTCTTTATATCCAAAATATTTAATATTCCAATAATGATGGAATAACCTAACTATTAATCAGTTCCATGGAAGTAACTAATATCCAATATAATTTATCCAAATCAACTGTCTCTTATTCCAAAATCACTACCTCAGTATCAGAACCATATTATGGTTTATCTTTCCCTCAACCATATATTTTTCCAAAAATCTAACCTGCAATTGAGTCACTATTCTTCGTTCCACACAATCTCTTGTCCTAAATGAAATAGTACTGCAGTACAATCATTATATACTCTATAATTCTTATAACATGTACACCATTAATAAAATTCTCAAATTACATAGTAAATTAAAAAAAACGTAAGAAATCTAATCATTCCACTTCATCTTCTGTAGTATCAAAATTTTATTATTATCCAATAGAAGCATTTGGGGCATACTCTGATGATTTGTAAATTGATTCGTATAGTTTTCCAACTCCTTGCAGAGGAAGCATTGTAAATTGTATACTTTTTTCTTACCCTTGAAATCACGTACATAGTGCCCATTTTCTCCACACTTATAACAAACTCCCATTCCCTTCCTGCATTTACCAAGGTGATTCTTTCCATAGTTTTCACATATGGGAAAATCCTTCTTTTCCCTCTTCCCTTTATCTTTCTTTCTCTCTTCCATAATTTTCTTCTCTTGAATCCCTTCAATGTCATAGGACTCAGAGAATTATTAACTTATATTATTAACACATGATATTATTTCTTCATATGTTGAGAATACATGGGAGACTATTTCCATTCTAAATGTTGGCTTAATACCGTGATGTATATGATCTTTCTTACTCTTTGGATCATACGTATTGTTGGAGTTCACATTCCTTCTACAAGGAAACATTTCTATACAATGGAATAAACTAGTTTAGTTTATGAATCGAAATACATAATTCCAAACTTGTAAAACACTTAACATAAATTGAACAGTTTATATATGTAATCCGTAATCATAAAAATGTTTTTTTGGGGAAGTATACACTCATAACCCCTTCATAATGATTTGTAAAGAAAATGAGAATTATCCTAAGCATATCTCCCTGGAGTGTCTTAACCAAGAGTGCCACAAGGGCCGTTGTCGTGCACCAGTTCCCTTTTGAATCTAGATCAAAGTGGTTTTTTCTGGTTTTACCCCTAGGTACATCTATTTCAGAGCTGCCTCTACCTACTTGTATCCAGGCAGAGATGTATTTTCTTGTAAAACTCACAAAATCACTACATTACCAAAATTATAGGAAGTTATTATATACTAATCCTCAAATTTTATGTTAGGTTAATGTGCTCTAATCATAGTTTATGTAAATCTTGTTTTGAAGGTTATTTATAATCTTCCACTAATACCAACTGTAACACCCCGACCCCAGTTACCCAGAGTCGGTGCATTATTTTAATACACTGGCATGATTACATGTAATCAAGTATCAAAGGACCTATCAGTTTAGCAGTCATGGAAAATAGATTATATACTTGAATTTTACATTACACATTATAACATAAAACAGAACATAAATAATCCTATATGAACTCCATTATTCCCTTAGCATAACCCTGCATATCAATCACAATACGTTGCATTGAATCCTGGAAAAAATAAAACATTGAATGGGGTGAGCTCAAATGCTCATTAAGGGTAAGAAATAGAGCGGAAGATAACATAAATATTAAGTATGGTGAAAAATTGAATCCACATTTTTTTAACAATAATAAACATGAATACATGTATGGTAGGAATAGGAGATTAGTAAATAATGCATTAATATAACATAATCATTGATATTCTACTAGTAAAATGACCACATGAACCATCAATATTATTTTTAAAATGAAGGAATGTATAAAACCAGAATTTAATTTCTGTGTCAAGGCCTCATGACAGGACCTATGGGCTAAGTGTAACCAGACCGAAACCCTTAGAGAATCTGTAACTGAACTCCATCCCAGAGAGCCTCTATAACTAGACTTCAACCCGGAGAGCCTCTATAACGAGGCCCCATCCCGGAGAGCCTCTGTAACCAGACTCCAAACCCGATAGCCTTTGAAACAGGATTCTAACCCGAAGGGTCTTCTATAAGTAGACCCCAACCCGGAGGGTTTACTCTTACCAGTCCCCAAACAATAACATACTAGTCCAATACATTAATCTTAATAAAAGTTTGAAATATAACATAAACATTTGTATTAAAAATAGCATACAAAATGTCAATAATTTAACTATAAACCATTAATGGCATAAAAAACACATCCACATTCAAACATATCATAACTCATTCAATGAAATATTGAATATTTTATTTATAATAAATCAACTTAAAAAATGTTTATAATCCATTAAAGGATGTTGACATTGATGAAAATGATCAGTAAAATTCTTTGAGAGAAATACTCCTTTTTCATGAAATCATTTAAAATTCTCAATATTTGTAATAGTAGTCATTTAAAAGGTATTTTTGAATCAATGTTTCCCATACCACATTGAAAGTTTTTGAAATAATTATAATTTCAAAACATTCATGTCCATATAAATAAATCCTTAAATTCATATTGAAAACATGGACATTAATTAAAAGGGCTTAGAATGATTAATATTTAAAATATTTAAAATGATGATATAGTTAAATATAACCTCCCATAAAACCTTCAATGAATCAATTTGAAATAATTTTTATAAAAAATGGGTATCTAGGATAAGTATGTCCCAGAAAATACTTCCTCATGAACAATCTATGATAATAATGTGATTGGGTAAATAACACTAACCTCATTGTAATTAATCGAGCAGTATGAAAAATTATCAGTAACCACCAAATGAATCCCATAATATCATGAATATAAAGGGAATAATGATAATATTAATCATATGGCAGTACACAATACTCCACATGCAATAAATAAGTGGTGAACAATGGAAATCTCATGGAAATAAAAGTGAGATAAGAAACCCCTTACCTCATGTCCAACTTGAACCATTCATTCTTTAATATCCTGAATAATAAACTAAATTTAATTTATATTTGATTAAGAACATTTTTCAAGTTTATTATTCCTTTTATATAACTTATTACCTTTTTATAATCATTATCTAATCATTTATGTTAATAACTTTTTTTGTCGATATTTGGAACTTGAGTAAAAAATGAACACCTTATAGTTACAATTTGTTCACATGGTAAAATTTTCATTATATCTAGAATGATAATCATTATTTAGATTTTATTTATATCATATATATCCAGTATATACATGTATTTATAATAGTACATATCATTTTGGGGTATGAAATGAAATGCATCGTTCATGGAGACGGTAATCCGTACGTACGCATGAATGTTACATTCATTTCTATTTATTATATTAATGGAATTAAAACGTAATTATACATAGTTATATTATAATTATATTTTAGTATCATATATTATAGCATTAACTCCATCCTTTATACGTCCCATATATGGTATTAACGAGTCATATCACTATGATGGGGCAGTAGTCCGAACTTCCTCAAATGAAATTATCACGTTTACCCATAATGGAAACCATTAAGGTATGATATAAAATAAAAATACATAATCATGAAGAAAACATAAAAATAATATATATATTATATAAATACAATTTCATCATAATGGCCTCCATTAGAGGCAGTATTATGTAATTGAACAATCATCATTTTGTGAGGCGTTAGTTTTCCATCCACAGAACCATTATGTTCTTCACCCATTTGATGGAGGTGTGTGTAAGTGTAGTTCTACTAATTCTCATAACAACATCCTAGTAAATTTTTGATACAGCTGATTTTATAAAATAAATGAATAAAAAGAGTTTAGGGGTTGGATAAGTATAATAAAAGAAAAGAAGATAAGAGAAACTGTTACCATTAATTTGGGTAACACCCTTTGGTTTGAAACAAATTGACATCTTGAATTGACATCTGCCTAAGGTAAGTCTTGTAGAAGGAGTATAGGTATGTAGGGAGATTACGTTGGCAGAGTTTGTACGATCATAAAGGCTTGAGAGGTGTGAGGAATTGTTTAAAAGTGGTCTTGTTTTATAAGGGTGGGGGGCTCTTTAGGAACGTGTGAAAATATTATTTTATTATATCATAATATTCTGTTTCTAAAGGAACCAAAATCATTCTGGTCTAAGATATGATTACTCATGGTCGATATAAAATCATCCAATAATAATTGGTCATGTTTTGGATATTATTTTAATATTTATAATCTAATTTATTTATTTCATTTATTATTGAGGTAAATACTGCATCATTATTTTGTCACAAATATTTTAATTTATTCAATGTCTAAAAATTAAAAAAAAATTACAATGATGTAGGAAATCTTTTTAGCTATACATTTAATATTTATAGTAAAAAATACTACTTATATAACACAATATAAAAATTAATTACTAAAATATTTTTGTTCGTGAATGTTTTTCCTTTACTTTAAATTAATTAATATATAGTTTCATTATCATTTATAAGAGGCTCCATGGTGTCCAAAAATATCTACCCATGGATGCCCATGGTCGGAAATTACTCATAAAATAAGGTCAGTACATTTGTTAATGTAATTATTAATTATTACAATATTCTTTTTTACCTTGAATTACCATATTTACCTTTAACCGGGGTAAATAAAATCAGAATTTATTATTTACCAAAAATTATTTTCATCTTATTGATCCAAATTTTACATAATAAGTTTAACCGTGTCTCTCAGATTTTTGAAATCCAACTCACAAAAGCTATAAAATTAAGTATTAAGAAAATTTTTAAATACTCCTAAGAGGTGGGTAAAAGATGGTAAAAAGTTCAATAAAATTTTTATATATCTAAAATTATTATAAAATGGCTCCAATTAATTATTATGAATATATATAGGTATTATGTATCTATTTTGACTTAAAATAAAATTAAATAATATAAAAAATTATTTAAATAAAAAGTCGGTTTTAACAAATAATTTAGTGTTTTTCACTATTCATCAAAAATAGATTTTTCTCATAAAAATACAAAAATTCAGATTAAGATATATTTGATATTACGAATTAAAAAATGATTTCTATTTTACGAAATTCAAAAAATATAAGTTTCTTTAATTAATTTAATATTAATTATCGTTGTCAAAATAAATAGCGTGTTTTATGCAACAATATCTATCAAAAGATTGACACTTCTTTATGTCCAATTTAAAAGTGAAATTAATTATAATGACATAAATTGTATTAAATTATAAAAATATAATATAATTATACTTAAAAATCAATCAAATTCATAATTAAACACTATAAATTATTCTGATTAAAAAAGTTGTTTTTACTTAATATTTATGATTTTTTACTATTTATGAAAATATAAAAGTTATTCAAAAAATACCAAAAATTTATCCAAACTAAATTTTTATCTCCCAATTTAAAAGAATAGGATAATTTTGTCAAATTGAATACCCAAAAGTGTCAAATATTGGATTTAAAAAGGGTTCTCCCTCAAAACGTGGAAAAGTTATATTTTCTGACAAATACTTCCTTTATCAAAAAAAATGAATTGGTTCTTATATTATGGCTAAAAACACATAATATGGATGTTAAAATTATATAGTGTATATAAAATTCAAAATGTATATATTACTATTCATAACCTCTTTTGAACGACTAGATTGGTAAGTCGTGGCGTGCTTGAACTCGGTGTAGTGTGTAGTGCAAGTTATTGAATTACGTTGATGAAATAATGTACTATGAAATATTGGGGTTTTACACATAGGGCTTCCCCCATATTTGGGGATGCAGGAACACATGAAATAGTTCCTTACCATGCCCTAGTAAGATCTTATTCTATGGTATTCCTTTTTTATGAAGAACGAAAAAATAAAACCTCTATGATATCAAATTGCAATATAACACCATGAGTTCCACTATAACAAATGCGCCAATTTGGGGAACCAAATTTCCTCAGTTGTGCCTCCCCATACATCAGAGGATGTCAATTAGTAGTGTGGGCTTATAAAGACATATCAGTGTGACTATACCTTCATATCAAGGTAATAAAATAGTGGAAATAATATCAATAGTTATAATAACTAGTAGAAAATGAAAAATGAAGGAACATCTGGATCATTCCCACAATTGTCCATGTAAAAAGAGTAATAAAAAATATATTAATATAATACATGTCAAGAAGTCATGCAATAAAAACAAAAATACCAAAATTCTGAAAAATCTTTTAAGACACCCCTAAGTCCACACCCAGTCATAATATCCCATTCTCCAACAACACAATCTATGTATAAAAAATTATACAAGTACCCACACTAAACCCATACCTAAAAAACAAGTGACATCTTCTCAAGTATCCATGTTTAATTTCGGTTTGAGTAGGGTATGAGTACAACTCATTTGGCCACCACCTATGTTGTCTAATGAAAAAACAATACTATAAACCATTGTATGCATACACTTAATTGTTATAAAATAGTTAAATTAATATATGAATTAGGTTTTATATTGAAATTTTTTGTAACTATCCATTAAATCCTTTATGTTCTATCATATCATATTACCACCCATCCTAATCTAGATAGGATGTTATTATAAGACATATATGATAGGCGTTAACCATTTAATTCACAAGGGGAGTTAATTTATCAATTATCTTAATATCATGTTCCTAATCAAATAAATATCAGTAAATAAAATGGGGATTCATAATGCCATGTATGACCATCCTAATCAATGATGCAGAATTCCATGATGATCATTTGAACAATATACCAAATGGGTCATAGGTCAATATATAAGGATCCTTAGTATATGTATCCAAACATGATTTGGAATTCCATTTATTACCATCCCACAAAATGATATAGAACCCCATAATTATACTCTTATATTCAATAGAATCATCAAATGATTCAGAAACTACGTGGCACTCTGGTGCCTAGAGTATTAGTCTAGCCTTACCAAAACTAGGGAGTTAAGCATTAGTACAATATCCAAACAAAATTGTGAATGTGGCTCATTAGGCTAACATTAAAAAATAATTCCACTATCAATAATTTCAATATTTATCTCACTATTTATCAATAAACCCAATATCTTTATTTATTTACTATATACTATGTTTCCAATAGAAATTTAACCAATGACATATCCATATGGCTCAATATTTTTATCAAATTTTCTTAAAATACCTATTAATTTTTTTTGAGAGGCTTAACCAAACCACACACTAAATTAAAAAATTTAAAAATAACATTTCAATAGGTGTCTTTCTCTTTGAACATAAAAACAAGGAATAATACCATCCATTTATTTTAATTAATTTTGAATAATCCACCATGTCATATTCATATAGGTTAAACCACAAAAAAAAATTTAAACTATCATTTTAAATATAATAAGGACACCATTATAATCACTTTGATATCAACACCCATTTTTAAACAATTAACCACTTTCAAAACATCAATTTACTTTATTGAAATCCATAACTTGATCAAAATAAAAAACAAATCATTTAATACTTTTAAAAATCCTCTTAGGAATTTCACAGAAGATAACATATAAACAATTCAATTTTCACATTAAACATGCCAACATACCAATTATAATTCACAAAAAAAAATCGCTTTTATAAGTACCCTTTATCAATATTGACCAAATCATTTCATAATTTTTTTTGGATTTGGCATAACCCAAGGGTCACCCTAGGTCCTATGTAAAATCATTAACAAAAAAACTAGGTATAAAAAGTGTCTCTCACATCAAAATAATTCACAAATTACTTTCCTTTTAAAAGAAAAAAAATGGAGTAATGAAGTTAATTGAAACAATGACTTGCACATATGGGATATCAAGACTATGTGAAAAATATTATGGACCACCAACCTAATTCCCAAATACATCCAATCTACCAACACCATCCCATGATATTCAAAAAAATGACCTTAAAAACCATGGCGAGGAACACCCTAGAAATGGGGTTCATAAGCCCCGTACAGTGAGAAATATTCAAAAATAAATCATCCCAAAAATGGAAAGAAAAGGAGTAAAGGAATTACCTTGATATTTTTTTTCTAAATATATAACTCTAAAAACATTATTATTTATGGATAAACAACATATTATGTGGATGGTGCCCCTCATTTTCACCCTGGGATGATGGGGGTTCAATGGGGGAGAAATTCAAGGGAGAATAATTTAATTTTGGAATGAAAAATAGAAATATAATACTATTAGTGAGGAAAAATATTATGAAACATGATTTTCTGGGCAGTGTTCTAACCATGGGATATAAGAGGAAACAGATCCTCATGGTTTGTTTGGACAAAAAAATGTTTTAAAAACCATGTGTGGTCATGTTCTTTCCACATTCGAAGGGGATATTAGAAAGAACAATCACTTCAACCACCCTGTATTATTTTCCTAAACACTCATCACTTTCAATAGGTCACATGGTTATGGGGTATGATTATAACTAAAAGTGCACCAACCATTATATTAGTATAGATTGTCATATATTCCAAATTTTCTATGTCTTGAACCCATGATACACCCCTGATACATTCTCTAATCCAAGGAAACCTTCCATTAACCCCTTTAGTATGAGTTTATCCATGATATAAAATTAATATAAACCCCAGAATCATTGGGACCTTACATAAAAATTGTAGTTTTAGGATCTTTATAGAAAAAGAACTTTTCTATTATCAACATACCTATTTACACTTGGGAAAAACCATTTGAAATAATCGTATTCCATAATGATTTAGTAATTATTTCATCTATAGATTGTGAACTATTCATAGATTAAGATAGGAGTAAATACAGTTCTTTAGATTCCTCTATGTGTTTTAAGGAATATAAAAGGGAAATTTTCTATATTAAGGGTTATACGATTTGAATTGTTTGGGCCTATGTGATAAATAATATTTTGACCAGGAACACATCAAAAATTTTAATATAGCATGAAGTAATTCCAAAACACTCATTTCGTTATACACATGAAAGTTAAGTTGATTGTATTTAGGATTTAAGATGAGTTTTAAATGAAAACATTTATCATTAAAATATAGCATGAGATAATTAATAAACACACATTTCATAAATACATCAGTGTCATTGTGTAAGTTAAATGTTGAATCACTGTTAAGAATAATATTCATTGTAAAACCATCTATTATTTTAGAGACATTATTTGTAAATAGTGGTGTTATCCTATAACTATATTCCAAGTATAATGAAAAATTGATATCATTTGACTTATAGTAAAATATTAATCCATCATTTCATTATAAAATGAATTTAGATGCAATGTGTTTGGTATGAAAATAAAAAAAAATACATCAAAAAAATTACATCATGTATCTATATTAATTATCCTATATGAATATAAGGTTATTAGATAAAATAATATCGAAGAAAAAGTTATAGACAAGTGATAGAATATATTTCTTTTAAAGGGTTGTCATCTGTATTTAACAGAGTGTGAGTCTTATAGTATTGGGTTTAGTCGATTCCAGGGAAACCCAAATAGTTGGAATAGGATCAAGTTCCACATGATCTTATGGAAAATTAATGTTCTAGATACAATTATATGAAGAATGTATAAAACCATGTTAATTTTTTAACATTCACCATAGAAGGTGTTACTGTATTATTTGAGAATAATGAATCCTACCAGTTTGTAGGGAATTGAAATAATCTAAAATTTACATAAAAAAATTAGAATGGATTCCATGTATTAAAAACATGGGATTATTATTTTGAATATAGTAGTGGGTATTCATGTGAGACTACAAATGGGTTGTATAAGAATTGTACCAATAAGGTTTGATTGGTAATTCCAAGTCTCTAAGACTATATCAATTAGAAAATAACTTTTTATAGATACATTCTATCACCATTAAATTGGTAATTGAATGTTAATACTAGAAATATTGGAAGGAACCTATACAACCCAACGATAAGGTGTTGGTGAATCCATGGAATACTAAATATGGGTGGACATTACTGAAATATTGTTTTGAACTGAAGTAAACAATAAGATCATATCATTTTTATTTGGAATGAATTTTTCCTATGGGTCACCAAGAGGTTACTGATTAAGAAATTGCATAACATGTTATTAATGTTTTATACCATATAGAAAACAAATACTGGACCTATAATTAATTAAGACCAAAATGAAGGTAACAATCTATTGAAGGACTTAATGTAAGAACCTTTTCTAGGGAATAAGATCTACTAAATTATATCTAATAGTTTCCTATACCTTTTAAAAATTATATATACTAATAATGAATTAATAAAAAAATGTTGAAAAAATCTGAGAGAGAATTTTTACCAATGTCACATGGCATAGATCATTCTGTGCATAAATGTATGGTTCATATGAGAATATTAATGTGGAATGTATAATTCCATGCTTTTCTTCAACAGATAAATCACATATTTCATGATATGTACTTAATATGATATTTATAAAATATAAATTATAGTAGGAAATATAATTTATCTCATGTGGAACTACATTGGAATAGGGTTGCACTATCAAATGGTATATGAAGAATTATATGGGATATCTGCATAATATGTTGAGAGGAAGGAACACAAAATTTTAGGGGATATGAACTAGTATTACTATTTATGAATATGTTTTAATAAAATATTTTGTTAATGTTAATAAGTACTAGAATATAATTCATGCCAGTAGTGGTGATATTTACTAATATTATGTGCGATTCAGATTCGGAGGAAGTAGAAAAAGTAGTGTAAAAAGGAAAAAAAATTTGTTCCAATTCTAGGAATCAAACATAATCTGTAAGGTTTTACCATATTTGTAGTGATCCCAGTCTTAGAAGAATATATATGGTGCTTTATAATATTATAATAGTATAATATAAAAGGAATTGCATCCCAATGGACCGATCAGTTTAGTAGTGTTTTTAAACAACAAACATACATAACTATTACATTACATTTGGAAAAAAAATTAAAAAATATAATTATTTAAATAATATTTTTCAATATAGTGTATCCATGCATTTTAGTAATTAAAAACATAATTTGAAACTAGGGAAAGGAAAAAAATAAGTTATATCTCACATTCATAGTGAGGGTAAGTGTATAACAGATGCTATTACAAATTAAGTCATAATCAAAATGGAAAGGTAAATAAGTTAAACATATTACATTAAATTAATAAATTGAGCATAATGTGGTAGGAACTAAAAGTGATAAAATAATTCCATCAAAATAATCCCATGAGCATGAAACATAATCATGGATATTATAAATAATTGAATAATTACATGGAATATTAATTAATGAATTCATTATTATGGAATTCATACAGATAAATATAAAAAAATACCATTGATGCTTTATGAAAAGAAATATAATACCATAACAGCTTCATGAAAAGGCATATAATACCATCTAGGATTCTATTCCGGACATAAAATACATGGGTATGGCCTCATCCAAAACCATATCTAACGTTTCTAATAAAACCTCTTGCTGGATAAAGGGGCTATAGTTCTCCCCAACCATTCCATACAAAATCTAATGAATTCTTTATATAAAATTGGTGGAACATAATTAACAGGAACTTTTTTATTAACAATAGAATATGAAATGTAAATACATTCCATAATCATTAATCATACGCATGGACTATCTAAAGTAAATTAAATGGTAACTAACTAGTATATCTACATTTAAACAGATCATAAACCATCCATATAATTAATATTGATGAAATCATTAAAATATATATACCCATTTGAGTAATGTTACAATTTTTTTGTCATTGAGGAATATAAATACAATAAAAAGATATATGAATATATATTGAGGAAAGTATCCTTTTCATTTTGGGAATCATTTTTCAAAAAAAAATTCTTTGAAAATCAATTTTATTTTTTCTTCTTGAAAATGACCCTCCTAAACCAGTGAAGGATGATTCAATGAAATTATGGACATGTCGGTGGGTAATTTGATACTGGTTATGAACATTCATTTTTTCATAGTAAAAATATACAATAATATTAATTTGAAAACAAATATTAAAAAAATGGGTAAAATTTATTTTAATAAATCATTTTTAAAATATAATGGAAAACATTTTTTAAAACACTGTTAGAAAACATAGTTCTAAAATATAGATTTTAGGATAAACAGATAAATTAATTTGGAATTTATTAAAAAAAATTCTCAATAATTTTATGTACCAAATCGTGAAAAAATTATATAATTACAAGAAAATATATTTAATAACTATAGGACAATAAAATGAAAGTTTTCATTAAAAAATATCATATAATTTCCATAATGGAAATTCAAGAATAAACATTCTAGATTAGAATGATATTTGTGAAATATACCCTTCAAATGAGCATAATGTTGAAGTGATAATTAATCAATGAATAGATTATTTATATAAATATAAATCCACAAAAAATAGTGTAAATACAAAAAAAATTATTCAAAATTCACTATACACATAATCATATAATATCAATGACAACTAAGAAATAATGAATCCCGATGAAAAGAAATTGAGTTATGAAATATCTATACAAATTCTTAACATTATGTTAAAATATTATGAGATTAAATAATTCAAATTGAGACATTGTATACCCCGAATAATGACATAATATTTTTATTACATTTAAATAGGGAAATATAAACACAATATAAATGTAATTAGTTGCTCACTATTGGAGTATTACTCAATGAAATGAAATTGAGATGAAATACCTTCATTTATAATTCCTTTTGGTGGAAAATGATTTATCATTATTTATAATAGTTATAAAAATTTTATTAATATACTACTGAACAATATTAATTTTTATGGTATCATATATGCTCCTATTAAAGAAAATTTTTACCAGTTCGATTTAAATATTTCCTTATTTACGTCAATTTGGTTAATAACTACATTGTTTTTTGAGTGTTTTTTTTGACTTGTTACTTTTCTGTTCATCTTATGTCAATCATGATTTCATCATATACAGAATTTGAACCTTGATTTCAATATCATATATATTTATTATACATTTATTTATATTAATCGATAAAAAATGTTGATTGGAAATCAAATAAACTATTTTTGGATACAATGGGCCATATGTATGCATGAATGTTGATTCCATTTTCATTTTTATTGAAAAAAAATAAAATAAATTTATATATATATATATATTATTTTTAAATTATAATTTTTAATTTATATATCACATAATTCTATTAAACATATCCTTAATTTATTTAACATAAATCGTGAATGAATCACATCAGTTCATGATGGTGTAGTTCATCGTACACACGAGATACATTATCATATTTCCATAAAATGGGGAGTATAATGTTATGTGAGATATAATAATTAAATAACAATAATAATATAATAAATATCATATATAATTTATATAAACTATAAACCCATCATTATTCCCATCCTTTAAATGTTCTAATATAAAAATGAACAACATCGGTTTGCGAGGAGGAAGTACGTCGTATATAGGAATGGTGATTTTGTAACCCATTGGAAGGATGTATGTTATGTTTTTGGTATTAAAATTATTGGAATAAAATATTAGTTTATTTTACATACTGATTTAAATATATAATAATGTTATAATAGGATTTGATATAGGCGAAGAAAGAAATAAAATAAATACACTTTTAGAAGAACATTATTTCTTTTTTTGGTAATCCTCCGTAAGTTTACCCTAAAAAATTTAATGGTTTTCTTACATAAAAAAATTAGGATTTTGGAATTAGGGGAGCAAAATTTGGGAGTTATTTGGGTAGGTATAGTAAAAAAAATTGGTTTAATTCTGTAAAGTGCGGTGGAGAGTGTGGTGCCTTTTATAAGGGGGTAAGTGGCACACCTGTAATTGTTTGAATGAGTGAATTCCACGCATTTGTTTTTTCATGTAGACATGACCCAATAAATATAAATTATATATTATATAATATGTAAGGGATACAGATTTCCATCCAATGGGTTTGGGAAAAATTTTGGGTCATTTTATAACCTCATATTTTAAATATAATCACTAAGTAAACTCATTTTTCCATAATCCTTAAATTTAATTAACTATTTTGACTAACATATTAGGTAAAAATATTATATGGAAATTCTTATAAAATATAAATTATTATTATTAAAAATATGGACTCTATTTTTTCAAATTCAATTCACATAATTAGAAAAAAACATATTTTAAAATTAATCCCGTACATGGACCGATAAAGTGGGTTTTTAATGTGAAAATTTTCAAATGTATAAGTAGTTTATATATATATATTTGATATAAAATTGATATAAAAGACAAAAAATTGATTAAAAATAGCATTATAGATCTAATTTTTCTTTGAAACCAATTTAAACATCATTTAACATTTAAAATTGTTTAGATAACAATTCACTTTTCAATAAAAATTCTATATTTTTAACGATTAATCAAAAAATAAAACTACTGAAAAAAATACTAAAAAACCGCTAAGCTAATTTTTAAATTCCCTATGAAAACATATGTTCAATTTTTTGATAAAATTTATAAATCTATCAGAATTTTGTTTTAAAACAATATTTTCATAGAAACATGGAAAAACTAAATTTAGAAAAATACTAAATTTTATGAATAAAATTGGATTTTTTTCATATATTATGACAATAAAATATATTACATGATTTGGAAAAAACTAATATTTCATATATGAATTTCATTAATAACATCCACTCATAGTAATTAATTTAATTTTTGAAGACAATATTGCATTGTTTCATAAAAAAGTCTTTCTTATAAAAACACTTCCTTTATATTCAATTGGGTTTTATATTATTTTATAATTAATTGGTTAAGAAATATTTCACAAATTTAGTTATTACTATTCATAACCTCTAATTTAAATGGTTGTAATTAATTTTCATTTAAAATAATAATATTTTTAGTATTCAATAAAAATTGGTGTTCCGCATAACACAAGCTATCAAAGAAACTCGTTGTTTTTTGCAATGAAATATTACTTAGTATTGCATGCATTGAAATTTATAGAATCGATTGATTTTAGTTAAAATTGTAAATATAACTCAACGTATCAGTATTTTATATTATTTTCTATGCGGGCTATCATGTTTCATACAAATGATCAAATATGATGTTCATATTTTTATAATTTAGGTTGTTATATTCTCCCAACCTTATGTAAGTTGTGTTCTTGAAATTTTAAACATGATCTCAAAAACAAATGATGTGCTATTTGAAATTATATTTAATAAAATACCTCATCCTCAGAAATTTTTTCAAACCATCCTATTAATAATAGATAATTGGAAATAATTTTTTTACATGGATGGACATATAACTATGTTTCTCTGTCGGAGAATAGAGGTGACATGTGATGATATAGACATAGAGGAAAAATGCTAATATTTATATAGAGTGACCGTGTTCATTGATCACAAATATGTTAGTAATCCATGTAATGTTTATATTCTGAAATCCTTAAATCTATTTGGTTTGGAAAGTTAATTGATATCATTAGAAATTATTGAGAGAGGATAGTATTTTATTTAAAGATAATATTTCACAAATTGAGGAATTAATTTTTTCTCTTTGAATGTATGAAAATAAACATATTGGAAACATTTTTTTTCACAAGATCGATTTCATCAGTTATTTGTTCTTCGACATATTTCCAATTCATTTCTTATTACATGGAATATAAATCAAAAAATGTATTTCTTATTTTATCACGGAAGCACTAAAATTCAATTTTAATGAATCATATGATCCACAATGAAAGACATGTATTTCAATATTCCTATATATATTTTAAAAACCAATATGGCTAATACATTAATATATAAACCTGAAAATTAATAATTTTATTTTATTTTTTACACGTATTCAACAAATCATTAAACTAAAAAATCACATATTATTATAGGCATCACATAGGCCAATGGTTGGTGTAAAACACACAATTTCCATAGGTCATGGTTTCAATCCCCACCACCTTTCCCGATGAGACGGGTTGTCACCATACCTATAGGTTGAAATTTTTCTAATACTATGTTAATATAGTTCTTATAAAATCTAAAAAAATATGATGGATATTCTTGAAATAAAATTAATCATTAAATTAAATTTTTTTTATGGTTTTGAAAACAAATCATGTTTTTCCATGACTGATAACATTATTTGAAATTTATTAAAATTTCATTAATAATAATATAATTTATAATGGTTATCAATACCATTAAAATTATGACTATTAAAGGTAATGAAATTATTACTCAAATACATGTTTCACTAAAAGATACACTTTCCATAAATATCTCCAGAATTTCCACGATATTAGTAGACTATCATTATATAAAACCTATAATATTTGGTTAAGTCATTGGTATAAATTTTAATCTTAATATCGTTAACCGATGATGGTGTCCATAACTCTAATGTTAATGAAATCACTATTGCATCTAAATTTTAATAGAACACATTGATGTTTCATTATTATTTTAACCAAAATACTATTTTTAAAACAATTCAACAATTTATTTCTTGAACCGTGATACATAATTAATTTATCAATTATATTTCCACTTAGGTTCTTGAATGGTATATAGGGTTCCCTTTCTAAGAGGGAAATGAATCGACAAGTGCCTAAGTCCCACACAATTTAGGATACAATATATAAATTGTTCTTCAAGATGATTTTTGTTTATTTTAATCGTATTATTCATTTTTTCTATGTAACTATTTTTCATTATTCCCTTCCTTTAAATACCTAAATAATTTCCCTGTTTGTTTCCTACACTTTCCTAGGTTTCAACTTCCTCATTTCTTACATGATAAAAATCATGCCTTTTTCACCATGGTCTCCACCACTTGAGTTCTTAAAAAACACTATCCTTCCCTTGTTTAGTGAGTTTGGTGGTTGGTTAAGGTATATGTTGTCCATCATATTTCCTGAAAACTGATTAGGAAAAATGAGGATATCATTCCCTCCAATCAAAACCCTATTTGGTTCCTCATTTTAACCACTTTATCCAATGTGTTAAATGTCATCATCTATTTTACTCCTTCATAATAGTATTAAAATAGAATTTTAATTATCATAAAATTATATTGCATTAGTGTAAAGATAGGTGTACTGTAAGGCCCATTATTGTGTACAATTTTACGCTCAAGTCAAGCTCGGTGCACCCTTTTTTGAGTTATTACACATAGACACATCTATTCCATAATAATCCCACTTTTATTTTCTAGGTGGGATGTATTTATTAAAAAAAACATAATATTTATCTATCAAAATCTATACGGTGTTATTATATACCTATTTTCAAATTATGTCATAGGGTTATGTTCCCTAATATATTTTTTTCCAAAATCTTGCATCCATGGTTTCTAATAAACTTTCTCTAATACTATTAATAATTACCCTTACCCCAGAAATATAGATTATTTTCCTTCTTCCATTACATTGGAATAGTATACAAGGAATAAAATCATATAATACCAATGATTTTAGCAATCCTAGTAAAAAAATACCTACATGTGTCTTACATAACATTTGAAAAAAAATTGAAACATAATTGTTTTTTATTATTACTTCATTCCTTATAGTATATCCCAAAATTCAAGTTATAGTAAACATCAGGGAATCCTGGAGAATGGAAATAAAATAAGGGTGACCTCAAATGATTAGTAAGGGTATGCGTATAGAGTAAGCTATGAATAAATAATGCGTAATAAAAATTTGATGGTAAATAACAGAAAAAAATGCCATTAAATTAATACATTAAGAATAATATGGTTTGAATAAAAGTTTATCAAATAATTTCATATCAATAATCACCTGAGTATAAAACATAACCACAAATATTTTAACAAATATAATAATTACATGGAGTATCAATCATTGAATTTATAATGATGGAATGCATATCGATGGATATCAAAAAAATAACATCAAGGATTCGTACTAGGAAAAATAATACCATCAATGATTTATGAAAATAAATATAATAAAATTGGGTAATATTTTTAATACATATAATTAATGGGTAAACACTGGGCTATAACCATATCTAGATTTTCTCAGGAATCTTACAGAAGCATTGATTGGATATATTAGGATTCGCCCGTAGTATACAAAATCTAATGCATTTCTCATAAAAAAGTGTAGAAACATAATTTTCATGAAAATTCATATTAAAACTAGAATAAAAATTTAAACACCTTACCCCATCCATAAAAACAATCTTAGACCATCCATAGTAATGTGAATGAATAAAATGATACGGTTCCCTTTAATGTGATCATAAACCATCAAGGTAAATAATGATGATGATATCATAATAATATATATAAAAATTAGATTAAGGGTATAAATTTTTTTTCATTGTTGAATATTAATACCATAAATATATATTTCAAAACAATATTTATTAAAATATCCTTTTTATTTTAAAAAAACATTTGAAAAAACATTTTCTTCCAAATTCAATTTTATAACATTTTCTTCAAACATATAATTGTAAACATGAAATGGAATCTAAATGAAATTGTGATAATATTTTAAGTTAATTATCTAAAAACATAAATAAAATCATTTTACATATTAAAAAGGATTGAAATGTTCCTTGTTACTAAGGTACAAGAAGATTCATTTGAAAAAATATAATATAAACTAAAAAATTTGTAAGAAAACATATTTCCAACCGCAAATATAAATGAATTCGAAATTTATACATTTTATAATTTTTATTAAGTACCAAAGAGTGATAAATGGTATTATTAGATAATAATATCATGAATAACCACATTATAGGAAAATGGATAGTTTTATTAAACAAACATCATATAATTTCCTGTAATTGAAATTCAAAAATATACAACCTCAATTAGAATAAGATTGAGAAATAATCCATTAAAATGAACAAAAAGTTGATATGATAATTAATAAATGAATCTATTATGTATATCAACTATATAAAAACATCATAAACTGTAAATATGGTAACATATATTCCAAAGTCACTATTCACATAATCATATAATATCAATGTCAATGAATTAGTAATATTACCCCATGAAATGAAATTGATAATGAAATTTATTAACAAGTGGGTAACATTAAGACTAAATCCAAAGAGATAAAATAATTAAAAATGAGGCTTATGATACCCTGTATAATTAATTACCTATAGTATTACAATTCAAGGGTCTCTAATTTCATCATATAAATGTAATTATTTTCATAACATTATAATATGCCTCAATTAATTGAAATTGAAACAAAATTCATTAATTTATGCATGGTTTTGGTTGAACATGATTTAACATCATATATAATTGGTTTATATTTGTAATTAACTTATTCAAGAAAATATATTAATATTTAATGTATCATATATTATCCTTTATTATATATTATTACTTGTTTGTAAAACTATATCCTTATTTTCAGCATTTATAGTAATAACTCAATGGTTTTTTGTAAATGATTATTACATGTTATTTTATTGTTCATATTAATTTTATCCATATTTTATTATATCCATAATTTATAACATTATGTAAATAACCTAATTTTTTTTATATATCTAGTTAGATTAATCCATAAAATTTTATGAAATGAGGTGAACTACATCGTTCATGGAGATTGTAGGTTGTATGAACGCATCAACGTTGCTTACATTTTATTATTGTATTGAAAGAAAGAAAAATTAATGGTATATATATATATTATTTTAGAATCATTTTTATTTAATATATATAGAATATTTTTATTAAACACATCCTTAATTCATTCATTGTAATGTGTGAATGAATCACATTGTTTTGCGCGTCAAAGTCTGCCTTACCCACGAGTGACGTTGTCGTATTCCCAAAAGGTGTAAATCTTAAGGCAATGTGTGATATATTAAATAAAAAAACCTTAATAAAAACATAAATATAAAATATAAAATATATATACTATAAATACATCATTATTCCCAATCATGAAATGTGGTGATGGAAGAAATGAACGACATTGGTTCACGAGGCAGTAGTCTACCGGACATAAGAAAAATTATTTGAAAACCATATGGTGAATGTTTTTGATGTTTTTGGTAACAATCATAAAAAATAAGTATATTTAAGAAAATTATGATATTATATAATCATTTTATAATAGGAATTGTAAGAGGTGGATAAGGAAATTAAATAAAAAACATTTAGAATAGCATTACCTCTTCTTTGGGAATCCTCCTTAGGTTTTAATTAAAACAATCAAAAGATCTATTTATTAAAAGTATATGGATTATATTATTATTTTTTAATTTTTTTAGTTATTTGGTATTGTATTTTTAGAACAAAAATGTTTTCAACGTTTTAATTATAGAGGACAGTGAAAGGTATTTTATAAGCGGGGTTATTGGCCCACTTGTAATATTTTGAAAGAGTGAATTTCTCTCTTGGTTTTTTCATGTATCTGGGCTTTAATAATGAACCATTATTTATTTTAGAAGGTATAAGTTCGAGAAATGTCCTTAAAATGGGATTTAGGGATGTTTCGGGTCATTTATACACCATATATTTTATATTTTACCATTAAGTAAACTTGTATTCTCTTTAATTACTATAAATAATTTTAACTATTTCACTAATCCAAATGGAAAAAAATTAATTTAAAACAATTATGATTTTTAAATTATTAAAATTCCTAATATTTAATCCATTTTCCAAATTCAATTAAAGTTAGTGGTAAAAATAAATTTAAAATTAATCCCATAGACGGAATGAGTAAGTGGATTTTTTTGAAGTGATAATGTTAAAACATTTACTATGTTTATATTTTTAAATTAAATATTAAAAATAATACAACAATATAAACTGGATCAATATAAGTATTATTTCTATAATTTTTTATTTAAAACCAGTACAAAAATTAACATTTCAATAAATATTATTTAGATGAAAAGTCAGTTTTCTATTAAAATATAGTATTTTTGACAATTCATCAAAAACTGAAAATTAATTGAAAAAAACAAAAATTATTCCAACGATAATATTTAAATTATGATTTAAAAATTTTAATATATTTTTGAAATAAAATTTATAAAATTTATAAAATTTGGTTTTTAAATAAGTACACCTATACAATACGATAAACATTTATATTAAAAAATATAGATTTATATATATATATAATTGGATTTTTTAATTTCTTATGAAAGTAAAATCTTTTATCTGAATGTAAAAAAAGTTATAGAATATATAATATATAAATTTCATTAATATCATACACTAATGGTAATTAATATAATTTATTACTGTAAAACACCATTGTTGCATAATAATAATTTATTTATAAAATTAAATCATTTATATTCAATTAGTTTTAATATTCATATATAATTAATAATTAACTTATGAATTATACCAAATATTTTACTAATTTATTTAATCCTATAAATAACATCCTATTAAAAATTTTTGCGATAATTTTCATTTAATATAATAACTTTAATATAATTCAGTAAAACTCATTTTTTCATGTAATGAAAGTTAATGAAGATAGTCATTATTGTGAGGAATTTAAGATAAATTAGTATTTAATTCTTTAAAATCCATATAATTGATTTCATATATATATAATAGTTAATATATCTATTTTTTGGGTTTTTATATTCCATTATTTTCTTTACATTACTATTTATACACACTATCGAATATGATTTTTATATTTTAAAATAATGGGGTGTTATAATATTATAAATTATGATAATCCTACTACTAGTAATATCTATCAAGAAAATTTTTTCAAATTTTAAAGAAGAAATAATATTAAGGATATCATCTCTTCAGGATTCATATTCAGGAAGGTATGGTCTCCAATAGCATTAAATTAATATACTAGAGGAATGGAGAACCCAAAAAATAAATACAAAAATCAGAAAAAAAATATGATCTTATCATATGAGTGATAACAATAAGGGTTAGAATGTTGGATATAGTGAAAGTGTGAGTTTTGTAAAAGTGGTTTCTCTATAAACAACATGAAAAATATTTTTTGATTTATATATAATGTATACAGTGATATATGTATGATGTATAATTACCATAATAGTGTTGATATTTCTACATCTACTATTTATATAGAAATTTCCATGGATTAATTATTATATTAAAAGGTTATACTAGTTCCCAAATAATAATTATAAACATGATATACTATGGAATTAATCATAAAAATATGTCCTATGATCCAGAAACATCATGTTGATAAGAACAAAAGGATATGTGACTATCATGTTTTTGGGGCTCATAATTATTGTGGAAACTTCTCCATAGGTTTCCCATGGAGATCAGGAGAATATGAGACCATGCGGATTGAATAACCAATAGAAACACCACATGTTTTTATCAACAAGGTAGTTCCTATTTATCAACACTTGTAATGGTCTCCTAACTAGAGATTGATATAGATGTATATTATTCAATCATGTACTTTAATCGGTGAAAAAATGGCATTGATGTCCTAGTGAGGTAGCTTGTGTTTGTTGCGTCATTGATGGTATGGAATCGATCAAATAGTTAAGAAATAATTTTTCACTTACAAAAGGATGTTTTGTCTCCAGCCAAGTTGACAAGGATGGTGGTAAATTCACTAAATCCATTTCCATATAAGAATAAGGTAAGTCTATCCAGATATTTAAACAAACAATAAATAAATAAAGGATAATGCCACTATTACAACCTTAGTTTTTATTACACACATAAACCTGATATGATACGTAAAATCATGATGTGATAAAACATATAATATCCAGATGTCTAGTGTCTTTTTGGATTAGGAGCATTAAATAACAGATTAGAACATAAAAAACACAACATATTTATTGAAAACATCATTTACATGACCACTACATTCTCTCGTACTATGTATGTCATGGGATAACATGATGAAATTCAAATGAAAAGGGTGAGCTATAAATCCCATTAAGGGAATAAACATGGAATTTAATGAGACATAAAATAAATTTTAGACAATAGGAATATGTATGTATCACAATAGAAACAGTAACATAAATTCATTGTAAAGCGTGATAATCATAACATAGAAATGTGGCAACCACACTTAACATGGAATTATCACGAGCCAAGGATCAATGCACAAGGATCATGTGTAAACCCTCATTGCACATGAAGAACGAGTAAATCCTTATTTCACATGAATTAGTATGAGTCAACACCCATTTCACATGAATTATCATGACACTATATTTTACCCAATGCATTGGAGGGCTATCGGGGCGCACTCTTCTTAAACATTTCATTTAATGCATAAGTGTGCCACATGGATCATATAACATGGAATCAATCAAAATCATAAGTTATTCCATGATTAAGTAATGAGGAATAAATACATGAATGTATAATTAAATATTTATATGAACATAATAATTAATACCATTGATAGAGACATGGTTATGGTTTTCACTACACAATGATCTTGGCATGGAAAACGCCATGCAATTTCGGTAGCAGAACGATGTGACATAATGATTCAAGAAAATGTATGATTATAAGGAAAAGGGTGTCTCATCATACGTAAAATAAATGGAATGTAGTGGGGTCATAAAGATACATGTCCCAACAAACAAATTGGAAATTATATGCATTATACAATACAATTACATGGATGTAATAGAGGAGTGAGAAATCCCTCACGGAATTTCAGCATGATAACTGGTGTACATGGGAGGAATTAATGTGAGAGAAATGGATATAACATTATCCAAAAATAAATAGGTGAGTATTGTGGAGGCATAAAATCATACCCCAACATGTTTAACTGAAAACAAAAGGGCATAACAACATAAATAAAATTAGACTAAAATCAGAAAGGAAGAACTCCCTTACTTGGATGTGTGATCCCAATAGCTTGGGAGAGGTTTGAGAGATGCATATTTGGAGCATGGGAAACCTTGAGAGGATTTTAGAGAGAGGTGGTCAGGTTTTGTTTGAACTCAAAAGGATTTGAGTGAAGATTAAATGGTAGATTGGTTGGGTTGATATTGGAAATGAGAGAGAATATTTTATTATTTAGGTTTGGGACACCTCACATTAATATAATAAATACCAAAAACCATCTCATGGTTTTTTCCCATGGTTATTGGAAAAGGGGAGTTGAAAATAATATTTTATAAGGACAATTTCCTAAATTCTAAAAATAATATGGTTATGTATGCATATGTGAGTCACACTGTCAAGGAAAACAATTTAAAGAAACAAAATGTTTTATATGTCTTAGAGGATCCAAAATAGCTTAGTAAAATAAATCAAAAAAAATTTAAAATCACACAATTTTAATGATAAAACATATATTTTAAGAACATAATGTTTATTGTATTTTATTACATCACTTTTGGGTCATTATGATGTCACAAAACACATTATATATTTAAATGGTATTTAATTTTTACCCCAAAAATCGACTGTATCAGAAAATTATGAAAAATTCACCATTGGATAATTTAGACATCCTGATTCCATAAATAATATTAATTTTATCTAAATAATTTTATAAATATTTGAATTTTTACTTTCAAAATAAAAACCTACATTTACCAAATATCAAGGTGTTCTGACAAAAACAGTTTTCAATCCTTAATAAAAATCACTATTGCATTCTTAAATTAAATAATCTTTTATAAATAATACAATGTAATTTAATAACAATATTTTATTAAATATTATTTAATTCAAAAATCTATTAATTAATCAATATATATTTCTTAGTTGAATATTAACTAAAAATACTTTTTGTGCTTTTAAAACTATTTACAAAGTAACAATAATAAAATGAATGAACTTTCTTTATACAAAAATAATGTACATATTCACAGTTCTAGGGTATTTTTACATAACCTCTTATAAAACCCACATAATACCGAAGGGTAAGGTGTGCGATGTTGATATACTCTTGGGGTGTCTCAAATAACATCACTCGGGTGGTAATATTTATTAACTTCCACTTCTCTTATAGTCTGTTATTCTCATGTGAAACGTGTTCAGGCTCAGCATGGGATTGGTTAAGAGTGATTCCCAATGACGCCACCTACTTTCTGAGATCTTACAAATGGGATTCGTATGGGGAAAGTCTACTGGACGAGTCTATCGCTTCCTTTGTGTGAGTAAATTGGATTTTTTAAAGCCCTGTATTTATACTAATAATGTGATCACTATTCAATGGCTATATTAGCAATGGTCACAATTCATAACAGTATTTTAAAATCCAGAAATGTAAAACCAATGATGTTCAAAATTTATATTACCATAATAAGACATTTAATTATATCAAGAGGAATTTTCTATAACAAATGTCTGGGTTGTTACAATCTTCCCCCTTAAGAAATTTCACCTTGAAATTTACTTTCCCCACCCTAAAACAGATGTGGGTAACTTTGCTTCATCACTTCCGCCAATTCCCATGATGCTTCTTCAAACTTGTGGTTTCACCAAAACACCATGACAAGGGGAATTTTCTTATTCTGTATATCTTTTTCTCTACGATATAAGATCTTCACTGGTTGCTCCTCGAAAGAATGATCATCCTCTATTTGTAATACATCTAAAGAGGGTACTTGTGAAGGGTCTAGAATATACTTCCATAAGAGGGATACATGAAATAACTCATGTACTTTCGCCATGGTAGGTGGAAGTTCTAGTCGATAGGCCACAGCCACAACACGATCAAGAATCTTGAAGGGGCCAATGTACCTAGGACATAACATCCCTTTCTTTACAAACCTCATGACCTTATTCCATCGAGATATGGATAGAAATACCATGTATCCGACTTGAAACTCAAGGTCTTTATGACAGTTATCTGTATAAATCTTCTGTCATCTTAGGGATATCTTGATATGCTACTGTATGGTTTTCACCTTCTCCACCATTTTGTCAACCATTTATGGTCCTAACAGCTTACACTCACCGACATCATCCCAACATGCCAGAGTTCTTCAACTCTTCCCATACATGGATTTATATGGTTCCATTCGGATTCTTGAGTGGAAAATGATATTGTAGGATAATTCAACGAGTGCAAGATGTTGGTCCCACCATCCATTGATGTCCATAGAACATGGTCTTAATATATCCTCTAGTGTCTGAATAGTTAACATAGATTAGCCATCAGTTTGAAGATGAAAGGTTGTACTAATGTTCAGTTCAGTATCCAGAGCATGTTGAAGGCTCTTCCAAAACATAGAGTTGAATCTTGGATATCGATCGTATACAATATAGAGTGGCACTCGATGAATCTTTACAACTTCCTTGATATATACCTGTGCCAGTGGATCCAATGATAAAGACTCCCAAATTGCAGTTAAGTGGGAAGAATTTTTATGAAGATCTATAATAACATAGATTGCATTATTTCCATTGGATGTCTTCGGATGTACTGTTACAATGTCCATGGTAATGTTCTCCCATTTCCATGCTGGTATGGGAAATGGTTTCGTCGTCCCCTTAGACTTCTACCTCTCATCCTTCATTTGATGACACACAAGGCACATTGATTTATTCTCAGTGATACCCTTCTTCATATTATCCCACTAATAATTCTCTCAGTTATCTCAAAACATATTTGTGTTTCCTAGGTGAATATGGAAATTTGAACTATGTGCCTCATCCAAAAGTTCCTTCTTCAGCTCCGGACATGATAAAACAAATAGTGTTTTCCAAAATCACACAATTACTTCTTCATTAACATTGAACTCTGAGGAATTACCATTTCTGATAGCTTCCACTCTCTTTATAATTCACACACCACCTTTTTGATAATCCATTAAACCTTCCCAAATATACGGTTGAGCAGTCATTTTTGAAAGGATTGATGATAATCCATTTTTTATGATTCCCATGTCCTTATTCATCAAATCTATGAAGATTGGGTAATTCTCAATTCTCATCCATGATATAATTACTAGGTCCTTTCTACATAGTGCATCTGCCACCTAGTTCACATTCTTAGGGTGCTAGTTGATTGAGTATTCATAGTCATTAATCAGCTCTATACATCTTCATTGGCGCATGTTCAACTTTTTTTGTGTGAATATATACTAGAGGCTTTTGTGGTCTATATATATTTCACACTTCTCCACAAAGATATAATGCCACAAATTTTTTAAAGCGAGGGTCACTGCAGCAAACTCCAAATCATGTGTTGCATAATTATTCTCATTAACATTCAATTTCCTTTAAGAATAGGCAATGACTTTGTCATTTAGCATCACCACACAGCCTAGGACCTTCTTCGAAGCGTCACTTAATACCACAAAAAAGTTCTCCACTTGTGGGTAAAGTGAGCATGAGCATAGTGATGGGCCTCATTTTTAACTCCTTGAATATTACTTCACATTCATCACTCCATGAAAACATTACACCCTTCCGATTTTGCATGGTATGCGGGTTGGAAAATATTGAGAAATTTCTCACAAATCGTCGATAATATCCAGCTAACCCAAAGAAGATATGGATATCTGTAACTGATGTTGGCCTCAGAAATATCTCAATTGCATCTATTTTGGAGGGATCCAAAGATATCACATTGCTTGTGATGATATGGCCCAAGAATGAGACCTCCTTCAACCAGAACTCACACTTGTTGTACTTTTTATAGAGATTCTCCTTCCACAAGGACTCTAGTACAATTATTAGATGCTCCTAATGATCCTCCTTGGTTTTGGAGTATATCAGAATATCATCTCTACGGAATACCACAAATTTGTCGAGGAAATCCATAAAGACTATTTTCATCAAGTCCGTGAAGATATCTGGATCATTAGTGAGTCTGAAAGGCATTACTAAGAAATCATAGTGCTCGTATCTTGTATAAAATGCAGTATTAGGGATATTTTCGTTCATCACCAATACTTGACAATATCCTAACTACAAATACAGCTTGGAGAAGTATTTTTCTCCACACAGCTGATTGAACAAGTCAACGATTCGTGGGAGAGGATACTAGTTCTTTATCATAATTTTTTTAATCTCACAATAATCGATGAAAAGGCGCATTGACCCATCTTTCTTCTTGATGAAGTGGACTAGTGCACCCCTTGGGGAAGCACTTGGGTGTATAAACAATTTATCTTGATTCTCTTGTAGTTGTTTCTTCAGCTCCTCAAGCTCCACAACAACTTTCATATATGGAGTCTTGAATATTGTCCATGCACCAGGTATAAGATCAATTGAGAATTCAATATCTCTTCTAGGAGGAATACCATGAAACTTCACGGGAAACACTTCAAAAAATATGCTCAAAATAGGCATGTATTCATGGATGGTTGCCTCCATAGACTCAATCATCTGTTCAAGATACACGTGCTCATATGGCAGTAATATTCACTCTTGAGATGATGGAGCTATAGAGGATTCATCTTCCTCCAAGAACATTTGGAGAATCAGGGGTTGATTCTCCACATGGAGGGTGATTTCCCTCTCACCGCAATTTATATAGGCTATATATAAGGAAATTCAAACAATGGATTGAATTGAAACAAATTCCACTAGAGGGAGTACGACAAGGTTCACCAGGATATTCATTGCTAATATTATGACAGGGGTGGAGTTATATTCATGGGATGCAATGATTTCTACATTTTCCATAGTCACCGACATCTTTACTTCCACAATTTTTTGTGGTGCTAGGGTTGTTATACTAAACTTTTGGGATATAAAATAATTCATAGAACCTAAATCAAAAATTACGTTCACTAGTATTGAATTAATAACTAGCTTACCTATCACCACATCATTGTCGGGGTTCAATTTAGCAGTAGTAATGGAAAAAGTTCTCCCTTGTTTCCATAGAGGTTGTTGGTTGCCTCCAAAAACCCTTAGCATAGGGAACTGATTTTCAAGATGCCTTGGTTCTTTGCTGTTGTAGCAATGAACAATGTGTTGAGGTTCGAACAGAGCAATCCTCTCCTCTGTTGTAGCCTTGGATTTTCTTTTTGGTAGTTAATAGCTAGGTTCCCTTCTCTTCCACACGTAATGTATTTCCTCATCCCCTTCAATCTATTTCCTGGGTGCTTTAATCCACATCATTGGCTAGTGGGGTGATGGATCTTCTTATCACCATTGGATTTTTCCATCGGACAACCATCATTGAATTCCACTTTATTCTTTTTATCCCTATGATACACCTGAGATTCTATGATCTTCATTTTGACCTTGAGGTCACATCGAACAATTTCGTCATAGTTGTCGACATCACGGATCTCAAGTGCTTTCCATATTCTGGGTTTCAGCCCACCAAAAGCAGTCAACCTTGAATTAGGGGGTAAAGACAAATCCAGAGGCATATCGTGCGAGCATTGTGAAGTTTTCCTCGTACGTTCTGACAGATTAATCTTCTTTTTTCTTTAAGGAAAGCTAATCCCTTTCCTTCTTAAGTCGGAGGGTGCATGTAAAATATTTATCGATAAAAATATTTTTGAAATCCTTACATTCCAATGCCTTGATCACTTTATCAGGATTTTTATTTTTGATCAATGTCCACCATTGATCAGCTTTACCTTTAATACGATAAGCAGTCAGTAGAACCTTCTCTTTTTCAGATCATTGAATTATGGATATGATATTTTAAATGGATTTGATCCTTTGTTTGGTGATTGAGGGATCATATGATCCATTATAAGTATGATACATTTGTCTCGTGAAGCTCTCGATATTGACTTTTTCATTCTTAGGGGGGATTAACGTTCCCCTTGACCCATGTTTCTATTAAAATATTGAGTTATATAAGAGATAAGAGTGACCAAGTTCACATATCCCACTCCCATCAGATTGGGCATATCATTTTCACAGTCATCACATTGATCTACACATTGGTTGTTAGCCTGAGTCCTCCTATTACAGACCATGGGCTGGAATAAAAGGAAAGTTATGGTAACACATAATGGGTAATCCAAGGAAAAAACTAATGACTTATAAATAACTTTTTTTCCTCAACTTATGAATATGAATGCTTCAATATATGATATCCATTTTCTAGTTTCTAACATATATTCTTAGGGTCATTTTAATAATTCCCTTAATAAGGGTTCATACTAATATTGTGAATTTACCAAGCATTTCCCTCTGGGGTCTCGTAACCTGAGTGTAGAAAGGCCCATTTTCGTGCACCAGTTCCCGTTCGAGTCTAGCTCAAAGCGGTATTCACGAGTTTTACCCATAGTATACATCTGTTCTAGAGCCGCCTATACCTTCTCGTATCCAGACTAGGATGTATTTTCATGAAAAAACAACTTACTCAATAATCACAATTACATAGGGATGTTTATATTATAATAATTATTGTATCTATGTCTATACAAGTGTTTTCTAATCCTAATCCCAAAAATAACTAAACCTACCCTATGATACCAACTATATCAACCTTGGTTCTTATTACACACATAAACCTGATTTATTACATAAAAATTTCACTTGATTCAACATAGAGGATCGAGATTTATAGTGTGTTAGGTTATTAGTAACATTACATAATAGCTTAGAACATAAAACGCACATCATCTTTATTGAAAACATCCATTACATGACCACTACATTCCCTCATACTTTGCATTGCAGGGGATAACCTGAGTAAATGCATAAGAAAAGGCTGATCTATAAATCCTAGTAAGGTAATAAACATGGAATTACATGAGTAATAAAATATATGTCAGCCAAAAGGAATATCAATGGATCACAAGATAAACATTAATATAAAGGCATGATAATGCCTGACAATTATGACAATGAGATGTGGTAACAACACTTAACATAGAATTCGCATGAGCCAAGGCTCATTGCACATGAAGCATGCGTAAACCATCATTTCACATGAATCACGAGTAAAACATCATTGCACTTGAATTAGCATGAGTCAAGACCCATTTCCCATGACTTATCATGATACTATACGTTACCCAATGCATTAGAGCACTATCAGGGCACACCATTCATAAACATTTAATTTCATGCATATGTGGGCCACATGGATCCTATAACATAGAATAAATCAACATCATAAGTTATTATATGATTAAAAAATGTGGAATAAATACATGAAAGTACCATTCAATATGTATATGTGCATAAAGGGGAATACCATGGATAGAGACATGGGTATTCTATTCACTACACAATGAGCTTGGCTTGGGAAAATGCGTTACAATTTCGACAGTATAATGACATGACATAAGGATTAATGAAAACAGATGATGATAGAGAAAAGGGTGTCTCATAATATTTAAAGGAAATGGACAGTAAGTGTGTAATATATGTATCTGTCCATAAAAACGTAATGGAATTTAGATTCATAATAAAAAAGAATTACTTTGATGTAAAAGAGGAGAGAGAAATCCCTCATGGAATTTCAGCATGGTAACATGTGTACATGGGATGAATTAATGATGGAGAAAGGGGTATACCATTATCCAATAATAAAGAGGAATGTATGGGGGATCTGCCAAATCATACCCCCAACATCTGTAATTGAAAACAAAACAGCCTAACAACTAAAAGCAAATTAGACAAAATGAGAAAGGAAGAAATCCCTTACATAGATGTTTGATCACAAATGCTTGGGAGAGGCTTGAGAGATGATTTTTGTGATATTGGGGCTCTTTGGGAGGATTATAGAGATAGGATGGGAAGGGTTTGGTCGAACTCCCAAGTCTTTGAGTGAAGATGATGTAGGAGATTGGCTGGGTTTATATAGGAAAAGAAAGTGAATTATTTATTATCTAGGTTTGGGACATTGTACATTAAAGTAATCAACTCCACAAACCAGCCCATGGTTTTTTGACCATGGTTTTTTCCGAAGGGGATTGAGAACAATATTTTATATGTCTAATTGCCGAACTTTTTAAAATAAAAGGGTTGCTTATGTGTTGGTGAGTCACACTCTCAAGGAAAACAATTTAAAAGGGAAAATGTTTTGTAAGTCTTGAAGGGTCCACAAAAGCTCTATAAAATAAATCAAAAAAATATAAAATCACATTATTTTATTAATAAAACCTATATTGGCAGAACATAATGTATATAGTAATAAATTACATCACTATTGGGTCATTATGTTGTCATAAAACACATTATATATTTAAATGTTATTTAATTTTTACGCAAAAATTCGATTGTCTCATAAAATTATGAAAAATTTAACTTTGGATAATTTCCACATCCTGATTCCAAAAATAAATTCATTTTATTTAAATAATTTTATAAATATGTGAATTTTTACATTTAAAATAAAAAGTGGCATTTGCCGAAAATTCATGGGTTCTAACAAAAATAGTTTTCAAACCTTAATAAAAATTACAATTGCATTGATAAACTTAAATGATCATTTATATTTAATAAAAATTAATTTAACAATAATATTTTAATAAAATGTTATTTAATTAAAAAATCCATTATTAAATCAAATTATATTTCTTTTTTGAATATGTACTAAAAATACTATTTTTTCTTTATAAACTATTTACAATGTAACATTAATAAATTGAATGAACATTATTTATAAAAAATAATGTACAAAGTCAATGTACTAGGATCATGATACATAACCCCTTATAACACCCACATAGTACTGAAGGTTAAGGTGTGAGATGGTGAAATACTCTTGTGGTGGCTCGAATAACATCGCTCAGGTGATAATTTGTATTAACTTCCATTTCTCCCGTAGCCGGTTCCTCTCAAGATTAATGTGTTCAAGATCGACATGGGCTTGGTCAAGAGAGATTCCCAATGAAGCCACCTCCTTTCTGAGCTCCATAAAATGGTCTTCGTATGTGGAAAGTATATTTTATGAGGCCATCACTTCCTTTTTCTGGGTAAATTGGATTTGATAAAGCACAATATTTATACTAATCATGTGATCACTATTCAACGTCTATATTAGCAACGGTCAAACTTCATAACAGTAATTTAAAATCTTGAAACATAATATCAATGATGTTCAAATTTTATATAACCATAATAAGACATTTAATTATATCAACATTAGTTTTCATTAATGAATGTTTGATTCGTTATAGACACAATTTTTGTTACCTTCTTTATGATATTTTAATAGACAATGATATTATATTAAATTGAATGTGTTTGTATAAATGTTTTTCATTACTATGAATATACCATATCTATTTAGGGGTCATTATGGGTTCCTATACTTCTCTCTTTTTCTATGAATAATATTTAGTGATATCAATATTAGGTCATATAGGGTCACACAATTAGCGTATTCAAAAGTATAATGTATTCTAATGAATACGATTTTTTTGACATTATTAGACCCACCACAGGGTTTACTATATGTTTTAGAATATAAGATCACAAATTAATAAATAAATTCAAATTATTAGATTTTATTATAATTTATATTGAATTTTTCTTAATTTATTTACAAATATTAATATAAACACATAAGAAATATTATAAAAATGCATATTATTTTAATCTTCAGGGTTTGTTTAATATATGTATAATGAAAATTCACGTTAAAGGAGTAATTTTATCAATTAATATATTTATAATATTACAAGTATGTGATAAAAATATAAATTATATTTATTTCTCAAAAAACCATTCAAAAGATGTATTTTATGTTTTATTTTGTGAGTAATAAATATTCGTGGGATGTATAGAATTTTTCGAATAATTTTAGATCTCGATATTTAAATAAAGAGGAGTATACCACATATGAATTATTAATCACACAATGTATGAGAGATTATCTATCCACTATAAATTTATAGAGGGATAAGTAGATGATATAAAACATTGATTGAATTTGTGCTTTTGAAATCAATGAATTATCGCTATCGTGATCGCATGGATATTGAACGAATCATTCAATCTATGGTCTTGCACCTAGATTTTGATGAAGAAAATTCCCACATATATTCAAATCACAAATGGAAAATATATAGGTATATAGATTATGTTGTATTATGAAACTATCAACTTTTACCAGAAAATGATTAATGAAAATTCAGATCATAAAATGTAATCATTGATTTATTTATTTTCCTAAAAACATCATGTGGGATGTTTGAGTATTAATAGAAAGTTATTATTCAATGAATATGATATAGTTATTTCAATATTTGAGGAAAATTTTAAATCTCTAATGCATATTCCTATATTTCCTACCCCAATTATATATAGTATGATAAAAAAATATTTCATTCACACTTGTTTATGAAAATTCAAAATGAACCTCATTTAGAAAAGAAAATGAAATTTCATTTTAAAATATTTTTTTATATTGAAATATATGTGAAAATTTATTTATAATATAATTGTAGAGTATTTAAAAATTTTAAAATGTTTTAATGAAAATAAGAATATATAGGAACAAAATCCTGACCTAGTAGAATAACAAGGTCAGTTTCCCTAAAAAATGTGATATTGGTATATTGAGTACATAAAGAGTGGAAAATAAATAGGGAAAAATTGTTTCATAGAAATAATAAAAGTAGAATAATATATATTGGGCTTGTGATAGAAATGTCAAATAATTTCCCTAGCAGAGAGATTAATTTGAATAATATCGACTAAGGATGAAATTATGAAATAAAATCTTACCACATTGGAATCTTTTGAATCATTAACCCCATGAAAAAAACATCAAATGAAACATTACATAAAAAATATATAAATAGTTTTACGATATAAGATATAAAATGATTATTATATCCACTACATGAAAGAATAAAATTATGAATATTCTGCATGTCTTAGAGAAGAAAATTTATATTAGAAAAATAAGATAAATATTGTATCATTTGTTGTGGGAGTTTATAAATGAATAAATTATGAGTAAAAAATGAAAATAAAAATTTAACACGTGGAAATAAAAAATAATGTAATAAAATTTCATTTCCCTGAAAATCATGTTAGAGAAATATTAATGAGGAATAAGTATATCCTAATGAATAGAAATTGGGTTATTAAACCCCTTACCTCATCTATAACATCCAACATATGTGTTCAAAACTCATGTATAATAAATATGGATTTGTTATAAATATATTATAGAAACATAATATTATATATCATAACATATATTATTTAATTATAAACTTTTAGAATCCATTTATGAACAATTAATAATTAAAATCGTGGTTATGGGTGACAACTGCTTCATTTTTCATATATTTTTTGGTTTGGTAGTTTTGGTACTTGAACATTGATCATGGTTCAATATTTTGAAAAAAATATAATCCTGATATAAATATCATATATATTCATTACATCCAACAACATTTAAATCCATTAAATTCATCAATTAAAAATGGAATACATCACTTCACAAATGTGGTTGTCCACACGTACAGATGAGAGACGTTATAATTTTACAATGGATTATAAAAAAGAATATTATATCTGATATAATTTTTACATAATAATTTTTATGTCATAAATATATATTCAATTAATTAAATATATATTTATAACCCTCCATGTAATGTTTATGTGGAAATTAAATTATGCCACTATGTGGAGATGGTATGTCGTACATTTGAATGAAGGATGTTTTCACTGTTCGATTGATAAAAAATAGTTGGAAAAATGTTTATACCATAATAATAGTCAAATGTCAGTATATTTATGACACTATATTTATTATTTTATAATTTTTTAAATATATTAATGTGAATTTTATGAATAAATAAATTTTAATGAGTTTGTAATGATGATTTAATCTTCCTTGAAAATTCTGATTTACATCTTCCCTTATTGGTTCTAGTGTTGATATTTTAGGAAGACTAGAATGTCCATTACATGAATGAAGATTTTAGGAAGAGTTTTTTTTCAATTTTTTGTCAATATAATAAGTTTAATGAGTTTTAGAGAGGATAGGACAGGTGGATACTTTTTATTGTGAACAAAAGGACAAACATTGAATTATTAAAATGATTTATATATAATAAATTCATTTTCTTGTGAAAGTGGAAGAAATATGCCACAATTTCCGAGATAAGAGATTATATGGATTAAAAATAGTTTATAAAAAATGAAATTTTAATAGGTTTACATGATTTTTTCGATCGTATCTTCTAGTTATCCCCATAGTTAACAAATTTCAACCTTAATCATGATGAAGGCTTTTCCACTCTTGAAGGGTTATAATTATACTTATAAGATTAATATTGGACCGTAAATTGTCCATGGATGAATTTTTATACCATATATTACCCGAATTTCAATCATTTAATTTTTTTTATGATTTTATATAATTTAAAAAAATATTATTTTTAGTAAAATATAAATAATATCATTTTTACACTATTCATTTCATTTAACTTTAATGAATTCAATAAAAATATGCAATTAATATATATATATATATTTAAAATACCTAATTTTTTTATATATATTCAAAATTCATAGTCAATATAAACCTCCAAAAAAATATTACTTTTATATTTTTTAATATAATTTATTTTCTTTTTTTTAGAATTGTAAAAAAAAATATCAGGGTTGCATATCTATTTATATTAATTATATTAGAGCAACAAATTATAAATAAAAAACAAAAAAAATTAGTTTTGATTTACAATAAAATTTTATAACCAAATATTTCATAATTTTATCATTATAATAAAAAATTAAATTTATTAAAGTCAAGAGAGAGAAATTTTGTATTTTTAATATTTTTACATGAATAAAAAGGTCACAATCAAATAAATATTGAATAAAGTGGAACCATATTCAATATTGTGATGGCTATTATAGAATTTAACCCATAAAATAAGGTAACATAGTGTTTTTGGTTGATTTAGAGACCATATCTCATAGTTCTAACCATATTTCACCCATTTTACCCTTATCGAGGTGAAATAATTTATCAAAGTTAATGTTTATAAGGATTAAAAATAAAATTGAAATACTTAATAAATTTAGAAATATTAATAATAATATTGGAATCCATTCTTTAAAATTAATTTATTGTAGTGTAAAAAATATTTTATGATTAAAATGAAAAATGCAACGAATAATGTTTTTTTCCAAAAAAATTATTTTATTATTAAAATATTTATATTTTAAATTAATACCTAAAATTTATTCCAATTAACATTATTTTATTATTCATAATTTAAATTGAATAATTTTACATTGAATTTTTCTTAAAAAAATGGAGCTTCATAAGTTCATGAAACCCGGTTATAGTTTTCTATGAAAATCATTATTTTTCAATATTCACTAGAAAATCAATATTTTTAGAAAAATTTAAATATTTTAACCAAAATAAATTTTGATATGCTGATATTGAAAATTATATTAAGTTTATAGAAGTAAATTTATAATTTTAGTAAAAATTAATTATTATTTTCACACATAGAATTAAAAATAAAACCAATTTTGAAGGAAATTTTTTCTAAAGTTTAAATTATTATTATGAAAATTTATATACTTTAATAATATTAATAAATAAATTATATAAAACCTTTAAAAATATATTAGTATTTTTTACCGTATTTCTACCCACTAATTCAACAACTAGGTTATAATAGTCATATTTAAATAATAATATTTCTTGGATTTTTGAGCTCGGTGTTGTGTGTTGTACATGCTATCAAACCTAGTGTTATTTTTTAAATAATACTGTTTTATATCTACCCTCCCAAAAAATAAATTTCATACTCAAAATTTAATCTTATTCTTGTAAATCATGAGTTTGAAAATTGATCATTCCTTTTTAGAATACCAGTGGCATAAAAATGATAACAAAACATCCTATTAAAAATAACGGAAGGGAAATGTGAAGGTCATCCAGAATAATAAAAATCATGTTTTAAAAATAGAAAAAAAATTAGTGGGATTGAAAATATGGAAATGGTGGAGAAAACTAATTTAAAATGAATAATAGAGGGGGATAAAAATATGGTGAGAATAAATTTAATTACCACTATACCATAAATCTATTATGGGTAAAAAGAACATCAATTAATTAGAAATGATCACAATAGGATAAATTTTTTGTTTTAAGATACATTTTCAAAGATTTGAGGAATTTTTTTATATCTATAAAAATATATAAAGAAGTATACTTAATTTTAAATAATAATTTCATAATTTAATCAATTTCCTCTACAATGTCATCCCTACACGAAATGATATGTATTTAGGATTAATTTTTCATACCATAAGCACTAAATAAAACAAATAACTAATCAAATAATCTATAAAATGATCACAATATATTCCTATTAATGTTAAATTTTAATCCAAATAGAAATAATTACCACAAGGTATGATAATAACAAAAAATGAAAGTCCTTTATAAGAATAATTAAAACATTTCAATTAAAAAGATCCTGAATAGAACAAAATGAAAGACATAGATTATTCCAAATTTAAATAAATTGACATCATTATTAACCTCAATAACCACAAAATAAATTAATGTTTTAACCCTAATAATTATCTCATACGATTTAAATTATATTCCCTGTATTTAATTTTATTCTTCCCAAATAATATTTTATGTTAATGCACTTGTTAGACATAAATGATACATATACATCAACCAAATAAAGAATATAAAAAATATTATTATTCATCATGATAAATTAATATATATTCTTTTAATGTAGTGAACTTTACCAGAATATCACGAATCCAATTTCGATTCTAACGTGATTGATAATCCCTTGATTGACCATATATATCTTAGAAAATATCACCATTTCAATGAATCATTTTTTTCCATCTAGATGATCTAAATTCCAATAATAAATAAAATATAATTAACTTAACATAAATTCATATATTGAGCCATAGATTTATTTAAACTATAATAGATAATTCGTCCAAAAACCCAATAATTGTTTCAAATCACTTCAAAATATCAAAAAGATATGATCATAAAATATTATTTCCAAAATAAACTTATTCATAATTTTGAATTTTTTTTCTATAATATGTCATACTAATAAATAAATCATTTGAATAGTGGTATAAATTACACTATTATCACCCTTCGGTTGTGGGATCAAGCCCAAAAGACTTTCCAGATGCGGAGGGTTGTCACCCAGCCCGTGGGTTGTCATTATAATAAAACTATATTAATTAATTTCCTATAAAATTTATAGAAAATTAAGAACATTCTCAAGAAAAATATTAGTCACCAAATCGCATTTTTACTCCAATGTTTCTCAATAATGATGATTTATTTCTAGAAAATAAAAAATTCATAATTAAATATTATTACTGTAACATAATTGATCTTATTAACCCTAAAGGTTATAAATAAATTTAAACTTATGACCACAAAATATAACACTATTATTCCTCAAATAACCTTCTCATCAAATCAAAATAAATATATAAGGGTTATATAGACCTAAAATATTTATTAAATCCCAATTAATGTATCCATGTTACATCCATAATATAAATTCTTAGTACTAAAAATATGTGTCTTTAAACTTATAAACAACCTTACAATTATAAAACCATGATAGTAGCTAAAATAATTGAACTATACTGATCATAATCATAAACATATTACCTTTTGGGAAATTTCCTAACAGTATTTCATAGGGATGTTCTATAGTATTTTTTCCTCACACTAATTCAAAGAGATTATACTAAATTTTCATTAAGGACAAATGTAATAACCCAAAATCTATTATCATAGAGTTGTTTTCTACATTATTGCATTGTAATAATATATAAGGTATCTTAGCCCGAAGGATAGATTAGTTTAGTAGTCATGAGGATCCATATGCATACTTAAATCTCAAATTATATTTGAAAATATAAAATAAAAAACCATTTTGAAGGTAAATATTTGAAATCCAAGATCACATTAAATGATTCCTAATTCATATTACTAGGGAATTGAAAAAATTAATGGTGATATCTTATTCTCAGTAAGTGTTACCTTCTATGGAAGCAATAATTGGTAAATAGGTAATACTCAATAGGTAAAGTAAATAAATGAAAACACATTTCATTCAATCAATAACATTAGGATGACGTATAATATATATGGAGTAAATAAAGATCAAATGACTCCACATAAATAATCACATGAAAATTAATCACATAAAAGTATATTATTCAAAATAATCCCATATAATTCAATAATTGATTTCATAATTTTTAATGGAAAATTCTGAACATCTAAAACTGATCTTTGAGTTCTTGTGATGAGATAGTTAAAAGTTGTGTTGATATATACCATAAATACATTTAATAAGGCCATCCCACTAGTTTACCCCATGAGACCTACCGATTCATAGTATACTGTGCTTCCTTCAAGGGTATATTGGGTTGTTTCTATATGTATAATGATAAAGTGATATCATACACCACATGGTAGTAAAAAGTTAATGAGAAAATCTATGAAAATATTGATATGGAGTTTGATATAGTGACCTTTACATTGGATATATAATAACATTACCACTATACAGAGAAGTGAGAAATATATACAGATCCTAAGATCCTTAAATATATATTCACATAGAAATAGTATAATATGGTCCAGTGAATATGGTTTGAGATAATCAAGGACTGTGATCATTTAATCCACTACTATCCTGGGAATCATAATAAACTTGAAGTTCCTCAATGTAGAAGTTATATGAAAACCTTATCAAAGACGAGAAATGTAAAGGATTAATATTATTAGACTTAGAAATAATGGACATGGGGATTATTAAATAATGAACATAATCATTATTTTATTAAATTATTGGTCACCCGTCCCATCTAGATATGATAAATTATCCTCAATTAGATTTCGTTGATGTAAAAGATATGTTGGAAGCTATTCGAAAGGAGAAATCTTAATAGTAAAAAATTATTAATGAGGGAATTGTAATAATTGTTTCATGAATATGTGTACTATAAAATCATTATATAATGTAATAGATAATGAATTATAGATATATCTCATCCATCTTCATCCACCCAAGGAGAAAAAATGTATTTATATCTCTAAGTGAACTATTCGTTCAAAAAATGACGAATGAGTTCACATAGTATACATTAAATATCCTAATATTTAAAAATTTAAATCCATAAAGGAAAATTTTGGTAGGGATGATGAAACTATTACCCATATTTATATGGAAATGGGAAAACATCGCCTTAAACGTTATTAGTAGTTTTTTAAATAATTCCATAAGAAATGATGCAATATGAGTGGTATGGGACTGTCTAAAAAAGATTACACATTTCGTAACTATTCCTGAGGACATATCACATGATCTACATACAGAGATATACATCATAAAGGTGGTGGGGATCTATGGACCACCATTATTGATTGTATATGATTGAGATCCAATGTTTTCCTCCATGATTTAAAATATTCTCCAATATGATATAAACACTGAGTTGAACATTAGTATAGATTATTATCCCCAAAATGTTGGCGAATCTGATTTGACTGTTCGGAAAATTGATGACATGTTGAGAGATTTCCCAATAGACTTAAAATAGTATGAGGTTAATATATTCCTTACGTAGAAATCTCATACTATATATCTTTTTATATAACATCTTAATGGATCTATATATAGACCTTTCGTGAAAGTTAGGTTGAACACCTATGTTTTGAGAATGAGTTTTGTGAGAAGATGATATTGTGACCTAAAATAGTCATAGAAATAGTTTAAAAGGTCAAGACCATTCATAAAAACATTAGGAAATCTCAAATTAGATATTATAGTTACGTTAACCATTATATTTGTGACATAGAGATTTAAGTTATAGATTTTTTGTTCCTTGACATATCTCCAGGAAATGGAGTAATAGAGGGCTAGGATTCCAATACTTGGATTACATATTTTTAGATGAATATTCGTTACATTAATGAAATAGGCACATAAATATCGTAATAGTTTAATTTATTTAGAAACTAGAAACATTATATTATTAATTAATTAATGATCTAAATTTTATGTCATTAATATATTCCCTTTTCATTTTACTAATTAAAACCCATTCATAAAAATATAAGTCATGGAAACATAATAAATGGTGAGATCAGATTCTAAGTAAGGGTTAAAATAAAAGATATATTTTCATAACATGAGAATAAATTTTCTAGAATATGAAAATAGAATTTTAAATCTATACATGTTATATCAAATATCAAACTATTGAGTCATGTAATAAGGATTGGTAATTCATAAGTCATGAATCATAATGCAATAAAAGTACATGATCCATAAGAATATAAATTTTTTGACTACATATATAATTATGAAATACAAATAACCATATAAAATATTATTTTAATGCTACCCACTATAAGAATCCTTACATGTTTAGAATGGGCTGACCTCTCATGTACTGACATCAGCATTTGGATGACCTCCTGTGTACCCTCTTTTAGGAATGGGCTAACATCCCATGTACCCTTTTTTCTATTGGGTTAACATATGATTTAGTTTCTTGGAGAATTGAAAAAACATCACGTGTACCCTCTTTCAGTGGTGGGATAACCGCCAATGTATCATTTGTGCTCATATAACATTAATCATTACCCAAAAAATGGATGGAGTTAATGGTCCCTCCCATCACATAATCTATTCATTTATATTCCACATGAATTGAGAAAATTAATTATATTAGAACCCATTAAAATAAATTGGTTTCATAAAACAATTCATCATAGCACAACTCAATGAAAAGAACAGTTTTCCTAATAATTTCATCATTTAATCAAATCCCAACCACTTGAAAAAATAAATGAGTTTCATAAGTATTTTTTCAGGGTAAAACCCATTTAAGTGAAATGGTTTTCATAAACATCATTTCATTATGAACCATTCAGATAAACAATAATAATAAAAATTTTTGTTTATATCACCATTAAAGCATAGTTTATATCAATTGATATAATCTTAAATAGAAAATGATTTTAAAAGATAAATTAATTGGAAGGTTTCTTAAGGATGAAAAAAAAATTTCTGAAATTTTTTTTTACATAAAACATTTTTAGAAATAATTTTTCCTTGAAAATAAAATTGAAAACATATAGAGGATTCTTTAAGAAGTTATTTAAAACATTTCTTGATGAAAATATAATTTTTTCATTAAAATTATTTTTAAAAAAAAATTATTTAGAATACATTTATTTTAAAATTACCTTGAAAATATATAATGTAATAATCCCAGAAAATAATTTTCATTATTATAGAATATTTTTTCCATTCCCTGCACATTAAAAAAAATATTAATTTCAAATTTTTAGTAAATGTCAAATGAAAATTTATTGAAATATTGTGTGAATATCACATTAATTTTTTTTTAAAAGTTAGTCATTGGTTAAAATTTTATTTCATAAATAATTTAAATAATGTTTTAAAATATTATTTTAATCATTAAAAAATTATTTCGGAAGAAAACTTTTTCTGAATTAAAGTATGATTTTTATAAAAAATACAATTTTCAATATATTGAATACCAACAGATATGAAAATTAAGGAAAATTTTTTTTGTAAAGAAATAACCAGTGTTTAAAATAATTAATGAGATTTATGAGAGATATATTATATGATTTCAACAATGTAATGAAAATCAAAAACAATATCGATAAACGATGAGACTGTAATATAAAACATTAGTAGATTGGTAACATTGAATCATAACCAACATGAAATAGTAACATTAAATGTAACATAAAATATCATGAGAATAAATAAATTCATGATATTACATGTCAAATTTGTTTGATATACATCTTATAAAGAATTACGTATATGAAAAACATATGTCCGAAAGAAGGAAAATTGGTACAAAAATCCATTAGAGGTTTGGTATCATTAGATCCATCATCCTATTTAATGATAATTCATCAAATTGATATGTAAACAAAAATATTTTTCAGGTTATGTGTAATAAAAACATTCAAGGGAATTTTAGAAACCACATAAATCAAATAGTTCGTGAATATGGAATGTGTCTCATAGAAGTAAAAATAGATTTAAAAATCCTTTACTGATTTATTAATATTTTGAATCGTTAGCCCCAATAATTAATATTATAAAATGAGAATAAGAATATAATAAAAAAAATACTGCATTCATGTTATAAGATTTCAATGGGGTATTATATAGACCAAGAAAAATAAACGAGTTGTGAATTCTTATATATTGTCCAGAAATCAAATAGAGACTAAAAATCCCTTAATACAACACTTGAATTCCTTCTTTCCCAATATAACCACATGTATACTATGAAAATGTTTATTATAAATATTTTATTGAACTAAAATTACATATATCGTACGATATATTATTTATTTTTTCTTTTTATTACCTATTTATTAAAAAAATTATGTTATATTCATGTTTTGGGTAATAACTATTTTTATATATTTTGAATTGTTAATTTCATCCCCATTACATTGATCATGGTACCATAATATATAGAAAAATAATCATGAAATAATTATAAGATCAATATATCAATTATACATTATATGACCAATCAAGAATAATTTTTTTGATAAATGAATTTCAATATGAGAATAGAGATGGTAAGATGAATGTATGCATGAATAACATTTTCATTATTCAATGATAATTATAGAAAAGGCGTAAGTAATATATTATATATACATAATTGTAATGTTACAATAAATAAAATTTTCTTTGAGTAATGAGGTAAGAAATATATTGATATATTGTCTTTTCATTATGATAATATTTAATTAATAACCAAATTATTTCAGTTATATCAAATATATTTATTAAATATATCATTATTGTATTGTATGTAAAGCTTTATTAAAAATGAATCTCGTCATTTTGGGAGGCGGTAGTCCACCATACACATGAGTTGTATTATCTTAAACCATATAGAATGGAAATGAAAATGTCTATATTATATAATGACTTCAGTGGTAAATTATGTTATAAATATCATATATGTTCTATATATACATTTTCATGACCAATCTATTGATGTGGTAATGTATAAATGAATGACATCATTTTGAAAGGCGGTAGTCCTCCAAAAACACCAATAATCACTTCCTAACCTATTTGATGGGAGTAGAGACTATTACAGGTAATTAAAATAAGATAAAATCATATTATTATATATAATATAATTATTTTTTAATTTTTTATGGTTTAATAATTATATATGTAAGTGGAGGAATAAATAAAATAAAATATTATCATTGATGAATGTTACCCCTTATTCGGTTAACCATGTTATGATGGCCCAAAAATCCTTCCTAGGTTATATTTATGACAATAATATGGATTCAATAATGGGATTATGGAATTTTGTAATTCATGTGGAATTTCTATTCATAAATAAATGGGGTTCAATGTTGGAAGAAGAGGGGATATGTTGTGGAATTTTATAAGCCAGGTGAGTGGCACACTTGTATGTTTTGAAAAGAATAATGTTTCCCCAAATTTTTATAACGAAAAGGGCTCCAAAATGGAGTATTAAATAGAATTTGATATGATTTTTTGGTAACATTTTAAAAAATATATTTTATAAATGTTTTTAGATCATTATAACCTTTATATGTTTAGTTTGACCCCCTTAGTAAACCCATTTAACCCTGAAATTAGTAATGAAATCATACCATTTTCCTTATTAATTTAGGGAAAAAAATTTGTTTGATTTATTATATAATATAAATATTCATTATTCTAAATATTTTATTAATTTTTAAAAATTAAATATACTTAAATAGAAAATTTTGTTTTAAAATTATTCATGCAGAAGTGATGAGAAATCAGATTTCAATAAGAAAAGGACTAAAAGATTACAATGTTTTTATGTCTCATTTTAATATGAAATTGATTAGAAGACCTAAATTGTATTATCAAATATATAATATTACTAATATTACTTTAAAAATATTTAAAATATAATTTTACTTAAAAATTATTTAAATGAAATGTAATGTTCTAATTAAAATTATGTATTATTCACAATTTATCAAAAATATTATATTTTCAAATGATTATAAAAAATTCCCTAGAATATAATATGGATATTATGATTCAATAAATGAATTTTAATTTTTTCAAATAAATTTTCTAAATATATAAAATATTATTTTTAATATAAGTGCACAAAAAAGGTGACAAAATAGTTTTTTTTGAAAAATATTGTTTTTTAGCCTAAATTTGGATTTATAATTATTTCAGATCAAGAAAACACAAAAGATTAATTTTAATCCATTGATTTAATATATAGTATATAAATTTGATTAAAATAGTTCACTAAATGTGGGTTTTGTAATTTATTTATGTAAAAAATGCTTGTTTTAAAAAAAATTATTGTAAAAAAACTATTTACTTTATTTTTAAATAGTTTTGATTTATATTTTTAATTAATTGGTCCAAAAATAATTCATTCTATATACAAGTGTAATCAATAAATTTTCATAAATTATTTATTCCTATTCATACCAAAAAATTCAAATTACTATGTGATAATAATCATAATAAATAAAAATATTTTAATAGTATGTCATATTTTTTTTAAACTCGGTGTTGTGTGTTTTGAATGTGAAATTTATTTTTGTGAGTAATAAAAGATAAAATGAATGTTGTTTGTAATTAAATATAAAAAAAATCTATTTCAAAAAAATCACAAAAATATTAGGGTGTTTCATTCTACCCCTCATAAAATGAATTTCTCCTTCTAAATTAATCACTTTTGTACAAATGACTGAGGATGATTTTTCCTTATCACATCATTATGTTCCGATGTAAAATAATAAATCATGTTTCTTCACCACAAAAAATTCAACATGTGAGTGGTTTTGTTTCATAAAACTTTCTCAATTCAATCTAGAATCTCTATTGGTGGTTCCTCATAAGAAATATCATGATTCAGCAGTACAACCTCTGAGTTCAGTACCTGTGATGGATCAGGTATGAAAATCCTTTGTATATATACATGGAACAAATTTAAAACCTAATATAGGTTTTTTGTAAGCACTAATAAATGAGATACCATATAATATAATAAATAATTTAAAAGGTACAGATATACTTAGGGATTCTATTTCCATTTTATAATAATTAAATATTTATCCTCTAGTTGTTCTTCTATAAATTTATACTTCAATCTAACTCTAGTAAATTAAGATGATTTTTTTACGCCTGAAAAACTAATGAATCAGAATATCAAAAATAGAATGATCAATCATTCCTTATATCACTATTTAAAAAATGGTTATCATTGGTTATCCAATATGGATTAATAATCACATGGTGAAGTAATATGTTAATATCTAAAACCTTATAAAATATTTAACAAAAACCATTTCATTAATGTTTAATCCTATACCCTTCCAAATGATTAAAATCCAAAAACTTTAGAAAGTAGTTTATTAAATTTACAGAATAAAATTATCATTAATCCCCTAAAAAACATGAAGTATATATTAATTTAATCATAATAAATATGTGAATACCTTCATCATATATTGTATCGAAATATGGTTAAAAATTAAATTTAAAAAAACATTGTAGAAAACATGCATGATTAATCATACATTTAAGAACATAATATTTTATTTAATCTTATCCCTAAATCTAATAAATTTTTAAACTCCATCAATGATAACATAAACTAGTTTGTCTACAAAACATTAATAAGTTCGAATGTCATCAAAACAATCAAATTTAATTTAAACATATGAATCATCTCTTTATCCGAACATAACTATATTAATTCATCATCAAGAACTTATTATGGGTTATATTCCTTTAATCATAATATGACCTATCCTTAAATCAGTATTCTATTATGTCATCATCATTTATAATATTATTTTAAATCCTTAATTAAAAACATATACCAAACAATTATTATATATTTCCAGATTTATAAACAAAGTCATTTAATTACAATACATAAATAATTCCATCCAACCACTTATTTCTCAAACCATTAATAATTATTCATCATTTTATTCAATTATTTCCACTTTCATTTCATATGTCATTTATAGTCTCTTCATTTTTCAAAATCAATAGAATTTCTCATAAAGCCTTGATAATTCTCATAATGTGTATTCCCCATCGGAAATATATTTTCATAGTTACCATATATTCCACATTAATCACATTCATCATTTTATGACCCCCTAGGGAGACCATTATTTTCATTTTTTTAGTTAACAAATTATTTTATTTTTTACTATTAAAATACATTCATTGCTTTATTTTCCACAACCAAAACATTTTACCAATCCTCTAAGACATACAATTGGGTGATTATTTCCATATTCCTAACATATAAGAAACTAAATACTCTTTCATCCTTATAAATTACCACATGAAATATCAAAAAAATTTATCTTCCACTTATTTGAAGCTTTATACATATCTCTAACATTCATATTGAAAACATATATCACAATTGATGATTAGAAATAAAACTATCATCTTCCATGACACTCATTATCCCATTATTCAACTCATCCAAAAAAATTACAACATTTAATTTTAACATAGTTCCTTATAGTTCCTAACATTGAATAAAAAAATTGTAGTCCTCGATACATTAATAATAGTGGAAGACACATAATCATGGTAAAATATATTTTTGGTTGTCTAAATAATAAAACATTATCATTAATGTACGAAACCTTAGGTTTATCCTTGGTCATTCATGTTCATCATATATTTAAATCATTCATTGTGTTTTATAATGATTTTTCGGATTTCTTACGAATATCTCCAAAGACTGTCAAACTAGGTGTGTAACAAGGCCCATTGTTATGCATCAAGAGAGAAAAAAGTCAAGATAAATCATCTATTTTCGTATTTATTAACCCTAGGCAACTCTATTCTAGTGTGACATTCACATATAATATCCACGATGTGATGTAATTTCATGAAACCACTTTCTCAACTCTTTACTAAAACTCTTGGACATTTTCTTATACATTGACTCATCCTCAGGCAGATCCTTAAAGACATCACATGAACAATCCTATGAAATATTTCTAGGGATGTTAGAAACGTTTTATCATATTATTTGAAAAGGTAAAATAAAAATTCTCTCTAATATCGTCAATAGAGACTAGGGCTTCTCATATATGGTTATTACATCTTCTTAGATGATAATTCATCAAATTATAGAAACACATTACTTATGAATATAATAGTTCAATACCTTTTAAAATGTGGAATATAATATTATTAATTTATGAAATATATTCAATTTATCCAATAAATATATTCCCCTTTAGTATTACTACTTAAAAACCTCTATTAATAACATTGATAAGGAAACATAAGAAATGGTGAGTTGAGATGCTTAATAACGGTAAAAAAGGGAGATACATTAGAATCAAATGACCATAAAGGTATAAAAGAATGAGAATAATGTTTCAGAACCATACCCTACATATCAAATATTATAATCATGAATGATAGAATAAATAACTTTAGTCTATAAGACATTAATCATAATGGAATTAAAGAATACGATCAATGTGAGAATAACATGGAAGAAAACATAGAATTGTGGAATAAACTTAAGTATATAAACTATTATATCAATGATTCTAAACAATATATTAATAAAATTTTAGTGTTGGTACAACCGCCTATTTACCTAATTTAATCTAGGGATTGCCTCTTGTGTCCCCTCATTTGGGCCTGGAATAACCTCATATGTGCCCCCTTTTAATCTTGGGATCATGTAATGAGTACCCTATTTCTGGTTTATGATAACCACCAGTATACACTTTTAGTTCATTTAACATTAATCATTACCCAATGAATTATAGGATGACATAGGTCCAAACCATCATATAATTCATTCATTTATGCTCAAAAACTTCATAGATCATTTTTCAAATTAGCACACATGAAAATAACTGAGTTTCATAAAACATTTCATCATACCATAACCTATAGAAATGAAATGGTAGTCATAATTGATTAATTATTTTATCAAAAGATGTCATGAGGAAAAATAAATGGGTTTCATGAAAAACATGAATATTCTAACCTATGTAAGGGAAATAGGATTCATGAACATCTTTTCATCATGAACCATTTTGATAAATAATAATAATTGTATCCTTGGTTATTATCCCCTGTAAATCATAAGATACATCAATGGATATCAACATAGATTAAAAATATTTTTGAAAGATATATCACATGGAAATTATCTTATGGATGATAAATTTTCTTTGAAAATATCTTTTTTAAACATAAAATATTTTGGAAAACCTTATGTTTGAAAAAAATTGAAAACATATAAATGATGATTGAAAAAATAATTGAAAAAACCTTTCTAGGAGAATATCTTTTTGAATTTGATTTTTTTAAAACATGAATCATATTGAAAACCATTTCCTTTGAAATAATCTTTTCAATTTCTAAAAACATATTTTAAATAAAAACCTTTTATAATTGTGGAATTTTTTTTTCTGGTCATATATTAAAAACACTTCCACATTTTTTGTAAAATCCAAACTGACGTTATTTAGAAAATGACATGAAAATCACATTTAATAAAATTGTAAAAATTAAATTATTTTTAAGAAAATAAACTTAATAAATCATTTTATGAATGTTAAAAATCATTATTTTATATTCTAGAAATTCTGGTTTTGAATGAAAATGGATTTTTGATAGAAAATTTAATATTTATTTAAAAATTTATTATTGAACTCATCATTACGTATAGAGAGGAAAATGATGGGAAAAATAATAATGAAATAACCATTGGAGAATAAAATTCCAAATTTTATTGAGAGGTATGTTGTATTATTTAATTATTTGATGAATAATAATAAATAACACTGATAAATGTAGAGATTTTAATATAAAACATTACCATTTTGGTAACATTGAATCATAAGAAATAAGGAATAAAAATATTAAATGAAACATATTATATTAGGATAATAATGAAATTAATGATATTAATTGACAAAGGGGATGTATATTCACCTCATAAGGAAGATAGGTGGAAAACATAACATATGACTCAAAGAAGTAAAATTATGAAAAACTCTATTCTCCCTTTAGGTTAAATTTTGAATCATAATCCACTTAAAAGAATGCACCTGAAATTGATTTAAAAAAATTATCAATACAATATATATAATATAAATTAATTTTAATTATATCCACCACATTAAATAAATAGATGATGAGTATGTCATGTGTCTCATAGAAGTAACATGTAAGAAGGAAATCCCTTACAGATTTAGTAATATATGGAATTTTAAGACCCAATTAATAATAATATTTAAAGAAAAATGGATATCATTAAAAGGAGGAGATTATTTATATAAAACATAAATGGTGTAGTATATAGACCATAAAAAATAAGTGATTAGTGTGTTTTTATATGACTCCCAGAAATAAAAGAGACTAGAAATTCCTAATTTCAAGTCACACCTTCCTTCATTCCTATTAAAACCACTCATATAATAAAGATAGGTATATAATAAATATAATAAAGAACCATAGAGAGACATATCATATAATATATTATTTTATATGTAATTTTATTACCCTTTTATTAATAATTAAATGATAATGTGACGTTTTGGGTTATACCAACTTTGTTTTATATATATGATATTATTTTTTTATTTTCTGTCCACCAACATTTATCATGGTTACATAATCTCTAAAATAATAATGATGAAATAATTTAAATATTTATAAGTAAATAATAATTTTAATAACAATTATTAAATATGTTTTATGAAATTAAGTATGTTATGATCATGTAGACGGTAGGCTGTATGTATGCATGAGTAACGTTTCCATTTTTCAATGATCATTATGGAGAGGAGATGACTAATATAACATCTTTGAATAATTATCATGATATCATAAATATTTTATTATTTATCTTAATAGTTTTTTACATATCATCCATGTGGTGTGGCTATGAAAAGTGAGTCACATCACTTCGTGAATGTGGTCGTTCGCACATTCATGAACGAAATTATCATCTTTAAGTGAGTGAAATTGAAAGAAGAAAAATGACATATTATCTTTTTATAATAATTATTTTTTCAGGAGTATAATAATTATTTCACGTATATCACATAAATCTGTTAAATTTTTCTTTATTATCATCCATGCAATGTGATAATGTAAAATAATCACATCACTTCACTTTGTGGTAGTCCTTTATACTTACAATCAATGTTATCGCAACCCCTACAGAATGGAAAGTAAAAAGTATATAATCTATAATGAATATAGATGTATAATTATGTTATAAATATAATGCATATATATATTATATCCATAATCATACACAACCATGAGAGGTGGTAATGTAAAAATGAGTGACATCAGTTCACGAGGCGTCTGTCCGCCATACACACACACGGTGAATTTATAACCCATTTGAATGAAATAGATATTTTTTTAAAAATTAACTTAAAATAATTAAATAAAATTATATTTATTATACTTATATTATTAGATCATCATGCTTTAATAATAATTTAATGATATTGATGAAGAAATTAACAAAATGTTAGTTTATGAACAATGCATCTTCTTCAGGTTACCACATTAGATTTTCACCAAATGAATTCCATGGTTGGAATAATTATAGAAACCAGGATTTTTGAATCATAATAGTGAATTTTGGAAGCTATTTTTCAGGTATTTTATAACCCAAAATGGGTTTAATGTGTGAATAATAGAGGATAGGGTGTGGCCTTTTATAAGTGAGGTGATTGACAAACATAAAATTTTTGAAAATAAAAATATGTAACAACATTTATATCTTTCTAAAAGGATAAAAAATGAATTATTATAGATAATAATTCATTATAGGGACAAAAGTTTTCCATAAGATATTTTTTTAGAATTCTTAATATCATTTTATGGCCTGTCTTTTTAATTTATCCTCCCTATAAACCCATATTTTCTAAACTGTAGTAATTAATTTTTACTATTTTCATTTTTAATTGTTTTTAAAATTTATGTTCACATTATTAGAAAATATAATTTATTATAATTTAATATAATTATTCCATTTTTTGAAATTTAATTCATATATGTTGAAAATTTTGATATAAAATTAATCTCGTAGAGAAACTGCGGAAGCGGGTTTTCATAGAGGGAATGTTGAAAATTTTATAATGTTTTTCTATCCAAATTCAAAATTAAATTTACTATATAACTAAATTTTTTTAATATATATATTATTGAAATAATTTAACATTTTAATAAATTTATAATATAATATAACATTATAAATAATTTTAATGAATAGGCAATTTTCACATAAAATACAATATTTTTCATAATTCAGTTTAAAAATAATCTTTTTAGAAAATTATGAAACATTAATCCCAATATAATTTTTATATTATATTTTAAAACGTAATTTATTATTCAAATAATTTTTCAAAAAGTGTAAAAAACTTTTTTTGAAAATATTTTTGTAAAGAATGCGACAAGATTGATTTTTAGAAAAGTAAAGTTTTTAAGTGCAAAATTGGATTTATCTCTGTATCTAGCCTAGATAACATATAATATAAATGGTTTTAACGATGTCAAATATATTAAAAATTAATTTAATTAAAAATAAATTACCAAAATTTTTTTTATCTCTTTTATGTAAAATGTGTTTGTTTTCATAATAATTATTTTTTCAAAAAAAGATTTCCTATATTTTCAAATTTTTTATTTACATTTTTAATAAATTTCTCAACAAATAATTGATTTTATATACATTTTTAAAAACTAAATTTTCATAAATTTTTTAATCATATTCAATCTCATTATTCTAGCAGCTAGTTTATAACTATTATATTAAATATTTATAATAGTATGTTATGTTTTGTAAAACTCATTTTTGCATGTAAGGCATGTTAGAGTCAGTGTATCATTGAACATAAGTTAAAATTTTTGTTTCATGTAAATAAACACATATAAAAGACTAAATTTATTTATAAACTATTGTTTCACAGAATTTAATGGTGTGGAAAGTGTCGTGAAATTTGGAAAGAAGGGAAAGCTAAGTTCCTAGTACATCGGCCCCGCTGAGATTCATGATCACTTCGAAGTTTTGGAATATCGACTAGCAACCCCACCAACCAATTTTAAAGTATAATAAATATTTTACATATCCATTTTAAGTAATTTCATAAATAATCTCTCTCATTTAGTAAAGTCATAGGTGGTATTTCTAGAAAATGTTCTCTCATAGGAAGAGCAGTCGTTGAATATCTTGGACGGTTGAGAAAAAGATCTATGAAAAAAGATAACACACACAATAATACTTCCATAGAATACTATATGTAAGAGGGGGTAACCTGTATATTTTAAGAATCTATGAAGCCAAACTACCCTATCCATTTTCACCTTATTATTTAATATGAAATTTTGAGGGTAAAGTTTCTTAATGGTGGATAATATAACGACCCAAAATTAATCAATGCAATTTCCATTCTTATAATTTTTTTCATATAATGAAATGTAGTAAAATTCAGAAAACCAAATATGATAAAACCAACTAAATTTAATTATATTAATTTAAAAATTAAAAATTAAATAAAAGGGGATTTAATAATTGAAAATATTACAAATGGATAAAAATATAAAATAAGGTAACTAAAATATGAGAATTTGGATTATATCGATCCACAAAAATAACTGAACTCAAGAAGAATGATATAGAAATGAAGAAGAATATTAATAATGAAATATTAATCTTTTATTTTAAACTATAGATAACCCTGATATTAAATACATGTGAATGAATAATGAATGAAATGAGGGGTATTTATAAAATTTCAGGTACTTGTATGACCGTTAAAATATTTACAATTAAAATTGTAATCTGACCATTAGGAAGAGTAACATAACTGTTATAATAGTATCCTCTTATATGTAAGTGTAAAATAATATTTATATATAGTGTTGAAGGGAAATATGAAACATTTATATCTTTATACAATTAAATATTTTGTCTAAAAATGGAAAATTTAGTGTTTGTATATTTTTAAAATATTAATGATTTCAATACAATTTTCTAAAAACTAAAATGATTTAAAATATTTTTTCCCCTGAAAAATGTCTATAAATTAATATTATTTTTTATTATAATTATTATATAATTTTATGAGACCATAATTAATTTTCCAAAGGATAATAAAATTGATTATAAGGATAGAATTGATATATTTCAAATAAATGAGGATTTTATTTAAAAATTTAATTTTATAATATATATAATATTATTTTCAGGAAACTTATATAATTTTTATATAAAATTCATTGAAATATGGTTAGGTTTAATGTTTTAATTAGTTGAAATTTCATTGAATAGTGAAATATGGTAAATTATTGTATTTTGAATTATAAGCTAAATTAATAAGGTTTTTGATTCATGGATGACGTCAGAACCCATTTTTTATCTCAGATGAACATTTAATTTATATATATTAAATAATCAATAATATGAATAATCTCTAGCCAATATAATAAGATAATGAATATATTATTAAAAAACACCCATTTCCTACTCTTATATATATCACCCATCAGCACCTATTCTCGAAAATTTTTTAAGCCTTTTAGGTTTCCAAATTTTTACATAACTCTCTTACAAAACCTCTCTCATAAATCCTAATGTTTTTGGAATCTCTCAAATTCCATTTCAATGATCCAGAATGGGTAGCTTTATAGTAGGAAACTAAAGGAAGAGGTAAGATTATCGACTAATATCTTTCAATTTTCTTCTTCTTCTACCCCTATAGATAATTTCAATCCAACTAAACATAGTGACATCATTTCTGTAAATATGTTGATATTTTGTTTTTATGTAGGAAAATTAATCTTAATCACTCCTATATTTCATTTCTAAAATGAAATCATTATTTAAAAATGGTTGGATCACCACCACCAAGATAAACGCACATCATTTTCCTCCACCACCTATAAGGATGGTCATAAAATTATTATTAAGTTTAAATAAGATTATAATATGTATATTATAACTTATTTTATGATTTAGATTTAATATATCTGTATAATAATAAGGAAAATTAATATAGATCATGAATAACATTAAAAGAACCTAAATATACTTACTATACAATTTGAACATTTTTAGTCACTGATTTATATCTGTATTAACACATATCAATAATTGGAATCATTTAAATTATTTTAATTTTATAAGTATAATTTTATCTCAATTATATAGTTTTGATCCCATTTTATAAGAACATCAATAATTATTCACATATGACTGATCTGACCATGAACCATGAAGTGAACACCCTCAGAATAGTGATATCATACCTTATATCTAATAGAAATGGTTGCAAAGGGACAGAATAAAATAATAATAATTAATCTATATATATATATAATATTTTTGACTAAGTAATAATTGAATCAAAATTGATTATATCGTATTTTAAGATCAAGAAAAGAATGATTGAAGAACTTAAGGTAAGGGGTCTCCACGAACAACCCTTTTTCTTTGGGTTATGACATTTCTCTCTCGAACTCACTTTTTCACTCTATTTAATAATTTCTAATGATTATAAATTATGTATATATGTATCTAATATATATATATATATGTTATTCTATCTTCCTTTTTTTGGGATATTACATACCTTGTGTTCATTTTTTAAATTTCATATTTAATAAAATTTTGGTGATTATGATATGATGCATGATTATAAAACTCAATTCTTTTTCAAGATAATTATTCTATTCAGTCCATAATATTGATTTATTTTTCATTATCACATTATATTGTCGAATTTATGATGGGTTTTCCCATATATATATCTAATTCATTGGGAGATGTTTTTCCTCATTGGACATTATGAATGGGGATAGGAGTGAACCTAATCCATGGTGGGATTCTATCCACCATGTTATGTTGTCTCGTATGTTAGACTTTAATTGTGATTATATAATTTTATTCTTACACATTAATATATTTACAATATAATATGACACCATGTTTATTATTTTTTTATCCCAAGTGATTATTCATGAGCCTTTTCTTTTATGACATCAGTTTATGTTATTTGGCTCGCATGTTATGATTCAATATCTTTTTTATTACACTACTGGACATTTTAGATCACCAAATTCTTTATTTATATTCCAAAAGTTATCCTATTATTTTTTTAGCTAAATGTGATTTATGATCTCATTATGGTTGTAAAAATAAAATAATATTATTTTAGTTTCACTTTGATGTATAAAGATCCTAGTCATATAAATACATTAGAATTTCAAATCCTCTGGACATACTTAATGGATATTTGTGATAAAAAACATGTAATAATTTGTTTAGAAAGATATATGTCTTTATTTCTAGCCTTTAAACCTATTTACAAGAATTAATAACATTTATTCTCAGTGGTTGTTACAAGAAACTTGATTACACGACAATCCTTTTAATGGATTTTGTTAGAAATCGAAATCCCCTTAATTTTAAGGCAGTAAGAACATTTCCCCACACACAAAATGGATGTGATAAAAAATAATAATAAGGAATGAGAGGAGGAACGTTTAAACCAAATCCCATTAAAATCACATATTCTTTTCTTTGTATTATTAAGGTGAGAAAATATGAAAATGTGACATAATGGAAAGAGGGAGCCTGATTGAAATAATGATAAAAATGTAACACCAAGAAAATTACAAATGATAGAAACAAGGTATTATTTTATTTCCTATACATTAAGGGGGTTTATATATAGTCATTGTAGGTTCTATGATTCTATTGGGGGTCATTGAAGTGAATATGAGGCATTGTAATGTGAGAGAGCTTGAGGGGAACATGTAAAAATATCTAGTTTGACATTAAATTTAGAGACTACCTAGTAGTGGGTTAGAATCACCGGTCTTTTAGTGGATCCAATATGTAGATTTTGTTCTATAGTGATCCCACTATCTCACTGGTAACATCTACAAAATGTTGTGGTTCTATCTATCACCAACTACCAAGCTAATACAATCCCACTAGAAATTTTCTAGTTCCAACATTATTGGAACATCAAGTGAGTCCCTCACTTCCCTCTTGATCCCTTTGTTCATTTCAATAACTACTTTGACTTATGTATCAATATAAAACACTAAAAACCATGAAATTAGAAGGATTGAAACATAAATGGAATTTTCAATATTTGAGACCACATATGCAACTGAGTTATAATATTTCCACCTTTTTTGATAATCACAAACACATCAGAAATTTTATAAATAAAAAAATCGGTGAGATTAATTTCATATGACTATCACCAAAAATAATTTAAATATTTCATAATGATATTCATAAGGGATTTTTATAGAATTTCCAATACTTAAGTGGAAAATAATTTTCATACAAAAACTACTTTAAATTATTAAAATAAATGTTACTTTGATGTTATAAAAAATTATTATTCCCCTTTGGGATTATCAAATGTCTATAAAAACATAAAAGGAGAACATTTATTAAATAATGTTCAATGTGAAATCTGTTAAAAAAAATTATGTTTAAAAACGAATATTTTAAATCTCCAGAAAACTGAACACTCAGTAATACCATCTTCCATCTACACCAATACATTATACTATAAATTAAATTTCATGTTAACATTATTACCGTCAGAATCTTCTACACATTACGGTATTATCAAATAACTCATAAATTAGGATTAATGAAATAAAGTTACATATAAAATTTAAATGAGAGACCAAATTAATTTGGATTTTTAAAAATTAATATGAAATTTTTCATACGAACATAATTTTGAAAACAATATTAAAAACATAAATTATATCAAATTTTCAAATCACATTTAGAATTCCTAATTTTATACACCACATGTTTAATACATTGATGATATTACTTTAATGCTTAAATAAAGTGGTTCCCTCAAGTAATATTTTTGAATCACTTCAGAACTGAAAATTATTATTCAATTATAGTGTATGTTATCATTAAAAAACAGGTTTAAGATTTTAATATTCCCACATTGGATGCTCTCAATGTATCAAGAAAATAATCTATTTTAATCTATAAAATAAAACAAGATATATAGAGAATAATAAAATTTCCAATACGTTTATGGATGATCAATGTTGTCTTTTAAAATAATGTAAGCTTGAAAATGATTAAAAAAAATACCGTTAATAAATATTATAATACAGATGAAATATAATTTCCAATTATAGTACTATTTATCTAATGATATATAAATATTTACCATTGCATTGGAGGTAGATATAGGTCCCACCAATATCATATTAAAATAATTATTACTTTTCCTACGATATCATAATTCATTATCACTGCACAACACAAGGAATAAAATGGGTTTCTTAAATATCCTTTCATCATAAAATAATCCATGTATAGAATATAGATTACATAAATATAATTCTATCATAAAAACCCATAGGAATAATAGATATGTTGTACTTGAAACATAACGTAATTAAATAATTTCATCTTAGATGGAAAATAATTTTGAGAGAATACATGAATTTAATTCGGGAGGAAAATATACATTTTTCATTGAATTTTATTTTTATAAAATTTCATGCAATTATAAAAGAATATGATTTATTTGAATGTACCCTTGAAATATTTTAAGGTATTATTCAAGTTAATAAATCATTATTAATGAATGAAAATCCATTCATGTCTTATAAATTATAATAAAACATTCTTCTCGTGCTTTGGTGAAAAAGTCAAAAAAATAACCAATTTGGAAGATGATAGAAATATAACATTCAAACCATTTAGTAAAAAGTAAAAAATGAGTAAAAATGAATTTCAAAATCCATAGAATAATAGTTATCATTTTTAAAAAAAAAATTATAAAATATGGACTTTGATGATAAATACACCTCTTTAAAGACTTACAGATAAATAAACATGGATAATAATATGATTGTGAAATTATCAGTTAACATAGTTCATGGGTCCTTTGATTGTGTCAAAAACTACTATATAATAGACTAAATAGTTATATGAACTTGATCCATAAAAATATTTATATTACTGATATCGTATGTTAAAAAATTATCACTTGTTTAATAATAGTTCATTATTACACTTCTTTTAAGGGCTAGTTATAGCATGTTCTGTTTTATAAATCCCAGTAATTTATCATGGGATTGGTTTATTTAATTTATAGAATGATAATAATGTAATATATATCATATTTATTCATTGTATTTATATAATCATACTTTAAATGAGATCATACAGGATGAGTAACATCACGTTGTGGAGACAGTAGGCCATAAGTACATACGAGCGATAATATCATTCCCTTAATAGTCAAATGGTATTAAAGTGGATGGTATATATAATATCAAATAATTAATATATTGTTATAATAATAATATATCAGAATTATTTTTTACATAACACCAATCCAAATAAGTTGTTGATGAGAAAAATATTACACCATGATGTGGAGACGTTATGCCATACGTACCCATGCGTGGTGATTTCATTTTTCATAAATTTGGTAGAAGGTATAATATGGCTCTTCTATAACCACAATAACATCTATGAATAAAATTTATACAAGATTAATTACTTTATTATGTAAAAAACTCATGAATTGTAAGTATAAGAAGAAATAAGTTTGAAAGAACTGAGAGAGGATATTACCTCTTCTTCAATGAGATCCCACTAGATCCCTACTTAACGGAACAATATTTGGTATTTTGAGAATAAAATAACCTCAATAATGTAAATAAGAAGTTTATAAGGTATGTATTTGATGAATAGATAATATTTAAGGCCAAATGTGTATTGATGATGTGAGGTAGGATGTGTCCATTTATAAATGGGAAGAGGGACACTTATGGAATATAAAAAAATGTTAATCTATAATAAAATAAAACCACATAAAAAACCAAAAAATGAAATATAATAAAATATTATATGATTTAAGGTTTTAATATCATCAAAAAATAAATTTTAGAAATGTTTTCATTAAATATAATTATTATCATTTTAATTAATCTTTAGTTATCAGATTTTAGTATTAACAATGATAACAAATTATTCAATATTAAAATATTTTAATTTTTACTTATTTTATTTAAATTATACCGTAAAGGAAATATTTATAACCTTTTAGAAAATATTATAATAATTATTTTTCAAAATATATTATGATTTAAAAATAATTTAATAAAAGATTATTTTGAAAAAAGATCATTAGTGTCGATTTTGACACTATTCATTTCTTGGATTTTGAAAAATATAAAGATAAATTTTGTCTAAGAAAAAATATTTTATAATATTACTGTTTCTGACGCTTTCGTCGGGCCGCACACATCCGTCGCGTTCAAGGGATGTCGTTGCGACTCTGCAGCCACATATTCCCGCATTCCAATGGCGGGTGCCATTCACTCCTTATTCAGGGATCTCTGCTCCATAATCGAAATGGGATGACGGGATGTTAGTTCATCCTTTCATTAATTCCTCCTTGGAACTCATCACCTAGACCAGGTCTCCCTTATAGATTTAATAGGTTGTTCGTGAAACTCTTCCCAGTACCATGTTTCCATGGATGCCTGTTAATTACACTGCTTCTGTATGGACATTCCAAGGGGTCTGGTTAGAGCAGCAACCATCAGTTGGGGGAGTAGTCACATCGAGGCATCACTAGCGTGTCTAGACAATGGGGAATTGGCTTGTCTGACTTTTTTTCCTTTATTATAAGGCCTCTTGAGGGCACGGAAGCCTGAGGCATCCCACATCATGCATGGGGAATCATATGCCATAGGCATGTATCTGAGGGTTTCCTCAGCTTCCCATTTTTAACACAGGGTATGCCGCAAGTTTAACGTCCAACAGAGAGGGATTAGACTGATCCAAACACCGATAAAGGTGGATCAAATTGAAGAATCCCCTTGAGGGAACACCGATGTTGGGGCCAGCACGTGGGCAGCTTCCCAAATTTTATAGAGGGGAATGGGGTGGAATGATTTCACCAGGATGTGGTGACCCAGGTAAGAATCAGTATGGATGATGGAGAGTTGAATAGAGTGGTGGAGGATTGAGATAGGACTATCATGAGGATGATGGTAGAGATGGGCTTGAGGCTCAAAGAGACCTCCTATGTATCCCCATGGCGGGGAATCAAAGTCAGTGTAGTTCGGTTGGTGAGAACCGACATGAAGAAGGGTCGGAGAGAGCAATGGGTGGTGGACTTGAAACTCAAGGAGGCTCATAACGCACCATGCATTGACATGAATCAATGTACACATCGTTCAAAATTGATGTGTGTCAGAGAACCGACATGAATAAGGACCTTGGTTCGATGGGTGATGGGATTTAACCTCGTGAGGCTTCCTATGTACCATGACATGGCATGGATCAAAGTCCACGTAGTTCGGGTTGGAGGTGTGGGGCTTACACTCTAGGCCACCAAAGGTGGTGGGTGATCTGATGTGATTGAGGTCAAAATGACTGGGTGGTGGGAACGAACCTCATTGAGGCTTCCTACGTACCGTTCCTTGACACGGTTCAATGTCCTCATAGTTCTGGGTGGCCTTTCGGTGAACTGACAGGATGATGGACCATGGTCCTGGTGGATGGAGGCCTTGAACATCGTGAGGAATCCTACGTTCCATTCCTTGGCACAGATCAAAGTCCACGTAGTTCGGTTTGAAAAGGGGCTATTGAACTGACATGAAGGGGTGCCGGATCAAATGGATGGTGGGGTCACAACGGCTTAACGCTGGATTGGGATTCAGTTTAACGTCATACAGGATGGGGGCGTGTCGGCGAACTGACATGAATAAGGACCTTGGTCCATGTGGATGGAGGGCTTGAACCTCATGGAGTCTTCCTACGTACCATTCCCTGACATGGACAAAAGTCCATGTAGTTCGGGATGGTGCTGGAAAACCGACATGAAGATGGATCGTGGGTCCGATCGGTATTTGGCTTAACCTTAGGGTGGCTTCCTACATAACATGCCTTGATATGGATCAAAGTCCTCATAGTTCGGTTATACAGTTTAACGTCATGTGGGATGAGGGAATTTGGGGCTTACACTCTGAGGCAGCTGAGGGTGTGTCATGGTCGGTGCTTACTCTAAGCTCACGGGAGTCATGCTCGGTGTATGAAACAAGTGGTTGGAGGCACCTGACGATCACATCGTGAAGGGTGCATCCGTGGGAAGCAATGAGGGGATTTTGCATTGGGTGGCCCCTGGTGTTGGGGATTACTCCATGATGGAGGCCCAAGGGAGAAAAAGAACAGAGGGAGAGGGGAAGTATAGAGGATCACAGGTGCTACCTCCTGTATGAATGGATAGGGGCTTACACCAAGGTGGCTTCCCTTCCTTATGGACAAACGCCACTCCAAGAAGGAGGATATCATCCCCTATAGAGACCCGGGGTGGGGAGAATGTACAAGGTGGGGGAACCCCGCGGCAGAGGCACTAGGTGATGTCACAGTTTAACGTCGTATGTTGAGGACAAGTGTTCTGGGTAGTTTAACATCTTGCATCTTGGACGAAATGGTTTTACTCCACCCCCCTAGGAGTTACATAACCAGTACCCTCTCCAACTTCTGGGATTGAAGGTATCGGAAAAGCTGTGATGAAGGGGGTCACAGAGTGAAACATCGAGGGGTCCACATTAGTGTGGCTATGCGAAGAAGCATTAGGTAAAGCAAAACCGTGGGTGGTATCATCCAAAGGAATTTGAAATCACATCGTGAAAACCTGGAGGGTCGCACGGGAGAAGGAATTGCCAAGAAATGGGGTCCATAGGCAGGGGCCTTATGGAGCTCGGTTGCTCTGCGTAGATGAGGGCACTAGAGAAGGGTTGTGCTTAGCGATGTGGGGTTCCTTAGCCTTAACATGGGGCGGAGGTGAAAATTGGAGGTTCTTTGTGAAGTGGAAGATCGTTCGCAGAGCAATGCCTTGCAGATCATAGGTGCTTCGCGAAGAAAAGTGTCGTAAAGCAATGTGATTCATGAAGTACAGTGACCCTACCTTGGCATGTGGATCACGTGTACAGAAGGTGTATATCGCGAAGCATAAACACTCCACGACAACCCGGGTCTGCTTGGGGATCCCCTTCCTTCGCGAATTCCATTAGGTTTTGAGAAGGGAATCCCTCTAGGAAGAGGGGACAAAACGAGACAATGCGAAGGAACCTCATGAAGAAAAAATACCTCGCGTAGCTAATGATTCGTAGAGAAAAGGGTTCTTCGCGATTTGGGAGCTCAGAAGGCGAAAGGATGGATGGTCCATCCTTTGGGCTGAGAGGGAGTCCGGTATTTATAGGCAATGGGTGTCGTAGAGCAGAGCTGACGGGGTGTGAAGAGGGATTTAGTTGCATCATGGTGGGTCGCGAACGTCAAGGAAATTGGCGGAGCGTACCGCCACCTTCACTTTGTGGCAGCCGCGTTTCATGGGGGGAGTCCGCATCGTGGCTTCGCGAGGCAGTTTGTGGGGCCTCTGTTTCTTCATTCTTTTCATCCAAAATTTTGGCGCCAACAAATTCCCCCTTAGACTTGGAGAGATGGAGTTATCAAGGGTCGAAGTTTGAGTGAAATCACCAAAATTATTTTCTGTTTGCGGTGCTGACTCACGAAGAGCGCACACGAGGCAGACAGAGGCCGCACGGGCCAGACGCACCGCGAAGCCCTGTGTGGGCTGGACGCGCCGCGAAGCTCTGAGGGCCGCCGCCTATAAATAGAGGGGATGACATCTTTTTTCCTAGCTCTCCTCTGCAAACTTTTCCTTTTGCGCTCTCGATTCCCGAAGCTCTTCATACTCCGTGACTTCTCACTGCGAATCGAGCTTCGCGGAGAACCACGAGTCATTGACTCCTCGAGAGCACTACACGGCCGTGCGCCTACAGGCCGAGGCTAGCCTCCGCGATTCGGATTTGCGTACAAGCTTCGGGAACAGTCTTCGTGATCTGAGCTAAAAATTGTCCGAGCCTTTAAAAACAAATGGACCGTCAAGAAACAGCCCAGGGGGTGCTTGGGGACGCCGCCCAGAGGGATGAGATGTAAAATTTTCTGGGTCTGGGGGATTTGGTTCATAGCCACTCGGACCATAATTCATTGATGAAGCTGGTGTCAGAGAGAGAAGAATTACCCATTGTACAAGAGTCTTCCCTTGTATGACCTCAGGATGATGGATGTCGTCTTCATTCCTGAGGCGAGTAGGGACAAACTAGCTTGCTGGTTCAGAAGCACGTCGTGCCAACACCAATGGTTCAGGGAGGATGATGGTCATGCATAGGAAGACCTCACTCCTGTCACCACCGACTACATGTACTATCATCTGAACAATGTTTATGGGAAGCCATTGCAGGTAGATACATCCCCTACCATGTACCGAACGATATTGAAGGCAGCCTTGAGGGATTCGAAGAAGAGGAGATCCAATGAGTGGGACCTGTGCCATGGTGGGAACTTCACAAATGATTGGGCATGGGCCTACTAGGTAGGCGCCTCATGAGAGGAGTTTGGAGCCGAGCTGAGGACACTACATTTGTATGAGATAGCCTGGGCCTCCCAGTTCCACATATATCAACCAAAACTGCAAATGCAGGAACTGTTGGGCAGATTGTGGTCTAGGACCAACACGTTTCACCAGCACCATGGGGAGGTCTGCATCAGTTTGTGGGATATCCATCATATTTCTGGGGTCCCGATCATGGGGGCTATATACGATGAGTTCCTCCCTATCATGAGCATGTGGGAGGATCCGGAGAAGATGTTGCGGCATGCACTGGCACTGATGGGTATGGTCCCTAGAGAAGACAAAAAAGTGGTGAGGAATGTGCACTTCAAGAAGTGGTTTAAGCAGTTCCAGAACATCTCTATGGATCGAGAGTTTCCCGTGAGGCCTCAAAAATTCCTGAAGGGGGATCAATGGGGCAAGGATAATTCATATTGGTGGCTCCTGGAGGATATCCAATGGAAGACCTGGGGTTTCCGTGTCAATACCGAGTAGTGGATGATAGTCAGACTGGTGGAGCTTGTCGCGGCCCTTATCTGTGGTTGGATCCTACCAGTTAGGGATAACAACATGGGGGTGCGGCCAAGCTCATTCATCAGGGTGTCTGTGCTGGCCATAGGAGTGCTGGTCAATCTGGGGATTCTGATGCTCTCCAGATTGTACAAGATGCTACGACATTTTGGCGAGGGAAAGAGGTCGTAAAGGTTATGCAGGCCATTCCATCTTCTGTATGGGTGGATCGCAGCACACATCAGGGTGGTTTATGAATCTGAACCCCATCTCGCATCCTGGGTCAATCTTCTGCCCATCCATTCTGAATGTTTCTGGGAGATTTCCCGCCAAATTAACTGTACGGTTGGTACTATACTGGGTGTGGAAGGTGGATGAGTTTAATTTCCACCTGTTTCCCTTGTCGACGAGGGTACTCACCGATGATGGTCATGGGAAGGAAGAACATGTGGCCTATATGATAGCTTTTCGGGGTGGAGTCTTGGTGGAAAGGGTGGACTACGAGCCTCTCTGTGAGCCATACACCCCACACCAGTTTGCAAGGAAATTTTGGTGCCTGCAGAGTCTGACCCCGTAGGTCTACTGGGAGGTGCCCCATGAGGAGCACCCTTGTGTGATGAGGAAATTGTGGCTCATGTTCACACGAGAAGTTGAAAAAATTTGAAACACATTACATCCGCCTACTGCTGCCTTCAGACAAGTGAAGGAGTATGCCATAAGCTAGGAGGCAGCTTATCTGGGGGAAATTCTGAAGCTGGAAACTATTCAAGCTGGTGATGGCGGACCTTCCCCATCCCAGGGTCGGGGTCGGAGGGCGGCAAGGTCCTCTCGCAGTGGTGGGGCTGATGTGGCTGCGAGACCTACAACAGCTGAGGGTGTGGTAGTGGCGGTGGATCCAACAGAAGCAGCAGATCTGATGGTCCCAGGAGAGCAGATCCATCTAGAGGGGCAGCCACCGATGTGATTCGACGGGATATCTACTCAAGCTCTGGGGAAATGGATACTCCACATAGAAATGCCAGAGAATGATGTATTCCTAGAGGCCTGGGACATTTGGGATGTCAATCGGGAATTCCTCATCCCGTCGATGATGTGGAAAATCCTGAACCATCTCAGTATAGATTTACCAGGTATAGGACCTATTCAGGCCGGTTTCGCAGTGTCTCCGGTGGAGGGAGAGAAATATATGGCTAATATGGAGTAATTTGTTCATTCTAGGGGTGCCTCGTGTCCGATGATAGACCGGGTGAGGGTACTACTGGATCATATGGTTCCCCCATAGCTATCGACTACTGAACTGAGAGTGCGCTTCCCCTTACCGAAAGAATCAGACAAATCCTCTTGGGAGGACGAGGCTGATGGAGGGAGCCCGTTGGTGTAAGGCGAAGTCAGCGATCAAGACTCGGGTCTCAACGATTTTGCGGAGGCTCTCGAGGTAACATTCCATGTTTCTGTCTTCAGGGTCTGCTCTTAGGCCATTATGGACTTCTTACCAACATCTGAACCGCGCATGAGGACCTTGTACACAGAGCTCTCTCTCTCCCCTCAGTGGGTTATGATGCAGGACCATCGGAACCCGCACCAGTGGCTGCATCCAGTTCTGTTTTTGGTAGGCCTAGGACACCTGAGGTGGCTCCTCTAGAGTCTCCGGACCTTACGACAATATATGGAGGGCCACTCTTTGGGGTCCCGTCAACATCAACTCAGGAGTAATACCAAGATTTCAATCATTGTAAGTATTCTCCACTAAATTCATTACAGCCACACACATATCGTGCCGACAGACATCCATGCCCTTCTCTATTACGTATAGTTCTTCGACGGGCATGGGCCACTATGGTGAGGATAGTCGAGATTTCTAGCGGTGCCCCTCCCAGGGGCATGTCAGTAATTGTAGAGATAGTTACCCAGCCTACCCGAGCTGTAGCTCCCCCCCATCATTGGGTGGACTGCCAGTAGCGTCACACCCAAGGTCATTGAGGTGGGGTCTGACGATGAGGATCAACCGGTCGACCCATGTTCGGCCACGCCTGATCTGACGCCAGATGTCGCACTTGATCCAATGTGAGACGTAGATCCCCCTGAAGATTTCTGGATGTCGTATCCCATATACGTTCATGCCAACCACACGGACTAGGATGAGACGGTCTATGATGAAGAGGACATCGACATAGTCCGCTGCCGATCATGGAATTTGATCGTGCACTTTATCGAAAATTCCCCCCATGAATTATGGATGGATGAGATGTACAGACTTCGCTTGTGGCTGCGAGAACTGTGTGATGGGGGGAAGATGCCCAGCACGCTCATCTGCTCATCCGAGATCTTATGGCATAGAAGATTCGAGAGTATGATCGTGGCCTCTGCGTGGGCTGGTAGCGGAGGAAGGAGACAAGAATCAAGAAGATCTGGGAGGCTGATGACGAGATACAACGGCTACAGATCCGAGCAGATGAGCACTCAACCTCTCTTAATGAACAATCAGAGATAATCCTTCAAATGAAGGCCCATATGGCAGAGGAAGAAGGGCCTATAAGGAAAGATTCTGAAGAAATGGTTGTCATTCAGGCTGACATAGATCGGGCCGAAACTGAGGATGATGAATTGCGCCCCATGGAAGCTGAATAAGAGCAGGAGTTGATTTGGCAGCAGCAACTCCATGATGCCACAAGTCGAATGGTGGCGGAACAACAACTCTCTTTTGACGGGGTCAACCCATCCATGGGATGAATAAGCCCCGGAGTGTTGTAAGGATCACAAAATCTCAAATGTACTTTCATGTATGGATTTATCTGACAGCATAGCATGCATGAGTCTCGTTATCGAGGTTGGATTCATACGTGTATGTTATATTCATGAAATGGCCAATGGTAGGTCCTTAATCTCAAGTGGGTTGAGCCCAAAGTGAGAAACAAGGGGTGATCATCATGCTATTCCATCTGAACAAAATGGGTTTCCCATGCTTTGGGTATCCGTGGCTTAATTAACCAATCCGGATCTTTCGGGGACACATGGGAGAGGCCCGATCAGAGGATTATGACCTCAGAACAATCGACAAGACGTTCATTCGAGGTGAACTGGTACATGAGTGGGGTAACACAAAGGACATTGGGATTAGTTCAAACATAGGGAAGTGGTAGGTGTGAATCACAATACCAAAAATTCTGAACACTATGGTGGGGGGTGGCATGACAATAATGGATAACTATGGACCACGTTCGAAAGATAGTATCCTTGTTGCGTTAGCCTGAAATGGGGATAAAAATGAGGGCCAACCATTGACCATGTTAGAAACAAGGGGCCTAACTCAAAATGTTACCCATTAGTCTTCCAGAACGTTTCCCAAGGACAATAGGCGGGCCATACGGCGAGCATCCATACTGTTTGGGGGTTCTTCCATACATGAAAGAGGACGAGGGTTCAAATAAGGGGAAAAGAAATCATGGAATGTGGACGGAGGGTTTGTTCGAATAGAATCCAACACTCTTGAAATTATGCCACCGTGGCGGAAGCACACTGTATGGATGCATCAGTTTGACCATGGATCATTCCTTTTTTCAAACACAGCCTCTTTGGCGAGGGGGTCTGTTGCTTCCCAATGACATCGTGGGGAATCCTGAACTTGTTCAGAGAAAAATTGTAGTTAATTGGTTCCTCACGAGGGGCGAGGCTAGGGGCCAGAAATAGGGAGGAATAGGACTGTATGATTCATGTGGCTGGACCCTGGGAAAAATATTGGGGTGTCTCTACATATCTCATAAGGGTGGGAATCCAGACATACTTAGTTCTTGGGGCACAGTTTAACGTCATGAAAAATGATGATAAGCCTGCTTGGCCCAGTACACATCCTACCAAAACTACTAATCCCACGTGAGTCGTGCTCGATGTGGGAAACAAGAAGAAGTGGTAGGAATTTTCCGACATAGAAAGGGACATGGTAGGGTAATGGGATGCTCAGTAAATACTGGCCCAATGATGCTAACCCATCTATGCATCACACCTAGACGCGTGAAGATATAAAGCCGAGTATGCTGAAATTCCACTGGAACATGAGGAAGTGGAAATTTGTGAATCATGACACTCGAAATTCGGATCACGATGGTTGTAACGTTGCGATAGAGGATAACTATTGACCGTGGCAGAAACACAGAATCCATATCGCATTATCCTAGAATGGGGATAGACAAATGAGGGTCAACTATTGACCATGTTAGAAACACACGACCAGTCACAAATGTCGTCCGAGATCCTTAGGGATGTTGGACCGAAACTGTTGGAGATCTCTTAGTCCTATCATCAATGGAGAGACCTTAATCCTAGCATCCATGTCATCCAAAGGTTCTTTGGGAGAGTATTAGGATCCAAGTGGCGAGCTCATGAAGCTTGGTCATGGAACGAGAGAATGTCTCCATGACAATTCCACACTTCGGACTCTTTGTCAAGACGCATCTGAATATGTTAATGATACGTATTAGATAGAGGGATTTGATTCCCTTACCATAGGGAGATCTCAGTTTAGGGTCATAGAATTCTGACCATCGATTGGAGGAAACACATGAGGCACGTGGTGGGGTAACTCAAATTCCCGATGTGAATGGAAACCAGGGGTTCCAACCACCATGTGCTTCTCGGAGAGTTTTTAGGTCATGGGACCAAAAACGAGAGTTGAGTTGGGCCTGAAGCAAAGTACAAAGGTGTTCCTACGTACCCCATGGGGATGTGGATCAAGCTTCACGTTGTTCATGAAAGGGTCTTAGTATAAGGTCTTAGAACTCGGACCATGAATTTGTACGGAGAGTAGGAGACACATGTTATGGTGGTTACAAAACCTGACGTGAATGAGGATATCAGCCCTACTTAGCATGTGTTCTATGGGGAAGTTCTCGAGTCGAGGGACCGAACATGAATGTTATTCTAGGCCCACAGGGAAGTTCCTAGGTGCTCCTACGTATCTCATGAATATGATAATCAATCCATAAATAGTTCTTGAAAGGTGGCACGACACGGTATGGTACCAGTGAAACAGATGAATGGGATGTGAGGGTCTAGAACTCGCACCAAGAAAAGCTGTATTTGATAAATCATATTTTTCCATTAAGGTGAGTGGTTTTTTTTGTGAAGCGACATGACATGGTTAGCAATCCCTGGCATCCCCACAATAATCAAGCCATAGTAGGCACTGAAAAATGGCATGGCGTATGACCAATACCGAACGTGACGTCCTATATGATGACGTCATCGCAATGCAGTTCCGTTTTTCATCATGCGGCATGGATGATAATGTCACAGTTTAGGGTCATGTGATAGGACCAAGAATACATTTTTACATCATGTAGTGCAGATGTGGCAGAGACGATGCTAGGTGGGGAATGTGTACGGTGCCGGGAAACATAACCGACGTGAATGGGGACATGATCCCACATCACACTGTACGCAATTCTGAGAGGGAGACCTCAGCCCAAGGGGCCTACATAGAGGTAAGATGTAAAGTGGAGAATAGATTAGATCCCAACTGAGTTGGACCTGAAAACGAGATGTCCAGGTAGTCCTTCATATCCCAAAAGGATGGGAATCAAGCCATACAAAGTTGTAGAGGGTGCTTTTTAACATCGTGCGGGACAACATACAGTTTAATGTCATGCGGGACAAGAAACAGGAGGGCTAATTTTTAGAACGGGGTGCGTGTGGTGCTGCTCTTGTAAACCCGATGTGAATGAGGACATAATCCCACACCATGCCACACGGTCCTGTAGTAAATGTCCCAAAGGCAGTACAGAAAAGTCAAATTAGCTGAACTCAAGTTGGACCCATAGACAAGGGGTCTAGTCAATCCTACCTATCCCAATAGGATGGGAATCAAGCCGTTCATAGTTCTGGGAGATCATAGTTTATGGTCTTAGATCTTAGACCATGGAGGGATGGCAACTTTCCAAGAAAGTGTAGACCTCGACCTGATCCCTAAGCCCACTTGATTCAATCTCGGTGTGGGAAATGATGGAGGAAGATTTATTTTACAATACCTAGAATGTCCATATAAGGGAAATCAGTGCAGATCCCCGAAGGATACCCTTACCATGGCTTTGTCCCCCTGACGTGCAGATTCACACTAAAAAATAGTGTCACGAGTGTCAAATATCTACTTGGACATGAGAGGATGGGGAATGATGTGAATCATGTAATCAAATCATTGGGATTAATGGGTTTGGCATGCCGATGGAAGATAACTATTATCCGCGGTAGAAAAATAGTATATATATCGCATTAGCCTGATGTGGGAACAAAAAACGAGCATCGACCACTGACCATATTCGCCATGTGGGATTTCTATAAATTTGTTGTCCGAAACCCTCAGGGGAGTTTGCCAGTAACGGTAGGAGATCACTTAGGAGTGGTATCCATTTCGTTTTTGGGGGTCGCTCTGGGTGTGAAAAGGTGAGGAAAGCCCTCATGAACGGGAAGGTGAAGCCTGAAAAGCAGGTGAAAACATGTCCAAGCAGAGTCCGAGAGTACAGGTACAAAACTAGAGTACCCATGGGCACATTGGAGAACATCTGAAGAGGGTCGACACCGATGCTCAGGAGTGAGAGGTACATGGCATGGTAATTAACATCCCGATGTGAATGAGGTTATAATCCCATGCCATGCCATATACTCCCCTCTCCGAGGAAGGGTAGGCTCAGGGGCCAAGTTGAAATGGATATTTCCAGGAGGTGGGGCTGGACCCAAATCCTAGACATTTGGGTGGTTCTGCATATGCCATAAGGATGGAAATCAAGCCACATGTAGTTCTCAAAATGCAGTTTAACGTCATGAAGAACTAGGAGGGGAGTAGGATACCCCCAAACAATGGAAGTGTATAGTGTGGGGAATAAACCGATGTAAATGAGGAAATATTCCCACCCCACATTATACACTCCCATAAGAGAGGATTTGGGCTGGGGCCCGAAAAAGCCAAGGGGCCTGATAGTTGGGCTTCGGTCAGGACGGTCTGACCTACTCTCACTTTAACATCTTGCAATGAGGATGATGGTCGGTGAATAGGATTCCCTAGAAAATAGAGGTGTAAGACACCACAAGTAACCCGACATGAATGAGGACATAATCCCACAGAACACCATAAACTCCAGGTATGAACTTGGGAAAAGTCCCGAGAAGGCCAAGGGGCATGAGGCTGGGCTTTGGTCAGGAAGGCCTGACCGGAAAAAATTTTAATGTCTTACAGTGAGGATGAGGGTCAGGGGCCTGAAATGGCCAAGGGGCTTGAGGCTGGGCCTCGTCCAGGGAGGCCTTACCACCTTGCAGTTTAACGTCTTGTAGTAAGGACGATGGACGTGGGCCTGAAAAGGCCAAGGGGCATGAGGCTAGGCCTCAGTCAGGGAGGCCTGACAAGCTTGCAGTTTAACTTCTTACAGTAAGGATGATGGCCAGGGGAAGGTCTTATCCGGAGATATGTACGGCAGAGGGAGTAACCCGACATGAATGAGGACATAATGGGACACCACGCTGTACATTCTTATCAGAGAGAACTTGGGACAGGGGGAAGGTCATACGACCTCTTTTATGGTTATTTCCTCATCACAACTATTAATCCCATGTGACGGGTGCTCGGTGGGGGAAACAAAGATCTGGTCTTGGATATCTCCATCCAATGGGTCCTGATAGCTGAAATCGCATGAGGGGAGTTCGTTACTTGGGTACAGAGTAGATAGGACCACTAAACTCGATGTTTGGGACATCTTGGTGTGGTCTTGACGATCCCAGACAACTATTGACCATGTTCGAAACACATCGTCCCTATAGTGACATGAAATGGGGTCAAAAAACAAGCATCGACCACTGACTACATTCGAAACGCGGGACTTGTATAGATTTTTTGCTCGACATCCTCGAGGGCGTTGGCCCAAAGTTGTAAGAGGGCCCTTAGGCCTCGCATCCATACCATTCAAGGGCCCTTTCTCATGGGTAAGGTGATGGAATCCCAGTCAAGGAGTGGGTGAAGCATAGCTGTACCCATCTACGAAAGAGGCGAACATCTCTAGGGAGGGGGACATACAAGAGGATTGAGGCTAGCTCGACGTGAATTGGGGAAAAGTAAACACCCTAACACATGTCTAGATCCGAGGTGAAGATTATGTATTTTGGGTTAGGTCAATAGATAAAATTTCCGGTTGTTCCTACGTATCCCATGAGGATGGGAATCAATCCATATGTAGTTCTTGAAGTCCATGCAGTTTAACGTCTTCTGGGGAGGACGTGGGAGGATAGAAGAAAGAGAGTGGGCACATACTGTGACCATTATAATCCTTGTATGAGTGGGGATAAGGAAGCCTACTCCACATCAAGCAAGGACCCTCCGAGGAGACTATACCCCGGGGGGATAGTCGAAGAGAAGAGCTTAGGGATGGGCCCAAGACAAGGCATCTGAGTGTTCCAACATATCCTAAGAGAATGTGAATCAAGTCATACTTAGTTATCAAGATGCAGGTTAATTTCATGAAAAATGGTGGAGTTAAGGTCATTCCAGACAGTAGTTTAGTTTAGGGTCATGTCGGACCGTCCTTTTTAAGTCATGGAAGACCATACAGTTTAAGGTCATGCAGGACCATACAGTTTATAGTGGTGTAGGACCGTACAATTTAAGGTTGTGCAGGACCGTACAGTTTAAGGTCGTGCCGGACCCTGGGGATTTTGGAAAAGTATTTCTTGAGGAACATGGCATTTCTGGGAGGGCTTATGCGCTCACCATCCATGGTCACCAAGGAATATGCTCTATTAGGGTAAACCTTATGAATGATGTAAGGTACATCCCATTTGGGCACCAACTTGGGTGGTTTCGTACCAGGGATCATTGGCGTTTGGAGGGAAAACACCAGGTCACCTTGCAGAAAAGATCAGGGGAGAACCTTCTTGTTGAAGGCAATAGAAATATTATTCTGATGCCTTTCCAGATTGTGCAGGCCACAGAGCCTACTCTCATCGAGTGCTTCCCATTCAGCTAGACGGATTTCATCCACCTTATCTGGCGCCTGCTAGTCATAGACTGCAGTGCATAATGATGGATGCTGGATCTCAAGGGGCAAGATGGCCTCATCCCCATACACCAGGGAATATGGAGTCACCTGGGTGGAATTGCGAGTCGTCGTCCAATAAGCCCAGAGGGTTTTTGGGAGCCTGTCCAGCAAACTCATCTTATTATGAACAAACATTTTTTTCAAAATTTTAGAGAGGGTTTTACTGAACACCTAAATATATCATTTTTATTATGTGTGATAGCGATAGGTAAGGTTGTAATGGATATTGTACTTTGTATACAATTTCGTCAGCTCAGCTGCTCGGAAGTTTGTGCCGCTAACGGTGAGCCCAGTGTGAGGGACTCCAAATCGGTAGATGATGTTGGAGCTCAAAAAATCTACAATGGATCGATCATTGACATCCTTGAGTGGGACTGCCTCTTCCCATTTGGAGAAGAAGTCTGTAGCAGTCAGGATGAACCTGCACTGGTGAGCTGTCGTCGGTGGGTATGGACCCATTACACCGAGCCCCCACACTGTGAAGGTCCAAGAGTACATGGTGGAGTGGAGAGGTTCTAGCAGCCGATGCAGGAAATTAGAATGAACTTTTCATGCATGACATCTCTTGGAGAACTCGATACAATCATGGATCATAGAGGGCCAGAATTACCCCAGTCTCCAGGGCTGATGAGACAGCTTCAGCCCAGCCTGGTGGGCTCCGCAGGAACCGTCATGAACCACTTTCATGGACTGAGAAATATAGACTCATTGAATGAAATGGAGGAGAACACCATCAAAACCATTCCTATAGAGGATCTTATCAAGACTGGTACCACTAAGGTCGGTAAAATGCAGAGAGTGGCGTCAGATTCACTCGCGCTCGTCCCGACCATTCGGGAGGCAACCATTTTTGAGATACTCAACAAAAGGTGATCTCTAGTCGGGATTCTCTCAACCACTACACCTGAAGAACCTGGGCCTTCTGATGTGGAGGATCCAGCAGTATGATGGATTACTCATGGGCCGTCTTCATCCTCTGAGATGACGAGGGTAATGACTCACCGGTGTGCCACATGTATAATCAGATCATCCAGCTCAGGTGCGGAAGGTGACGTCGCTAAACTAGCCAAAGAGTCTGATCGATCATTCTGTGACCGAGGGACATGGGTAACCTCTGGTCGAGAAGGGAACTGGGCCATTAGATGGAGGGTTCACTCCAACAATTGCACAAGATCTGGATTCGTGACAACATAGTCTCTATTGAATTGCTTGAATACTAGTTCAGAATCCCCTTTCATGTGAAAATGGGTCACATTGATCTCAAGGGCCAGCTCGAGGCCAGTGATGAGAGCCTGATACTCTACCTCATTGTTAGTGTAGTATTATGACCACAAGAATGAGTATGGAAGAACGACTTGCATCGGAGTGATGAAGATGATACCCAGACCAACTCTGTTGAGCCTAGGATCATTGGGCCTCCTACCGGTGGGGCTCTGGGAGGCACCGTCGAAGTGCATTTTCCAAAATGAGATGACATGACTGATTAAGTGGATTGCCTCATCAGGAAAATTTAGGTCAAGGGATTGATCCGTGGGGGTTGGATGGGCAGCTAAGAAGTCTTCCAATGCCTGCCCCTTGATAACCTTCTGAGGCACAAACTTGATGTCAATTTGCTGGAGAATTTCCACCCACTGCACTAGACGGCCTATCACATGGGGCAGTTCAGGATGTACTTCATTGGGTCTACCCGACATACCAACTTTACCAAATGGTGTTGTAGGTAATGTTGCAATTTTTGTACGGGAAACACGAGTGTCAGAAAACTCTTTTCGATGGGGGAGTATCTGGTCTCCGTATCGAGGAGCATGTGGATGAGGTAGTAGAGGCTGTTCTTTTCCCCTCAATGTTCTTCTGGGCGAGAAGGGCACCGAGAGAATGTTCCATGGTTGTCACATAAAGGACCAGCGGCTTTCCGGTGACGTGTGGAATCAAGACTAGAGGCTGAGGCAGATACTGCTTTATTTCCTCAAAAGCAGTCTGGAACTCTTCGTCCCATTCATAGGCAGAGCGTTTCTTCATAAGCCAGGAAAAGGGTTAACACTTCCTATCCAGATTCGCAATGAATTCACATATGTAGGCTAAGTGTCCTTGAAGATCTCAAAGCTCCTGAATATTACATGGGGGGGCATCTAGAAAATGGATTTTATCTTCTCTCGGTCGATCTCGATGCCCCGATATTGGACAACGATGCCAAGAAATGTCCCGGAGGTGACCCCAAAGGCACACTTCAATGGGATCATCATAAAGTGGCGGGAAGAGAGGAAGCCGAATACTTTCTCATGTTCATTGAGATAATCCTGAAGATGGCGAGATTTTACCACCACATCGTCCACATAGAACTCCACCAATTTTCTTAGAATTGGATTGAATATGCGGTTCATGGACCGCTGATAGGTGGAACCAACATTTTTCAGGCCGATGGGAATAACCTGGTAACAAAAAGTACCTTGGGCCCCTAAAAGTGGTGTAATCCTCGTCTTCGAGGGTCATCCGGATCTAGTTGTACCCAGAATACCCATCCATGAAGGAGAGGGCATAGAACCCGACTGTAGCATAAATCTACAAATCTGTCACTTGGAGGGGAAAATCATCCTTCAAACATTGGCAGTTGAGATCGCAAAAGTCGATACAGACTCTGATATGCCCGTTCTTCTTTCGGACTGGCACAATTTTTTCCAACCACTTGGGGTACTGGACCATTTTGATGAAGTTGGATTTAATAAGAATGTCATATTTGGCCTCAACCATGGCACCGTATGAAGGGTACAACTTTCCGGGAGGCTGCTTGAACCTACGATGGTTTTTCGGGAAGCCAAGGCGGTGGACGGATACCTAGGTATCAAGTCCAAGCATCTCTCCGTAACATGAGGAGAATACATTACGGTGTTTCCTAAGTAATTTCACGTATTGTTGCTGCTCCTCGAGGGACATGGAGTCACTGATCAATGTGGTCCTTAGATCTGCCATGCTACCAAGGAACACCTGTAACAGTTAATCAAACATGGTAAAGACACCTTCTTCAAAGGCAGGGGGAGCATTTTCTAGATCCTCTTCTCCACTTTTGGAGGGATTTTCTATGGGGGGGGGTTCTCCGAGTCACTATACTCCGATGGGAGGCTGCTGTTGGATTGAGTGGCAGTGGTCAACATACCCTGAAACTCATTCGCCATTGAGACCATAGCAATGATGGTATTTGATCCAATCCCATCAGGTGTTCGGCCCATGGGGCCACACTTGATAACATCAAAGAAGTAGTGGTGCATCGACTTTAGATGGTTAATTCTAACCCAGTGAAACAGACATGTATGGCATACTGTCGTTGCAATGAGCCTGACATCCTGATATCGTATAGGGGAAGGATGTTCTGGGATCACTCGATCCTATTTGGTGTAGGAGTACGAGGTGATTTTTCGCCGTCGCTTGGAAATGGGAATATGCCTACCTCTCACAACCAAAACGACAAAGCATTTATCCATGTCGGGGGTTGTGGCCTCCAACCGATGGATTGGGAAGATGTAGGCATCATCCAGACCTACCCAGGGATCACTTGTTATGTAGGAGGGTTCAACCTCGCTGGCCAAAATCTGCTTATCCTTGCTCTTGTAATAGTCAGCGTACAGATAATGGGCTTCAAATAAGGAAAAAGGAGATGCATATCCATGGATCATGCCTACTAGATCATTGAGGGAGTATCTGCGGAATTGGTTATATGATTAAGGGGACACTGAAAGTAGGTGGAGCCATGGACGACCCATTAATGCGTTGTACGCAGTGTCCTGTGAGACAACCAAGAATTCAATAATGGAAACTAGGCCACCGAACAGGGTCTTCAAATAGATATTTCTGACCGGGGTTTGATCGGTCCTGTCTTATCGTTTGATTCTGAGGTTGGAGGGAGTTAAACCATCCTCAGACAAACACAACTTCGACAGTATCCAAGTCGGGATTAGATTAATCCCAAAACCAATGTCAACAAGATAGCGGGAGACTTCCATGCCATTGAACAGACCAGTGATGTATAGTGGATGAATGTTCCCCTATATGGTTGGGTCTTCGTCTTCACCAGATAATGAGATAATAGCATGAAATTAGGCATTCTCAATTGCCTCAGCGTGGAAGACTTATGTAGCTGCTACCTCTGTCTCAAACATGAGCGGGCTCTTTAAAGCCTCGGAGAGCTACTCACACATGTCTGATGATAGGAGAAGAGCCTCGAGGATTGAAAGCCTCGCTGGGATGCCAGAAATGTGCTTCAGAACATCATAATTCCATTCGAGGTGAGAACTTCTTCTTACAGGAGGCCTCTCTATGATTGGAGGAATAACGGGCCGCGCCGGCCGGACCAGTGGATAGTTAGTGGTAGGTACGCCCCATTTCTCAATAGTCGATGCCTGAGCAGTAGCTACCGGATGAGGACCGGACAACTAAGATCATCCTGTAACAGGGAGAAACTGGTTGTGGTACGGATGAGGTAGTTCATCCTGATCGAGTAGCACAAACGGCGACAAAGGTAGATATGAGGATGCCAGATGAGGAAGTTGTGAATGTTGTGCTCTTTGTTGGGCCTGCTGTCTGGTCCCAATGGCATGCACAGCCTAGCTGAAAGCGCTAACTAACATGCCTTTATGGCCCAAGTGACCACGGTTCCTCTGAATTTGATGTGGGTTGGGGATGTTGGGGAGGTTCGCCTGGCGTTCCCCCCTATCGGGAGTCATATAGGGATTTACAAACTCAACGGTATTAACTAAAGTGTTCCCCAGACTGTCGCATGGCAAATAATCCACCTCTAGGTGGATTCTGGGAGTGTTCCCCATCTTATGGGGCATGAATTCACCGAGAGTGAGGGATGACGGCAGCATTGGCAGTGCACGTGGCTTCTTCTAGCGCCGTTGATGCTTACTCTTCTGGGAAGAGGTTGGCTGAGATGATGATGCAGAGGTGCTGGATGTAGCCTCTGAAGGCACCAGCTGGTTCAGGCATGCCCAAATAATATCATGGGTACGAGTGACTGGTTTACAAGCCATCCATGCACCGTACTTCAGAGATCCATATCTGGGGACCTGCTGCACTCAACTTCGTCATCGCTACCGCTTTCTGGCCTCACTAAGACACCCTCCACTTGTGACAGGGTCGGGCCCAACCTAATTTTGTTGTTATTGACCAGGTCTTGGAGCCAGTCTTTAAACACATATCATTGCTTGAGGGTGTGCCCCATAATCTGATGATTGGGGAAGTAGTTGGGACGATCGGTGAGATTCGCCTCTACAGGCCTTCTACACTCAGGTAGGTGCACAATCTCTTATTCTAGGGCACTACAAATGTAACGAGGGACCTGATACTCGATGAACGAGTAAGTCTGTTGTCTTTTTTTCAGATAGGGGGATCTGGGAGCCTGGCCCTAACGAGGGGACAGAGGAGCCTGCCGAGGAGGTGGGGCCTGATTATCCCGCCTAGGCGGCGGTGACGCGTTGCGTGGGTGAACCTGCCGATTCTGAGGTAGTCGCTGCTGGGAAGGAGGTTGAGCCTATGTTGTCTGGCCTCTATAAGGTTACGGAGCCGATGCTACTGGTAGAATCTCTAGCTACATGGGGGCTTCTATTTGGGCCACTATGGTGGGCTCGTCCCTAGAAGCCCTACTTGCTGGGATCATAGGGGGGAGTGGATGCACCTGACTACCCTGTTGCAGTGCTTCCTTGAGGTGCTGAGCCTTATCTGAGATGTTTCAGAACCCTCGAGGGTAGTTCTGAGTGATTAGGGAAAAAACCAGTTCTGTTTTGACATTCCCTATGCACATCGTCATTAATTTCTCCTGAGTTAGTGGAATGTCGAGGGAGTATGTGAGCCCCTTCCATCAGGCGATGAAGTTTGAGACTCTCTCATTATGCCTTTGTTTTCACATGAATAGGTCTGAGATGATGGTCTTTCGCGTGGTGGAACTGAAGTGATATTGGAATTTCTGGTGAAGATCCTCCAAGCTGGTCACCAATACAATGGGGAGCTGGCAGTACCAGACTAACGCAGGGCCTTCCAAGGTCTGCACAAAACATCGGAGCATCGCGGCTTCTTGTTGTGCTGGGGTCCCAAACATGGGGCCACACATTGAGGAAAAGTGGGTCAGGTGCTGCAGTGGATCTTCTATCCTATTAAATGGCAAGAATGTGGGATTTCCAAAACCCGGGGGAGAGGGCATATCATCCACCCATGCGGGATATGGCTTTCCATCTGGTGGGACTGCCACCTTCTGCATTTCCAATGCCTTGAGGCGGGAAATGAGTGACTCTATAGGATCATCTGGGAAGTGTTCTCTATCTTGGCGGGGATTCATAACAACGAGTGTGTTGCTGGGCTCTTCAACATGGTAGATGGGTTCAACGGCTTGTAGAGCGACTGGAGGAGTGGCCTACGGGGCAGCTGGGGGAACCTGTGCTAGATTGCTCTGATTTTCGCGATGTTCATGATGGGTTGGAGAGATGAATCACTCCGTCTTGCCATGAGTTCTGGCATCAACCCTATCTGCGGGAGCGGTATGATCATGGTTTTCTGGAGGCATCTTTCCGGGGGAGTTTTTCCTACCCCTACTGCCCTGTCCTAGGATAAACACAGTCAGGTCACTGCTCTATATCGCACTCGGCCAGGAGTTCATTGACCAGCCTCTTCTACTCAGCAAGTAGCTGGCACAACATGACCTTCTCGGGGACTTCTTCCATCTTCTGCACTAAGGTGGATGGTTCGGAGTGCTTGACAACTCCGACATTCTCTTTACCCTTATCACTATTCCGATTGAGTACCAATGACTTAGTGGGCACAGGGAAAACCAGGATGTTCCTATGCTGATGTGTAATCTTCCATGACAGGTCCAAAAATGGTGGCACACCCTCATTGGGGAAGTCTCCATCAAGAAATGCTAGCTCATCCTCCTTGTCCTTGACATCGGCCATATGGACCGCAACTCTTCCCAGGGGAATGTCCTCAATATCACATATCGTGTCGGGCTGTTGTCAAATAGGGATAAAGAGGAGGGAAGAGAACTTCCCCCAACCACAAAATTACATGTGGGGGGTAGCCTCCCTGATTATTTTGTAGAGTACCTTGAAGCTCTGAACGCATAATTGTTGGAGGGTCCTCTGGAAACCTAGTGACTCAGGGCACTGAGCCATGGGGAGTGTGGCCAAATCGACCAGATGATATTGCTCGCATATTTCCTCAATGTTCACTTGGATGCTGGGGTAGACCACTCAATGATAATGAAGACAAAAGTGTGTCGCCCATAGGGTTTGACGGAATCACTCGACTTCCTCTAGGGTGAGGGATTCCAATGCACATAATTTTGATGCTGCTGCTGTCCGTAACTTCTACGGGAAGTGATCCACCGCAAGAATGTTCCATGAGTTCCTGGTCTCGGATTCAGGGTTTGGCCCCATATGGAACCACTCTTCAACCAGAGGTGGCTGAGGAACCGGTAGCGATACTAAAGCAGACCGTTGAGACAATAGAATGGGCACCGTAGAATACGGGGAACAATCCGACTAGCCACCGAATTCCAGGCCATCCTCTGAGGAGCACAGTGACCTGACCACAATGTGACGATACGACTGGCTGACAACCGAAACATCTGGTGCAGGGATCGCAGTTACCGGTGATGGGTCACGCTGTTCCAAAACTACCATCAGTCCCCAAAATATCTCTCCATGATCTCTGGTCGAGGTAGAGGGCGCTTCTAGTGATGATGGTGGTGACTGCACGGTCAAAACTTGTGGGACTCCCAAGATTTCCTCCTCTCGTATGTACCTGCGAAGAGAGGTAGGAATCTAGTTTACTTCACACTTTGGAAGGATGAGGCTGATATGCCTTCTTCCTACCCCATTCCTTGACACAGAGGACCGAGGGGAGGGTTCCACCACTGTGTCGTACTATACTTCAGAATCCGAGAAATAGACCAGTTTGATCTCAGTTTGAATCTTCTCAATATTATTCTTGCGGCAGAGATGACCCGCCTTCCAGCCCCGGGATGGCTCTTCGGGGAAGGGAAAATTCCCGACATGATGTGGTCCTTTGGCCGTATTAGTTTTGGGGAGGGGAGTGCCTCCGCCTGAGTGGGTCAGGGTGCAAGGAGCACTAGGGATGATGTCAAAGGGGACATGGGGAGGACATTCGTGATGGATTCTATTGCGATTAGGACCCCCGCTGGAACTGGTGGGAGCACGGGCAGGACCTCCATGCATGGTTCCCTTGGTGACGTCAGTGCGAGGCAGGTCCTCGTACTGATCAGGACCGAACACGGGTAGGACCTCCGTTCTAGGTGTTGGTGAAGTGAAGTTGGTCTCCACCCCTCGGGTTGATAGGATGAATAGGACCTCAGTCGGCTACTACAAGGTAGTGAGGATGGTCCTCACATCATAGAGTGGATGGATGTACAATGTCCCTACCCCAGCGGTCTATGTCAAGAGGGATGGCTCTATAACCAGTGTAATGAGCGTGGGAGAGGCACCCATATGATCTGTTTCTTCCATGGGGAAGGCCCTCATTCGGCTCCAAGGTGGCATGGGGAATACCTCTGAGCCGGGCCTGGGAGCGAGAAAGGCCCACGTCCTCTATGTTGGTAGTAAGGGGATGGTCTCCATAATGGGTGGCACTGTTGCGGGTCAGACTGCGGTGGCCACCATTTGTGCCTGTGACTAGGATAGTCGACCCAGCCTGCATGTGGGGAGGTTGGGGCCTCGATTCGGGTATGGCGTAAATCTTCCCTTGCTTGGAATATGTAGGGGTTGATGATACATTTTGTCGGTTGCTCGAGCCATACTAACTTTTGACATCAACACCCCTTGAAAAGATCCCTCTTCGGTCTGTGCCCGACGTTGGCGTCGGGTCAGCCGGACCGGTGCTGGTGGTGTAGGTATGTAATCTACCTGCTCTTCAGCTCGAAGAACCGGGTGGCAGCACTGGCGCAACCTAGTGGGGGCCCTCACTGGTAACCCCTAGGATGGAACTCTATCCCGGCTAGCCCGAACATCCCCTACCTCATCAGCGTAGGGTATGGTGTCATCGAGGCTTACCTAGGAGAGGATCACGAAATGGTTGATGGTCGGAGTGGGGAGCAATGGATCCCTGCACGGCCCCCCCGGGGGCGACGTTGATGGTGGGTCCTGGATGCCTCCAGGTCCAGGTAGGCCATATCCCAGGTTGGGATTATGCCCTCCTCATTGTAACAACGTACGAGGTAATTAATCACCATTCGTTGGATGACTTCCGATTAGGAGATGGGGTGTGGGTGCCCCACGTTCATGGATACAGACGTCGTTGCAACAATAGTGTAGCCACGTGGAGTAGTTGTGCTGGCGTTTCCCCTTCCCCTGCATAGGTGGGTGGGTGTTAATTATGTTCCAGTGGAAGCAACCTGATTTTTGAAAAGAATGGAGATTAAATCATCAGCACTGCTAATAAAAGAAATCGAAAACTAGTTCCCTTGTGTCATTCTATTTTCTGTTTCCGATAAGAGGGATCCACACTGACAACGTTGAATAACGGGATTCCCTAAGTTCTATAGCCCCATCATTTGGTGAGTATCACGCCAGACCCACTATTTGATTGGTAGGACCCGGTGCTAGATATCTGGTTCCAGTGACACGTCACTCTACTGATGTCTCGAGCGCTACTAATCACCAAATTGAGGAGAATTCATTCATGTATGGTTCACCATTTCATCTTCCGACGCTTTTTCCAGGGTGCACGCATCCGTCGCGTTCGGGGAACGACAGTGTGGATATGTTTCCCCGCATTCCCTCTTTCCAATGGTGGGCGAAAATCGCTCATTATTCAAGGATGTCTACTCCTTGATCGAAACGGGATGATGGGATGTCGGTTCTTCCCTCCTTGGATTACTCCTCAGAACATGTCCCTTATTTCGGGTCTCCAATATTTATTTAATAAGTTGTTTTTGAAACTCTTCCCAGTACCATGTTTCCATGGATGCCAGTTAATTACACTGCTCCTGTTTGGACATTCCAAGGGGTCCGGTCAGAGCAACAACCTTTAGCTGGGGGAGTAGTCAGGTCGAGGCATCACTGGCATGTCTGGATGCTGGGGAATTGGCATGTCTGTCTTTTTCCCTATATTATAAGGCTTCTTGAGGGCGTGGAATCCTGAGGCATCCCGCATCAAGAGTGGGGAATCATATGCCATAGGCATGTATCTGAGGTTTTCATCAGCTTCCCATTATTATCACTGGGTATGCCGCAAGTTTAATGTCTAGTAAAGATGGATCAGATTGATCAGAACACTGATGAAGGTGGATCATATTGAGGAACCCCTTGAGGGAACAACGATATCGAGGCCAGCACGTGGGCATATTCCTGAATTTTGTGCATGGGAATGGGGTGGCATGATTTCACTGGGATGTGGAGGCCTAGGTAAGAATCAAGATGGATGATGGAGAGTTGAATGGAGTGGAGGAGGAATGATATGGGACCATCATTAAAATGATGTTAGTGATGGTATTGATCCTCAAAAAGACCTCATATGTATCCCCGTGGCGGGGAATAAAAGTCCCCATAGTTCGGTTGGTGAGAACCGACGTGAAGATAGGTCGGAGCGACCTACAGCTGGTGGTCTTGAACCTTAGGGGGCCTCCAATGTACCATTCCATGACATGGTTTAAAGTACACGTAGTTAAAAATGGATGTGTGTCTGAGAACCGACGAGAATAAGGACCGTGGTCCGATGGGTGATGGCCTTGAACCTCGTGAGGCTTCCTACGTACCAAGCCTTGGCATTGATCAAAGTTCATGTAGTTCGGGTGGGATGTGTGGGGCTTAAAATCTAGGCCGGCCAAGATGGTGGTTGAACTGATGTGAATGAGGTTGAAATGACCAGGTGGTGGGCTTGAACAACAGGGTTGATTCCCACGTACTGTGCCTTGACACGGATCAAACTCCTCATAGTTCAGGATGGCATGTCGGTGAACCGACGTGAAGGTGGACCTTGGTCCAGGTGGATGGTGGGTTTGAACCTCGTGAGGCGTCCTGCATACCATTCCTGGAACGGAACAAAGTCTGCGTAGTTCAGGTTGAAAGGGGATGTTGAACTGACATGAAGGGGTGTCGGAACAACTGGATGGTGGGGTCACAAGGGCTCACTGCTGGATTGGGATACATTTTGACATCATACTGGACGGGGGCATGTCGGATAACCGACGTGAATAAGGACCTTGGTTTAGGTGGATGGTGGGCTTGAACATCGTGGAGGCTTCCAATGTACCATGCCTTGACATGGATCAAAGTCCACATAGTTCGGGACGGTGTCAGAAAACCAACGTGAAGATGGACCAGGGTATTGACGGGTATTGGGCTTATTCCTCAGGGAGGCTTCCTACGTACCATGTCATGACTTGGATATAAAGTAATTGTAGTTCAGTTATACAGTTTAAAGTCATGGGGGACAGGGGAATTTGGGGCTTACGCTCTGAGGCAGCTCAGGGTGTGTCATGGTCGGTGCATACTCTATGATCATGGGAGTCATGCTCGGTGTGAGAAACAATAGGTTGCAGAGACCTGACGATAACATTGCGAAGGGTACATCCATGGGATGCAAAGAGGTGCTTATGAGTTGGGTGGTCCATGGTTCTGGGGATTACTCTAGGATGGATGTCCAAGGGAACCAAAGCGCAGAGGGAGAGGGGAATTCCGGAGGTGCACGAGTGCTACCTCCATCTAGAAAGGCAAGGGGCTTACACCAAGGAGGCTGCCCTTCCCCATGGACAAACACCACTCCGAGAAGGAGGATATCATCCCCTATGGAAACCAGGGGGTGTGGAGAATGTCCAATGTGGGGGCACCAGCATGACAGGCACGGGGTGATGTCACAATTTAACTTCGTGTGTTGAGGATGAGGGTTCTTGGCAGTTTAACGTCCTGAAGCTCGGACGAAGTGGGTTTACTCCGCACCCCTAGGACTTGAATAACTGGTACCCTCTGCTCCTTGTGGGAGGGAAGGTTCCAGAAATTATGTGCTGAAGGGGGGGGGGGGGGTGGAAGAGTGAACTATCTAGGGGTCCACGTTAGCGTGGCTATGTGAAGAAGCATTAGGCGATGCAACTCCATGGGCGGTATCATCCAGGGGACATTGAAGTCACATAGTGCAAACCTAGAGGGTCACACGGGAGAGGGAATTTCGAATAAGAGGGGTCCATAGGCACGAGCCTTGCGGATCTCGGTTTCTTTGTATAGTGGAGGGCACTGGAGAAGGGGTGTGCTTCACTAAGTGGGGTGCACTGGCCTTAGCATGGAGAAGAGGTTCAAATGGGAGGTTCTTCGTGAAGTAGAAGAGCGTTCGTGGAGCACTTCCTTGCAGAGAATATGTGCCTCCTGAAGCAATGTGTCATGAAGTAATGTGATTCGTGAAGTAAAATGACCATGCCTTGGCATGTGGATCACGTGTATATGAGGGGTTTTTCGTGAAGCATAAACGCTCCACAACAACCCAGGTCCCCTTGGGGATCCCCTTCCTTCGCGAATTCCCAAAGGCTCCGTGATGTGCATCCCTCTCAGATGAGGGGATCAAAACGAGACATTACGGAGGCAACTTGTGAAGAAAAAACACCTCGCATAGCTCGTGATTTGCAGAGAAAATGGTGCTTCATGATTTGGAGATCGGAAGGCGAAAGGTCAGATTTTCCATCCTTTGGTCTTAGAGCGAGTCAGGTATTTATACGTAAGGGGCGCCGTGGAGCAGAGCTGACGCGGCACGAAGAGGGATTTGGTAGCTTCGCGGCCGGTCGTGAACGTCAAGGGTGTTGGTTGAGCGTACCACCACCGTTGCTTCGTAGCGGGCTCGCGAATGTCAGGGGCGTTGGCGGAGCGTACCACCTCCTTTTCTTCACGGCGGCCACATTGCATGGGGGGACTCCGGTCCCTGGATTTGCGATATAGGTCGCGAGGCCGATTTTTCTTCGTTCTTTTCATATAACATTTTGGCGCCAACAATTACTAAGGGTTAAAGGTATTATATAATGTTTTTTGGATATATTAATTATCCCAAATTATATTTATTTTAATATTTTTATTAACATTGATTTTATATTTCCATTAATAAAATAATTACAACCTCAGTTTTCTATAATTATTTAATATACATATTTTGAGTAAAAATTAAACATAAAATACTATGATAATGATAAATTATATTTATTTATTAAGAATATTTATTTTCAAATATTACTTCTAGAAAATGATATATTAAAAATATTATAGTTTTGTAAACATGAAGGTTACATCCCTTTGAAAAAAATATTATAAGTGACATAATATTTTTATCATAACTCCAAATGGTCAATAATTCTATCATTGGATGATTATAGTTGATATATAATATAAAAAAAGATTGGTTCATGTTTTTGTGTCTTTAAATGGTTTTTATTACTTTAATTAAAAATATTTTATTGATTCTTCAACAATTAAATTATCTCTACATCATCATTGCAAAAGAGTTTAAGGTAATTATTTATATAGTAAAAATTTATAATAATTTACCATGAGAAATGAAAAAAAATTATATTTTATATGAGTATTTATATGAAAAAATATATTTTGAATAATCATATATTAAATATCATATAGTTATTAAAATTTGAGGAAGAAATATTAATCTTTTTTTATAAATAAAATATATTAAATTCCCTAATCGCATCCAAATTTCTTTCAAAGGATAAAATTTAAATACAAGGGTGGTTTAGGTATAAAAAACTTATTTAATGTTATTCAGAAAAGTGTTATGGTAATAATATTATTTTAAACATTAAATATCTAATTTTACTCTATTAATATATTAAAAAAAATTATTGATATTACTATTATTAATTCCAAAAAACAAAAACAAATATTTACATAATTCTAAACAACATCATAAAAATTTTGGAATCCAATTTTCAAAATAAAAAACGAAAAAATTTTAGTAATTAATTTAAAAATATTACTATTTTTGGAATGATAAAAGTAGTTTTAAATATTAAAATATTCAAAACACTGAAATGTTTTAACATCTAAATTAAATGTAAAATTATTTCCAATTAACTAAATTATATAAAATGATAAAAATATAATTTTATTATAATATAAAAATAATAAAAATTATAATTTAACAATATAAATTATTTTGATGAAAAATGTTATTTTCAATTAAAATTTTATATTTTTTAGTTTACATCAAAACATGAAGCTTATTAAAAAAATACCAAAAATTAAATCGAAGTAAAAAATTAATATACCACTGTTGAAGTATAATTTTATATTTTCAAATAGAATATATAAAAAGAAAAATTAAATTTAATATGGGTGCTCCGTCAATAGGCGGAAAAAGTGATATTATCTAATAAATATATCTTATATCTGAAAAATTTAATTTGTTCTTATATCATGTCTAGAAAACATATAAGATGAATTTTAAACATTATATTTAATAAATTATAGATATATTTAAATAATAAAATCCATAAATAATGATTTTATTATTTTATAAAATGACATATTTTCATTTAAATGGGTTTTTAGAAAAAATATATCTTTTTATTTAAAAGGGATTTAATTTTATTTTTCATCAATTTATTACAAAAGAATTAAATATATTTATATATATCAACAATATTATCATTATTCATCTAATATTTTTCATATCATCCATTATAATGTCTAGGTAATAAGTTATGTTATGTGACATGAATTCTATCAAAAGATCATGAAAATATATATATCACAATCCAAACATAAGGATTCAAATACCGCAAGATAAATTTATAATGTGTGAGGAACAATATTATCATTGTGTAGTGTAAAACAAAAAATATAAAAGAAATTTCCAAAAAAATCTATATCACAAAAATATCTGGGTGTTAAATAAATGGTTTACAAATTTATCAATAGAAGGATGGTAAAATGAGAAGGTATTGGGCCCAATTACAACATATGTGAAAATGAATGTGTGGAAACATCCAAAAGGTATATCATTAGACCATCTAGGGTGAGAATTAATATAAAACATTGATCAAAAAATACTTATATGATTAAAATGAATGTCCCTCATAATAAAATAATGAATGAAGAACTTAATGTACATGACTTTATCATGATCATAAAGTCGAGAAGAAACTGAGTATTTGAGGATTCTATTAATGAATTATTTTTGAGGGTAGAGATTTGGTATATTGACCATGAGTGAGGTGTTTTGGCTAGACAAATATTGAATGTAATATTTCATATTAAATTTCACATCACAATAAAATTATACTTGGGTAAAATAATGTCAACCAATGTAATGAATTTGAATATAATAGGAAATATTAAGAAATGTTTCTAAAAGGGTTGTTCTATTTACATTAGTGTTAATGGTATGAAAGTTTACTCATGATAAAATATGAGATTAAAATATAATTTTTTGATCCAATAGGGGGAAAATAAATTTTTGGGTAGTGGTTGGAAGAATAACCACCATCCGTGAAATTCAATAACCCACTTTCAATCAATGTGTGTGTTATTTATCCACATGAAATCAATAGACCTTCATTGGATAATAATTTTCTAATCCTAAATGGGATCACGTTTCATATCCTGAGGTGAAACATGGGGTTCTTTGGCCCTATATTTTCCTTTTGAAGAGGATGCATGAAAGCGGAAAGGTTCCATTGGTGGATATGAGGATAAAAAATATTTAACTTAAAAATAGTGAATCATGTGACCATTCAACATGAAATATTTATGAAATATAATTGATATAAGGTAACAAAATTTATTAAAAATTCCTATGATTAAACAGATGATGGATTATATTAGGTCCTTGGGATCGATGGACATTATAAGGGATGGTGAGGTGAAAAATTTGAGTAAAACGTGATTGGAAGGAGGGAGTTTGTCTTAATAGACCCTACCTGGGCCAACAGAAAACATTGACCAACATGATAGTTCCAACGTCTTGTTGATTTGTTAATTCCAAAACCCAAGTTATATATGTCACGATTGGATTCCTAGTGAGGAAGCACCAGTATGCTGTTGGCTTCCAAGACTACTCAAACTGATAATTTAAGGATGAAATAAAAATAAAAAATGATTTTGATATAAAATTAATCTAATAAAGAGGTTAAAACATATAAATAAGTTTTAATATTTTGATATGAAAACATCAATAAATTTATAAAATATCTCAATATATGAAAAAATTTCTCAGTATAAAATTCAATAAAAGAATTTCGATATCCTTGGAAAGTGTAAAATACATAAATCACTAAAAAATAAATTTTGAAACATTAATTTTAGTTTCAATATAATGGATTTATAATATTAAAAAATTGAAATCATTAAATTATATAAATTAAAGAATAATCTACAAAACCAAGGGATTGATAAATTTTATACTCAAAAATTTTAATTTAAATTTCATAATATGAACTTAATATATCAAATTTAATCATATTAATTATTATTATAAAATTTATTTTTCTTATTGAGATATCATATATGCAAAAAATCAAGATTATAAAGCTATTGATTACCAAATTTGGTAATAGAAATGTTATCCAATGAAGATTTGAGAATCAAAATTTATATATAAAATTATTTTCTAGAATAAACATTTAAAAATATATGAATTTATTTTGAACTTTCATAATATCCATTTTTTAATAAAATTCAAAAATAATACACATAGGTCCCCAATAATAATTAAAATATTTATATTGATATCACACTTTTACAAAAAGTGGTAGAATTTTGGAGGTGATATCATTATTTGAAAAAATATACACATGAGTATCATTAAATTTTATTTGGATACCCAATTTATATTAAAATTATTATCTCCTTAGGTGAACTTTGTATAAGATACCTTATTATATTTAATAGAATTTTCCAAATTTTTAACATTGGGATGGTTTTTTAAATAAACCATTATACCGTTAACTTTCTTCATTTCAATTTTAAATATTTTATTTTCCTCCATTAATAAATTGACCGTATTTCATGATCTTCCACATTTTTCAAATAAAAAATTTTAATATTTTCATTTTCCTAATTTATTTTATCTATTTATTTAACAGTTTTATCTTTTTCAAAAACCTCATGGATATAATGTTTTATTGTCATTGGATTTCATGGAATGTTCATACAAACCATATTTTAATGGACCCATAAGAGACCCATGATCATCATAATTTATATGGTAGTAAAATAATGATGAAAAGAAAGGCATTAAATGATTTAACATAATTTTGGACATGATATATTTGTAACTTCCACCACTTGAGTCCTATGTGGAGAGGGTTTTGTCATTAACATTCCATGATGATACCTCACATGCCTTCATGTTTTTCATATTCTCCATTGATATAGTTTTGAGATCAGGGAACATCAGTTTTATGTGATCCATCTTGTTTCACTATAAGGGTCTTATCATTGATTTAATTTATTAAATAACCTTCCTTTCACAATGATATAACATCAATATGTTAAATAAATTTTCATATTTTTAGTAGGATAATAAATTATTACATCACTCCCAGATGAATCATCATTTTTTTCTTTGAATTAAATTGTCTATTTCTATGTTAATTCCTGGCCTCCTTCTCTGATTGTCTCTTAATTATAATATATTATATCATGATAGACCTAATGACCTCTTCAAATATCATATTATTTATATAATTTTATTCTAATGTTACCATCAGTTTGGATTTCCTAGAGTTATTAAATACCCAGAGGATCTTCATAAAAACCATACCCATTCTAATTTCATCAATAAGAGATTTAATTTCATTAAAAATATATATAAATCAAGTTAAAATTTCATTAATTGACCCGTTAGGATTAATTATCAATATTTACAAATCATGGTGGTACATATAAATCATACTATAATTTATTTCATTCATAACATCATATATAAATTCAAATAATTTCCAAATTTATAGAGTGTTTTGAAACATAAAAAATCTACTAAATTCATTCATATTAAACCCAAAATGTTGACCACCCATGTCTTTTCCATCAATCTCAAAAGATAGTATGTCATCTAATGTTCAGTTTTCCTTTATTTCTATTTTGGCGTTATAGCCATGAAAAAATATTTTCCATACCAAATTCATATATCTGATAGAAATGTAGACATTCTAGTTTTCCATTAACTGAATTCCAATCCATCAATGTATGGATTTCTACCCACTTTTTCCCTTGATATAATCATGGATTTTTTAGGTTGATTTAATCTTTCAATATTGATTCATAAAACAAATTATTGTTTTGAAATAATGGTTTCAATTGATATCAACTGTTGGTAAGAGTAAAGATGGAAAATATAGGATGTAAATTTAATTTTAAAAACAAATTAAAAATTAAAAAAATATATTTTAAATTAAAATGATTAAATTTAAAAACCTAAAAAATGAATTAAATATAAGTTAAAATATAAAACTAAAAGAAAATTCACAAGGAATAAACCGAAACCCTCGTTGATTTTTAGCAATTAGACCAAAAAAATGGATTACATAACTATCCTTTTAGGGGATTTGGAATGAATCTAAAATCCATTTAATTTAAAGGTAGTAAGAACATATCCGCTATCATTCGTTTTTTATGATCACTGAAAAACTAATAATGAATAATATGATTTTTTTAACAAAATCTTATTATAAAAATGATCTCTTTTCTCAGAAAGAATAAGATGAGAAAATATGATAAATTAAGATAATTGAAATAAAGACATTGATTAAAATAATAAAAAACATAGTTTAATATAATTAAATAGAAAATTTATAGAAAATTTATAAATTTTAATTCCTAAGTCTTCACGGGTGTGTATATATAGGCTTGATTATTCCATTAATTCCCTTGGGGTTTTTTTGAGTAAATATGAGTCATTGGTAGGTGAGAGAGAACAAGGAGAATAAGTATAAATGTATAATTTTATTTTATTTGAGGTTATATATTGGCATATGGTGAGTTTCACCAACTATATAGTGGAACCTAGAAATAATAGACATTTTTTCTAGAGAAAAACTATTTTTTGGTGTGGCCCATTAGCCATCCCGTGGAATCCAGAAAAAATAATAATTTTTTCAAACACCTTCCAGTAGGCTAGTTCCAAACAAAATGATATGCACTTGTTTCATCTTACTTGGGACATAAATTAAGGCCTTAAAATTCCTATTAATCAATTAATTTATTCCATAAACTTCTTGTAATAACAACTATACATTACCCACCGAAATATGAGATGAAATGATAAGAAAAAAATGGTATTTATAATCATTTAACCAACAAGATATATTGAGGTACAATATATGATTCCTTTTAAAATAGTGGGTTTTATGTCCTTTGAAGTAAATAGAAATATTCATTACATAATACATCCCATTATAGAGTGTTTAATTTCCCGGTTTTCATAGCTAGTGGAAATTTCCTTATCCTTTTTAAATTTTTCTATTGGTTATTAGGAAAAATTATTTTTGGTATTATAAACCTAAATTTGTGTAATGACCCGGATTTTCCATGTAATTTTTTATGTGAAATTATTAAAAGTCTGCAAAAATTGACGACGATTGATTCTGAGGTCCGGAGTACCCTGAATGAATTTATCATCTTTTTTATGATACGTTAAGTAAATATGTTAGAGGAATTTTATAACTTCTGAACCATGGTATAGATTTAAAATCAGAGGGCACCATTGAATCTGCATGGTCAGGATTCTCTAAATGGAGACATTACTTTAACCAAAATGGGCCGAAAAAAAGTTAAGTTTTGTGACATTTTTTTACAGAATTGAAATAATATAATTGTATTATTTTATCTTTCTTTCATAACCTCCAATGATAAAGAAGTGTGTGGGTACAAAGATCTGTCAAGACATTAAATGGATTGACCCTACAATCTATGTAACAACAATGATGGGGAAATTAGAATGCTTCCAAAATAATGATCCCCATTAATTCACCCCGTCATTACATACCTTCACCCTATTCTATATATATGGAGCTCGGGGGAGGTATCATCAAAGATTTTCCAAGTAACGAAGTGATGATTGAGTTTTGAGACGCAAAACCCTTGGAGGATGGAGCTAGTTTTGGAGAGCATTGAAAATTAACCCAGAAAACTCGAACCAAAGGACGACGTACTAGCAGTGTCGTTGGAAGCCTCTAGTGGGAAAAAAGATCATTGTTCCACCTTCATATGTGGATGCCCCCAATGGGTTTTCAAGGTAGGGGTTTCGATTTCCTGTTTTGAATTCCAGTGAATTTATTGAACCCCCTTTATCCTCCCCATTATTTACAAGCTAACGCGAAGGGTGTGTGACTATCAAACCCATCTCGAACCCTCATCCACTTGGCTAATCTTATACCTTCCCTTGAAGACCGTCATCTCGGCGGCACTGATCAGCTATGAATGAGGTCGTGCGCCGATGCACGCTGCAAGAGGAGGCAGAATATCTTCATCCACGATGACCGGAAGATGTGACGAAAGCTGTGGCAGAGAATGAACCCATTCCTTTGGCAGGTTCTACGGTGCCACCACTTTGCTAAAAGAACGGCCTTTGGGCCGTTTGGGATTTTGGGAGACTAGGGGGTTACACCCCGCATGCCATCTATGGTGGACCACATAGTTGGCCACACTCCCACTTGGACAGGCCGCCCCCTTACCGGGTCGCCGCCCTAGCGGGACACTGTCTTTTCAGGCCGCCTCCCAAGGGAGCCGCCACATTTGCAGGCCGCCCCCTTGTGGGATGGGACTCCCCTTTGTCGGTCATCCTATATGGGTCGTGGCACGCCTGCAGGACACCCACATTTCTGGTCGGGCTGGGCCCCGCCTCAGCCGGTTGAGTCTACCGTGGTCCAGCCCAGAGTGGGTCGGGTCGGGTCAGTCTGTCTTGGTTGAACCCCAACTGGGCCCCACCATGCAGAGACACTTTTAAATTTCCATAACATAAGAACCTGGTATCCATTTGATGGACCTTCTTGTGGTTCTTGGACACTAGGATCAAGAAGATCAGTTTTGGTATAAATCACTTGAGTTTTGGAGACTGTTGGAGTATGGCCGGCTTGGATCGAACCCGAATCCAACAGGGCCCCCATAGCTAAAACACTGATAACACACAGACCAAGCATCTGATTGATGTGATTTCTATCGTGTTGGAACCCTTACGACATGGTTGTTATTTGGGTTACTCCATTGTGTAGCTTCGTGGAAGTCAATGTATGACCGATATCTCATGTGGAAGACATTACATAACTCAAGCACACAGGGTGAGAGAAATCCAGTGGCTAGAAATGATGCAGAGGTTGGAGACAGATCATATGGAGGTTAGTACCGAGCGATCCTGTGTGGTTCTGCACCTAGTGGTCCAGTGTGGATCAACACCTAGCATCCCTATCTAGATGAGCACCTATCGTTCTTGTGTGGACCAGCACCTAGCGGTACAATGTGGATTAGCCCCTAGCAGTCCTTTGTGGATCAGCACCTCGCTACCCGATGATGAACAGCATTAGAGAGGCCCATCCTGGTTTGGTGACATACCAATTTAGGGTGGATCAGATCCTATGTGGGTCATTGCGGGGGTTACTTACCTATCAAACATCGGTAGATCAGAACTTCTGTGGGTCATTGTGGGGGCTTGTTACTTATCGATCTTGTGTGGGTCAGACTCTGTATGGTCAGCAGCTGTGTCTCTTTACTGAGTAAGGTGATCTAGTGTCGTGACTAATAATATGCACTTCAATACTTCATGGAAAACCTGTTTGAGATGACACTCTAGTTAAGTTGTGTTTATTTCTTTGTGTTTGGTGATTATGATCATTCTTTGTGGTTTTCCTTGTGGAATTATAAGATACATTAGGGGTTTCAGTGTCCCTACATGGTATTGTTATACTCACCCCTATAAGGGCCTCATCGGCACCTTCTTGTGTCCTGTGCAGGTGACAAAGAGTTGGGCTAAGTTTTGAGGGTGCCCGGAATAGGCGGTACGTGGAGCTGACGAGTAGACATAGAGTGCTGAGGAGGTGATATGTACCTACCCTTCGTGTAGGATCCGTTGTGGATGATCCATGAGCTTCCTTTCAATTTTCAGCTATTTTGAACATTTCAGTTGTACTTTTAATTTTACCAGTTGGGCTTGAATTTCAGGCGCCTTTACTTCTATTACTCATTACTAAAGCAGTTTACTACATATATTCTTCATGTTGGGTTCTAGGACTGTGTATTTGTACTGGATTAAAGGCAATGTCGTCCCATCAGAGCGAAACTCCTTTCTAGTGCTAGTCGCCAACCCTTGGCATATGGAAGGAATGCTTGGGGTAGTCACAGCATGGGCCCCGGCGGATGGGTCGTGACAATGTGGTATCAGAGGGGTTCAGTTATTTCGAGGAACATGGACTCTTATCTTTTCAATGTCGTAGTATTGTTAAGTTTTATGATTGTGGTTTTCAGTTTTGGGAGTCTAGCGTTGGTGGGGCGACCAACGTATCAACAAACCAGGACACTAAATTCTGATTTCCAACTCATTTCACAGAAGAAAAAATTGTGTGTTTGTTAAAATGTTTTCTTTTTGATCTCTTAAGACACCTCACCAGGTATAACTTTTTGATCGTGGCACACATTTATTCTTTCCTGATGTGGGAACATAGACATCCAGTCAGGATTCCTAAGCAAGTACGTGATGATGACCCATCTAGTGATGAGGCATCGGTGCATGGGCCCTCTTATAGTGTTAGTACATTTAGGTGGTGTACCTACAGCCCCACTACCCGTCGGGCAGCCGTTGCCACCTTACCACCAGTAGTGGGTGCATGTCGACTGAGTGCGTTGCACGAGTTTCAGCTGTATAGGTGTGATGACCCAAACATTGATTAATGAAAATTCATAATAATCTAATTAAATGTATTTTTGTGGTTATATAAAATGTTAACATCATTGGTCTTATGTTTCTGGGTTTTAAAATATCATTATGAATTCTGAAAGTTGCTAATATAGTCATAAAACAGTGATCACATGATTAGTATAAATATAGGTCTATAACAAATCCTATCTATTCAGACAAAGAATGTGATGGCCTCATCCAGTAAAACTGCCCCATACGAATCACATTTTTTGGAGCTCATAAAGGATGAGGAATGATTGGGTTTCTCTCTAGACCAAGCCCAAGATGAGCTTGAACACGTTAATCTTGATGGGAATCGACTATGGTAGAAGTGGAAGTTAATAGAGATTACCACCCGAGAAATGTTATCTGAGCCACCCCAAGAGTCCGTAAAAATAGCACACCTTACCCTTTGGTCTTATGCGGGTGTTATAAGGGGTTATGTAATGAGACCCTTGCACTATGACTATGAATAATATTTTTGTATAATGAATTTGCATTCATTTTATTATTGTTACTTTGTAAATTGTTTTTAAAGCTGAAATAATATTTGCTGTTAATATTCGACTAAGAAATATATTTTTATGAATTAATTGAATTTTTAATTAAACAATATTTTAATAAAATATTTTTATAATTAAATTACTTTTTATTAAATATAAATGATCGTATAATTTTATGAATGAAATTTTAATTTTTATTAAGGGTTGAAAACTATTTTTGTCAAATCCATGAATTTTCGGTAAATGCCATTTTAATTTTAAAATAAAAAATTCACATATTTATAAAATAATTTAGTAAAAATGAATATTATTTTTGGAATAAGGACGTTGAAATTATCCAAAGTTCATTTTTGAATAATTTTCTAGGACAGTATAATTTTTGGGTATGAATTTAATACGGTTCAAATATATAATGTGTTTTATGACATCATAATGACACAATAGTGATGTAATAAAATATTATAAACATTTATTTCGGCCAATATATGTTTTAGAATTAATATAATGTGATTTTAGATTTGTTTTATTTATTTTTCAAAGCTTTTTTGGACCCTCCAAGAATTATAAAACATTTTTCATTTTTAAATTGTTTTCCTTGAGAGTGTGACTAACCTCTACATAAGCAATCCTACTATTTTAAAATTTTCAGACACTATATTTATAAAATATTGTTTTCCACTGCACTTTTTCAAAAACCATGGGAAAAAACCATGGTATGGTTTGTGGAATTGATTATATTAAATTGAGGTGTCCCAAAAATAAATAATAAAGAATTCCTTCTCCTTTCCCATATAAACCCACCGAAACACCTATTTACACATCACTCAAAGCCTTTTTATTTTGACCAATCACTTATATAATCTATCTATAATCCTCCCAAGGTTCCCCATGCTCCCATAATTCCTCTCTAAAGCCTCTCCCAAGCCTTTGGGATCACACTTCCAAGTAGGGAATTTCATCCTTTCTCATTTTGTCCAATTTTATTTATGTTGTTATGCCCTTTTGTTATCAATTAAAAATGTTGGGGTATGATTTTTCACCTTCCCCATACTGCCCTATTTATGTTTGGATAATGTGAGACCACATTATCTATCATTAATTCCTCCCATGTACACCTATTACCATGAATAAATTCCTTGAGAGATTTCTCTCTCCCGTTTTACATCCAAGTAATTCTTTGATATTATGCATCTAAATTCCTTTAATTTTGTAGGTAAATGTATCTACATGACCCCATTACTATAAAATTCATTTACATATGATTAAAATCCCATTCCTCTTCCATCAACCATTTTCATGAAACCTTGAGTGACGTCTTTATGCTGCCGAAATTGCACCGCATTTTTCCAAGCCAAGATCATTGTGTAGTGAACACCATACCCATTTCACTATCAAGGGTATTCACCTTTATGAATGTATACATAATGAATGGTACTTTAATTTATTTATTATACATTAATTAATCTAAGAATAACTTATTATGATGATTGATTCCATGTAATATGATCCATGTGGCACACTTATGCATGAAATGAAACGTTTAAGAAGGATGTGCCCTTATAGAGCTCCAATACATTGGGTAAAGTATAATATCATGATATATAATGTGAAATTGGTGTTGAATCATGAAAATTCATGTTCAATGAGGTTTTAATCATGCTTCATGTGCAATTAGGGTTTACTCATGCTCCATGTGCAATGAGCCTTGGCTCATGCTAATTCCATGTTATGTGTTGTATCCACATTTCCATGTTATAATTATCATGCATCATCATGCCTTTTTGTTAATGTTTTTCTTGTTCTCCATTTATATGGATATTTTCATAAATTTATTGTATTCCTCATTTTATTTCATGTTTGTTCCCTTACTATGCATTATAGATCACCGTTTTCTTATGCATACCCTCTGGCTTTCCCATACAATTCTATGTACGAGGGAATATAGTGGTCATGTAAAGGAATATTCCAATAATGATATTGTGTGTTTTATGTTCTAAGATGTTATGTAATGTTCCTATGACCCAAAGACAATATACCTCAAAATCTTCTATGTTTTATGACGTTATAATTTTATGTAATAAATGAAGTTTAAGTGTGTAATAAAAAGCATGGTTGTTATAGTTGGTATCAAAGGATTGGTTTGGTTATTTTTGGGATTAGGATTGGAAAACCATTGTGATGTCTTAGATACAATAATAAGTATAATAAAAACATCCCGAATTATTGGTCAGTGTTGTGTAAGTGGATTATCAAGATAATACATCAATTTTTCGATTTGAGGAGGTAGAGGAGGACCTAGAACATATGTATCCAAGGGGTAAAACCTGAAAACACCAAGCTAGAATCGAACAAGAACAGGTTCACGACAATGGACTTTTATGTACACTTGGTTATGACAGTCATTGGGGATACGCTTTGGTAAATTCACAATATTTTTATGATCCCTTGTTAAGGGAATTAAAGAAAATGACCCTAAGAATATATGTTAGAATGTAGATCCTGAATATCGGAGATTGAAGCATATGGATTAAAATGTTAAGGAAATAAACGTTATTTATAAGTCATTAGTTTATTCTATGGATTACCAATTATGTGTTTCCCCTAACATTCCTTTTATTCCTGTCAATGGCCGGTAATAGGAGGTCTCAGGCTAACAACTGATGTGAAGATCAATGTGATGACTATGCTAATGAAATTCCTAATCTGATGGGAGCAGGAATCACAATTTTTTTTCATGATTCTCTCTCAGTTAACTCAAGTTTTGAATAGAAACATGGGTCTAGAGGAACGTTCAACCCCCTATGAAATAACATGTCTATATTGAGATATTCATGAAACAAAGGCCTTATTCTTTTAATGGATCGCCTGATCCCTCAATCACTGAACAATAGATCAACTCCATTGAAAAGATCATCTCTATCCTTCAATGTTCAAAACATGAGAAGGATCTCCTTCCTACTTATTGTATGGTGGGTGAAGTTGAAAAATGGTGGATGTTGATAAAAAATGAGAAGCCTTATGAGGAGATCTAGGAATTTAAATGGAAGGATTTCTGGTAGATTTTTTGATAAATATTTTCTATGCACCCTTCGGCTTAATATGGCAAGGAATTTCCTTTCTGTCAAGAAAAAAGACGACAAATATGTTAGGGTGTATGAGGAAAACTTCACAAGGCTTGCACAATATGCCTTCGATATTATTGTTACCCCTGAATGCAAGGTTAACCTCTTCTTTGGTCATATGAAACCTAGCCTTCGGAACGAACTAGTGATCCATGATGTCAATAGCTAAGAGAAAATTTTATGATGTGCCCTCTAGTTCAAAATGGAGATCAGAATGTCATATGGGTATCATGGGGATAAGAAGCATAAGGTGGAGTTCAATGATGGAAGTCTGATGGATAAATCCCATGGTGCTAAGAAGATCTAGTAACCAACTTTCCAAAGGTGCAGAAAGAAGAACCCTAGAAATTGCCTAAAGCGGACGAGGAAATGTTTTAGGTGTGGAAGGGAGGGGAACCTAGCTGTTAACTTCCGACAAGAAAAACCTGTTGCTGCAATAGAGGAGAGTAATTCTCCATTTGAACCTCAACGTGTTATTCATTGCTACAACTGCAACAAACTAGGGCATCATTCAAATCATTTCCCTAAGCAAAGGGGTTTTGGAGGCAAACAAGCATCCTCCAAGGTAGCAGGGGAAAGATTTTGTCATCACTACTATCAAAATGAACCCTAACAATGAAGTTTTTATGGGTATTCTAGTTATTCATTCAAGAATAGATAACATACTTTTTCATTCAGGTTATACACTTTCTTTTATGTCCCAAATGTTTAGTAGAACAATCCCAGAATCACCACAAATCATGGAAGTAAGGATGTCAGTGAGAACAGCAAATGGGGCCATCATTGCATCACATTAATATAACTACTCCCCTGTCAAAATATGTTGATTTAATTTCCTGAGTAACCTCTTCATACCACCAATGGTGGAATTGGATGCAACTCTTGTCATGGATTGGTTGTCCTTATATAAAGCCAACATAAATTACTATGAGAGGGTAATCACTCTCCATGGGGAGAATCAACCCCTGATTATATACAAGTGAACGGAGGAAGATGAATCTTCTTTCACTACATCATCTAAAGAGTGGATATTAATTCCCTATAAGAAATAATATCTATCTCAGATTATTGAGTTCAATGAGGCAACCATCCTTGAAAACATTCCTATGGTGATGTAATTTTCTGATGTTTTTCCCAAGGAATTTCCTGGTCTTCCTCCAAGACGAGATTTTGAATTCCTAATTGATCTTATACCTGGAGTGTTGACAATATGCAAGACTCCATATAGAATGGATATTGTGGATCTTAAGGAGATAAGGAAACAACTACAAGAGAATCTGGATAAAGGGTTTATACACCCAAGTGCTTCACCATGGGGTGAAGCAAACCTCATTGTCAAGAAGAAAGATTGGTCAATGAGCCTTCGCATCGAATATCGTGATCTTATCTAAATCACGATAAATAACAACTATCCTCTCTCATGCATTGATGAATTGTTCGATCTGCTGCGTGGAGAAAAATACATCTCCCAGATGGATTTTGGTCCGGATAATTTAAAGTAATGGTGAAGAAGGAAGATATCCCCCAGAATCTTTTCGTACAAGATACAGGAACTATGAATTCAGAATAATACCTTTTAGAATCACTAATTCTCTATAAATATTCATGGACATGATGAATAGAGTCTTTAGGGATTACCTAGACATATTTTTGGTTGTATTCATAGATGATTTCTGATATACTCTAAAACCAATGAGGATCACGAGGAGCATCTTATAACCATACTAGAGACCTGGATGAAGGAGAATCAATACTCAATGTACAATGAGTGTGAGTTCTGGTTGAAGGAGGTCACATTCTCAGGCCATATAATCATATGCAATGGGATATCTAGGGATCCCTCCAAAACAGAAGTAATTGAGGGATGGATGAGGCCAACATCGATAACATATATCTATAGCTTCTTGGTTTTAACTGGATATTATTGACGATTTGTGAGAAATTTATCACGATTGAACAACCCTCTTACCAAGCTAAATTGGATGGGAGTAAAGTCTTCTTGGAGTGAGGAATGGGAAGAATGGTACAAAGTGTTAAAATGGAGGCTTATTACTGCACTCATTTTCACATTACCCACAAGTGGAGAACTATTTTTTGGTATTTAATGTTGCTTTGAAGAAGGGAATGGGCAGTGTGTTGAAACAAAATGATAATGTCATTGCCTATGAATCAATGAAATTGAATGTTCATGAGCAGAATTATACTACCCATAATTTGGAGTTGGCTGCGATGACCATCCCTTTAAAAATTTGGTGGAATTATCTATATGGGGAGAAGTGTGAAATATATATGGACCACAAAAGCATCATGTATATATTCACACAGAAAGAGTTTGACATGAACCAACGAAGATGGTTATATCTTACCAAAGACTATGACTGCTCAATCCATAACCACCCTGGGAAAGCGAACAAAGTGGTAGATTCTCTATGTAGAACGGAACTGATTATTCTATCATTGATGTGAATTGAGAATAATCCAATCTTCTTAGACTTTATGAAGATAGACATGAGAATCAAAAAGAATGGAACATCATCAATCCTTTCACAAATAATTTTTCAGCCATCTCTTTTAGAAAGGTTAAAGGATTCTCAAAAGGATGATGTGAGAATTTTGAATAATGTGGAAGCTATCAAAAAAGGGAAATACTCTGTTTTCAATGTTAATAAAGAAGGAATTCCGAAATTTCGGAAAATACTATGTGTTCCATCAAGTCTAGAGTCGAAAAAGGCAATTTTGGACGATGCGCATAGTTCAAATTTTTATATTCACCTATAAACACAATGATGTATCTAGATCTCTAAGATCATTATGGGTGTGATAATTTGAAGAAGGAGATCGCTAGGTATACATCAAAGTGCCTGGTGTGTCCGTAAGTGAAGGCAGAGAGGTAGAAGTATAAGGGGATGATGCAACCATTGCCCATACTAGTATGGAAATTGGAGAACATCACCATAGACATTTTCACTAGACTTCTAAAGGCATCAAAAGGTAAAAATGAAATTTGGGATGTTTTGGATTGTCTTACAAAGACATCACACTTCATTTCAATTCAAGATGATTTACCATTATATCAGCTGGTAGGGATATATATCAGGGAAGTGGTAAGGTTGCATGGAGTACCACTATCTATTGTATCTGATCGAGATCCATGATTCACCGCTATATTTTGGAAGATTCTTCTACATGCTCTAGATACAGAGATGAAATTTGGTACGACTTATCATACTCAAACTAATGGCCAATCCGAGCAGACTATCCAAACACACGAGAACATGTTGAGAGCATGTTCTACAGACATAAATGGAGGGTGGGACCAACATCTTCCACAGGTTGGATTCTCCTAAAATAATAGTTTCCACTCATGCATCCGAATGGAACTGTATAAAGCCTAGTATGGGAAGAGGTGCAGAACACCATCATTTTGGGATGATGTTAGTGAGCGTAAACTGCTAGGACCATAATTGGTCGAATAAATGGTGGAGAAGGTGAAAATCATTCAGCATCAAATCAAGGCAGCCCAGAGTCGATAGAAGAGTTATGCAGATAGCCATCAATGAGACCTTGAGTTTCATGTTGGAGGCATGGTTTTTATATGCATATCTCCATGGAATAAGGTCATGAGGTTTCAAAATAAAGGGAAGTTAAGTCCTAGCTAAATTGGCTCCTTTGATATTATTGATCGTGTTGGGGTTGGGGCCTATCAACTAGGACTTCTACCTACCATGGCCAATGTTCATGATATATTTCATGTATCCCTCTTATGTAACTACATACTAGAGCCTTCACATGTACTCTCTTTAGTGGTAGTACAACTATAGGATGATCAATATTATGGGGAGTAACCAATGGGGATCCTAGATCAACGTGAAAAGGTTCTAAAAAACAGGACAATGCCCCTCATCAAAGGGTTATGGTGAAACCAAAAGATTGAAGATGTGTCATGGGAATCAGAGGAAGTGATGAAGTAGAGGTACCCGCATTTGTTTTAGAGTGGGAAAAGGAAAATTCAAGGGTAAAAATTCTTAAGGGGGGAAGATTATAATGACCCAAACATTCATTAATGAGAATTCCTCTAGACCTAATTAAATGTATTATTATGGTTATATAAAATGTGAACTTCATTGGTTTTATGTTTATGGATTTTAAAATACCGTTATTACTTGTGACCATTTCTAATATAGCTGTTGAACAATGATAACATGATTAGTATAAATATATGGCATCAACGAATCCAATATACATAGAAAAAGGAAGCGATAACCTCATCCAGTATACTTTCCCCATATAAATCCCATTTTTCAGAACTCAGAAAGGAGGTGGTGTCATTGGGCTTCATTCTTGACCAATCCCATGCCGAGCTTTAATATGTTAAGCTTGAGTGGAACTGTATACGGGAGAAGTGGATGTTAATAGTGATAACCACCCGAGAGATGTTATCTGAGACACCCCAAGAGTCTTTCACAATCACACACCATACCTTTTGGTCTTATGCAGGTGTTATAAGGGGTTATGCAACAATACCCTAGCACTATGACTATTTACATTATTTTTGTATAAAGAATGTGAATTCATTTTATTATTGTTACTTTGTAAATTGTTTTTAAAGCACAAATAATATTTTTAGTTAATATTCAACTAAGAAATATATTTTGAATATTTAATTTACTTTTTAATTAAATAATATTTTAATATCATATTATTGTTATTAATTTAATTTTTATTAAATATTAATGATCATATAATTTTATGAATAAAATTGTAATTTTTATGAAGGTTTGAAAACTGATTTTGTCAAAACCCATGATTTTTCAGTAAATGTATTTTTTTATTTTAAAAGTAATAATTCAAATATATATATAATTATTTAGATAAAATGAATATTATTTTAGGAATCAGGAAATCAAAATTTTCCCACGGTGATTTTTTTTATATTCCTAAGACAGTCCAATTTTTGGGTATAAATTAAATACCATTTGAATATATAATGTGGTTTATGACACTATAATGACCCAATAGTGATGAAATAAAACACTATAAACACTATGTTCGTCCAATATAAGTTTTAGAATTAAAATAATGTGATTATATTTTTTTTTTGATTTATTTTACCAAGCTTTTGTAGACACTACAAGACTTATAAAACATTTAGTCTTTTTAAATTGGTTTCCATGGGAGTGTGACTCACCTCCACATATGAAACCCTATTATTCTAAGAAGATCAGCCATTGGCCTTATAAAATATTGCATTCCATTTCCCTTTGGAAGAAATCATGGTAAAAAACCATGGTCTTTTTTTGGTGTTGATTAGTTTAATGTGAGGGGTACCAAATCTAAATAATAAAGAATTCTGTAACACCCCAAGCTTCTACGGTACGTTTCCCTTCGAATAATGCGATAGCGTGTGTTGTACGCAACCTCGAGTTCTAACACACACCACAACTAATTAAACTAGCCGTTGTGAATAGTAATACCTACTTTTTGAAATCATATATATTCTATATTTCAAAATGGACTTCATTTTTGGATTCGGAATATCAAAATTAGCCTAGGGTGAAATTTTGGTACATTTCGGATAACTTTCATATTTTGATGAATAGTGAAAATTTCTAAATTTTAATTAAAAACAACTTTTTTAATAAAATTAATTACTAGTGATAAATTATGAATTTGAGTGGTTTTAAAGTATATTTAGAATATATTTTTACCATTTAATATAATTTTGGTCATTGGACATAATTTTACAATTAAACCGAACATAAACAAGTGTCAATCTTTTGATAGTTATTATCTCTTAAAAACACGCTTTTTGTTTTAACAGCGGGAATTAATTTTAAATTAATTTCTGCCACTTCTTTGTTTTGAATTTAGGAAAATGGATTCCATATTTGGAATCAGGATGTTCAAATTGTGTAAATAGGTAACTTTTATTTTTAGATATTTTGAATAGTTACTGTGGTAATATTTTATTTACCATGGTTAAAGGGTAAATCCGGTAAATAAGGGTTAAAAAAATAATATTATAATAATAAAAAATTACCCTAAAACGTGTCCTAACCTTATTGGTGGACACATACCCGACCATGGGCATCCTTTGGTCAATTTGGGGACCCCTTGGAGCCACTTGTATGTGGTAGGGACACTTTATATTAATAAAGTTAAAATAAAAATAAAAATGGCATAAGCTTACATCTTTTAGAAGAACAATTTTTACATAGGGATATACATGTTGGATTTTCGATTATAAATATTCATTAGAAAGCTAAAAAGATTTCCTACATAATGATATTTTATTTATAATTTTTAGACATTATATAATTTATTTTATTTATGACACAATGATGATGCAGTAATTACTAAAATAGTGAAAAATAAAAATAATTGATCTTATAAATACCCAAATAATTATAATATGAAACTTTTAATGAATTAAACTAATTTTCTATGATAATATGATATATTAGTATTGATTTAATTGACTTTTTTCGAAGTAATCAATCTGTTAGGAGTTTCACAAAAATCAACTATTGAATAGTGTCAAAATTGACATAAAAGAGTTCTTAAAACTAATATTATATTATTAATTGATATTAAATTCCTAAAAATCTAAGGTTCGGCCAAAAGACTTATATTATGATAGGTTACTCATTAATGGACCACTTGGGGGTCTCTTGGATGTATATAGTAAGTTTATTAACCATATTATATAAAAATACAAAGAGACATTGTAAAAGTGAAACTAATTAACTTAGAGTTAATACTTAAAGATAATGTTAATATAAGTACCCAAACCTGTCTAAATTCTATTGGATGAGTTGTTTTCTACCTATACCCACCTCAGCCTTTGAATAGTAAACTTTGGAGCCTTTGTAAACCGAATATGAATTTATTATAAATTAATATTTCTAACTTTTCCAAAGGTGCCCCTCACCCCTCTTATAAAAGGGCACTCCTCCTTCTCATTTCTTCACACCTTCAAAGCCTTTTGGTTCGGCCAAACTCTGCCCGAATACTCTCCCAACATCCCTCACTACAACCTAGAGGCCTTAGTTTGATCAGAAAGCCAACCTAAGGAGCCCTTTTGATCAAATCAAAAGGAAGAACCCGAAGAAGAGGTAATGATTTCACCACCCTTTTCTAAGTTCATTTCTTCTTCCACTTCTTCTTCCTTTGTTCTTACCATTCTGAAATAAAAACTCCAGTATCTCACATATACTGTGATGTTATTATAAATATGGTACAATCATATTCAGTATTCTATCCACCCTTTGAATAACATGTCACCATACGTGCGTACATACGGCTTACCGTCTCCACGTCGTGGTGTAATTGTTATTCAATATAATATTATTTGGATGGGTATAATAATGATGTGTAACTCATGTAAATAATAAATATAACATGTTAAAGATTCTGTATATATTATATACCATCCATTTATATATTATTTTAATATCAAAAGAATGATATTGTCGCTCGTGCGTACGTACGGACTACCGTCTCCACGAACGCGATGAGATTCATTCTCCATCGTATCCATTCAAGTATAATTATCATTTGATGATTTAAAAATTATGTTTAAGGACTGTATATCATTCTGGATATGAATAAGATACAACAACCATGGCTTATGTAACAAAACATATAAAAGAAAATGAGTAAGTTAACTCCCGAAACGACGATAATTCTAAGATATTATTAACAAATCAATGTTAAAAGATCATATATGATATCATATTAAAATATATGATTCTTGTATAATTTAATAACAACTATTTCACCATTATACAGGAGGTTAACCTACCCCAACCAAGGAAAAGTACAAGGTAAGGGTTATTTCAGAATCTCTTCATTATCCGAGGTTGTATTATACGTAATAATCTACTGGGATCTCTTTATCATCCACATCCATGTTTCTTTGAAATGTATTTCAAAACATTTTTACTATTTACAAGAATATGGGTTAAAGTCATTTATACCCTTGTTTGACTTTTTATAAGAGGTTTATAAAGGAATCTTTCCGTTATTTTCAAAACAAGGTCCTTTTTAACCTTTTCGCCTGAATTGAGGTAAGAATGTTTTTTTTAACTTATACGGCGGGTGCGGTTATTTTCCGCCATTATAAAATCGTCAAAGCTTTCCATACAAGCTTATAAGAATATTTTCAAAGAAAATGTTTTATTTTATATGGATCTTAAATGATTTCAAAATAAAAGGAGATACTTCTTTAAAAAGAATGTTGATTTCATCTATGTCAACATCCTTTGATGGATTTTAAGATTATTTGAAGTTGATTTATTATGATACAAAACTTCTATATTGTATTGAAGGTTTTGTGATATGTTTGACTGTGGATGTGCTATTTTTATACCATTCATAGTTTATGGTGAAATTATTGACATTTCGTATGCTAGTTTTAATACGAATGTTTATGTTATGTTTAAACCTTTTCATATGGGAATGCATTGGACTTAATAAGTGACGGGTGGAGCCCGCTATAGCTCCTCGATGCATCGGTAGGTCTCATGAGACAAACTAGTGTCTTGGCACAAGGCCTTGACAAAATCTTATTTGTAGTCTTGGCACGAGGCCTTGGCTATGTGGTTATGATAGTCTGGCATTATGCATTCCAACATTATGAAAGTGGTTATTGATTTTTGCATGTGATTATTCGATTAGTAGAATATCCATGTGAATAAGTAAATGGCATTATTTCATTTTATTTATGCCATACCATGTTGAAAGTTCATGTTTAAAAGGCTTTTGTTTTAGTTATACATTGCCTTAAATGTTTATTCTTATTTATGAAAGTTTCCGCTATATTGTTATCCTTACTGGGCATTTGAGCTCACCCCTTTTCTATGTTTTATTTTTCCCAGGATGTGAAGAAGTAAGTTATGAATGACCTGCAGGGATTTTATGAGGGGTTAATAGTGTGTATTGTGGAAACATTATGTTGTTGTATTAGTTTTTCATTTTATGATGTAATGTAAAACATATGAATATATCTAGTATTTCCAAGGCTACTAAACCAATCGGTCTTTCGAGATTTGATCTTTCTTGTGATCATGCCAATGTTACGAAGTAATGCACCGACTCTGGGTAGCTGGGGTCGGGGCGTTACAGTTGGTATCAGAGGAAGTTTAGTACAAACCTTGGAAGCTAGATTTAGATAAACTCTGATTAGAGAACATAGACCTAAGATGAACTTTGAGGATTAGTATAGAAGAACTTCCTAGAATTTTGGTATTGTAGAGACTTTGTGAGTTTTCCGAGCAATACATCCCTGTCTGGATACGAGCAGGTAGAGGCGGCTCTGGCACAGATGTACCTAGGGGTAAAACCCGAAAACACCGCTTTGAGCTAGACTCGAACGGGAACCGGTGCACGACAACGGGCCTTGCTGCACTCTTGGTTACGACACTCCCGGGGGATATGCTTAGGATAACTCTCACTTTCTTTACAAATCATTATGAAGGGTTTATGAGTATATACTTCCTCAAAGAAAACATATTTATGATTATGGATTATATCCATAGATAGTTCAATTTATGTTAAGTGTTTTATAAGTATGGGATTATGTATTTTGATTCATAAACTGATCTAGTTTATGCCATTGTTTAGAAATGGCGCCTAGTGGAAGAAATGGAAACTGTATCAATGCACGCACTCCATGTAGGGATTGCCCTCCTGCTCAAGATAATTATAGTGGGGCTGGTGATGCAACTGGTGCTGATCAGCTAATCACCGTACTGGGACAACTTACTAAGGTTATGAATAATAACCTTACCCGTATGGAGCACCCTGATCCGCAGCGTGGAGGATCAATGTTAGATCGATTCATGAGAAAACAACCACCAACGTTCAATGGGAGTACAAATCCCTTAGTAGCTGAGCAATGGATATTTTCCCTAGAGAAAATATTTCAGGCTTTGGGGAGTAGTGAAAGGGAAAAAGTTACCATGGCAGTTTACCGCCTCACTGGAGATGCTGATCAATGGTGGTCATTGATTCAAAACATGAAGGACGATGATGAAGTATCAAACATGGAATGGAGGGAGTTCAAAGATCTCTTTTTAGAAAAATACTTTCCTCGCGACCATCGAGCAGATATGGAAAGGCAATTTCTGAGTCTGAGACAAAAGGAGGATGAGAATGTCACAAAGTATGAGGCTAACTTTACAAGGTTAGCGAGGTATGCTGGAGATTATATTCGCAACCCAAGAAGTAAGATTGATCGTTTCTTTGATGGGTTAAAACCATTTCTCCGTCGAGCATTAGTCTCACAATCCTTTTCATCGTACGAAGACATTGTCTCATGTGCTATCAAGACCGAAAAGGAATTCTCTAAGTCTTATGACTTTAAAGCAAAGCAAGAGAAGAAGAGACCTGCTGATCAATCTGGGAATGGAAATAAGGGGAATAAGGGAAAGGTTGAATATCCATCTTGTGGTAAGTGCGGGAAGAAACACCCCGGTGCTTGCCTGAAGGGAATGGGAGTCTGTTACAAGTGTGGTGAAAAAGGCCACCAAGCTCATGATTGCAAGGGGAAGAAGGAAGCTACCAATGTTCAGTGCTACAATTGCAGGGAGATGGGGCATTATGCAAATGCATGTCCTAAGCGTCAGGAGAACTTACCTCAGAAAAGGCCAAGGGATCAAGGCCAGGCTTATGCTATCACTACTGCTGAGGTAGAAACTCCGAAAGACGTGGTGGCAGGTAATTTAATGGTTTCCTCAAGTTTAGAAAATGCATTATTTGATTCTGGATCATCGCATTGTTTCATATCTTCCCAGTTTGCTAAGAAAATTAGATATTTCCAATTTGATTTAATAAGGGAGTTGTCAGTTAAAACTCCTAAGGGAAGTATCGTTGCAACAAAGTTTTGTGAATCAGTCCCCATTAGAGCACATAAATTTTCTTTATCTGCTGATTTCATCGTCATACCTATGATTGAGTTTGATATAATCCTCGGTATGGACTGGCTTTCGGACTATGATGCGAAGATTTATTGTAAGAAGAAAGAGGTTACAATTCTTGATGATAATGATAAGGAACACCTTATTTTTAGAGCAGAATCGTCACCAACTAATTCTTATTTAGACCCACCCCCAGTAGCTCAACTTAATTCAATTATTGGGGAGGAAGAGAATGAAGTAACTATCGGTGAGGAAAGGAATGTTCAAATAGAGGATGTACCTGTTGTGAAAGAATTTGTAGATGTATTTCCGGAAGATTTACCTGGACATCCTCCAGATCGAGAAGTTGAGTTTTCTATTGATTTGATTCCTGGATCAAGGCCTATATCGAAGACCCCTTATAGAATGGCCATTGTAGAGTTAGTCGAACTAAAGAAACAACTAGAGGAATTGAGTAATAAGGGATTTATTTGCCCTAGTGTTTCTCCATGGGGATCCCCTGTTCTTTTTGTTAAAAAGAAAGATGGATCTATGAGGTTATGTATCGACTACAGGGAGATCAATGCTATAACGATAAAGAACAAGTATCCCCTACCTCGTATTGATGATTTATTTGACCAACTGCATGGAGCTCAATACTTTTCAAAGATTGACCTTCGATCTGGATACCATCAGTTGTGTGTGAAGAAGGAAGACATTCCGAAAACAGCATTTCGAACCAGGTACGGGCATTACGAGTTTACTGTAATGCCGTTTGGATTGACTAATGCACCCTCTGTATTCATGGATCTGATGAATATAGTTTTCAAGGAGTATCTCGATGAATTTGTGGTGGTATTTATTGATGATATCTTGGTATACTCCAAAACCTACAAAGATCATGAAAATCACTTGCGCATTATCTTGAAGACTCTGAGGAGGCATGAATTATATGGAAAGTTTAGCAAGTGTGAATTCTGGCTTCAGGAGATTTCTTTTCTTGGCCATATTGTCTCTAAAGATGGAATCTCTGTTGATCCTTCTAAGACCAAGGCAATCCAAGAATGGCCAGCACCTACGAGTATAACTGAGGTACGTAGTTTTATTGGTTTGGCAGGTTATTATCGACGTTTCGTCCAGAATTTTGCCCGATTGGCTAACCCATTAACGAAGCTCACACGTAAAGGGGTTAAATTTGTTTGGACAAAAGAGTGTGAAGAATGTTTCGAAGAACTGAAGAGAAGATTAGTCAATGCTCCTATATTGACTCTACCATCGGGGAATGATGGGTTCGTTATTTATAGTGATGCATCAAAGAAAGGACTTGGCTGTGTCCTTATGCAGAATGATAGAGTTATTGCCTATGCATCACGAAAGTTGAAAATTCATGAACAAAACTATCCTACTCATGATCTTGAGTTAGCAGCTGTGATCTTTGCTTTGAAGATATGGAGGCACTACCTCTATGGTGAAAAATGTGAGATTTATACTGATCACAAGAGTTTGAAGTATATTTTCTCACAAAAAGAACTCAACATGGGGCAAAGGAGATGGCTTGAATTACTCAAGGATTATGATTGTACGATACACTACCACCCGGGGAAGGCAAACAAGGTGGCAGATGCTTTGAGCAGAAAAGACCATGGAGTTCTGAACATGATGAGAATTGAAAGGGACCCAATTTTCATGGATCTAGAGAAGATGGACATGGGAATAACCAGGGAAGGTGAAACATCAATGCTTTTTCAAATGGTTGCCAAACCATCTTTACTAGAAAGGATTAAGAGTTCTCAGACCAATGATGAAGAATTCCAAAAAAAGATTAAAGCTGTGAATGATGGGAGATTGAGAGACTTTGTGTATGAAGATGGAATTTTGAAATTCGGGAAGAGACATTGTGTTCCCAATTTACCTGATCTGAAAAGGGAATTGTTGGATGATGCTCATAGTTCCAATTTCTCTATACACCCTGGGAGCACCAAAATGTATAGAGATTTGAAGGAACATTTTTTTGTGGGACAACATGAAGAGGGAGATTGCTGATTTTGTATCAAGATGTATGGTTTGTCAACAAGTGAAAGCTGGAAGGCAACAGCCTGGAGGAGTCATGCAACCTCTTCCCATACCGGAGTGGAAATGGGACAATATTACGATGGACTTTGTCATGGGGCTACCAAAGACTCCTAGAAGGAACGATGCAATATGGGTTATTGTTGATCGTCTTACAAAGTCAGCACATTTTCTTGCTATAAGAGAAGATCTACCCCTGGAACGTCTAGCAAGACTATACATTAATGAAGTTGTGAGACTTCATGGTGTACCCCTATCGATTGTTTCTGATCGTGATCCCCGTTTTACTTCAAGATTCTGGAAAAGTCTTCAGAAATCCCTGGATACTGAACTTCATTTGAGCACTGCTTACCACCCTCAGACAGATGGACAATCAGAACGGACTATTCAAACCCTAGAAGACATGTTGAGATCTTGCTCACTTGACTTTCAGGGTATGTGGGATCAATATTTACCACTGGTATAATTTTCCTATAACAATAGCTTCCATTCGAGTATTCAGATGGCACCATATGAAGTGTTATACGGAAAGAGATGTCGTACACCAACCTGTTGGGATGACGTTGGTGAAAGAAAACTTGTAGGCCCAGAACTGGTGGAGGAAACGGTGGAAAAGGTGAATGTAATCCAAAATCACATCAAAGCAGCTCAAAGTAGGCAGAAGAGCTATGCCGATAATCGAAGGAAGGATTTGGAATTTCAAGTCGGTGATCATGTTTTCCTAAAGGTATATCCATGGAAGGGAGTCATACGTTTTGGTAAGAAAGGTAAATTGAGTCCCAGGTACATCAGACCTTTCGAAATTCTAGAACGAATTGGGGTTGTAGCTTACCGATTGGCAATGCCGCCAAGTCTCTCCAAAGTTCACGATGTGTTCCACGTATCTCTATTGAGGAAATACATGCCTGATCCGACGCATGTACTCACCTATGAGGAATTAGAACTAGAACCCGATCTGTCTTATTGCGAAGAGCCCGTCAGGATTCTTGATACAAGAGAACAAGTACTGAGAAACCGGACGACGCGTCTGGTAAAAGTTTTGTGGAGAAATCATAAGATGGAAGAGGCAACGTGGGAACCCGAGGAACTTATGATGAAGAACCACCCGAGTCTTTTTATGCAGTAATACCCTAGAAATTGCGAGGACGCAATTATTTGAAGGAGGGGAGAATGTAACACCCCAAGCTTCTACGGTACGTTTCCCTTCGAATAATGCGATAGCGTGTGTTGTACGCAACCTCGAGTTCTAACACACACCACAACTAATTAAACTAGCCGTTGTGAATAGTAATACCTACTTTTTGAAATCATATATATTCTATATTTCAAAATGGACTTCATTTTTGGATTCGGAATATCAAAATTAGCCTAGGGTGAAATTTTGGTACATTTCGGATAACTTTCATATTTTGATGAATAGTGAAAATTTCTAAATTTTAATTAAAAACAACTTTTTTAATCAAATTAATTACTAGTGATAAATTATGAATTTGAGTGGTTTTAAAGTATATTTAGAATATATTTTTACCATTTAATATAATTTTGGTCATTGGACATAATTTTACTATTAAACCGAACATAAACAAGTGTCAATCTTTTGATAGTTATTATCTCTTAAAAACACGCTTTTTGTTTTAACAGCGGGAATTAATTTTAAATTAATTTCTGCCACTTCTGTGTTTTGAATTTAGGAAAATGGATTCCATATTTGGAATCAGGATGTTCAAATTGTGTAAATAGGTAACTTTTATTTTTAGACATTTTGAATAGTTACTGTGGTAATATTTTATTTACCATGGTTAAAGGGTAAATCCGGTAAATAAGGGTTAAAAAAATAATATTATAATAATAAAAAATTACCTAAAACGTGTCCTAACCTTATTGGTGGACACATACCCGACCATGGGCATCCTTTGGTCAATTTGGGGACCCCTTGGAGCCACTTGTATGTGGTAGGGACACTTTATATTAATAAAGTTAAAATAAAAATAAAAATGGCATAAGCTTACATCTTTTAGAAGAACAATTTTTACATAGGGATATACATGTTGGATTTTCGATTATAAATATTCATTAGAAAGCTAAAAAGATTTCCTACATAATGATATTTTATTTATAATTTTTAGACATTATATAATTTATTTTATTTATGACACAATGATGATGCAGTAATTACTAAAATAGTGAAAAATAAAAATAATTGATCTTATAAATACCCAAATAATTATAATATGAAACTTTTAATGAATTAAACTAATTTTCTATGATAATATGATATATTAGGATTGATTTAATTGACTTTTTTCTAAGTAATCAATCTGTTAGGAGTTTCACAAAAATCAACTATTGAATAGTGTCAAAATTGACATAAAAGAGTTCTTAAAACAAATATTATATTATTAATTGATATTAAATTCCTAAAAATCTAAGGTTCGGCCAAGAGACTTATATTATGATAGGTTCCTCATTAATGGACCACTTGGGGGTCTCTTGGATGTATATAGTAAGTTTATTAACCATATTATATAAAAATACAAAGAGACATTGTAAAAGTGAAACTAATTAACTTAGAGTTAATACTTAAAGATAATGTTAATATAAGTACCCAAACCTGTCTAAATTCTATTGGATGAGTTGTTTTCGACCTATCCCCACCTCATCCTTTGAATAGTCAACTTTGGAGCCTTTGTAAACCGAATATGAATTTATTATAAATTAATATTTCTAACTTTTCCAAAGGTGCCCCTCACCCCTCTTATAAAAGGGCACTCCTCCTTCTCATTTCTTCACACCTTCAAAGCCTTTTGGTTCGGCCAAACTCTGCCCGAATACTCTCCCAACATCCCTCACTACAACCTAGAGGCCTTAGTTTGATCAGAAAGCCAACCTAAGGAGCCCTTTTGATCAAATCAAAAGGAAGAACCCGAAGAAGAGGTAATGATTTCACCACCCTTTTCTAAGTTCATTTCTTCTTCCACTTCTTCTTCCTTTGTTCTTACCATTCTGAAATAAAAACTCCAGTATCTCACATATACTGTGATGTTATTATAAATATGGTACAATCATATTCAGTATTCTATCCACCCTTTGAATAACATGTCACCATACGTGCGTACGTACGGCTTACCGTCTCCACGTCGTGGTGTAATTGTTATTCAATATAATATTATTTGGATGGGTATAATAATGATGTGTAACTCATGTAAATAATAAATATAACATGTTAATGACTCTATATATATTATATACCATCCATTTATATATTATTTTAATATCAAAAGAATGATATTGTCGCTCGTGCGTACGTACGGACTACCGTCTCCACGAACGCGATGAGATTCATTCTCCATCGTATCCATTCAAGTATAATTATCATTTGATGATTTAAAAATGATGTTTAAGGACTGTATATCATTCTGGATATGAATAAGATACAACAACCATGGCTTATGTAACAAAACATATAAAAGAAAATGAGTAAGTTAACTCCCGAAACGACGATAATTCTAAGATATTATTAACAAATCAATGTTAAAAGATCATATATGATATCATATTTAAATATATGATTCTTGTATAATTTAATAACAACTATTTCACCATTATACAGGAGGTTAACCTACCCCAACCAAGGAAAAGTACAAGGTAAGGGTTATTTCACAATCTCTTCATTATCCGAGGTTGTATTATACGTAATAATCTACTGGGATCTCTTTATCATCCACATCCATGTTTCTTTAAAATGTATTTCAAAACATTTTTACTATTTACAAGAATATGGGTTAAAGTCATTTATACCCTTGTTTGACTTTTTATAAGAGGTTTATAAAGGAATCTTTCCGTCGTTTTCAAAACAAGGTCCTTTTTAACCTTTTCGACTGAATTGAGGTAAGAATGTTTTTTTTAACTTATACGGCAGGTGCGGTTATTTTCCGCCGTTATAAAATCGTCAAAGCTTTCCATACAAGCTTATAAGAATATTTTCAAAGAAAATGTTTTATTTTATATGGATCTTAAATGATTTCAAAATAAAAGGAGATACTTCTTTAAAAATAATGTTGATTTCATCTATGTCAACATCCTTTGATGGATTTTAAGATTATTTGAAGTTGATTTATTATGATACAAAACTTCTATATTGTATTGAAGGTTTTGTGATATGTTTGACTGTGGATGTGCTATTTTTATACCATTCATAGTTTATGGTGAAATTATTGACATTTCGTATGCTAGTTTTAATACGAATGTTTATGTTATGTTTAAACCTTTTCATATGGGAATGCATTGGACTTAATAAGTGACGGGTGGAGCCCGGTATAGCTCCTCGATGCATCGGTAGGTCTCATGAGACAAACTAGTGTCTTGGCACAAGGCCTTGACAAAATCTTATTTGTAGTCTTGGCACGAGGCCTTGGCTATGTGGTTATGATAGTCTGGCATTCTGCATTCCAACATTATGAAAGTGGTTATTGATTTTTGCATGTGATTATTCGATTAGTAGAATATCCATGTGAATAAGTAAATGGCATTATTTCATTTTATTTATGCCATACCATGTTGAATGTTCATGTTTAAAAGGCTTTTGTTTTAGTTATACATTGCCTTAAATGTTTATTCTTATTTATGAAAGTTTCCGCTATATTGTTATCCTTACTGGGCATTTGAGCTCACCCCTTTTCTATGTTTTATTTTTCCCAGGATGTGAAGAAGTAAGTTATGAATGACCTGCAGGGATTTTATGAGGGGTTAATAGTGTGTATTGTGGAAACATTATGTTGTTGTATTAGTTTTTCATTTTATGATGTAATGTAAAACATATGAATATATCTAGTATTTCCAAGGCTACTAAACCAATCGGTCTTTCGAGATTTGATCTTTCTTGTGATCATGCCAATGTTACGAAGTAATGCACCGACTCTGGGTAGCTGGGGTCGGGGCGTTACAAATTCCCTCTCTGTTCCTATATAATCCCTCTCATGCTCCCACTTCCTCTTCACTCAATGCCATTGGTGTTTGTCCAACCCCTGCCCTACCCTCCCTATAATCCTCCCAAGGTGCCCGAGGCTCCCAAGAAGCCTCTCTCAGGCCTCTCCCAAGCCTTTGGGATCACACCTTCAAATAGGGGTTTTTTCCTTTCTCATTTTGTCCAAATATCATTAAGTTGTTATTCCCTTTTTTTAAATTAAAAATATTGGGGTGTGATTTAAATCCTTACCCATAATACCCTCTTTATGTTTGGATAGTGGGAGACTCTTTTCCCTCTAATTAATTCCTCCCATGTACACCCATTACCATGCTGGAATTCAGTGAGATATTTCTCTCTCCTGTTTTACATCCAATAATTTTTTTTGTATTATGCATTTATTTCAATTAAGTTTGTTGGGAAATTTATCTATATGACCCACATACATTCCATTTCATGTACATATGAGGAGACACCATTTTCTCTCTCATCAACCATTTTCATGAATCCTTATGTCATGTCGTTAGGCTGTCGAAATTACACCGCAATTTTCCAAGCCAATATCAGTGTGTTGTGAATACCATACCCTTGTATCTATCAAGGGTATTAATCTTTATGAACATATACATATTGAATATAACATTCATGTATTTATTCAATATTACTTAATCATGAAATAAATCATGATTTTTATTGATTCCATGATATATGATCCATGTGTCATACTTTTGCAAGAAATGAAATGTTTAATAAGGGTGCATCCAGATAGTGCTACAATTCAATGGGTAAAGTATAGCATCATGATACTTCATGTGCAATGGGTGTTGACTCATGCTAATTCCAATGTAATGAGGTTTCAATCAGGATTCATGTGCAATGAGGGTTTACTCATGCTCCTTGTGCAATGAGCCTTAGCTCATGCTAATTCCATTATAAGTGTTGCTTCCACATTTCCATGTTATGATTGTCAAGATTTATCATGGCTTTTTGTTCATGTTTCTCTTGTGATCCATTGATATTTCTATTTTCTATCTTGTGTTTTATTCCTCATGTTATTCAATGTTTATTCCGTTACTGAGATTTATAGCTCACCATTTTCTTATGCATGTCCTCATGTTATCGCTTGCAATGTTATGTACGAGGAATTGTAGTGGTCATGTAAAGGATGTTTTAAATAAAGATGTTTTGTGTTTTATGTTCTAAGATGATATATAATGTTCCTAAGACCAAAAGAAACTAGACCTCTCAATCTTCAATGATATATCAAGTGAATAGTTTATGTAATAAATCAGGGTTATCTGTGTAATAAAAAGTCAGTTTGTTATAGAGAACTCTGAGGTACTGAGGAAACATGAACCCACAGGATGCTAAGGACAGGATGCGGGTTGTGGAAAGATTTCTCCACACAGCTAGGACACCGGCCAACCTTATGGTGATCCTAGTTTCCAATCATTTCCAAGGAGATGCTGGGAGATGGTGGAGCATGATTCTCCAGATACATGGTTAGGTGACCCTCATTTGGATGGACCTTGAGGGCCTTTTCATTGTAGAGTTTATCCTAGTGACCATACACTATGTGTGTATACAAGGGTGTTTTCACGTACAATAGGGTAGAATGATAGTGGAACAGTACTCGGAGAGGATCAATGATCTTTCTTGTTACTCCACCAACTTGTTATGTGACCCTTTAATCCGGTTTTGGACCTTTGAGCAAGGTCTCCGAAGGGAGATCAGAGAATCGACGGTGTCTCTTAGTATACAGACTCAAGCATGGGTTCTTGTGTAAGGTATTTTGGTAGAAAACATCTTGGATAAGCAGGTGACCACAGTGAGATCCACCACCAGACATCAGGTGGTAGAGTCATCTACAGTAGGCAGTAGGCAGATGACAGAGAAGTCCAAGAGGACTAGACCTTCTGGTCGATGACCCTAGGACATAGGTTCGAATGTGTGGGGCTCACGGGGCAGAGGATGTCATGCGAGGTACAAGCAGTGTTACACATTCTACGGGTAGGGCCACAAGGCTTGTGACTTCCCAAACCGTCATACTGATGACCATAATACGGTTGAGGGACCGCCGAGTTAGAGGCAAAGGTTTGTTCGAGGAGGTCAGTAGGCAGCAGTTAGATGTGCAAGAGGAGATGGCCGCGTAGTAGGTGGTGGGCGGTGATATGAGGTTCTACTTCCATGAATACCATGAGGTCCTCCCTGACCACATGGTGTTGGGGTATTGGGACGAGCCCATTTTTAGGAAGGTGAGTCCTACCACTACGACTCTTCAGAGATTATTAGAGGTACGATATCTATCTACTACAACTTAGCTGCAGTACTTATAGATTCATTTCAAGTCACTATTTTATTTCTACAACTCTTGTTTGGAGCTCAGATATAACAGTGGAGCTGTTAGATAAATCCTTTCGGAAATAGATTCCTACTTGATCTGATTCGATGATTACACACTAGATCAAGTAGTGTGAGCGTACTCTAGTAGGCGAGAGCATTGGTAGGGATCTCCAAGTAGCAGTGTCGTGGCCTTACAATGTTGCCTTGGGTATTTAATGGTTATCCACTTTCCATGATCATATTGAATGTATTAGGTGAAAAGTTGGATGTGTATGCCTGGATGGGACCATGTTTTCCTTCACCGGCTAGAAAGGAAACGTTTTAGAACATGATGGATTTACCCAATTGTGGGTGCATCCAAATACACATCAGTTTTCTAACCTTACCCTCGAGGAAGTGGATGATGAGAGTCTGATCTATCATGTATTGGTGGAAGAGTATGCTGATATCTTTCCTAATGATTTTTTGGGACAACCACTTCACATAGAGGTAGAATTTTTTATTGACATGTCACCCAGGATGACAATGATATCTACCCAAGCATATCAGATGGCTCCCGTGGAACGTTGTGGGTTATGGGTACAGTTGGAGGATATTCAAGGATATGGGTTCATAAGGCCGAATATTTCTCTATGGGCAGTCTCGATTTTGTTCTCCAAGTAGGAAGATGGGAGTTTGATACTCTGTTTGGACTATCGGTGCTTGAACCAGGTGACTGTTAAGAACATGTATCCACTTCTAAGGATTGATGATATTTTTGATCATCTGAAGGGTGCTCGTTGGTTTTCAAAGAAAGACCTTAGATCATGCTATCATCAAATCAGGATACGAGATGAGGATGTGTAGAATACGGACTTCAGATGGCGGTATAACCATTATGAGTTCTTGGGTATGCCTTTTGGCATGACCAACGCACCATCAGTGTTCATTTGACATATGAATAGGACATTTCATCCATTCCTTGATCGATATGCGGTGGTGTTCATCGATGACATCTTGATATACTTAGGGACAGAGGAGGATCATGTCTATCATCTGTAGATAGTTCTTTATACCCTCTGAGAGATCATGAATCATGGTAAGTTCTCAAAGTTTAAATTCTAGTTACGAGAGGTCCGCATTCTAGGACACATTATCATAGAGGCTAGAGTTGCAGTGGATCCTGTGAAGATAGAGGTTGTAAATGCTTGGGAGCCACCTAAGAGTGTGACTGAGGTGCAGTGTTTCTTGGTGTGGGATGGTTGCTACCGGAGATTCGTTCCGGGCATTTCAAGAGTTTTGGAACCCTTGTTAGCTTTGACAAAGAAGGGAAACCTATTCGTCTGTATGATGAGATTTTAGTTCATTTTCCAGGAGCTGATGGAGTGACTGATGAGATCCCCCATCATGAGGCTACCGGAAGAGGGAATTGGGTATATAGTCTACTATGAAACATTAGGGACCAGACATGGGTGTGTCCTGATGCAGTAGCAAGCTGTGATCACATATGGCTCACAAAAACTGAGACAACGTGAGAATAACTACGCTACCCATGACCTTGAGTTAGTAATATGTTCCTAAACATAAAGGTGTGGAGACATTACCTGTTGGGCAAATTTTTTACAGTCTACTCTTAACAGAAGAGTCCTTGGTATATATTCTATAACAAAGAGTTGAACCTATGACAGTAGAGGTGGATATAGTTCTTCCAGGACTATGACATTGAGTGATTCTAGACTCATGGGAAGGGGAACGTAGTAGATGATGAACTCAGTAGGAGTTCTGGTCTGTAGTTGCTGTGTGAGGTGACAGTGCGGCTAGCCGCGATTTAGATATCCTTCATGTATAGAGATGGAACATCTTACCTCCACTCTATGACAGTCACTCCCCACTCCTTCAGCGATTCAGGGAGGTGCACATTTGGGACACTGACTATGAGGATTGACTTGTTCAGATATCATCTGGACATGAAGTTGAAATATTTTTTTAAAGTCGGGAGCACATCATCCACATCATAGGATGTACCATGGTACCGGTGGCATTACGGGAGGATGTTTTGGGTGAGTTCCATACGTACCCTATACTGATACATCATGGGGCAGCGAAGATGTACAAGGACCTCTGGAATCAACACTGGTGGCTAGGGATGAAGAAGGTTGTATCGAAGATTGCTTCCCAATGCCTCACTTGTCAGTAAGTGAAGGCCAAGCATCTAGTTTTAGTAGGCTTATCACATCAACTAGAGGAGCTTGAGACGAACTGGGATGGGATCCTAGTAGACTTTGTGACAGGTCCTACACGTATGCCCAGGGGACATGATTCCATGTGGGTGATAGTGGACGGATTCACAATGTTGGTCCACTTCTTACCCATCTGAGAGAAGGGATCAATAGAGGGCTTGGGATTCCACTATATACATGAGATTGTTCGACATCATGGGGCTTCCATTGATGATAATCTCTAACCATAACACATGTTTTATATCTCAGTTGTGGAAGGGATTATAGGAGGTTTTCGGGACACACATACATTTGAGAACTGCCTTTCATCCTGATATGGATGGTCAGATGGAGCAGTCCATTCCGATGCTGGAGGACACGGTTTGTGCATGCATCCTATCTTTTGGTTGTATTTGGGAGGACAACATGCCCTGGGTGGAGTTCGCATAAAATAATAGTAATCACTCCACCATCAGAATGGCACAATTCGAGGCCTTGTACGGTCGACCATGCAGATCACCTCTATGCTGGAAGGACCCAAGGGAGTCAACACTTATGGGTCTAGAGTTGGTACGAGCTACCACTGAGAAGGTGCAGACCATCCAGGAGCAGATTAAGACTACACAGAGAAGGAATATGTTTTATGGTGACAGGAGATGAAGTCCTTTGGTGTCCTGGGAGGGGGAACATGTATTCTTGCGAGTCTCTCCATGATGGGGAATAAAATTATTTAGCTGAGGCGACAAGTTATCGCCAAGGTTTATCAGATCTTTTCTGATACTTTGGTGGATATACGATGTGGAATACTATTTGGAACTTCCACTGTAGTTTGAGAGGGTGCATGTTGTCTTACACGTATCCCAGCTGAGGAGATACGTGCATGACCCATCTCACATCGTCGACCACAGTGAGATTTACTTTGATGATGGGGAGACATTCCTAGAGGTTCCAGTGGAGATTGATGATCGACAAGAGAGAGTAATTCGTGGGAGGACAATACCTCTTGTCAATGTTCACTTGCAGCATCTGAATGTCCAAGAGAGCACTTGGTAACGGGAGGCCCAGATTCATGCTCAATAACCAAATTATTTTCCTTAATCAATGTTGTGGATTTCAAGAACCAAAATACCTAAGGTGGGGAGAATGTAAACACCCCAATCATCCATGTAATTTTTTTAATTATGTGAAATTATTACGAGTCTGTGAAAACTGACTGCATGTTAGTTCGAGGCCTGGAGTGCCCAGATTAAATTTCGGATCTTTTTTAAGGTATGTTCAATAAAAGAAGGTGTGGAATTTTCAATATTTTGAACCATTTCTCAAATTAAAAATCCAAGGGCATCGTTGTATCTACAGTAACAAGATTCTCTTACGAGATACTTTACTTTTACTATAGTAGGTCACGATAAAAAGTAATGTTTTGTGACTTTTTTTAAAGAAAAAATGAAATAATTTTATTATTTTATATTTATTTCATAACCTCTAATAGAAATGCGGTGTGTTGGTCCAGTGGTGTGTCAAGGAATTAAATGGATTGACCCTACAATCTAAGTAATAGCAACATTGGGGAAATTATGAAGCTTCTGAATTAATGAGCCCCATTAAATCCCAATGTCATTATGCACCCTCCCCATTTCCTATATATATAGAGTTTGGGGGGAGGTACCATCATAACTTTTCCATGCCAGGAAGTGCTAAAGGAGTGTCGAGATGCTAAACACTTGGAGGGTGGTGATGGTTCGAGAATGTGGTGACGAGGGACCCAGAAACCCCGAACTGATGAACGACGTTCAACCAGCATCATTGAAAGCATGTGGCAGGAATGAAGATCACCATTACCCCTTCATGGGTAGAAACATTCCAATGGTTTTTTGTGGTTGGGTTTTTTATTTCATTTTTTGAATTCATGTGAATTTATTGAACATCTTTTATCCTCCCTCTTGTTTACGAGGTTCTGCGGTGGTCGCGGGCGTAACGAACAAGGCTGAACCCTCCTCCAAATTTCTAATAATACGCCCTCAAAGGAAGACCATCAGAGTGGATGCACCGAATGACAACGATGAAGGCCGTGAACGGACACATGTTGCATGATATAGTAGTGGCATAAAGCTGGGGTAGTCATCGGAGAGGCCAACACCGGCCGTCCATGGAGGTAGTGTGGTGCACCATCACGTGCCCCCATTGGGCAAAGGGCCGCATCACTTCATCCACTGCGAACAGAGGAGGTGACCGACATGATGATTGACCATGGAAAGGGAGGCGGCACGACCACCATGCCACCAAAAAATAGATGTCAGAACCAAAGCCGTGGTGGAGGCTGAACCCACACCTCTAGCGGGTTCCGCGGCGACCGAGTTGCACACCAATGGTTTCGTCGAATTGCGAACTGAACGGTCTCCGAGCCGTTCGGGTGTTTTCAAGACTAGGGGGTCACACCCCCCCCCACGCCGGCTAGGGAGGACACAAGAGAAGACAACACTCCCCGTTAGACCGAGACGCCGCCATACTGGGCCGTAGCCTTTACGGGCCACCCCCTTGCGGGTCGGGCTGCCCATGTGGGCTGGGCCAGACTTCATCCCACTGGGACATGTCCGCCCGGGCCCAGCCCACACCGGGTTAATCCAACAGGGTCAGACGAGACCCAGGGCTAGCCGGTCCCATAAACATTTAAAGGGACAAAACATAGGAACCGAGTGTCCATTTGAAGAATTTTATATAGTGATGGGACCCTTGGGTCGAGACGATCTTATTTGGTATACTTCACTTTAGTTATGGAGATAGTAAAAGTACAGCCGGGTTGGATTGAACTCAAATAAAGATGGGGCCTCGGAGCTAAAACAATTATAATTCATAGATTGGGTGTCCGATAGATGCGTCGTATATCATGTTGGAACACTTAAGACATGTATTTCATTTTTCGTTATTCCTTTGAGGATGATAGTGGAGGTCAAGGTACGCCCGATATCTCGAGTGGCAGACTCTACCGAATTTGAGTGTACCTGGTGCGAGGAATCCAGTGGCTGGCTTTGAGGAGGAGGATGGAGACAGATCATACAAAGGTAAGTACTGAACGATCCTCTATGGCTCAGAACGTAGAGGCCATATATGGATAAGCGCAGTGAAATCCTTTGTGGATTAGCACCTTGCATCCTAAGGGGTACCAGCCTTATAGTGGACTGTCTTGGTTCAGCGATATACCAATCCGGGGTGAATCAGATCACGTGTGGGTCATTACGGGGGTTACTTACCTATCGATCATGGGAGGATCAGGTACTGTGTGGGTCATTTTAGGGGTTATTTAACTATCTATAATTTGTGGGTCAGACTCTGTATGGTCAATAGAAGTTCCTCTTTATAGAATAATGTGATTTTGCTTCACGACTACTCATCTATACTTCTAAACTTCACTAAAATCCAGGTTTGAGTGGTGACTCTAATGGAGTTGTGTCTATTGATTTGTGCTTTGTGATTGATATCATGCTTTGTGGTCTTTCTTTTTGAATTCTGAGATACCTTCAGGGGTTTTGGTGTCCCTAATGGGTAATTTTATTCTCACCCCTCCACAGGCCTCACCGACTCCTTGTTGTGTCTTGTGTAGACGAAGAGCACCTTGGCTAATGATTGAGGGATCCAGGACTAGGTAGTAAGCATAGTAGATCAGTGAATGTGGAGTGATGAAGATGCAATCAACACCTAAACTTCATGTAGGATACTTTTTGGATGATCCATGAGCTTCCGTTACATTTTAATCAATTTTTTACTCTTCATTTGTACTTTTATTTTTCGAGTTGGCCTTGTATTCCACCCCCTTTACTTCCGAAACTTGTTACTACCATAGTTTACATCACATTTGCTTCTTTTTGTGTTCATGGACCGTGTGTTTGGACAGTTTTAAAGGAAATTCCTTCCCATCAGATGGAAATTCCTTTCTAGTTCCAGTCGCTTGCCCCTGGCCTATGGAAGGTGGTCATGCGGTAGAAACAACACGGGCCACGAGGGACAAGTCATGACAATAAGAGAGTTTGTATGCTCCAAGGAATTGTTGTTATATTTGTTTTAAGGATCATGAAGTTACTCAAATGTATTAATGGGTTTCATAAGATTTGGGCTCTAGAAAGGCGGTTTCAATAAAAGGATGATAGGTGCGTATTTTTGTCGCAATCCTTATCTAAAAGTGTGTCCTTTTTAAGGGTAATGGCTAGATTAAACTACCAGTCCCCATTCATTCATGTTTATGGGTATCAAAAGGTCTTAAGAGAGGGTTCTGATGGTTGGTTCATGGTCTGGCCAAACCATGTGACCAAACTAAGTGACATGTTTATAGCTGGACCCTTTGGATAGTAACCATTACATAGTTTGCATGTGGTTTTCCAAATCCTTCATTAACAGTCAATATGTTTAAAGAGGACATGATTACCTACCCCCCTTCTTCATTTAAATGTTTTTTCTTCTGTACCACCTCCCCATTCACATGCATAGAAGGTGGAAGCTCTCATTTCATTCCTCCTCTACCTTCCTTTCGAACATCTCCATCAGAGCTCTGATTAATGATCTGTATGTGCCTTCATATTCCTCTTTGTATGTAATTAAATATATTCATTTCGTTTCTTTTGAATCTATCTACTTGTAATGCTAAATCTATGTGAAATATTTTTGTATATTGAAATGGTTTTTGTTTAAAACTATAATTTCCCTCATTTTGGATCCAGTAAGAAGACATTGATTAATGTGTGAGTAACTATGAGTATAATGTATTTGGGTCCCATATTTCACAATAATTTTAGAAGTTTTATGATGTTAAATCTTATTTAAAAACATTTTATTTTATAAATGAGACCCCAAAATTAAATGATGTGCATCTTTTAATTGATTAAATGATGATATTATATTTTTATGGGAATGATCTTACATTGTTATAAACAAAATAATTTGGGTAGGGTGATTTTGACTAATTAGGTCGGTTAAGTTAGTTGTATATTTAAAATTAATTACTTATGTATGTTGATTATATGAGTTCCTTGGGAGAAATATAGGAATTACCTAAGGTATTGAGGTGATGATAATAACCATGAATAAAGAAACAAGGATTATTGGGTTGGGATTAGCACGAATATATGGGGTGATGTTGTTCAACAAGTTGACATGATATGGTCATTAGGATGGGGGTGATGAGGTTGTCAAGTTGAGTGAATGGTCTGTACGACAAGAGACGGTGTTGAACATCGGTATTTAGTGACATAGTCATTGGGCCACAATGTTCTCGATGATGTGGCTTAGAGAGTGTTAATAATAACTGCTCACTATTGTTGGTTGGTGAACTATTAGTGTAATGTATACATATATTGTTATAAATTAACATGATTTTCACCACTCATTAGGGGTGGAGTCTTCTTTAGATATTACTATGTAGAGTATGGTGTTGACCCTCAGTGTGGAGGAGGTTTTCACCCTAGAAAGCCATAATTGATGTTGATGGACCATCATAAGATGGTGTTGAGACCATCGGTTTGGGGATGGCTCATCATTAATTTTGTTTGCTGATATTCCAGTATAATTGGTGGATGAACATCATCATGACTCGATACATCATGATATTGGGATGTAGGTGATTTATTATATTTTGTTGGACATACATTATTATTTTACATGAAATAGGGATATTGAGCCGACATTGACATTAGGAGAGCTGTTTTGTGGGATGTGGGAATTATTGAGGGTTTTATTGATTGGATGTCATTTACTGAATATAAGAAAAAAATTTCATATGCAATAAGGTGTCTGGTGACATGTATAGGGGTGGAACCTGGGGGTTTACCTAGAATGAGATTTTCCACGGACACATGGGAATTAAGAAATGGGTCATCCCCAAAGAAAATATACACATTAATAACTATATGGTATTCAAAATAAATATTTTAGTTCATGTATTCAGAGATATAGCGGCATTGGATAAAGTATGTAAACGCTCACTTGTGTAAATTGATAATAAGTGGAGAGGATTAATTATTAAATGTACATCCATCCCTATTATATTTTATTTTTCAAGCACTATGTAATTATGGATGTAATTTATGTACACACTGGTGCTAGAATACTTTTATCATACACAAAACCTACGTGTACCCCTTGAGATACACATAGGATTTATGGTTTTGGGATTTGATAAGGTATCAAGTGTAGATGCTAGACCATTGTGATCGAAGTCATATTTTTTTCATGGGCTAGGTGGAAGAAGACCTTGTGGATTCTCTACATCAGGATAATCCATATTTTGTCCATATTTATATTTTTAAATATTTGTATTTATGTGGGTGACCATGATTAGCTATCTTTTATGCCTTGAGTTGTTATGTATTCATCATCATAATGTATTATTTCCCTAGGAATTATAAATATTGTTTCTATTTATTATGCTTCCATTATGATTTATTGTTTTTCATATTGTATTGGTCCCTCTGATGTGGTATATACATATAGACCACTATTAGGTTAAACAACATTGATTATAGTATCCCCAAAATCACCTAATAAGACAATTTATTGTAGTCAAAATCCTTTGGAGTACGTGGAGGCGTGTTTAAGGCCCAGTGTAAAACCAGTCTGAAGCTGCATTTGAGGGGAAAACATGGTATTAATGATAAAATTGGTATCCAAGGTGTTTTATTTCAATTTAAATCTTAATATTTGAGATATGGTGTTCTTGAAACTAGGATATTGTCAAAACTGTGTGAAGAGATCATGTTTGGGTAACTATAACCCCAAGCACATGGGACATATCCTGTTTCCAGGGGTGGTAGATGATGTTATTCCTTGGGCTTTTACAGATGATTAATTTCCACCTTGAGTGGCGCAATTATGTTTAATGATATTTTATTATATGGTCTGAAAATTGGTTTGGTATGTTAAGGGAGGATTATTCATCCATCATCATAGCTTCATAGGATCAGATGAAATATTTTTTTGTGTGATAGCCATTGGAAATATAGTATATACCAATAGAGGATTGGAAGATTAATGTGTCAACAAATAAGCTAAACAATGATTTCCTTGTTATATTTATTGGTTCAATTTTACCTACACATCCTAGGAATTTGGTTCCAAGAGTGATTAAAATGTGATATGTGGGCCTTGCACTGTTATGGGAATGCATGGCTTACGATAATGGGGTGAGTTGGTTAATGTTTCAAAAAATAATATAATCCTAATTTTTTGGTATAGTCTTTTTTATGGAATTATACCAAGATAAAACATTTTTATATGCATGGTATTTGATTCCTGACTATATTATGACAAGGAAAGTGTCAATGAGGGTGTATTGTATGTGATTTTGGACTCATAGTGGTATGTAAGGGGCCATGAGGCCAGTTTCCATGTGTCATGGTGCGGTAGGGGAGTGTACGAATGGTGAAATACCATGACTATTATTGTTTTCCATATGTGCGATGTATATATATATACAATTATGTGTGCTTGACCATGGGGTTTAGTCATCATTTTGATTCCCCCTAGACAGATTCTGATGGAGCATCAGGAGGTAGGAGATATGTTTTTGCACGATCATTCCTCGAATGTGGCCCCTGAGAGTTGGTATGAGGCTCCTGGGGTTGGGATGATCATGATACATCGGTTTCGGCACTGGTATATGCACTAATTTCATTGAATATGGAAAATTTTCATCCATGTTTAGATAAGAATCATAGGTAAGTATTGGATTGAAATATAAAGGGTATTTATATGGGATCCAATTGAGTTGAGTGGTATATGGCGTATCTGACTCAAGAGATCCATTCTCAGCACCAACCATTATATCATTGTGAGGGTGGACCACAGGATCCCTTGAACTAGATAGAGTCTGTGATGATGATTTTGGACGTTCTCCATACAACGATAAATAGGAGATTTAATAGGGACACTTATATTCTTAGAGGACTATCAAATCATTGGTGAGATGTACATGTTTAGGAAAGAGAACATAAATAATATACATTGAATGATTTTAGGCCTCGAATAATCAATTACTTCTTCCCAAAGATGTTGAGGGTGGATAGAGCCTATTATTTCTTAAACCTATAGTAGGGATACACAACCATAATGGATTATGTGGAGAATTTTATAGACCTATAAATATTTGTGGCATCCATGGTGGCAATGAGATCACCAGGGTGAGGCCAGTAGAGGAATTTTTATAGTATTCCATCAGTTTTTTGGTGAATATATTTTTGTTGAATACCTTCTCATTAGTGATGAATTAAAAATTGATAAACTAGGAGGAAATTATGGAATTATCTTATTTGAATTAGGTGACAATGTCAAGAGTCCATATAGATGATTCTTTGGTTACCTGGAAATAGGACCTTCTGGTGTTTAAGTAGGAAAATAAGGATAGAGACTTGTGTATGACACTATTTAGTGGTTCATTAATTGTGTCAATCCATTACTAGGAGCCAAAACATGATAGGGCATATTATGAATGAGATCCAAATGAGATTAGGGAATGTGGATTGGTGGGCCATCTGAAGTTGTTCTACTGAAATCCTTGTCATCCAACTAGTAAGCAGGGACTGAGTAGACTTAGGGATAGAAGTGAGGAAAGAGAGAGGTACTAGGAGCTGGTATCCAGGATTATTTTTCTTGAATAGTTCATATAAAAGGGGGAGAGAGATATGGAGACCTAGAAGTGAGTTCAGTGGCTAGAGGATGGTATAGATCCACTAGAAGGTCAGGCATCAGTCAGTCTGGCTTCTAGTACGGTGAACCAATTCAAGCTGTCTGGTGAAGAGTAGGACGAGGAGCCATTGACCATTAAATGTACTCCTTGATTCTGGGGTTTTATATTTTGTTTTCATTTCTTATTTTGGTTCATGATTTTCATTCCTATTGGTTTGGGACTAACCAAACAATAGTTGGTATTTGGGAATCAGTATGATTCATTATATATATATATATATATGACACAAGTACTGATGAGCATAATATGAGATACTGAAATTTGATAAGTTTCATGTATGAATCATACATGAATTGAGAACCTGATGTGTTGTAAGAATAACCCTAGGTCCGGGGAGAAATTATATGTCTAGGGTTGGTTAGTGTCACCAACACAATATTTAGTTTTTAGGTTAGGATGTGAAAATAGAGGTAATTCCTAAGGTGGGGAGCATCACATGGGGATTTAGTATGTGATTTAAATGCATGGGTAGAATGTGGTGATGTTATTGTGATGGGTATATTTGATACCATATCTAGGTAAATCTTAATAACACGTTAATGCGCTATTATATATTGGGGATACTGTAACATCCTAGATTTTTTTGGGGGCTATACTTTCTTCAACCTTTTTGAATATTTCTATTGGTGGTCGGTCTAATGCCATTTTGGGATTAGAAGCCTAATTTGATGAGTTTTGATGCTTCGAGGATTTTTTATTTTTTTATGGATAAAAACTTTTTCAAGAGTTTTTAGGGTCTTCAGAGGTTCTAGGCTATGAAAACCCAGTTTCCAGAAAAGGAAGACAAGGGTGCAGTATTGGTGTGCGATCTGTCAACCTGTTCAGCCTCAACCATGTGGTTCATTTTCTAGGAGGCATGGTTATATTATGACATTAATACCTTGTCTTTAATGTGTGTATATGTATATAGGTATTCATATAGACTGTTAGTTCTTGGTGAATAGTAGGACTAAACCGTGTGGCCAAACCATGAAACCTATATAAAGGGGTGACCCTTTGGAAAGTGATCCATATATGGTTGGCACATTTCCATGAACCAGCCTGGGTACCTAGGTATCCTGATAGCTGATCTGACCCTGACATATCTTGATGGGAGTTCCCTATTCCCATTTGTTGGTGACAAACACTTGGTCTCAAACAACATTCATGTGAGAATGATTTTTTCACCAATAATACGGAAGAAAAGTAATAACAGATTACCCATAACAAAGAAACATTACTGGGAGTAATGTAACAAAATTCAAATGGAACCAGCAAGCCTAATGTACTATAACCTAGGCTGCAATAATAGATAAACAAACCCAGTTCCATAAGGGCATAATTCATGAAGTCCAAAGATCAAAATCTGGATCCACCTCGAAGTGATCCTTTCCCCAAACTCGAAACTCAAAGGAGATAATCAATGAATACCAAAATGTACAAGTAGGGTGTGAATTAAAAATCCTTCTAGGGTCTCACCCTGGTTTCTATAACAATTTCCAAATATATATTAACCAAAATAATTTTTTAAATTTTAAATAAACATGATTTTCATTTTCAATCATATTTAAACAAATCATGAAATACCATTCAAATGATGGAAAATACTTTAATAAATGGATTTCAAGTGATGGAATATTTATAAAAAAATGAATTAAGTAATATATATATATATATATATATATATTTGGTTATATAAATTCAAAAGACACATAATTTAATTTTACAATATTGGTATACATTTATTTCTCAAATTTAAAAAGATTGTGAGGAATATGGTCATATACCAAATTGGAACGATAGTATTTCGATCTATAAGACTCCACAGTCTCAAATCAATCTCAGAAATATGTGTATACACACATCCCCAAACATTGGCTAGAGGTTACTTGTCTCCCTCCCATCAGGGATTTGACTTGTGGTATGTATTTTTTAGAACATTGTAATAGCATATAGCATGTCAAAATAACTCACCAACAACCTAAGGATCACATGTGCTCTTACACAATCAGTGAGGTGAAAATTATTTTAAGACCCCTTGAAATAAAATTAAATATTATTCTTCTATATAAATTCTATTTCTTTCATGTAAAACCAAAATGGGTTTAAAAATACTTTCCTCTTCAACTAGATAAAACTACTGGGTTTCTATGAAAACTCTTTATGACATTTTCAGAAGATCAAAATCCATTAAAATACAATTCCATCAATTTAACAATTCATTTTCAAAATAATATTTAAAACATCAATTTAAATGACTTCCATCTATGAATAAATTTAAATTAAAAATTTTAAATCAACCAATATCCATAAACACACCCCAATTTAATGGAATTTGGAGTTCTCATGATTTTCATGCCAAAAGAATTTCAAATCTCGAAATTCACTACAAGCAGGATTTATCAAATCAGTTGAATGAAAGTTTGAGAAATTGAGTTTAAATAAACAATTGGAATAAATCAAGAAATTTCATATTAGTAATTTTGACTAATATGGATGAAACCACCTACCTTCTCCCAAAATGAAACACTCGCAACAACACCCACCAATAAGAACAGAGGTCTACATAACCTGGAATCAAAAACATGAGATACAATCCAACATCATAGAGCAAAGATCCATCAATTTTAGGATGATAAATCGAAATCCCAAATGGTAAGACAAATATAAATGTGATGAATGTTGGACTTGGCATACCCAGGAATAAAACCCCAATCTCAACGATGATTGAACACCTAAAAATGGATCTGAATGGGTTAGAGAGCTTCATGATCAATTGGGCAAGACATTAGAATGAAGGTGTTGAATCATGTGTGGAGGAGAAAATAGATCTCGTCTGTATTTCCCATTAACAAAATTCATTCGAGGTATATTATGATGTGCACTAGATTTTCATATTGTGAAATACTTAATATTAAAAACCATTGAAAAATCTGTCATCTCGAATTAAAACCCATTTTTTAAATAAATCACGAATTGTAAAGGATGATAGGGATGTGTAACCTTATTTATGTGAATCTTATCATGGCATGGCTCTAGAAATCATTACACGATGTGTGACCTAGTTACATGGTGGGTAACCCCCTGTATCCTGTACAATAATTTTGTAATAGATGGGAAACCAAAAAATAACTCAATTAACCATTATAGGTATCCTCCCAATTCAATATTGACCCTACACTGTCAAATAAAGGTAAAAACAACGACAATGATTAATGACGTACAAGTCATATAGGTAATGGGATGGAACCTCATCCCCACCATAAAAACATTATATCCCTATAAATCGTATGAACAGGCATCCATGCCAAAATATGAGGCCACTACTCTCTCATCAGTGCATCACATTACCACGTTTCTTGACTATTAGAACCATGATTCTTTAGCACATGAACCAAAGGTATTTTCCTCTCATTAAGTACCTTGGTCTTAGAATAAAAAATAATGTCTAACCACTCAGCTGAAGATAAATTAGGTTCAATCTCCAGATTACTCTGCATGAAAACTTGAGATGGATCAGATAAACACATTCTCATCTATGATATATGGAATATGTATCATATCAATGTCATCTATAGTGGACGTTCTAAATGGTATTAAAATTTCCCTAACTGTTCAACAATAATTAAAGGTCTAAAAAATTGAGGTGAAAGATTCCCTTGCCTCTGAAGCCATCAATGAACCAACCAATGTGAAAATTTCAAGTACCCCTTATCAACTACTGAGAACTCCAATGGTATATACAAATAATCAACATAAGAATTATATCGACTCTGTGATGAAAAGATTCACCAATTAATAAACTAAATCGTAGATAAAATTTATTGGACTAAACTCAGTCCAACCAAGGAATGTGCACAAATCTCCAACGTAAACAATGTAGATTTATGTCTAGCCATACAAGGAATTAAATTACACCATTCAGATCATGTTCAGGTAACTATAGTTATAGGGAAACTCATATATCCCAAAGTGATTATCCCAAGAACCACTGTACTGAGAAAACCAGCACAAATCCTATCCTAAAGAATATGTATAACTATTTTTGTCCAACCATCCGACTATGGATGATAGGCCATGCTCAAATAAGATTGATGTCCCAGTGTATCTTGAAGGAATCTCCAGAATCAAGAAGTGAACCATGGATCCCTATCATTGACTTTAGCAGACAGAACTCCATGAAAATGTACTTTTCGCTTCACATAGAGATTTCCCAACTCCTTAACATTGGATGTATCTCGAATGGGTATGAAGTGAGCTAAATTTTTCATGATGTTGATCACAACACTTATCACATTTTTTTCATTGTATACAATGAAACCCAACCAAAATTTCTAGAGATATTTCATCCCACTTCCGAGTAGGGACTGGAAGAGGTTTCCAAAAACCTGAAGGCTTCTGGTGCTCTATTTACACCTATTGACACGTATAAAAAAAGTTTCAAAATGAAAAATTTCATGCCTCAGACCTAGCCACCAGAACTACCGCAATATTTCATATAAAATCCTTGTTGTTCCATGGTGAAAAAACCACTGGAAATAATGAAAATCACCCTTCACAAGCTTTCATTCATAAAACAATAGAACATTTCAATTATAACATCATAGAACACCCAATTTGGAGAACAAACACTGGTAACCAAACTCCACATGATTAATAGAGACATTAATGATATTAAATTCATCGTCAAGCTCTTCGTCCTAAAAAATCATGTCAATAAGAGAAGATTTTAGATGAACACCATCTAATGAATCATCAGTCCCTCTATTCTAAATTCAAATATGAATCTGTGGGAAAAGATGCATCAAATTACACTATTCTAATTATTCTTTCACTTCCTGGGTTGGATGTTTTGTTACTCTATCGATCTGAAACAACACTCCCATTCCCTAGGTTTTCGGTGATCTCAAAGTCAAAATATTGCAGGTATTCCACCCAATACCACTGATGAATATTCTAATCCTTTTTAGAGAAGATATAACTCAAGAAGTTCCAGTCTTAATACCATGTAATCCTTTCCCCAAAAAGGTAGTTCCATCAACTCATAATAGCATTCACCACAGATAAAAGTTCAATTCTATGGGTCGGATAATAATTCTAGTGTGTCCTAAGTTGATGATATCTATAATCAAATACATTATAACCTCGCATAATAACATAACCCAACTCTAAATATGATGCATCACAAAAGACCACATTTCCCTGCCTGTTCTCAGAAAGATTCAACACCAGAAAAATAGTCAAAAGAGGTTTCAACTCAAAAAAAGATCTCTCATAGTTATCAATTCTGGAAACATTCACCCCCTCCAAGTTGGAATAGTCATTGAAGAATCCAAAATTGGGAATTCCATTATGAACCCACAATAAAATATGGCTATGACCAAGATTCTCAAAATCTGAATAACATTATGTGGTTTCTCTCAAGTGATTAAAACCATCACCTTATCATGACCATCTGATATTCTTTATTCAAATACCATTTTCACCAATAATTTCACTACATAAATCCATAAATCAAACATTGAATGATTGAAATATTTTTTTTGATTTATTAGTAGACTAGGAATAGTTCTAAGATAATACTTATAACCCATCATAGATTTATAGAAAACAAGGATGTCATCCAGAAAGAGAACCACGAAGGTATCTAGAAACATATGTAAAATCATATTCATTATAGTCATAAAAGTTTCAAGAGCATTTTATAGACTAAAGGTCATATCCAGGTACTCATAATGGCCATACCAGCTCTGAAATGATATTTTTTGAATCTCATATTCTTTTATCCTCAACTAATGGTAATCAGATCAATGTTCAATATTTTGAAACAACCTTTACAGGTCAACTAACAAAACTAATCATTCACACATGGAAATGTATACTTTTTCATCACCATAACATGATTTAGATTTTGGTAATCAACACATAAGTGAAGAGAACAATCATCTTCCATAGAGAAAAGAACATCTGTCTCCAAAGGTGATTCACTCGAGCTTATAAATCCCTTCTCAAGGAAATCATCCAAATGATAATTTAACTCTTTCATTTCAACAAGTTCCACGCAATAAGAGGGAACTGAAACTAGTTGATACCATGAATTATGTTAATTTAAATCTCTACATCCCTTACTAGTTTCAAACTAGATAAGTCCTAAAGAAACACATCGGGAAAATCGATGACAACTGGATAGAGATCACAACTCAATGATTCCAACTCCAGATAAAAAGAAACAACTGATATTATTTTTCCCAACTCTAGACACGATGGTCTGGATCTGCATGACATTGTGTACCATTCTCCTTGAAGGACTACAGACAAACCACTGGGTGTAGTATGGTAGACCCCCAATGATAAAATTTAATCTAGTATTTATTTGAAATGATCCAATCCATCTTGAATATGATGTTAGGATATTTCATGTAGAGGAAAAGAAAACTCCAAGAAAGACCGACCTCTAATAGAGACAATAAACCAGAAATTCTGTCAAGACCATGATCTATCGTTGTACCTAGTGGAATGTTAATATCCATTGGAGAATCTAAATTATATAGAGGATGATTTAGTAGATTAATAATACGGGTTGATATAAATGAGCAAGATGCACCTATATCAAATAGTGTAGTCACTAATGATAACGTGATAGTAATGGCACCTCTCACTGTGGTTGAAACTATGTCTTCTTATTTTAGAGACTTTCCCAATGTGTGAAGTTTCTTCATTCTAGAATCTTATGGATAGAATGCTTTTATACCTGACACATCTGATTTCCAAATAGTTTTAAGAGGATTTAATGATTATGTTCCACTATGCTGAGTAGAAAATATAGGGTAGAATCTATGTAAATGTCCGGGATGTCCCCATGATACAATTTTCTTGGGTACCTCAGTGAAAACCATCCAATAATTTCTTGGTTGTCCACACTAATAGAAAATAAAATGACTTCCTCCTTATGGGGTAGGATGTCTGGAATGAACCTACTATTGAAAAATTCCATGAGGATTATCACTCTTATATTTCCCATTGAATGAAATGACACACCTCATTGGATAAAAAGGAACTCATGTCAACCATGACATTACATACTAGTCCATCTTTACCATTATTTCTCTATCCTATACATCATCATAAGTGGGATGCACCAGCATGAACACATGGGATTGAATATTTAATAAAAGTCCCAACAATTACCACTAATAATTCATCCACTCGGCATATATAATATCCTGTGAAAGCTATACTGACTCATAAATGAGATGAGAATACACTGTCACCGTTATATTAGCTTGATCAATCTTGAAAAACTATAAATCCCTGGCCCACACCATTAACTCTGTATACAAAAAGATGGTGAAAAGAACCATTATTTCATTCCACTCTAAGATCTCATGTTTCGTTCCTTCACCACTATATCCCACTATCACCTTCTTGGTTCTTCTAACATGAAGGTGGCACACATCACCATGATCACATCAAGCATCTCTAGGAATTCAAATAGTTGGTATACCTTGACCAAACATTCCTCAACATGTTGAGGATCAGTGGAGCCTTTGAAAGATGGTAGATTTTGTTAATGAACTCCTGAGAAAAATTCTTTAGAACATCCCCCATAAGGATCCATAGATAGATCATGAAAAGGGACTAGAGGTGGTTCCTATACTAGATCATGAATAATGTGAACAATCACCTCAACCATATTTGTGTCCATTGGAGAATTCACTCACTGTTGTTAAAAAAATTCTTATGGATATGATTTTTACATATTCTTGGAAGCATGATGCTACACAACATCAACAAAAACAATGAAAACATAGATAACACTAAAACTGAGCAATAATTGAAATTATTCCAAACATATGGAAGAATGAAATTTTGATTTCACTCCATAGAAATATCTATAGGAAAAATAATTGAATTAATCCACAAGACATCCTTCCCAAACAGCCCTTTTAAACATAATGTTTATTGCGTTGAGAGGTGTCTAGGCGCTCAATCCCAACTACCTCTTATGTATTGAAAATATTTAGAAAATGTATACCATCATCAAGGCAAAATCTCAATTGCCTCCTCTAATACAACGTTGTCACAAACTATCCTGAGTACCCTGGTAACCCAATAGCATAGCTGGGCCTGTCATAACCCAAACAATGTTCCCAATCCCTATGAGTTAGCTATAAGCACATTGAATCATAAAAAAGGCATGAAGGAACAATTTTACCACAAAAAATGTGGAATAAAAGAAACATGATGGTATACATAATAGGTACTCAACTAGGAGTAATGTATCCAAAGTAAAAATTTTATAAATAAGCCCAAATTACTACAACCCAAGTTCCAAAAATTGGGGAAACACCCTATCTCATGAAGGACATAACTCACCAAGTCCAATGTTCAACCTATGAATCTAAATCAAAGTTATAAATCTCCTTTCTCGAACCTGTAGGAAGATAATATACAAACACCTAAAGGAACACGTATAATGTGAGCTAAAAAACCAGTTATGGTCCAACCAAGTATTCTATAACATTTTTCAAATATATATTAACCGAAAGAATGATTTTAATTTTAAATAAAGCGGATTGACCATTTAAATCATATATAAACAAATCATTCTATATAGTTCAAATTATGGAAAATACATTAAGCAATAGAATTTTAAGTGATAGAATATTTATAAAAAAATGACTTATGTAATTTTTTTTATAAAATAGATTAAATAAAATAATAAGGAATATAGTGTTGTTTTAAAACATTTCCAAACTTTTATATCACAAATATAAAAAACAATTTAGAAACTTGGCCAACATCCAAATTTGTATGATAGTATTTCAGGCAGTAGGAATCCACCTTATCTATGTGATCTCTACAATATGTGTATACACACGTCCCCCTAGCATTTTCTAGGAGAAACTAGTCACCCTTCCATTATGAATGTTACCTACTACATGTATGTTTTAGAATGTTGTAATATTATAGACTCTGTCCAAATAACTCTCCAACTACTTAAGGATTGTATTTTCTCCCACACAATCAATGATTCCATTTTTTTAATAATTATTAAAATACAATTAAATCCCATTATTCCATTTAAATAATAAATTTTCATTTTAATCCTAAATGGGATTTACTAAAAAACATTAAACATTAGAAATATAAAATCACTAGGTTTCTATCAAAACTTTTTAATCCATTTTCACAAGTATGAAATCCATTCAAGATCCATTCAAGAAATTTCACAATTCATTTATATAATTAAATTAAATAATTTTATTAAATCAATTTCTATCAAATATTCAATTTATATTCATCAATTTAAATAAACTAATTTCCTTAAACACTCCCCAATTTAATGGAATAGGGTTCCATCTCAATTTTCATGCCAAAACTATTTCAAATATCTCAATTCACTAGAATTATGTTTTATCAGATAATGTAAAAGGGATTTTTGGATATTTTATTTAAATAAAAAAATGTAAGATATTAAGTAATTAAAGGTTAAATAATTAGGCTGATTGGGATGGAACGACATATATTTTCCCAAAATGCTACAATTGCAACTACCCCAATCAATGTTAATGAAGGTTTCAAATAACATGAATAAAACATAGATATGAAAACCAACATGATAGATCATAAATCCATCAATTTCAGTATGATCTTTTGAGATACCAAATGAGGAGAAAAAGATAAATATGGGTAATGTTGGAGAGGGAATACTCGAGAATAACACCACAAGAGAAATAGGGATCAAACACCTAACAAATGAATATGGAAGGTTTGGAGAGATTTAATACCTCCTAGGGAAGGATTTGGGTCAAGGGAGTTGAAAGTGGAGTGGAGGAGATAACAGATCTCTGATATGTTTCTCAATTAATAAAAAACAGTTGGGGTATTTCACGATGGGTAATAAAATTTCACATTTTGAAATAGTTAATATTTGAAACTGTTGAAAAATGAATCACCTTGAATAAAAAATAATCCATTAAATAAATCACAACCTATAATTTATATTCATGATGTATAACCATTACATTTTGAATCCTTTCAAGTCTTTCCTCAAAAAATCCTTACACATTGTGTAACCTTGTTACATGGTGTGTAATCCACCTACAGCCTGCAAAAAAATGATGGTTAAATATGAGAAACTGAAAAATAATTGGCTTCCCAAATATTGGTATCCTCCTAATTCAATCTCAACACATCCCCATCAACAAAATGGAAAAACATGACAATGATTACAGACATTTTTTTCAGATCGGAAATGGTTTGTTACACGTATGTTTTTCAAAACTATGTGGTAAACATATGGATTTTTAAAGAGGCCAATATCAACTTCTTTCGATTTCTTATTTTGGGAGGTTTTTCTCCTCTTCCACTACCTCACTAGCATGCACAATATGAGGAATCCCTAAATTTCATCTTCTTACAGGATCCTTTAGAACTTATCAATCTATTCTCCAATTCATCCTATGTTGGTGGCAAAAGATTCTTCTCATTAAGCCTTAAATTCATTAGAATATTTTAATATTTTATATCACTATATAGAATTCAAAATAAATGTGGGATATTATTACGTTTTATTGTTTTTCTAAAACAATTATTTCTCTCATTTAATTTGTGTTAGTAGTAAATATTCCTTGAACGAGTTCCTAATAGTATAAGGTTGGTGGATCCTAAATTTCTCCATAAATTTATTGTATTTATTGGTCATGTTCTTCTATATTATCATAGGGGTTTCATGTGAAATCGATATATTAATTAATACATTTCTTTTAGTTGTTTAATTGATGATATGAGAATCTGATATAGGATTTTGATCAAATGGGTTGGTTAGGATGACTATATATTTAAAATTAATTAATTTTTTTCATTGATTATACATGATCCATGGGAATAGGGAAGACATGAACCCCTAGTATTGGCATGATGTTGATCATGAGGAATGAGGTGAAATGGTTCATTAGGATGAGTCTGACTAAGTTTGGATCACTAGGTTATGGTGTCATGATCATCATGATTGATGAGAAGAGTTATTTAGGTTGAGGGAATTGATTGTAAGACATTAGATGGTGTTGGCCATCAGGATTTAGAGACATGGACATAGGAGCACGATGTGTCGGATGATGTTATTTTGGGAATATTGGTGATTTACTCTCAATTCTATTGGTCGACATATAGTTGGAGTCATGTGTGCATAGAATGAAAGTAGTTGAGGTTGTTTTGAAATGTAGATAGGGGTGGAGTACTCAATAGATATTTTAGCATAGGTTATGGTGCTGTTCATTAGTTTTAGAGGAGATTACCATCACCAAAATCCAGATTTGATGGTGATATTCCATTAAGAGATTGATTTGAGACCATCTGTTGGGGGAAGAGTCTTTCCATTTTTTAATGGATGATGGGATTGGATTTTTGGAGGATTCACATCTATTTGACACAATACATTTTAATGTTAATCCAATGATGATTTGTAAAATATTGTAGGATGATCATCATCATGCCTCAGAACCTCTGCTTATTGAGTGGATGGTGAATATCTTTGTTTATCTCTTTGGGACCAGTGAATTATTTGTGTGAATTTTATGGACTCTAGTTACTAGATATATGGAATTGGATGTGTTGGATAGAACAAGGATTCGGTTACATGTTTATGGTTGAAACCTAAGGGTTCACAATGTTGATATTTTCATTGGATGATTGGGCACCAAGACATGGGTCCTGGCCACTAAAAATATATATCTGAAGTCATATATCGTATGATTAATATATATTTTTGCGAATTTATTCTTAGATAAACTGATGTTTTTTTGTAGTAGGTTAACTCTCTATTATTGATTTTGAGAAAATGTGGATCATGTTAATTGTTAAATGTTTTTGTGTTACTTGTTTATTCTATTTTTCATACACTCTTTAATTTTGGATAAAATATAGGCACATGTTGGTGGTGTTATACTAAGTTCATACTCAAACCCTACATGGGAGCCTTAGGATGTGTATAGACATTATGGTATTGATAAAAAGTAATGGATTAGGCTCAATACCTAAAACATAGTGATCAAAGACGTACTGATTTTGTATGGGACATATGGTAGTGGACCTAGTGGGGCTTATAAATCTTGATAGACATTCTTTGGGTGATTTTATATATGTTTACATATATAATTATCCCTGGTCAACCATGATTATTTGTCTTCTATTACCTGACTTGTTCTGTATTTATCTATATATGGTATTACTTCCCTCATGTTTGTGATTATTTTTAATGTTTTTATAGTATTGTTGAGTTTTATTGTTGCTTTTGGTATTATGGTACATCTTTTTATGTGTTATATATACATAGACTATTTTTAATATCACCACAAGAGGGTATAGTATCCAAACTATCACCTAATTAAATCATCATAGCTAGAAAAAATCCTTTGGAGTAAGAGAAGGTATACCTAATTTTTAATGGCCAATCTTCCTAGAGAAAAATTTCATTGGAAAATCGAGTCATGAAACAATAGTGTGGTTATTTTTCAATGAATGTAATGTTAAATACCCCTATAAATATTTGTGAAACACATAATAATACCATTTTAAGTCTCAAATTTTACTATCAATTGAATTTTAATGAAATGATCAATTACATCTGGATGGGGAAGCTATGGTATTATGAGGCCATGTATAAGTAACAAATAATCTATGTACGAGTAATATTTTTGTCTTAATGTACAATAATTATAGAGTTACCTAAAATTATTCCCATTATGAAAAAATCCTATTGGGATGAGTTAAGAATTTTAGTTCCGAAATTTTATGTCTCATCCACGAACCTCTTCTTTATAAAATCAATGAATGATGTATTTAAACTCTCAACAAATATCATGGGACAACATATTGATCCTTATAGATTCATGGATTCCGATATATTTGATTATTATAGTACAACAACATGTATTACATCTCTATAAAGAGGGAAATATTTTATAAATTGAGGTATAAATGATACCATATAGATAGATTAGTTTTGGGGACCATGAGATACACCATTTATAATGAAAAAATTATTTCATTCCAAAATTTCATTAAAGATAAAAGAAATGTGGTGTGAAATTGGTGACTATAGACACTTATAAAATTAATTATATAAAGTATCGAAACCCGTAATTATGATTATGTGGGGTTTTGGATCATATTTCATGTTAGTGAGAGCTAAAATAAAGAATTCAAGATCATCTTTGTGTGTTTTGAGAACAACGAGAATAGATTATGTCAACGCTACCTGAAGACTATTTTCACGTGTCCATTTTTTCTATGGTGTGACACTAGTAATATTTTTAATTTGAAAAAAAATTAACAAATATGTAGGGGAACACTCCTATCATATAGGGGGTGATGTATAGTATAACCTGGAAAAAATTTTAAGACTATTTTAGTGGGATTTTCCAACATTAATGGAATATGGGTTGGACGAGGTTATATAAATTTTTGATAGATATGATAAGATGTAATATATATATTTCTCTACAATAAGTGTCCCTTATCTTGTATATTGATACCAATAAGTCAACATCTCCAGAGGGAGGACTTTGGATAGTAGTTTTAATGGGTTGAAATAAATGGTTAGATTTTAGATTTATGTTTTTTTCCTGATATCATGTCTAACAAGGATCAAAATTTTGTTATTGTTAAAACATAAGGGTCAACCATATTTTTCTAGTTGTTTCATGATTGGTTATTGAGAATTTGACTTATTTTTTTTAATGATGATTATCATTAGGTTTATGCATTTGTGTTTTCTTCAACATCATTTCATCCTTATCTATCCAAGATAAATATTTATTAATTGAAGAATATATCTTTAATTGATAATTTAGTGATTGTATTATTTATTGATTATGGAATAAGTTTAGGTTATTTTTTTCGATATGGGTTTTAGATCACAAATTCAATAAATTAACTAAATTTATTTATAAAAAAGTGGATTTTATTTATTATAAAGTAAATCATATAACCAAAGTATTTATGAGATTCAATTATAAAAATAATAATATCATTGATTAATAACATTGAAATTTATGTTATCTCATGAACATGGATTTAGAAAAAACATTTCACACTAGACACATTCATATTTTATTCTAGTAGTTTTAGATTTACATAATGTCACCTTCATATTGAATTTTTACATTTTAATAATATTTGTTATCTTAGGTATCACTAGTTTCAATGTGTTCAAACGTGTAATAACTTAATACTACACCTTAGTAGTTAGTTATCAGAAATAAATAAAATATAAATTCTAAAGGTTTTTCATATTGAAATTAATAATGCATTACATGTGGTCACTAGCTCAAATGAATTAATTCTGTAGTATATTATAGGCCTGATTTCAAAATTTGTACAACATAAAAGGCTCCATCATATAAGGAGATATAAAATAAACACTATTTAGAAACAGGATCCCAAAATATATATCACTTTAAGGGATTAATGTAAAAACCATTTAAAAAAACATTTGACAACCATTCCATGAATTTTGGAAATCCATCACATATACATCCACATAGCTAGAAATTAATCCTTGTAATTATGAATAATAGGATCAATGTTTGGAAAATGCACAATATAATTCCTCTAATGAACAAGCGTTACACATTCACTATCCATTTAGAATAATGTTACTCATAAATGATGGTAATAAATGATATCATGTATTTGTTAAAATGAATCCATGCCATGTAAGTCATCATATTGTTGTATTCATAGTCATAAAAAGAACCCAATTGACTAATGTGGCCCCATTATCATCTCACATCCCTGACACGCCACTACCAAAATATATAAAAATAAATTATAAATTATAAAAATCATGTAATTGGAAGTATATCAACCTTAATTTTACATTATTGGAATAATATTGGTACATTAAAGGGTTGAAAGATTCAAGTGTCAATTGTGGAATAAACAAGGGTAAAATATATACATATGGTACGTTGAACAACCTCAGTTACTCCTAGTTATGGAACTCTATTACATATAACTCTATTCCACATATAATTATAGTTTGTCACCATTGATGATAACCACAAATTTTCCACCCTCATCCTAAGGTCTCTGATGTAGGGGAATATATCATAGTTATCCTCTCCCATATCTTTCTCATGTTTGTGATTGGAAAAAAGGATGTCCTTTTTACTACTTATATTGATGGGGTTGTAAGAATATTTAAGTTTGTATCATAAACTATAAGGAACCATCCATTACAAGTCCACCAAATCAATTATGATCACAACTAAAGTTTATACTAATATATTTTTGATGTCCCTATGCACCATAGAATAACAAACTATTCTAGGGTTCATGGTAGAATCTTGAGAAGCATAAGTACTAGATAAATAGATGGATGAATTTTAAGGTAAACTCTTCAATTACAAAACATAATAAGATTTATCAAATGAGATCCCATTTCTCGATATTAACTCTTAAAAAATTTGAAATTAATTCTATCTCATGGAATATATATATATATATTAATGTCTTAATAATCACTACAACTTTCATTAATACCTCAGTATAGAAGGGAAAAATGAAACGTCTACTATATGGATGATTCTAGGGGTGTAAGTAATTAAAAAAAGTCACACTACAACAAAACCATCTTCATAAAGATATGTGGAAAATTTTAGAATGCTCATGATTCTCACTCTAAATTCCCATATATTGGAGTTCCTTTTATAAAGGTGAGAAATTCCTACACCATAACCACCTTCAGCTTTAATGACAAGAAAACCTGCCAAAATTGAACCCATGATGTCTCTTATTTTACCAACAATTAATTGTGGTCATCAGGATAAATAGTCCACTAATTATAAACTACACCACTCAATAAGAAAATCATTAATGAAATAAAATGCTCTATCCTTCTCTGGATCAACCAAAAATAAATCTCAATATACTCTAGTAACATATGTATCTCTAGATCAAAAATAGATACTTCATATTTTAAAAGCCAATTCCATTGAAACACTTTTTAATTCATTATTAATAGATCATTCTCACCTAGTTTAATAAATCTACAATCCATTAAGAATCTTGGTATACAACACTAACCAAAAAAATAATAAGACATAATCCACCATGAATATATATATATGTGAAAAAAATTCTAATCCCATGAATGGATTTCATTTTTAATTCTATCAATTAATTTTTTTTATTTCCTTCAAAATATCCAAATTTAACATAGACCTAAATAGGGATTAAAATATTACATTCTTGGGTCTCTACTACAAAATCAGTGAACAATTTCCCAATTATTTTTAGTGGACTAACAATGTCCTTACATGAAATATTGAGAGAACTTTTATATATTATCTAGTCTCATGAACTAGAAACATATGTTGTTCTTAAATAATATTTTTTACCTTCCAAAAATTATTCAATCCTTACTAAAAAATACTTCTAACTATATTATATAAGAAAAACTTATTTTGGATACCACCGTATCATAATTTTCCTCCAGTAAAACTGATTCTGCCATGGTAATGAATATTTGGGTGACTCTTGAAGACCACCTCAAATAGGCCACTAGTAAGATAAAATTTTTGATGGTATGGAAATGAAATATGGTATGTATTTTCATATTTAACCTTAAGAAATCCCGAAAAATCCACCAATAAACACAAACCACCACATGAAATATACCCAAAATCCCATAAATAATATAATGATGCATGTAATTTCACAGGAAACATGAAAACCTAATTACATAAAATTCAATACAAAAACAATTTCTTCCAAGAGAATAATTACTCTTATAAAATCATCTAATCACCTTGATAATGAACTAGTATGGTTTATCCTTATTGATATATTGACTCCAAAAATCTTTAAAAATGATATATAATAAAAGGTGTGATTATAAAAACATACTTCGTATATTCTTCAATAGAAACTCTCATGTCATTAAAAAAGAATGTCAAAACATTATTGAATAAATAGTGAAATTTACTCAAGTAAAAACCTAGGTAATCTAATTACCGATCTATCCATAGCTTTACTATCCACATTTGATTACAATATAGGTATATTAATCAAAAAAATATTTCAATGGAGATAACCCGCACCCACTTACACATTGAGCTAGTCTCCCTCATGTCCCAACAACATACATCATAACTCTCTCATCTCTTCTCGTTTCTTCAAACAAAAACCATATACCATAACCAAATACACCCAAACACGTACTATAATCTCATACCAGAACCACTATCAAAATCATATAACCACAACCACAATCACTACCACATAACCACACTACGGATGAAAGGTAGAGATTGAGTGGGGGAACATTCGACCAGCATATCACCTATAATATGGGTATCTTCAGTTCATGGGTTACCCAAAACCACATATGGGTTTCGGTAAGATTACCTAAATCAATTTTTGATGTGTCAAAAAAACATACAATGAAATATAATTTCACACAATTCCATTTTTGGGTCCACAACCAATCCAACCATCTCTAGAATAACCCTTTTTTAACAATTATCACTACACAACAACTAATGTGACCTATAGCTACAAAACAATGTTTCCATGTCAACCATAAAAATAAAGGATCAAATTTCTTCCCATTTATCAACATTAAAATATACCATCATTAATTACATCATTCTTTACAAAATTACATAAGTAATTCATAATTTTATCCATTAACTAATTACAACATACTCTAACCCATTGATGCACATTAAACATTAATTCCCTCAATTACCATTTTCCACATAATCCATTATACAGTTTTCACATAAACCATTACACTCAGTATTTAATTAAACACTCAACTTCCCATTGAATAAAATAGTTTTCAATACATTAATTCAATATATTTATCAACTCCTTATATATTTAGAACACACATTCCACCCCATTCCATATATTATTTCATCTCATGTCAATATTTTTGTCATAACTAAACTTCAAATTAATTCCACATCTACCTAACTTATAATTACCTATCCTTAAACATTACATTATCATGAGTTTATTCAAGAATTTACACTGAGAATATTTTCAGGTTTAGAGTTTTAGAAAATTAGGCTGTAAATATTACATTAACCCCCAAAAGATTCAAAATTAGACACTTATTCTCTATCAAAAATTTTACACAATATTAAAAATAGTAAAATAAAACAATAATTATTTTCTTGATATAAATATTCCTGAATTATTCCATTCCATTATCCTTCCTTAAACACAATGAAAAACAATTCAAAAACATGGGAAGAGCATAAAAAGTGCAGCAAGGGATACAAAATAAGGAAATAATGAATTGGCCCATCAATACATAAAAATCAATGATACAATATTTTTCAATTATAAAACATAAGATCATTAACATAACTCTTGAAATAAAAATATTAATGAATAACCCATAGAAATCATAAATCATAAAGGTAACATGTGGAATCCATAACATATTTACATTGTAGCATTCATAGCTATTTAGGGAGTTACATTTGGAATAAACATCAGAGTATATTCAGTAAATCTCTTAGGAGATACATATCGGTTTACCTACATCACAATAGAGAATGCATTGGAGAGTTATCATGGTCTCAATTTTCCTAGATTTATCATGAAACCACATGAATATGTAACCAATTCCCATGAACCATAACAGAATCATAACACATATAAGATTGATAACATTTCCACATTGAAATCACAAGATATCATGTCATGATATTGACATAATCAATCAATTCTGACTACCATTTTAAATACCAAAATACATAAAAAGTAGAATATTGTATTTATTTTCCTTTTAAAAAATTACATCTTGTAGAGGAAGCCAAATATCAAAGAATTCTAGTGGCGGTGTAAAGGTCATTGTCACCGTGTATGTTAAAAAGAAACAATCTCTTGTCATTTAGTAAAAAAATACGTAGAAAAATATTTCCCTATTAATGATATTAAAATTAAAAGGGGTTTATACAACGTATAAAATAAAGACGTGTATAAATAAAAAATATGCCTCAATAAAAGGAGATTGAGATGAAGTCCCTTAAAAATATCATTTCGTAAATAAAATAGATCGATTATGTGTATTCACTATTGTTACACAAAAGTAATGTACAAATACAAGCTATGAAATAAAAAATTATCTATTACATAATAATAAAATGACTTAATTAAATGTATAAGATTAACCCAAATAATAGAAATAGGGTTAAGAAGTTTCCTTATAAAAATTCGACAGCTAAAGAACACCACTTAAAAATTCAGAAAATGAGTTGATGGGAGAGAAAAAGGTCTCTCATCACATGGAAATAAAATTTATAGAAATAAGGATATATTAGAACATATCAAAAAAAATAAGAAAATGGAATTTAAATTATATAACATAAAAGAAGTATTTGACTAAAAGAGGTTGGTGAAAGGTTCCCTTACATTATGTCTAAGTTGTCTTTTTTAGTTCTTCATATCTATGAATAATAAAAAATAGTTAATTCTACTTTTTTTAGAACCTTTTCAAGTTTATTATTCCTTTTATATCACTTATTAACCAGCTATAACAATAATATTATTATTCATATCCATATCGGTCATTTTGTCGATGTTCGGAACTTGATTCAAAAAATGAACATGTAATAATTATAACTTTTCCATGGGGTCAAAATTCAATTATCTCTAAAATTTTATTCATGATATAAATATAATATATATCCATTATATATGTATTTAGATAAATTATATATGTATCTTGGAATAGTCCATAACATTTGGATATAAGAAAATGAAATGCACCATTCTTGGGGATGGTAAGTCGAATGCACGCATAAACACTACATTCACTTCCATTTTATTATTAAATGAATGAAAAATAAATGATAAATAGGTATATTATAATTCCACTATAATTTATATGTTATATATATTACCTATGTTCATTAAATACATCCTTTATACATTCCATGTATAGCATGAACGAGTCACATCACAATGAGGGGTTGGTAGCCCACACTTTCTGAAATGAAATTATCGTATTTAGACAACATTAAAAGCCTAAAGTTATGTTATAAATGGTAATTAAAGGTGCTTAGATGTAAAATAAATTTCATATTTATCATATTTAATTTCAGTTCCATCATATTTTCCACCATGATAGGTGGTTGAAGATAATTGCACAATCATCATTTCATTCGGCAATAATTCGATGTCTGTAGAAACAAAATGTTCTTATATATTATATAAAGGTGTGTTGAATTGTAGTTATAGTAAATCTCAGAAAAAATCATATAATATTTAAGATACTAGTGTTTTTACAAGATAATGGAATACATAGAGTAACGTGGTTCGAGAAGGAAAATAAATAGAAGAAGCTTGAAAGAAGACACTACCTTAAAGAAGGTAACTCCTTCTGATTTAAGCTAAAAGGCCTTATTGAATTTCCTTAAACCAAATTCAAGGATACTAGGATTAAGAAAGGTATTTTTGATATTATTTGGGCAGAGGTTGGATGATCCAAGGGGTCTTGAGAGTTGTGAGTAAGGGATATAGATGGTGGACTTTTAAAATAGGGAAGAGGGACACTTAAGGAATATCTTGAAATGATATTTTTTTACAAAATATATTTAGATTATAAATAAGTCAAAATAAAATTAGTTAGAAGATAAGATGAATATATGTCTAAATAAAATCATCATATAATTATTTTATAGGTTTTGTATATTTTTTAATCCTTATCTTATTAATTTAACTTTTTTTACTCTTACCATTTTATCAAACATTTAACACATTGAGAATCAAAATAGATACCGAAACATGACCAATATCCAATTAAAGATTCAATAATAAAATTTTAGACTTATGATAAAAAAATTTTGAATCATATATTTTTTGTATTTTAATAATATTTAATTTAATATTTCATATTTTAAAATATGCATTATGTCAATTTTGACACTATTAATATCATGACATTTTTAAAAATCTATAACATGGTTAATTGGAAAAACATCATTTATACAAATATAACAAGTAATTATCCTCAAAATATTTCTTGGATGACATCAAAATAACAAAATTAAATTTATTTTAACATTTATAATATCATTTATTTGAATCCTTTATTAATGAAGAAATCATTGTATCACCATTGTGTCTTAATTAAATTTATATATTTAATGTTTAAAAATAATAAATAAAATACCATTATATAGGAATGTTTTTTATATTTTTAATATATTTTTATAGTCGATAATATCACTTATATAACCCCATATAAAAATTGTTTTACTAAAATATACATGATTAGTTTATATTTTCCTTTGCATTAAATTAAATGTAATTGAATGTCATTTCCTCACAGAAGTGGCAACATAGGGACATAAAATCGACACAAGGAAGGCCATCGTCAGAAATATGTTATCTAATAGGGTTAGTACATGTGTTATGGTAATTTAATATTATTATAATATTATTTTCTACCCTTATTTACCAGATTTACCCTTTAACCATGGTAAATAAAATATTTACTGAAGTTAGTATACATAATGTCTAAAAATAAAAGTTGCATATTTACAAAATTATAACCTAAAGAATCCAAATATGGAATATGTATTTCCAAATTCAAAATAAAAAAGTTTCAGAAATTAATTTAATATTAATTCCCATTGTCAAAACCAAAAAACATTATTTTTAAGAAGTCCAAACGTCCCAAAGATTGTCATGTGTTTATGTCTAATTTCAAAGTGAAATTACATCCAATGAACAAAATTGGATTAAATGATTAAAAATATAATCAAATTACACTTTAAAACCCATTAAATGTACAATATAACTATATAAATATATTATATTAAAAGGTATTTTGAGTTAAAATTCAGTATATTTTAATATTCATTAAAATATGATCTTTATCAGAAAAATACCAACATTTAATCCAATATAAATATTGATCTCTCAATTCTATATAAGAATATTATTTGGTGAAATAGAATATATAAAATATAGAAGAACTATATTTAAAATGGATTTACCATGCAATGGCGGTAAAACGACATTTTAATGAATATTTGAGTATTTAGTGCTTAAAATGAGATTCATTCTTATTTTAAGCCTCTAAAATTTATTGGATAAGTGTAAAGACATTAAATAATCATATTTTTGTTAATTATGTTCATTCCCTTCAATAAAATAGCTAGGCTTTAACTATCATTTAAATTAATATTTTTATTAAATTAATTTTTGGTATAACTCAAAGTAGTGTGGAACGTAATATTTAAAAGAAACATGTTGTTTCATGTTAAGTACTCTATCTTAAAAAGTGTACTCTGTAAAATTAAATCAGTTTCTTATTTATAAATATTAATATATATGAAAAATTTATTATTCAATAAATATTGGGGTCGTTACATCACTACTCTATCACATCACAAATAATTTATTGAAAAACTATATCTATGTATTACTTCCACATTATCAAATCTAAGATGACAAATTATATCAATATATCCCACAAAAAACAAAAAAAAATAATAGTAGGGAAAATTAAAATATAATTTATAAGGATCATCTACACCAAAGGTTTAATTTTATTTTATATTATTATGTAAATTTAATCAATTTATGAAATTGAAAGCAAATTATGTAAAATTGATATTAAATATAGTAAAATAAATGGAGAACTTTTTTAATCACCAATACTAATTTGAATTTGGAATCATAATTTCAAAGAAGAACATGATTCAATATTATAATATCCTAATATTATCTTAAGGAATTGTACTGAATTTGTAATCCATCATCCATATATCAATTTTTAACTACTTCCCATGAACCCTCATATTGGAGTAATATGAATAAAGAAAATAAGATAAATGGAATTAGTATCTTGGATATTTAGGATTTAATATTAGCAGTTATTGATCCTAAGGATTCACCATATTCTACCAAAAACCCAAGTAAGTGAAAAACCATGGTGTGTCTCCTTAATAAATGTTATAGTTTAGTTCGGTAAAATAATATTTAGGAAAATTTACTTCAACCCTCAGAATCATTAAACATCATCTGCCATATTATTTCTAATGCAAAATATTTAACAAAAACCATGACATGGAAAGTCAATGAAAATGTCTTTTCGTCTGCTTTACTTGAAACCATGAATTAGATCCATAGTTTCATTATTTTCCAGATATTTTTTCAACAACAATTAAATCCCATGATTCGTTTCCATTCCTACTTTAAAAAATGCTATGAAATTTTACCGTGTAACTAAACCATGATAAATGACCGTTTTAATCGAACCACATCATATTGAGGATAATGAAAATGTAGTTTTCAATACTTGGTGATAGAAATAAACTTAATCCCTCTCCCTATAGATCCAACTATACACAAAATGATGTAGAACACTATCATGATGAAGGAAGAAATCCATGGTTTATTGATAACTAAACAATAACATGGCTTATACTAGAACTCAAAACTCAATTATTCATCCCCAATTCACCTCCAAACTGACTCCATTAATCTATGAAACCTTAAAGATAAAAAGAATAGGATATTGAATAGATAAAACGCAACATTTTGTTTGTTATATATTTAATATATATGTTAATTTTTATTATGATTGAAATTATATATTTAGTTTTATAAGAATATAATGCTACATGTTCATAAAAAATTGTATTTTTGGTTTTTAACATAAAATATTTTATAGCGAATTTTTTATGATAGGTTTATATTTCTCTTAATTATACTATCATTATATGATGCTTAAAATGTTATTATTATTTTTCATATAAATTAACATATTTTTCACATAATTTATATATTAATTATATTTTGTGTAATATAAAATGTTATATGATTAAATCATTATTTATGTTTTATATTAATAATGTTTACGATATGTGACATTAATTATTTTTGTATGTTTACTGTGTTACAAATACCATGACATAAATGTTTTATCTAGGTAAATGTTGTGTTTCCTTTTTTTTGCATTTTTTTATGTTATAATACCCATTATCATTTTACATGATGTGAATATTTTTCTTTAACCTTGTACTTTTTATATCCAAAATTTTTGATCATATTTGAACATGTTAAATAATAAAATACATTAATTTTATTTAAAATAATTTGAAAAACACTAACATAATTCTTTTTTTACTGATAAATAATGAAAAAATAGTACATGACATTAATTTTTTCACATATGATAATAAAACTATTTTTGATGGATAACATTCAGCACATAGAGGTTGGAGATGGATGAATTTCATCATTAATTGGAAATATGTGTGTTTATGAAAAATTTATACATCCTCTTCTCTATAAAATATTTTGTTCAATCCCAACACAAATAATATCATTGTCTCTCTTGATTTCATCAACCCTTCCACACTCATATATATTCCCATTATATATGATTTCGTAGTTATGGAATCAAAGCACAATATAGAGATTTTCATTGCACCTAGTGTTGATGGTGGAACGTCCTTGATGCTTTAGGATAGTTGATGCATCCTAAACATTGGGATACATCAACGAGTGTGATATTTGTGGTGTGGTTTCATTACATTTGGTCACCTAGGTGAGTGGAGGTTCCATTGGTAGTATGTTTGGTAGAGACCATTTTAATGGAAGAAATTAGGATGAGTAGTGGAATACCATTCGTGCATAGTCTATGGTTGATTTTTTGTGGAGATGAAACTTCATCAGTGATGATGTCTGTCTTTGAGGTCGATGATTGCTTTGGAAGTGGCGGTGGAATAGTACTACATGTTTTTTGTTTATTTTTTTAAGAATATTGGCCCTTCATGGAATTTTCTTTGGTCCATTAGACCAATATTAAATTTGTCGAACATTTGGGTTGTGGGATATATGATGTGCCTAGTTTTTGTATCAACACATTTTGATGGTGATACGACACATCATGATCATGTCATAAATTGGGCGGCCTCAAAAGAGGGTGTGTGTTTTAACAACATTCATTAATCTATCTACATCATTCCAATATTGGGAAGATGGGTATCGAGCCTTGAGGATTTATATTCTACACATTAGTTAAATGTTGTGGATAATCATGTTGTTAGTGTAGTAGGTGGCACACAAGCACCATCTGATTGGAGGATAATTTGAGAGATATGCATGTTTTCACCCATAATCTGGCCCTCTCATGTTTTCAAATTTGAGATGGAGGAGTGCTCTGCCACTTTGTGTATGACCATCACAGTGTATCTCTTGGGAGGGGCGATTCATCATCTTTTACTGACAACATCTTTACAGTTACTCTTATGGGGGTGAGATGTTTGAATTAGTTCATTTCATGTTTTTTCCTTCCTCTCTATCATTTCAATTCTTTTATTTCATATTATTTTTGGATCATAAAATTTTATAGTGTCTACATGGAACAAGGCCATTAGGTACTATAAGGGTTACCTCTCATCCCGGTTGAAACGAGGGTTAATTTTTTTTAATAAATAGGTGGTATTTCCCCATAACAATTAAAAATAATAATATAAATAATATTAAAAATAATAAATAATATTAATAATAGTAATTATAATTATAACAATTTGTATAATATTGGGGATATAATACAATTATGTACACACACTCGCAAGATAGAATGACATATCATAGACCTTAGGAATAACTCATACATTGATCCAATTTATTACAATGAGTCACCCAAAGGTCCTATGGTATATAAAGATTATTACATTTTCCAAATTCTCTATGTTGCAAGAGCATATAATTGGGTCTATGCCCTCATCTTTGTTGGAATGCTTGCATCATCACCTACATAGCCACCCATTAATGGAAGATAAGATAGATGAATATATATAAATTAGTGATTGATATGATAAGATATACTATATAACAATATCTATAAAACATGTTACTTTTTAGGAATATTTTCATCCATAATTTATTTACTAAATAGGGAGTTCTTTTGTTAGATGTTATAAGTGATTTAAGGCTACGATTAGATTTCAGATTTATATTTTTTTATGATATCATGTATAACATGGATCAAACATTGGGTTATTATTAAAATATGTGGGGAGAATAATTTTAAGTGTTTCTTAATGAAGGATGAATGAGAGATGGATTTATTTGGTTTTTAATATTTATTACCATTGTGTTTGTGAATATATATTTTCATATACATTTTTTCTTCATTATTTATACATGATAATTTTTTTTGATATATGTGTTTATTTTTAATTGATTATTTTGTTATTATATTGTTACTTCATCATGGAGTAAGTATTGGTTACATTGTTTGTAATTTTTTAGATCACCTAGTCATTAAATTAAATTAAATTTATTATAATCTGAAAAGGAGGATTTTATTGGATAGATATTATATCCTATGACCATGGATTTAATTATATTCAATTCGGAAAATAATAATATCACTCATTATAAAAATTATAATTCCAACTATCCCATGAACACGGATATATAAACACTTTGAAAAATCACCTCTTTCATATTTAATTTATTTAGTTTAAATTTACTTCAAATCACCTGCATATTTTGTTTTCACATTTCAATTGAATGTTTCATGTTAGGTATCAAAATTCTATATGGGTTCAAACTAGTACAAACCAAATACAACACTGTGGTTAATACTGATCATAATTAAATAAAATATTACTATTAAACTAGATTACCCATCAAAATTATAAATGCCTCACATTTGGCCACTAGGTCAGATAAATATCTTATGTAATAGATTTTCAAATTGAGTTTAAACCCTCCAAAAATTCAATGGATTATTTTTATAAAGAGATATAAAAATCAGAAAAACACTAGGAAGAAACATTATATAATAATTTATCTCACATCAAGTGGAAGATTTCACAACCATTTTGGTACAACATCAAATAACCATTCCCCAACTCTTATAAAATAATTCACATATATTTCCACAATGCTCAACATTAATCCCTATAATTTCCAATAATATGCTCCATGTGTTGGAAATAATCCCAATTTATCCATTCCATAACATGTGTAAAGCATCCATTATCCATGTTGGGGAAGGTTTCTCATCAATGGTAGAAATAAATGATATCATGAATATATTACAATGAATCAATGATGAGAAAATAATATTATAATTATATTCACAATGTTAATAAATCTCCAATCAACTATGGTTTATCTATTATCATATCAGAGCCCTAAAACACCTCTACCAACTATATAAATCTTCATCTATGGAATATAACACCAAAGTCATAGGATTTCGTTCCTCCCTAACTCCTATTGCTTTGACTAAGGCATGTGTAATGAAGGAGTGAAATGGTCACGTTTTGATAGAGGAATCAGAAGTGTAAAATATAAATATATGGCACCTTGAACAATAATGGGTCCTCCTTGTGATATAAACTATGTATCATGTAACTTAATATCTCATGTACCTCTTCCTAGTGACCCTTGATTTCCACCACTACATTTTTCATACCTATCCTAATGCCTCTGAGGTTTAGGAATATCTCATGGTTGTCCTATCCCTTCCCATTCTCACAAATTTTATTTGAAAATTTGGGAGATGGGAACTATATGAATGGTACAGGATTTATGAATAATTAACAATGTATCATAAATTGGTAAAGTTCATCCAATTTTACTCCATAAGATCTACGATCATCATTGAGAAATTTTAGACACATGTATATTGGATGTCCATATACCCTATATAAATATAATTCTATGGTAGTTTTCATGGTATATTCATAACAACCATCAATTCTAGATAAATAGATTTATGATTTTTCTTTCATATCCAAAATTCCAAAACATCATCTGATTTATCAAACATGATCCCCTTTCGGTCGATTAAAAAAAATATATATAATGACATACATATCAAGGTGAATCATTCTATTTTGAATTGTTCTTAATCACATCAACATGAAGTACCCTGGAACACCCAAAAAGGGGATGGGTGAATCATGGTGTCAAATTATTCTTTTAAATTGATGGATCTGGTTCCCACGCTGTAAGGTTCTTGTTAAACGGTTCTGAAGAAGAAGTGCAGAAAATAAACAATTATATGAAAGTGAATGAACAATAATTTTATTTGGTTCACCACTATGGGCTACATAAAAGGATAATATGCCAGTAGTGTGTCAGATGTACAGAAAAACAGTAATCTTCACAATATGTGGATTACATTATTTTTCCATAGACACTCTAGTCTAGGCACACTTCCTTTACAAGGATTTATAGATAGCACATTGAGATCCTCAGATCACTTCCACTGACTCCCCCTTGGTTACTACATTAGAAGAATCTCTACTCACTTTTTTGACATGAAGGTCTCTTCATTGGTTTAGCATTAAATCATTAATCCCCAACTATAAATGGATGTTATGTTGAAGTCCAATAATCACCCACAGATTTAATTTATTATTCCATATACAAATATATTATCGAAATTAATTTCACAAACTGATTTGGGTAATTAATATGAATACTTTGGTGTCCCAGGTACTATGTTCCGGGTATGGTTCATAGACCACCACCTCTACATACAACTACTATTTCTACAATCCATCCAGCTCCTCAGCCAACTACCATACTCCACATAATTCCTTCATCTGCGTACTTCTTATATTCTCCACCTACCGCCGTGCTCCCTGGGCTGCCTTGCATTGTCATATATTATGAGAGCTTCCTTATTGAACTACACTATCTTTCATGGAATATTTTCCTTACACTGACGGTACTCTTTGTGTACCATATTCTCCTCCATGTACCTCTTCAAACATTATTTAATTTCTTCTCAACATTTTACTCTATAACCATGTATCATAACAAAGGTGATTAATGTTCCTAAAATAGGCACATAACTTCGCAAATTTCTCTAATCTGATTTGCAGAAATTTTAACTCGGGGACAATCTTCACTGTATTATAAACATTATTTTTGTATGGTTAGCCTCCACTACATATTAGTCATGTTTCATGAACTTTAGCATTTCCTCCATCCTTTAGTACTCCACATACCGTATTCCATCACCATGTACGATCTCCGTGAACCATTTTTAATTTAGACCATCAGCATTCTGCGTACCATATGCCTTCATTGTGTACTGTTAATGCAAACTATTTTCGGTTCCACACACTGCTCTATGCGCCACTCCTTATAGCACTCCTCGAACCGTTCTTGCTTCCTGGAATGTAGCTGTGAACCATTCTTGGAAGATGGTACATGGTCCATGTTGCAAGGTATGTGGTTCCCTTATTTTTCTGATTTTATTTGTTATTTCACCTAACTTTCACTCCTATTTGAAAAAATGTATGACCTCATTCAGTGAAAAATCCCTAGTCATCCATGTATTGATTGAAAATAAACACAAACCAAACTCCATTATTAGCAATGAACAACCTTTGTTCCAATAGTATCTCCCTTTAGGTTTATGGGCTATTTCCAGATAAATTGACTGATCCGCCAGCCACGATCAATACTTGATCCTTCATGAACCAACTCATCAATTACTCTATGTTAATGTGAGTAGTGCTCAGTGTAGAAAAAAAAGATATTGGATATGAATTGAGTTCTCTTACATTTAATTTCACCCCCATTTTTTCATTTCATGATGTTTCTATTCTCCATATTTCCTGTATTCAAAAAGAAACAGATCACTCTCCATTGAATTTATCCATTCTACCCCATTGGAAATAAACCCAAAGACTGGTTATATATACATTGTAGTGTTCAAAACAGACTCACTTGGAACGTACTCCCCCATGAACCTGTAACACTTCCAAAAACAAATTAACATTGTTTAAACCGTTGAAGAGAGGGGAATCATTTAACCTCCTGAAGCACTGGGAGGTTGATTAACACTGATGTTTAACTTATGTCGCTCAAACATAGCTATTGAAAATGGATTGTTCATAATGTCAGCCCCTTTATCATCAGTTCCCACATGGTTAATTTGGATTATGCCTTGTTCAACATTTTCCTAGATTAAGTTATATCTGATCTCAATATGTTTTGTACGAGAATGAAGAATATGATTTTTCGATAGATCAATTGCGCTATTTTTATCATAGTAAATCGCCATTGGAGATTTCACCAGATAACAAATTTCAATCAGTTTCTACATTATAACAAGTAACAGATTGCATGAATTTCTAGTAGATATATATTCATCTTCAGTAGTACTATGTGAAGTACTTTCTTGTTTCTTTCATAACCAGACCACACATTTCTTCCAAATATATAATGAAACACCACTAGAATAATTTATATCAACTATATCTCTAGCCCAGTAAGCATCAAGAAATGATGATAGTTCACTATCTCTTCCTGTCACAAAGTATAGACCCTAATTATGTGTACATTAAATAAATATCCTGATTATTTTCATTACTACCATATGTTCCTCCTTTGTATTACCCTGAAAGCGGGCCACTAGGTTTGTAGAAAAGACAATATATGGCCATGTCACCATCAGGTATAATTGGATTCCCATGATAGTTTGGTACATTGTTGGATCCACATAAGTCCCTTCCCCATGCTTTCCGAGATTTGACCCAATTGAAATTGGGGTTTTCATTGGTTTGGAATCATGCATATTTACTTTCTTCGATAGTTCTCTTTTATACTTTTCCTTAGAAAAGAATCTTTAGTCCTTTTTATGAAGTACCTACAACCCTAAAAAGTATGTGAGTTCCCAAATAACAGAAATTTCAAATTTAGCTTTCGTTTGATTGGAAAATTCATCCACTAATCACAGCCTACTTCCACAAAAATAATTCAATTCACATTTTCCGATAACATGAATAGATCCTTTTGAGAGTTCATCACATAGAGATTATTTTCCACTCCTCCTCTTTTAGATAGTAGTTTTCTCAGATAAGAGTCCAATATAGAGTACCACGCCTATGGTGCCTATTTCAAACAATAAATAGATATCTTAAATTTTGAAACCTTCTACTCATCATTTCCACGAAATAACCTCACAGGTTGTTGAATGTAGACTTTTTCTTCTAATACTCCATTTAAGAATGTTGTTTTGAAATTCATTTGATACACTTTATAACCTATTTGGATATCCATGGCAGGAAACAGCCTGATTGACTCCAGTCTTACGACATGAGAAAATGAATTCTCAACAACAACGCCATCAATTTGTGAATATCCTTTAGAGACCAAACTCGCCTTATTTATGGTCACATTTCCTTGTTTGTAAAATTTATTTTTGAAATTACACATTTTACCAATCGTATTATGAACGTCATGTTTTTTAATTAGATCACATGTCTTATTTTTTCAATTTGATCTAACTCTTCATTCATTGCTTTTACCCATGACTCAAATTCTTATGCATATTCAAATGAGTATGGTTCCACAACTGATAGAGATGCTGATTGTGAATTATTCCTTATTCTCTAGGTCTGTGTCGGTGCATTCTACTCCCTGATAGTGTTAGACTGATCAATATATTCTCTTCGATTTATCCTTTGGGGTTCGACTAATTCCTCTACATCTATGTCTTCTTCTTCCAATTCTACTTATGAATCAACAACATGATGTTACTCTTGAGTGTTTTTTACAACTTCTTCTACCTATGTTTTAGCATTTGATACATGTCCACATTCTTATTCAACTTCTCCCACAACAGAAATATAATTCCCTGAAGCATTCTTTTTTTTCTCTTCAATGATCTTTACATCACTAATTTCCACAATTATTTTTAAGTTCTTTCCGAATCACCTGTAGGATTTACTATTCATTGAGTATCTAAGAAATATACCTTTATTAATATTGTCTTCATACTTCCCTTGAATTCATTCTTTGTTTCAGATAAAATATTAGGCTTCGATAACACGATAATATTGAAAAGAGGTCTTCCTTCCATGCCAAAATTCATATGGCGTCTTTGTATAAACCATATACAGCCCTGTTCAATTTTAAATATACAATGTATCTTATAATGCTTCTTTATAGCAATGTCGAGTAATTTGACTCTCCAACAACATAGTTATGGCCATGTTTTTTTACCTACCTATTCCTGTGCTCAACAACTCCATTTTGGTTTGGGGTTCACATAACTACCAACTCATATGGTATCCCTTGACTCTCTAGGAAATTTTCAAATTCAATGGACATGTATTCCCTTCCATTGTCAGGCCTTAGGACTTTGATCGTCCATCTAGTATCCTTATTATTGTTTCGACGATAGGGTTTCCTATAATCAAGAAATTGTCTCGTCCAATGTATAACAATCAAACCGGCCATTATACAGTAATCATCTATTAGATGATAAAAGTACCTTTTCACCATGTTTTTCGAAGACATTTATCTGGCCACATATATCTATATGGATGCAGTGAATGATATTTGATGCCATTTTCTTCTTTAGCTTGTTGGAACTACAAACTTGTTTCAATCACAAAAAAGAATCATATGATACTTCTTATTTACACATAATATTAGAGATATCCATGACTATATTCATCTTAGAAAATTTTTCCTTGTCGTGGTGATTTATGTGCCCCATTCTATAAAGCCATAAGTTTTTTTCCTCTTTAATTCTTATGTAGAATATGTTTTCTTTACTATAATCCTGAAATAAGTTTCTATCTATTATACTACATTTCTTGATAGAATTCACAAAATTTACTTTTTTAGTACATCCATTCTTATTGAATGTCACAATAAGACCTGGTTCATAGTGTTTACTCACACTTAGAAAATTGTGATGCTGACCATCCACATATAGGGCTTCAATTTTCCTCTGGTCTCCATTAGCTTGCTGAGTACTTCCACTGATTTCTATTTTGGACCTTCGTTACTGAACCAAAGAATTCCATCAACCTTTTTTGTGATATTTTTTATTAGGTTTTCAATACCTATCATGTGGGATGAACATCTGATATCAAGAATCCAGGTTCTATTGTCCTTAGTAGCATTTAAGGGTACATCAAAAAAATTATATTTTTCCATTTTCCTCCATTCATTCAATGAGATATTGGATTGAGAGAAGGGCACTGATGGTCTTTCAAATCACTCTTCCATGTACATGGGTTATTCATATTAAAATTCTTCTTCTAGGGGAGAAAACCTATTTGAAATATCAACACAATGATGTAGATGAGTATTGACTCATCTCTCAGCATTGAAATAATTTCTCTTATCATACCTCTGCCAACAATACACAACATTATGGCCAAAGTTAGAATATTGAAAATTATATCCATATATATTATTTATTCTATAAGAAGTATGATATAATTAAATTATTCCTCATTAAACTCTTAACTCTTCCCCTTTACTATAGATACATGATTCTCATAGTATGAAATGGTATGGCTCAGATAGCCACCAAACTGACACTTCAGGAAAAGAAATGTCTTCTCACCTCCATTTATCCTCATGCCTTATTCTTCGGGAACATAGTTTGAAGGCCTTTCATTTATGTAAATTCAAGGAAAATATTTAGTTATCCTTTCAGTTTGATTCATGGATTACTTTTTTAGCAGTTTTGGATTCTTTTCAACATGATCCTCATTCAAAATACCTTTATTTGGGTTCAATTTATTTATAGCATTTTACATTTCAACATCATAAAAAATTCCACAATTTCCCCTGAATGTGGGTCTTTGATCACTCAAGATATTTTCAACTCCATACGAACCACGATTTACTACCTATAGTAGATTTTCATCTGAGAACCTTCCAAATTGTATTTTTCTTATTTGTTTATTTTGAAATAGATTCTCATTCGAGTTTATATCTCAGAGTAACAACATATTATTCGAGTCCCTCAATGGTATTGGACTTCCCCGCCAATCTCGAGGTAAGGTCATTGATGACATTTTATTTTTCATCAACTATTATATTTATTTCAACAAAATCTATAGTTCATTAAAGGATTAATGATTATACTTTCACCAGTTCTACTAGTCACTCAATTTCCACATCCATCTGATCAAAATATTCTGAAGATCCCCCCCCCATTTCATTTCAATTGTTGCTTCTCTTACATTTATAATCAAGCTTACTAAAATATTCCTAAAATTTAAACATTGGATCGACATTAGTAATCATACATCCATGAAAATTAGGAATGTTAGAAAATTACATAGGATTTTCATGGTTTGACATTGGGGTGAGAACATACATCCTTATAATGGAAACTCCTTTGGTTCCATTGAAATTAATTTTTATAGAGAAGATAATAGAATAATTTACCAAACTCTAAATAGAAATATTTTCTCTCTTGATAAGTATGATTATACCAACTCCTTATAACATAATTTTTTTTTCATACAAAACATGATTCACAAAAAGACTATTACTTTTTAAATTCTTCTCCAAGAAATTTTATCCAAAAATTTTATCTGATTAAACTATATAATATATCCATCTGGTGTGCCTGCATACATTTGTCTCCATATGATTCACATTCTCTAGAATATCACCTGATACAAACTTATATTATTTATTATCAACAAAACATATCACCTCACAAACTTTCTACACTGAAACACTATCTGTTGAACTTTTTCTAGTAAACTAATCTAACTTCAATACAATTATTCTAACCAAAACTTCTATTCTAGAACTATTCTTTAATAAGTAAGTCAAAATTAGTTAGAAAATAAATCTAATAATAACTCTACATCACTTCAACTTTTTGACATTTAAATAGTGTTAAGTATGATGTAATTCATCACACCTACTTACAAGTCATCCATAATTGGAAAATTTGGGAAACTAATTTCATTATCCTAATAATAGAAATTTATAAATCATAATTTCATTCTCATTTGAATCTCACAAGGATGCTTCTGAACTCCTCTATAATCTTATATTGTCTTATTTAATATTTTTGAATCTTACAAAATTATTTAACGTTTTATCCGTCTCAAATTTCCTAATATTCGTACATTACTAAATCTATCAATTTAATTATTCTCATAATGATATTAAAACCAAATGAAAAGACCATGAAAACATAAAAAATGTTAATGACATTAAATATTTAGGTAGATATTTTTAGGAAAATATTTCCAAAAAATGTTATTTCAAAAATCCTCTTATGTAAATCATGATATGAACTTCATCTTCGAGATTATTCATTTTGTTAACTTCCATAATTAATATTTCCTCAACTCAGTTTATCATATGATTCTTCATACAATATATATGATGTGATTCCTTACCTAAATTTCACCTAATTCAATCATGTAAAATAAATATTTATGATGGAATTAAATTATGAGTGTTTCAGATTTTAATAATTTTCAGACTTTATCCTAATGAAAGTTACTTCTATAAAACCTTATAAAAATAGTTTCATTAGATAAAATCACATGCCTATATCCAATTCTCTTGACCCATTTTAAGAAAACTCTCTCAGAAAAACTAAGAAAACATTTATCTATATATTTCTATTATCCAACTAAATATAGTTGACAACAAATATGAATATTTTAAATAATTTATGAACCTATAATATTTTACCTATTACCAACATCAACAGAACTTTTGAAAATTCATTTTTTTATTCGTGATTGTTTCCACAAAATATATAGCATTTAGTAAACCCTACAGTTCATTATTTTGAATCTTCATTCGATTATATGAAATTGTTATCATGTATCCAAGTATCAGCATATAATAATAATTTTGATGTATTCTATAGTTTAACAACTTTTCTCATATGATCACTTTATTCCACTAAAGACACTTCAAAAATACTCAAATATCTCTCCTAGGATAGGTTTTTATATTGTTCTTTGTTTGTATGTTTTCCTACAATTGAAAAGATATTCTCCCCCATTTTTCCTTCCTCATATATTCAAACCTGAATTCTAGAGAAACTTTTCATTTCTTTAATATATTGAAAAACTCTAATAACCGAGTAATAAAAAATTCTTATATTCTTACAAATTTCATCTCAAATGATCTTTATTTTTTTCCTTCATATTTGTTCCATATAATTGATTTAATTTGGTTGGGAAAATGTGATGATCCAAAATCAGTGATTAAGTACAAGACATTACATTAAAAAATATCAACATTGTCCCATATGATAAACAAATTTTTAATTTCAGATCTACATAAAAAAACATTATTCAAAATTTTGTGTCTAGAAAACATCAATCTCTTCTTTTCAATAACGGGTTTTAACCTAATATCTTCATGATTTTTGTAACATAGGTATATGTATATAATCTACTAACTTTAGGTTATATTGTTAAGATATTTATTACTTTTTTACCTTTGGAGATTATTTTCCACAACAAAACCAAATTTCTAAATTTTAGGAACTTTCATTTGTGTATATTAAAAAAATATGTTTTTAAAAAAGTTTGTTAAGAAAAAAATATAAAACATAATTAAAAAAATTAAAAGGATCCTTATTATTATATTTTTATTCTTTTTTCCATCACTGGTAAAAGTACCCAAATTATCAATTCTTTTTATTTAGTGCTAATAATTGTCACATTGAATAATTTAATTTACATATACATATTTATATATTTTAAATAATATTTTGTTTAAATTATTTATATATATGTATAAAATATTTAAATATTATTTATATAACAATTATCAAAAAATTAATGATATTTTCATAATTACATATACATAAAATTATCAAATTTATATGAGTTAGTAAAAATATTTTTGAATATATTTATATACATTAAAAACAAAAGGTAATTATAATTAATATCAATATGATATATTGATGTCTTATTTAACAAATTATATAATGTGTAAATGGATATATTTATTTAAATACGTGATTCATATTAAATTTCTATATTTATATTCATATTTATAATTTGAAATATACATGTATCTGTATATGTATGCATGTGTTTGTATGTGTTTTTATGCAGGTACACTTATATACATGGATGTGTTGTATGTGTTTGCATGTGTTGTGTTCAATGTGTGTGTGTGTGTGTGTGCAAATTTTAATGTGTATGGGTACATGCATGTGTACGTTTTTGTGTGTGTATGTGTGTGTTTCTGTGTGTCTATATATGTTTAATTAAATGTCTATGTGAATATATATATATATATATGTACAAGTATGTGAGTGTATTGATTTAATATTATATATTTGTTTTTAGTATCTATACATTTTAAATATATTATGTAACATCCTAAGATTCTAAAATGAAAAACTATATTTGATTGTGTACAAGATATGAAACACCGAGCTGAAACAAACCAGTAAATGTGACTATTTAAATATGATTATTATAAACTAGCCATTAAATTTGAGGGTGTGAATATTATTAACTAGATTCAGAAATATATAATGTTTAGAACCATGTCTAATGTTTTTTTAATTCCATTTAAATAAGTATAAGATATTTAGAAGTCATTTTATTCTATAAAAAAATATTTTCTTCAAAAAATCATTTTATTGTTTTATAGGGTGATTATAATCAATAATTTCGTTAAAATTTTGAAAATCTCTTTTATAAAATGAATTTAATTTTTTTATTCATAATTTAAAATTTATCATAGGGTGAATCATTGAATATTTTTAAAAAATATTCATTTTTCAAAGAAAAGTAAAAAAAATAATTTTTATTGAATATTGTATTTTATTTTTCATGTTTTTTAAAAGGTGAAATTATTTTTATGATTTTATTTAAAATTATAATTATATCAATTTGAATCAAATTATCCCAATTAAGGGTTTTAAATTAAATATTAACTCTAATTTAGTACAAAAACGTATAATATTTTAAAATTTCATTTTTTTTAAAAAGAGTATTTCATTGAATTTCCTGGTTTATTTGTAAATTAAATTATGTAAATTCTAGGATTTGATATTTGAAAATTTTTATTTAATATTTTTTTTCATAGGTTCTAAAATGAGTAAATATGTATCTTTTATTTTTGAACAATATAATTATTAAATTTATAATTATTTTTATGACGATAAAAAGTAAATGGGGTAATTAAGAGTAAAATAAAATTATAAGGACTATAAAATCCCCCTTAAACATGCCCCAATTTAATAGGATCAGTAATTTTCTTCCATTATTATTCAAGGTTCAGTTTTGTAACCATTTTTGTCCATATTGATAATATTATGGCCATTATAGTGTTTTATTAAATGAGAAGTCAAACATGTCACACTATTGTTTTAAAAAAGTGTTACATTTTTACAATTTTATTCTCCAGAAGAGGTTTTTTTAAGATGTATCTTGGAAGTCCCAACTTATTTTATTGAAATCAACCATTATCTTGTTATTTTGGGAGGAGTAATCCCATTACATGGGCATTGATGACACAATGGGGGATTAAAACAATCTTCTATTTGCTTAATGTCCCAAACCAATTCTTATGAACACAATCCCACATGCCCCATGCTTGGTCTTATCCATGACAGTCACCCTCACCGTCTCCTCTATGTCATAATCTCCATTGAGTGTCATCTGACTCAATCTGTGATTTCCTCCTCCAATGAACCACTCCCCCAACCACATGGTAATCTGACACTATCTCTAACCACTACCGCGACAATCCATTTCACTATTGACGTATCTCCCTCCATCATCTTCCATTTTCATTGTTCACAATGTTGTGCTTGTCACCCAAAGTCACAGGAAGTCGGGGATTACCAGCGGTCACCCCTTACCTGTGCCGACTGTGCCGACCCTCATAGTAGATTCCTCTACCAAAATCCCCACACAGTCCATGGACTTTCTCCCTGCACATCCCATTACCCAAAACTATTTCCCATAATGTGTTTAAATTGTGCAGGCTCGGGTTGGAACCCCGAACCTTCCATATGTGGAGGTGCATTGAGTACCACTCAAATGCACCCATGGAGACAATTATACAGATGATATTTCCGAATATAATTTGTCTTAAGAAATATAAAATAGTTATCTTAATCATGATAATTTTGTTTTAATTTTTATGGAAGAAATAATTTCATTAATTGCTTGAACAATAAAGATGAATTAATTATTTTATTAATAGAAAAATTAATACATGACAATAAATGAATTAAAATAAATATAATTTGAAATAATTAATGTAATCCACAAAATTTTTTGGATTAAATTAACATGTTTCTGATATAATTAAATAGTTTGTTTGAAATTTAAATATTTTTTGATGAATTTAATGTTAATGTAATAAATAGTATCAAATTTGACAATAATGATATTTTAGGGAATTAATATTTTATTAAATGAATTACAAATCATAATAATATTAAATAAGAATAAGTGGTAATAGATATGATATAAAATGCCAAACCCAATGCATTTGTATTCTGTTTTCAAGTATTTTAATGTTGAATAATCTTTTTATATTTTAATATTATAAGAAATTACAAGAGTGGTCATGCCCTCTATTATAAAATGGCATCACTTCTTCTCAATATTTTTCACAAAAATAACCATTTATATTCTTCCAAGAGCTACCAAAATCATTTCCTAGATTCCCTCCTCAAATTTTTAGGTCTTTTTTAGGCATAATAATAACCTTAATAGGCTTATGATGTTAAGGATAAAAAGATTTCCAAATAAGAGGTATAGTTTTTTCTAAAAGTATTAGTTGTTTTCTTCTTTAATATCCATAAAAATTTCATTAATAATTCTGAAATAATAAATCTATTTTAATATATATATTGATATGTTATTATGTAAATATCATCACTTTAATCCATATTATCTTTTAATAAATTTTACATGACATCATCATTTGTGTGTATGATGAACCACTGCCTCATGAACTAATGTCCTTCATTTTACATTATCACATATTATGGAATGATATAATGATGGAATTAATATTTATATTTTATATTCATCACATATTTTCATTAATAAAATATAATATATCATTTATTATTTTACCATTCCATACAGAGAAAAATGACAATATCGTTTGTGTATACGTGTGGATTACCACCTCCACAGGGAAATGTCATTCTTTTTTCATTACCACATCACATGGATAATATATATAATTATATTTAATGTATTGATATGATATATAATATATTATTATTATATAATTAAAAAATAATACTTATATTCTTTCCATAATGATGGTTGAAAAATGGAAATGTTGCTCATGTGTACGTACATCCATCATTATCAACGATTCTAATATAGTACATTTTTATCAAATAATATATAATTGATGAATTTAAAAGTGTAATTGATTAATAAAAAAGATAACTTTTAAATTATTATTATTATTCTAGAGATGGTGGAATAATTTCCAGTTTGATCATAGTCTATTTACTTATGTTTTTTCGGACATATGAACTGAATATCGTCAAAACCACCCATGTAAACTTAAATAATTAAGTAATTTTTAAAAAATGATGATACTTGAAATAAAATGGAAAATAAACATTAAATTTTTTCAAAATATTTTAAATAATTAAAATTATTTTATTATTTTTATAGAAAAATAGAGCATGTGATGAATCCGAATCAATGTAGGGGAAGGATTTTTTTAGAAATGTATACATTTTTGAAGTTATATTACTGATAGAAATATTATTATTTTCAAAAAACGATTTCTTGTAATATTGTTTTCTATTTTTACAATTTTTATTTTTTGATAATTTTTATAAACCCCTATGGAATAAATTGATTTATTGTAATCAATTTTAATTCACTTTTTCAAATTATACAAGTTTCAATATTTTCTATTAATAATTAAAATTTATCCTTTTTTATATAAATTGTTTTTATTACAATTAATTTCCTTAATGGTAGAATATATAGTAATAAAATAAAATTATATTGAAATTTATCATTCATTTTAATGAATTAATTTTTTCGAATTTTAAATCATTTATATTTTTTTCTTTTAAATTTAACTAATTATTTTTGGATTTCAGATTACTATTTGGGATTTATAAAATATAAGAAGCTATATAATTATTTAATTCATAAAAAAAATTCATGAATATTTTTAATGGGATTTAATGGTTTATTAATAATAAATTAAGATCTTATAATTTTTATTATTGAAATTAGATAATTGGGTATCAAATGAAATGATGAGGAATTGGGAGTAAACCCACTGCCTCAAATGGTCATTTACATACAAGTGATACATCAAGCGGCCACATGGTTTTTGTTAATATTCTCCAAGTATTATTTAAATCCATAAAATAATTATTATATTCAAATTCATTCTAAATTGGAATCCATGTGATCTTCAATGATTATATTAAAATGGATTTTCAATATTATAATTATATTAAATGTTTTAAAAAAAATGTTCTCAATTTTTCCGAAAACCCATGTTGTATAATTTTTAAAAAGTTATAAATTATATTAAATTATTAACATTTTATATAAAATATTTTCCAAAGTAATTGGTATCCATTCTAAACATTATTTTTAAAAATGGTTTTTAAAACCCCTTTGAAATTTTATTCTCATCCTATTTTTAAAAAACACACAATCTAATTGTAAAATTCAAATTATCATGTTTTATAAGAAATAAGAATAAATGAATCAAAATGGTTATTTTCTTAATATAATTTTTTCAATTCTTTATATTATTTAATGTATTTTCCTATTATTTGAAAACCAAGATTAAAAAAGATCCTCAGTTGTATAATTGGCTGTATATTTCAATTGAGTTTTATAAACAAATACACAACATGTTTTGAGTACTAAATCAGGAAGTGTGGGTTCATAATATAATAGTGATATTAGGGGAATGGCCTTGAAAATTTTGTGGATTAAGAATTTTATATTGAGGACAAATATATAAAATGGAATGTTATTTTGTACTTTTAGGTAATTAAGTAACCTTATGAATGTATAAGTTCCTCTATAAATGTTTTTTCAAATTTAAATGATGGACAAATTAGAATTTTAATAATTAAAATTAATGAATTGAGTGATAAAAATTCAGTTATGGGGTTATATCATATCAGTATTTTAAAAGGAAACACTACGTTCAATAGAATATAACTAATTCAACATCATACTTAAATTATCCATGAAATATTATTTTTTAAATGTTACAGTTAAAATCCAGTTGGTATGTAGGAGGGATTAAATTGGATAAACAAAATTATGAAATATATAAATTTATTAATAGTTTATTATTTATTAAATAATTATTTTTAAATAAGTAAAATATTTTTAGTAAAGTAATTTATTTTCTTCAAGAAATATGATTTTTTTTGAAAATTGGTTTCAATAGTTATTTTATAGATTCTTATATATGAATTTTAAAAAAATTAGAAAATTTATTTTAGAAAATGAATTTGATTTTTGAATTCATATTTTTAAATATATCTTCTGATTAATTTTTTTATATTTTTTTTGAATATATTAGTTAATCATGGAACTGTGAAAAATTCTAATCTTTATTGAAAAATGAATATTATTTTTATTGTTTTTAAAAGGTATAAATAAGATTTATATTAATTTTAATATATTATTAGTATATTTTTTTAAATTAGACCAATTATTGTTTTTTAATTGTATTTTTTAATTGCATTTAGTATAAAACATTTTATATTATAAAATGTGATTTTTTAAAAAAACTTTTTTATGTTAGTTTTCCCAGTTTAATATTATGTTAAATTATTCAGATTATAGGATAAGAATTTTGAAAAAATATGTCATATTTTGAATAATTTTATCTAGATTTATTAAATACTTCTCCATTAATTTTTAGACAATATGAATAGTAAACATAGTACTTTTTTTACTACTATAAAAAAAATTTGTAATTAAGGGTAAAAATAAAATGATATGGTCTAGAAAATGACACTAAAACATTAAAAAATTTAATTGGATGATAAATTTTCATCCATAATCATTAAGGACAATATTTTATAACTGTTTGTTACCACATGGGTTAAATTATGACATTTAGAGTATTATATTTAATGAAATGTAAAACATGTTACACATATAATTTTAATAAGTTTTATATTTTTAATATGATTCAATACAAAAGATATTGTAGACTATAAATTTTATATGGAAATATGAAAAATTTCTATTATTAATTGTAATTTATTATAAAAACTTAGTGATGAAATAATTGCCTTATAAATTTACACAACACAGATGAAATATTTATTCAATTAATGGAAAAATCAAATAGATGATAATAAAAATATTACAATAAATATAATTTGATATAATCAATGTGATAAATGAATTTTATATATTAACTAGACATTTTTTGCATATAATAAAATATAATTTTAAAATTTATCTTTCTTTCTTGATGATTTTAATGTAAATGTAATGAATAGTATCAAATTTGAGAATAATGATATTGTATGGAATTAATATATTATTAAACTATTATCAAGTCATTAAAATATTTAAAATTTACATTGTGGATAATAATTGTTAAAACAATTCATCCCCTATTCATTTATAGTCTTTTTGGAAGAATTATTCTCCAAAATATTATTATTATATTTTAATATTTTTGAAAAATTCCACGATAACCCCCCTTCTTTTTATAAAATGGAACCTCTTATTTTCAATTGTACACACATGTGAAAAAAATTTGGTTCATCAAATACCTAAAAATATCCTTTCTTTTAATCCCTACACACAATATAGGGGTCTTGGTTTAGGTATAATATCGTCCTTTTTAACCTTATTGTGTTTTAGAGAGGACGATTTCCAAATCCGAGGTATAGTTTTATCTTCATGTATTTGTTTTATTTCTTCTTCCACATCCATAAAACCTTATTAGAACATTATTAAATAATAAATACAGTAAACTAAATATTCTTATATTTTAGAATGTTAATATCATCGCTTAAACTCATATCCTCTTCCATTAAATGCAATACAAAACCATTATTCATGTGTACGAAGTACAACCATCTCGGGAACCGATGTCATTCACTTTCTATTATCAAATCTCATGGATTTATATATTGATGGAATTAAATTTTAAATATGATATTAATGAAATATTTATCATTATAAAAACATAATATACCTTTTAAAATTTTACAATTCCATAAAAAAGAAATATGATAACATGGTTTGTTTTTATGTGTAGTTTACCACCTCTCCGATGTAATGCCCTAACCCCAGAATCCAGGAGCCGGTGCATTATTTTAATACATTGGAATGATTACAAGGAACCAATTCCCGAAGGAACGATCATTTTAGTAGTATTGGAAACAAGATACATATATAAGTTCAACACAAAAACATGAAAAGTAAGACAACCCTAATTTATTCCATTAGAAACATCCAAGCTTCCCAAATTATTCCTATAAGTCACTCATAACTAACATATTCATATCCTGGGAAAATGAAACATTAGAAAGGGGTGTGATCAAATGCTCAGTATGAGTAAGCAATACAACTGAAGATAACATAAACATTAGGAATGGTGAATAATTGAAAACCCATGACTTTACAAATAATAAACATGAACACTTTATGGTATGAATATGAGCTGAGTAAATAATGCCAAAATAAAACATAGTCATGGGAATTCTGCTAGTATAATATCCACATAAAATATCAATATCTAATCTCATAATGATAGAATGAATAATGTCGGACATCATAACCATATAGTCAAGGCCTCGTGCCAAGACTACAAATAATATTGTATCAAGGCCTTGTGCGAAGACAGTAGATTGTCGCAAGAGACCTACCGATGCATCAGGGAGCTATAACAGGCTCCACATGTCACTTACTAAGTCCTATTCATTCATGATATGAAATTATTGAATGATAACATAAAAAACCGTATTAAAACTAGCATATGAAATGTCAATACATTATCCAAAAACCACGAATGGTGTAAAAATAACACATCCATAGTCAAAATTAACTCATTTAATACATTATGGAAGATTTTAATGTAAATGATTAACCGCAATTGAGAATAATTAAGTATATGGATGTAGATGTAAATAATCATCAAAACTATTTGATAGAAAAATCCCCCCTTTTCTTGAAAACATTTAAAAGTGACACTATTTGTCAAGACACCGTTTAAAAATAGATTTTTTTATTATAGTGTCCCATACCACTTTAAAACATTTAAAAGGAATTTTAATTTTAAAAATATAATTTCCTTATAAATAAATCCTTAAAACCATTTTAAAAACATGTACATTAATGAGAATGATTTGGAATAATTATTCCTTAAAACATTTAAAATAATATTTTAGTTAGAGTACCTAACCAATAGAGAGTCACTTGAATAAAAATAATTGAAGTAATAAAAACATTATAATATCATGAGAATAAAGGGATTCATGATATAATATGCCAAATGATAGTGAATACACCATATAAGAGTGAATTGGTGCATAACAACAATGAAGCCTCAAAGGAATGTAAATTGAGTCGAAATCCCGTATAAAACTTTTATCCTTAGATTAACGATAAATAAATTACATAATAATGTGTGAAAAATATAAATACACTTAATATTGTTGGATATTCAGTGTAAATACATCAGATAACATTCACACATATTCATTTTAAGACAAAACCAATTAATTGGATGTTTAACTCAATGAATGGAAATTGAGTTAAGATTACTCTTATCAAGTTCATATCGATGACTTGAGAATTTATTAGTGGAGTGATTATGTGTATGAAAATTATATCAACGAAAACGGTAGTGGAAATTATAACTAAAATAAATAAATAGTTATTCCACACATAATCATAGTATGACATAATTAAGAATTAGAAGATTATCCAAAGGAATGGGAATTCGGTAAAAAGGTTCCCTTACTGATTTGGTAACTTTCGAAACATACCACCCATGAAAGAAGGATAATAAAATGAAGATGTAAATACCCATAAATTTAAGAATATTACCCAATGAATACAGTTGTGGGTAGTATATGCACCACACAAAAGGAAATATTGGAAAATACGGCATGAATCTAATGGGAATAAAAAGTGTGATGAAAATCCCTAACCACATTGTAATCAATCGAGTAGAATGAACAAAATATAATAACCACCAAATTATTCACTTAATAACAAGAATATTATGATAATACTAATAACATATATCATTTGGTAGTACACAATACATGACATGCAATAAATTAGCGGTGAACTATGGAAATCTCACAGAATTAAAAATCAGATAAGAAACCCCTTGCCTCAATTCTGACTTGTCTTTAATGTTCCTTGTTCTTCATGAATAATAAACATAAGTTAATTTATACTTGATTAAGAAAAGTTTTTAAGATTATTATTCACTTTATATCACTTATTACCTTTCAGTAACAATTAGTTAATTATTTGAGTTCATATTGGATATTTTATCGATGTTCGAAACACAAGTCAAAAATAAACTTCTAATAATTACAATTTTTCCATGTGGTAAAAATTCCATTATCTACAGAATTATATACATGATTTAGATATCATATATATTATATATCCACTATATATATATATTTTTATAACAGTACATAACATTTGGAGATAAGAAATGAAATGTACCGTTCATGGTGATGGTAAGCCGTACTTACGCATGAACGCTACTTTCATATCTATTTTGTATTTTAATGGAATTAAAACATAATGATCCATAGGTATATTATAATTCCAGTATAATATCATATATAATATCATTAATTCCATCCTTTACATCCCACATAAGGCATTAACGAGTCATTTCATTTTGAGGGGGCGGTAGTCCGCACTTCCCCAAATGAAATTATTGCGTTTTACCCATAATTGAAACCATAAAATAATGCTGTAAATGGAAAATACAGTTTCATTAAAAAACATAAAAAATATATATATATCATATATAAATATAGATACATCTTAATGGCCACCATGATAGGAGGTAGGAGATAATCGAACAATCATCATTTCGTTAGGCGTTAGATTTCCATCCACCGAAACAATATGTTCTTCACCAATTAGATGGAGGTGAATGTTAGTGTAGCTCAAATAATTCTCATAAAATAATCCTATTATATTGTGGATACTATTTTTGTTATAAAATAAAGTAATAAAATGTGTCTAGGGGGTTGGAGAAGTAAAATAAATCAAAAGAAAACTAATGAATTTAAGAGAAAGTGTTGCCTTTAATTTGGGTAACTTCCTTTGGATTGAACCAAAAGGACTTCATGATGCCCCTTCATAATAAGGTAGGCTTCAAGGAGTAATTGGGGGATCATGAGAGATTATTTTGGAAGGTTCTGGATGAGGAAAGGGTATTGAGAGGTGTGTGGAATGGGTTAGAAGTGATGTCCTTTTATTAGAGGGAGGATGGGCTCTTCAAGAAAGTGTAAAAATATTTTTTTTTTATAGTGATATTTGGTTTCTAAAAGTCCAAAAGTAGTTAAAGTCAATTATTGGATGACTCATGGTCGAAATAAAATAATCCAATAATAATTGGACCAGTTTTTTATATTATTTTAATATTAATAGTTATATTTATTTAAATCAATTATTATTTAGATAATACTACATAATTATTGTGTCACAAATAATTTAACTTATCTGATGTCTAAAAATTATAAAAAATTACCATTATGTAGTAAATATTTTTATATTTTCAATTATATTATGTAGTTGAAAGTATGACTTATATAACCCAATGTAAAACATGGTATACTAAAAGATATTAGTCAATGTCATTTTTGTCTTTACTTTAAGTTAATTAAAATAATGTGTCATTATCATTCATAAGTGGCTCCATGGGGTCCCAAAATCGTCCCAAGGATTCCCATGGTATGAAATGACTCATCCAAAAATGTTAGGACAAGTGTTAAGGTAATTTTTTAATATTATAATATTCATTTTACCTAGAATTACCATATTTTCCTTTAACAGTGGAAAATAAAAGTCAAAAGTTACTATTTACCAAAAATTATTTTCATCTTATAGTACCAAATTTTACATAAAAATAGCAACAATGTATCTCGGATTTTCAACATTCAATTCACAGAAGCGATAAGATTTAATTTAAATTAAAAATTCACATTTTTAACTACTACTAAGTCGTTTCACTAATCATCAAAAATTGAAGTTTTTCAGAAAAATATAAAAAATCCAACCTAATATATATTTGATATTCCAAATTCAAAAAGGATTTCTATTTTACCAAATTCAAATCATTGAAGCTGGATTAATTAATTTATAATTAATTCCTGTTTTCAAAACAAATAGTGTGTTTTTAAGAAACAATAACTATCAAAATATTGACACTTGTTTATGTATAATTTCAAATTGAAATTAATTCCAATTAACCACATTGGATTAAATGGTTATATTATAATCTAATTATTCTTAAAACCCATTTTAAAATATAATCTAACCCTATAAATAAATTAGATCAAAAGGCTGTTTTGAAATAAAATACATTGTTTCTCAATATTCATAAAAAATGAATCTTATTAGAAATATTAAAAAATTCATCCAAAGTAAATTTTGATGTACCAATTATAAATAAGAATTGTATTTTGTCAAAATGAATATTTAAAATTGTCAAATATTGGATTTAAAAAAGGGTTCTCTGTTAAAAGGTGGCAAAATTGATATTTTTTGAAAAATACATTTTTTATTTTAATATTTGAATTTGTTCTTATAATACATCTAGGAAACACATAATACATAAGTTAAAATAATATGGAGTTTATAAAAATTAAAATCCTGTTCGTACTATTCATATCTGCTTTTGAATGGCTAGTTTGGTAAGTGGTGGTGCGCTCGAACTCAGTGTTGCGTGTAGCGCAAGCTATTGAATTTAAAGAAAATAACTTTATATCAAATCATTGGGTGTTAAATTCTCCCCTCCTTCAAAAAAATTTTCCCTATCAATTTGAAATTGTTATTCGAAAATAAATGGTTAAAAATAGAAAAATAACTTTGTTGAAAACCCACATCATAAATTGGGTTAATAAAATTTAGTCTTGATAAGAGGGAATAGGATATGGAAATTCACCACTAAATTATGATCTCAATTAAGAGAACATTTGGTGGCAGTTAGAGACACATAATTGGAGGGAAAATGTTAATATATATAGGGAGTGATTGAGGTCATCAATCACAAACAACTGTAAAATTGAGGGCCTCAAATCCATAAATCAATGATGATTTAAAATATCATCAGTTCAAAAAAACGTAAATCATTATGATAAAAAAATTGGTTTTAAGATACCATCCATAATGATTAATAATTAATTTATTCATTGAATAAGAAAACAAAAATATACATGGCATGTAGAGTTTAATCATTTATCTAATTCTTACCACAAGCTCATCATTCACTCCTGTTGGTCGGAGTGGACACTAATGAGGGGGGTGAATTGTGTTCCAATTAAAATTTCTGTTCAAATATTGTCTAGTTAAAATTCCCTGAATTATAAAAAAAGTTAAACTGTAGTGAATTTATATAGATTGTAAATGTTCACTTAGATTCTCAAAGATTGATTAGGTCTTAGTTAGTTTAACCACAAGATCAAATTAACTTTTGAATCTAATCTACTGATTTACAATAAGTGTAAACACATGATAATTTAACTATCAAAGTAACTGCAAAATAATTTTGTATTTCAAAGTAATAATTGTGGAATACATATGATATATTTCGTATAAATTAAACTTATATAAAAGACGCACAACAGATATAACAAGAGGATCAGTCTCAATCCGAGACTTAGTCCTCTCAATTATATATATAAATTTGATCCACACCCTGGATCGGGGTTAACAACTGTTTTACAAAACTGTGCAGGCCACGCAGGGACCTCTACCACTCTTCTTTGTGGGAAACAAAACAAAGACCAGGTCACACAAGGATCTCTTCCACAGTTGAAGTGGGTAAACAAAGGTTAAGAGAATTTGAGTGAGGATTTTGATATCCTCCAGTTCAGTGCATGAGACAGTGTGTGTAAAGATATATAGAGTACACCACACTATTCGAATGTTAATAAATAAATCATGTAGAGAAGATAGATGAGAGTTTGGAAAACCTCTAGTGATTATCAAAGTAGCTCTGGACTCGTTGGATTCTACAGGAATGATTTGGAGTCCTTCTCTGGTTTTTCTATTGAAAAACAGAGTGGCGTAGTTCAGCTTGTGTTCTACAGGAGTGAGGATGATCACTTGATTAATCGTGTGTTCTTCAGTAGAGTTGGATTTCATTCACGAGAGTTATTTGAAGGTATTTCAATCAACTTCTTGTTCAGCACAATGCACTTTAGTGTACATAAGTTCTTCGTGTTGTATCATCACACTTGCACACTGCTTCTCTTCTGGTTTCGTTGTTGCTTATTTTCTTATACGTGTACTTTATCTCAATCTACCTTATATTCAACGAGTTCTGGTAGTAGCAATGATTTCGTTTTCATAGGCACGAGATATGGTTTCCTGACATGCCAACAACTAACATTATATAACATTAATTTCATTAAAAACAACAAATATGACCGTTAGCATCATTTAAAATAATATTGAAAAAAGCTTAAGAAACTATGTTACAGTGATCATGGAAATGGTGTCTTCTTCACGGTGTCTGATCACGGTGTCTGGTCACGGTGAGTGGTCATGGTTTCTGGTCACGGTTAGTGGTTACGGTGTCTGGTCATGGTGTCTGGTCACGGTGAGTGGTCATGATGTCTGGTCATGGTGAGTCCTTCACGGTGTCTGGGTAACGGTGTGTCTTTCAATGTGTCTCCATACTTAAATGAATATCCATATTTGGACTAAGACAGTGATATTCAGAATATGGGTTAAGGATAATAATTAGAGATAATATATGAGATAATTGTGATCATGCATAGGACTTTTAAATAATAAAAAGAGTAATTAACTTCCATAAGATTTGTTATTATAAAAACATGATGTGCACCTATTGTTGAGTTCGAAGAGAATTAGCAAGATATGCACTGAAGATCAAGAGTAATTAACAATAATGGGATTTTAGATCATTAAAACATTGTTAACACACGAGGAGTCCAACAATCTCCCCCTTTTTTATGATCACAAATCATATATAGGAAGAAGATAAAAGACATATAATATTAAAGATACGACCATAGAAAAAACTTTATAGAACAGATACTTGTAGTTTTTCTCCCACATTTATACTATTATAGAGCTGATACCTGTAGTTTTTCTTCCCCTTTTGGGATTATCAAAAAGCAGAGAGATGGAAATGAAACTCGGAAGTTGCCATTAAACAAAGGGTTCAGAATACAAAGTACAGGAGAAGTAAAAACTGTAAACAAGAAATGACATCCCATCAAAAAGAAAAACAGTCACTAGACTCTTTAGGGATCCATTTTTTCCTTGCCATTATCAGCAGCAGGATCTGGTGCTGAAGTAGAAGAAGGCATAGATGTGGTAGACAACGAGGGTAAGGGTAGACCTTCAAAAACAGATGGAGCCAATGTAGGAGCAGTAGAAGATCTAAGCTTAGGTTGGTCAAGGATGATTGGTCGGATCTAAGAAAGGGCTTGGCTAACAGTCATGGAAGTTGAGGTTAAGATAAGTAGTCCAGGTCTAAGGGGTGCAGCAGCTGGAGCAACTATAGCAGTACTCTGCACATGAAGATACGACTCAAAATATTAATGAAATCAGTAATGATTTCACCACCATACTACATATCATTTTCAAAATCATCCATATTCTCCAGAAATATGTCCAATAATCTGGTGAAATCTGAATGTTTCTGAACATGAGCATTAAAATCTTGAGTCACCGGAGGGATTCTAAGATTTTCCACAAGATATCTAAAGTGATATTTCATATCACTTATAGAGAAAATCCGGGAAAGATAAAAATCTATTTTCTTGGAGATCTCTTGTTGAGCATCATTGGATATCATAGAATGAATCCTAACCAAGTCCAATGCTCTATCACTATTCATATTTACTTCTGACAAAGAAGATAGATCCAAGCGACTGAAGGTATTCTGAAATTATTCCTTAATTATGGATCTCAGCAATGAATCATCCAAAGAAGGTTTGGAGGTCTGACCAGAAGCATGTGAAGCTTTGACAGCTTCAGTTAGAACTTTGACCTGTTCCATAACTTTTTGCAGACATCCAGTGTATTCATCTGTAAGCTTATTCAGAGTTTCCACAAGCTCTCTCATGCGATCGAGCATCTTGGTGTGCCTTTTTCAAATCTTTTTATCAAAATATAGTATTTATGGATGAACATGAGACACAATATCCCAAGCAAGGAGGGAATCAGAAGACTCATGCGAAACAACAGTAGGTGCAGGGGCAGAAACAAGAGCATGCTCTGATCTCAAAGATAACTCATTCTGCAGACTTGCTACCATACTTTTTTCAACATCATCACCAACAGCTTATTCTCTATTCTAACTTCTTGAATTTCTCGGATCATCCTTGGTTGAATATGCAAGATAATATTTTCCAGGAGAATTGATGCATCTTCTTGACTTAATTGAGTCACTGGGCGAGGTTGAGTGGAGGCAATTTTCTCAAATGCAGTTAGCAAAGTCTCACCAAAAACATTCAGATAATCTTTGGATACAATGGAGTGAAGCTCAGGTAAGGATGCAGGTAAAGGTAGAGGTTCAGATTCTGGTTGAGGGTCAGAGTCATCTTCAGACTCCGATTCTGATCCAGATTGAGGTTGGGGCTCTGGTTCTGGTTCTGAAAGAGCTAAGTACTTCAGTTGAAACAGATAAGAAAGATCCATTCTAGTTTTAGTCACTTACTGTGACTCATTCACATCACAAAATCTTGGGAACTCATACCGAGAGTGCACAGAGAAAGTGACAGAAGGTTGAGAAGCATCACCAGATCCATCTTCCATAATATCATGATTTTGAGTTTCCTCCCCCTCAAATTCTGCTTCCCGTTCAGATTCTTGAGGTTCAGGAACATGGACATGATCCACAGGATCATCCCTAACATCTTCATCAAACTCTTTTCTTTTCCAGTAGAAAGGAAATTTCCATTGTTTCTTCATTAGATGGAATAATCTCAGGAACCAATTCTTCCACTGGATAAGCTTCCAGACATTCTTCTTTCTCAAAAGAAAGAGTCTCTTCAACAAAATCTGCCTCAAAGGTTGCTTGCTGTTCTGAACTAGGAAAAACCAATTTCCTTGCAGCATTAAGATGAACTTCTTCCTCATGAAGAACAACTGAAGGGTCCTTAGTCCTTTCCTTTTCAACAACAACTTCCTCTCCTTGAGTTATTTCAGTAGGGATAACACCAGGGAGAACAACCCTTTCCTCTTCAATAGGAACTGTTTCCATTGGAGGTATTACAGATTCTTCTCCAGGTGGAACTTCAACTTTTAATTATTCTTGTTCTTTTTCTTCTGAATACTCATACACTTCATCTAGTTACAAACCAGGATCAGCTAGGTTATTAGGCTTTCTTGGATAGTCAAAAGGATTACACATTTTATACAGTTGATCACTATCCTCAACCCATTGCATTTTCTAGGGATTCCAGTTAATCTCCATCCTTCTGATGAGAGGCTTGGATAGGCAGAAATCAACATCCTCTATTTTTTCTTCATTCGGTCCAACCATACCTTTTGAAACTAACATGGATGAAATCATCCTTGAATAAAACAGGGAGCTGGATTTGGAAGTTACTTTGATCAGCTCACAGATATGGTTGATAACATACTTACACTGATTGATCTTATGGCCATTCTTCAAAAGTTGAATTAGGAACACATCCTGATACTTCATCACAACAAAATCTCCTTTTCTTGGAGTAACCAAATTCTAAACAAACTTGAACAGAAGTCTTGTCTCCCCATCCAGTTCAGAAGCTATGTGCCTTCGCTTGGATCCATTTCTAGTTAGATTTTCCAAAGCGGTTTCCAGGTCAAAGATGTCGGATGTTGGAGGAGGGTCTCTCTGGTAATCTTCACACACTCCTTGATGTGTAATTCTTAGGCATGCAGCCCACAACATTTAATAGAAAGATCACTTCTGACCATCGATCCAGCTGGTCACCAAAAAGCTTTCTCCAAACTCAAAAAGAAAACTTCACATACTGATAATACTGAGATACAAGCCTTGGGTAAATCGGTCTATTCTTTCCAGTGAACCATTCAAGCCATCCTTTTTCTCTTAAAACATTCAAAACTAAAGATCGTCTAGACATCATCCATTCAAGGAAAACCTATTTTTCAGGTACAACTGTACGGCTTACTATGTTCGGGTTTAGAGGTCCTTCAGGAGCTATCTTCGGTATCCTCTTTTGTTTCTTAGAGCGGCGCTTCTCAAACAAGGGTGAGGATGGATGCTTCATCCTTGGAATTCACTAAAGTTTCGGGTGAGAGGGAAGAGAAGGTTCAGGAGAGAGTTCGGGTAAGGAATCGAATGAAACCCTTTTGTTTTATCATTTGGGAATGTCAAAAGTCATAAAAACACAAAAGCAGGAAATCAAATAGCGGTGAAATAAAAATTAACGCGATACGAGTTAAAAAATAAACATAATTCTCATGGTGAGACAGAAAACTTGTCATCACGGTGAGACAGTTTATAGTCATCAGGGTGAGACAGTTTGTAGTCGTCACGGTGATACAGTGAGCATTTTATATTGTCACGGTGAGACAGTGAGTTGTCAGACCGTGAGCCTAAAATAGTAACTTAGAATTAGTAAGTATGAAACCATAATTTAAATTACAGTAAACTATTAAAAATTAAAATCAGTAAGATATTCATTTATGAGTAATCATACCAATATCATGTATGATGTAGTCTAATCTTTCAGAATTTAATGGTTTAGTGAATATATCTGCAAGTTCATATTCAGTACCAATGAATTCCAAAGTGATATCACCTTTTTAATAATTATCCATCGAGAAGTGATGTCTTACATCAATATGTTTTGTCCTAGAATGAGAAACAGGATTCTTAGAAATATTAATAGCACTTGTGTTGTCACAATTTATTGTGACATGTTTGAATTGATATCCATACTCTAGTAATGTGTGTTTCATCCACAAAATTTTTGCACAACAACTTCCAGCAGCTATGAATTCATCTTTTGCAGTTGATAATGAAACAGAATTTTGTTTCTTACTACAACATGATACTAGTGACCTACCTAAAAGATGACATGTTCCCAAGGTTCTTTTTCTATCTAGCTTACATCCAGCAAAGTCAGAATCAGAATAAATAACTAATTCAAATGATTGTCCTTTGGGATAGAACAGTCCTAAATTGGGAGTATGGTAGAGGTATTTGAAAATTCTCTTTACAACATTTAAATGTGACTCTTTAGGGTTTGATTGAAAATGAGCACACATACACACACTAAAAATAATATAAGGATGACTAGCATTCAGGTAAAGTATACTTCTGATCATTCCTCTATAAGTGGTTTGATCAACAGATTTACCATTTTCATCAAGATCCATCTTACAGGTGGTACTCATGGGAGTGTCACTACTTTTTGTGATATCCAATCCAAATCGTTTTAAATGATATCTAGTATATTTACTTTGAGTTAAAATAATTCCATCATCATTTTGAAAGATTTAAAAACTATGAAAGAATTTAACTGCACCCATTAAACTCATTTCAAATTCATTTTTCATCATTTTAGAAAAATCAGTACATAATGTAGTTTTTGAAGATCCAAAAATAATATCATCTACATAAATTTGTACAAGTAAAACATCTTTAGAGATTCATTTTATAAACATAGTAGGATAAGCTATTCCTTTTTTAAAACCATTAGAAATTAGAAAAGTGTTTAATCTATCATTCCAAGCTCTTGGATCTTGCTTTAAACCATATAAAGCTTTTGATAGTTTGAAAATATGATTTGGAAAATGAGGGTTTGAAAAACCAGGTGGTTGTTCGACAAAAACATCCTCAGCAATATATCCATTTAAGAATTCACTCTTGACATCCATTTGATATAGTTTGAAATTTAGATGTACATCATAAGAAAGTAAAATCCTAATATCTTCTAATCTAGATACTGGAGAAAAAGTCTCCTCACAGTCAATACCTTCTTCTTGACTATAGCCTTGTGCAACTAGTCTAGCTTTATTTCTATCTATGTTTCTGGATTCATCTACTTTATTTCTAAACACCCATTTTGTGCATATTGTGAAAGTGTCCTTAGGTCTTTCAACAAGATTCCAAACATTATTTCCTTCAAACCGATTGAGTTCTTCTTGCAAATAAATTACCCAAATTCGTCATTAATAGCATCATCATTGTTTTTAGGTTCAATTTATGACAAGAAGGCATGATGTTAAACCTGATTTCTAATGAGAAGCTATAGTCTGTGTCCCTCTATCACGATTTCCTACAACAACATCTAAAGGATGATTCTTTAGAATTCTAGTTGAACTAGTAAAGGTAGGACTAGAAATTTCAGGTTCATCAACAGGTTGGGAATCAACAGAAGCAGGTTCTGGAAAATTTCCAGAACTGGTTGTCATTATAGCAGGTTCAATTGATTCGTCATTAAGGTCCAGAACAGATAAATCTTCTTCAAGATTTTCGAGAGAGATTTTAGGCTCATGTGGATCAGTTTTATCAAACCTGATGTGAAAAGATTATTCCACACACTTAGTTCTCTTATTGAAAACTCTATAGGCTTTACTAGAGATAGAATAACCAAGGAAAATTCCTTCATCACTATTGGATGCAAAATTGTCATGATTTTATTTGGTATTATGAATAAAGACTTTGCAGCCAAGGACTTTGAAGTAGTTAAACATAGGTTTCCTATGGTTCCATAACTCATAAGGGTTCCTCTTAAGAACAGTTCTGATTAAGACTCTATTGATAATAAAACAAGATGTATTTACAGCATCAACCCAAAAATAAACCGGTAGGTCATACACATTAAGCATAGTTCTAGAAATTTCATGCAGGGTTCTATTCCTTATTTCTAAGACACCATTTTGTTGAGGTGTCCTAGTGGTAGAGAAATTGTGACTATATCCATTGTGTGTGAAATAGGATTCAAATTCATGATTCTCAATCTAACAGCCATGATCACTTCTTAGAGTTTTAATCTTATGTCCACTATGATTTTCTACAGATTTGGAATATTTAACAAAGTATGAACAAGATTCACTTTTGTGATATAGAAAATATACCCAAGTATATCTAGAAAATTCTGCTACTAAGACATAGACATATTGATTCCCATTTAAGCTAGAAACTCTAGATGGTCCAAACAAATCAATGTGAACCAATTCGAGAGGATGAGAAGTTGAAACTTCTTTCTTTGGTTTGAATGATATTTTGTGTTGCTTTCCTTTTTGACAGGGATTACAAACTTTGTCATTTGGAAACTCAAGTTTGTGTAGGTCTCTAACTAAGTTCATCCTAGTATGTTTTCTAAGTGAGTGTATATTGCAGTGTCCTAATCTTCTGTGCCAAATCCATAACTCTTTATTAATAGAATTTAAACAAGTAATATTTTTCATGGCTAAACAATTTAAATCAACAGCATAATCATTTTCATTCCACAGGGAAGAAAATAATAAAGCATTTTTAGAATTAAAAACATTGCAAGAATCATTTTCAAATTTAACATTAAAAAACTCAGCACATAACTGAGTTATACATAACAGATTATATTTAATTCCATCAACAAATTAAACTTTACAAATTAATACTGAGTCAGTGTTACCAATCTGGCCTAAGCTAATGATTTTCCCTTTATAATTATCACCAAAGGTGACAAAACCTCCATCAATTCTGGCTAAGCTTTTAAATCATGAGAGGTCTCCAGACACATGTCTTGAAAATCCACTGTCCATGTAACAGGTCTTCCTACATGAGCACTTTAAGAAGGTTTCCTACAAAACAGATTTAGATTGGAAATGATTTAGGCACCCAGATCATCTTGGGTCCAGACAGGTTAGAAATCAAAGCTTTTGGTACCCAAATTTGTCTTATGGGTCTCATGATATTTGTAGAATCAAGAGACTTTGAAAGATAAACCTTATTAGAACCATAACTATGAATATAACTAGTTGAAGCATATAAATGTCTTGAACTAGAATTAGAAGCATTCTGTCCAAATTTAGGAATAAATCTATTCTTAGTAAACTGTCTCTATCCAGGTTTGTAGCCTATTCCAGTAGTGAATTATGGTGCAAATTGCTTTCCTATAATTTGAGTTAGTGTATCCTTTACATTTGAGAATTTCTATAAATCCTTTCTGAGTTGATCATTAGATATTTTCAGTTCAGTGTTCTCTTCTAACAGTTGAGCATTTTTCTCTTTTTCAATAGTAAGTTCAGTTTTACAAGTAGTAGTGAGAAAATTATATTTCTTTAATGATTTATATTTAACCTTAAGTTCATAGCATGTCTCTTCCAGAATATTACAATATTCAAACAATTCCTCACTAGTCATGTTTTTAGAATCAGAATCAGATTCAGCCCTATCTTTAGAATAACAAAAATTTAAAGCAGGAGTATCTAGGGTTACCTCAGATGTGTTTTCCATGAAGCACATGTTTGCCTTATTTCTGGTTTCAGTCTCAGAAGCTTCAGATTCACTAGAGCTATCCTCACAAGCGCTCCAAGTATCCTTCATAGCCTTTTTGTATGTACTTTCCTTGTAATCATATTTCTTCTTGAATTTGAGCTTTGTGCAGTCTGCTTTAATATGTCCTTTTGTTTTTCACTCAAAACAGAAAACTTCATCACTTTTTTCGAGATTTTCACAATCCTTCTTCCAATGTCCCTTATTGTCATACATTCCTTTGTAATTTTATTTTCTGAATAATTTATTCTTACTATAAAATTTCTTAAACCTTCTGGCTATCTGAGCCATTTCAGCATCACTATCAGAGTCTACATTTTCACTGGTTGAACTGTCAGTAGGTAGTTGAGCTTTATCTTTATCCTTGCTCTTTGATGCAGTAGTCTTGAAAGCCACTAATTTCCTCTTAGGTTCATCATCTTCCTCTTTATTCACCTTGAGTACTTCCTCATACATCATTAGCTTACGAATGAGTTATTTGACAGGTAGAGCAGCAATTTCACATGACTCTCTGATTGAAACAGATGTGCCTCTCCATCATTCTGGTAAACATCTCATGATTCTCATAATTTTTCCTTTGCTGGAACAACTTTTCCATGTGAATTCATTTTATTGACTATCTAATTAAACCTGAGATACATGTCAGAAATAGGTTTATTAGTTTTCATTTTAAAATTATCATATTTAATAGTATAAGTATTTATTCTCATTTCTTTAACATTGGTTGTTCCTTCATGAGAAACACCCAAGGTATCCCAAATTTCAAAAGCAGTTTTAGAAGAAGAAATTTTTTTAAACTCATCATCTCCTAAATCATAGTACAGGGAATTCATGGCTTTACAATTATTATTGTAAGCAGTCTTTTTTAGGTTCATTCCAAGTGGATCTAATAGTAGTGGGAAGTTTATTTTCTGATTCTATGGTAGTCCAAATATCAAAACCTATGATTTCTAAATAAATTTTCATTTTAAGTTTCCACTGAGCATAGTTGGTACCATTGATGAAAGGTGGAATGTTAGTAGAAGCACCCTCTAGTCAATTATCCATAACTAGATTTTAGAAAGATAATTTAAAGAGATAAAAATTTAGAACTAACAGAAATTTAAAATCTTAAAATATGAAACTAAAATCACAGTTGAAAAACAGAGTATTTAAAAAATCATTGAACAAAAAAAACTAATCCTCTGATACCAAATGTTGGTCAGAGTGGACACTCAAGAGGGGGGTGAATTGAGTTCCAATTAAAATTTCTGTTAAAATATTGTCTAGTTAAAATCCCTCAATTTATAAAATAAGTTAAACTGTAGTGAATTTATACAGATTGTAAATGTTCACTTAGCTTCTCAAATATTGATTAGGTCTCAGTTAGTTTCACCATAAGATCAAACTAACTTTTGAAACTAATCTACTGATTTACAATAAGTGTAAACACTTGCTAATTTAACTATCAAAGTAGCTTCAAAATAATTTTGTATTTCAATGTAATAGCAGCAGAATAAATATGATATATGTCGTATACATTAAACATAAATAAAAGATGCACAACAGATATATCAAGAGGTTCAGTCTCAAGATGAGACTTATTCCTCTCAAATATATATATAAATTTGATCCACACCCTGGATCGGGGTTAACAACAGTTTTACAAAACTGTCAAGGCCACGCAGGGACCTCTACCACTGTTCTTTGTGGGAAACAAAACAAAGACCAGGTCAAACAAGGACCTCTTCCACAGTTGACGTGGGTAAACAATGGTTAAGAGAATTTGAGTGAGGATTTTGATATCCTCCAGTTCATTGCAGGAGACAATGTGTGTAATGATATACATAGTACACCAAACTGCTCGAATGTTAATAAATAAATCACATAGAGAAGGTAGATGAGAGTTTAGAAAATCTTTAGTGATTATCAAAGTAGCTCTGGACTTGTTGGATTCTGCATGAATTCTTCAGAGTCCTTCTCTGGTTTTTCTGTTGAAAAACAGAGTGTCGTAGTTCAGCTTGTGTTCTACAGGAGTGAGGATGATCTCTTGATTCATCGTGTGTTCTTCAGTGATGTTGGATTGAATTCATGAGAGTTAGTTGAAGGTATTGCAATCTCCTTCTTGTTCAGCATAGTGCACTTGAGTGTATGTAAGTTCTTCATGTTGTATCTTCACACCTACACACTGCTTCTCTTCTTGTTTCATTGTTGCTTATTTTCATTCACGTGTACTGTATCTCAATCTTCCTTATATTCCACGAGTTCTAGCAGTAGGAATGATTTCCTTTTCATAGGTACGAGATACGGTTTCCTGAAATCCCAACAAATAACATTAAATAACATTAATTGCATTAAAAACAAAAAATATTACCATTATAATCATTTAAAAAAATATTGACAAAAGCATAAGAAATGGCATCACAGTGATCATTGAAACAATGTCTTCTTCGCAGTGTCTAATCACGGTGTCTGGTCGTAGTGAGTGGTAAAGGTGTCTGGTCACGGTGAGTGGTCATGGTGTCTGGTCACGGTGTCTGGTCATGGTGAGTGGTCATAGTGTCTGGTCACGGTGAGTCCTTCAAGGTGTTTGGGTCACGGTTTGTCCTTCATGGTGTCTCCATACTTAGACGAATACCTGTATTTGGAATAAGACAGTGATATGCAGAATATGGGTTAAGGTTAATCATTAGAGATAATATATGAGAGAATTGTGATCATGCATATGACTTGTAAATAATAATGAGAGTAATTAACATCCATAAGATTTGTTATTATAAAAACATGATGTGCACATATTTTTGATTTTTAAGAGAATTACCAAGATGTGCACTGAAGATCAAGAGTAATTAATAGTAATGAGATTTTTGATCATTAAGACATGATTAACACACGAGGAGTCCAACAACTCCAAATGATGAGTATTAATGATGACTTGGTCACACCTGAAGCACTAGAATGAACATATAGAGAATAAGAAAATCCACAATTGATGAAAAATATATTTCCCTTTTCTTTAGATATTAACCAAAACCAAAATTGTTTGTTTTAGACTAGATGATCCACCAAAAGGATAATACTTTAGAGAATGAAATACTAATCTTAATTTCTAAAATTAAACCAACAATACCCAAAGTTCAATAAATAGAATTCAATAAACTATTGTCCATAAAATATTTTAATACGATCAAAACTAAAATGCAAACCCATAACTCACAAGAATATTCTTACATATTGTTCAATGTTAAATTGTATCTCTAAATAATATCAACTACTCTTAATGTCACATACTTAAAAGTAATTATCCTAATCACATATTATCTAGGATAGGTTAATTATTTCTTTAAATAACCCTAATTGATATAAATCCACAATAAAAATATAGGTAAAAAACACCGTTACTCTTTAAGTAAAATCCCATTGTGCTTTATTTTTCTTAGGCATATAGTATTCTCAATAGAGGAAACATCTTCAAAAATAACATTTATCACTTAATCACCAAATAATTTTCCTATACTAAGGATATACATTTGATAAGACTTAAGACCCCAAATAAACTTATTATTTATCAATAAAACCATTTAACTAAAAAGAATTAGTAATAGTAACCAGGGACTTCACGTAGTCCAGTGGTAGGCGATAAATCCAAATCCTAATATGGTTGTGGGTTCGATTCCCGTAGCATTGTCCGATGCGATGGGTTGTCACATGGTCTACGTGTTGTCCTTTTTCAAAAACTATATAATTTATTATTATTCCCAAATATGAGATAGATTCCTCAAAATAACTATAACATAATTTCATCACAAATGTTATCTCATACCTCGAATTTTCATAAAAAAATTTAATAACTTTTAATTTCCTCACACTCAATGATCATATTAAACCAAAAGGTTATTTATAACTATATCCACAAGGGAAATGATAATTCATCCTCAAATATCATTTTCACATAACAAACTGTAGGGTTACAAATACATAAGAAGAGTCTTCCAAAGTAATCCCATCAACAAAGAGCAGTAATACTTTTTAAAAATTTCTCTATCCATTTATTTCAACATAACTTCTTCCTAGACCAAAATGATATCCTATAGAATAGGGCATTCACTTAGGTAATGGCTAGGTCCCCTACATTTACGTAAAATGACTGTAAATGGATTCATAGGACCATTTTTATTTTCTTCCATATTACTCTTCATTTTTCCTCAGAAATTATTTACTTTATGTCCCTATTTACCAAACATAATGTAATTCTTTGTTCCACTAAGACACTTTCCTTGGTGTCTACTTCCACATTGCCTACATGATTGGAAATGATATTTCTTTTCTCCATGGTCTTCACTATTGGATCTCTTATCGTTCACAACTTTTCTCATCCTTGATGAGTCTGGGAGTTGGTTAATATATATGTTGTTGATCATATTTTGTGAACACGGATTCTGCATGAACACAATATATTTTACGCTTGTTAACATTCAACTTTTTTGCTCATTTCTAATATAGTTCAAAACGTATACATCCTGATCAGTTATACTATGAAGTCCTTGGAATCAATCCATTGACTAAAACCATAAATCATTGTGTGAGTAAAAAAGCCAGTGCATATATATTAACCAACTCCCAGACATCATAGTATACCTGATCAGGATGTATACGTTTTGAACTATGTTGGAAATGAGCAAAAAAGTTGAATGTTAACAAGCGTAAAATATATTGTGTTCATACAGAATCTGTGTTCACAAAATATGATCAACAACATATATATTAACCAACTCCTAGACTCATCAAGGATGAGAAAAGTTGTGAACAATAAGATAAGGTAAATTATCCATTTTATATCCCTCGGGAGTGTCGTAACCAAGAGTTCAGCAAGGCTCGTTGTCATGTACTACGAAACCACGGGTTGAGCCTAAAACTCTTTGTCAGAGTTTTCAGTCTTAGGTAACTCTATGTCAGAGCCGCCTCTACTTGCTCGTATCTAGATACGGATGTACTTCGTGGAAAATACACAAAATCTCTACATTGCAAAGATTCTAGGATGTTCTTCTATACTAATCCACAATTTTTTTCTTAGGGTAATGTTCTCTAATTAGTGTTTATCTAAATCTATTTACAATGTTTGTAAAAAATTTCCACTTATACCAACTGTAAAGCCCCGACCCCAGAATCCAAAAGCCAGTGCATTATTTTAATACATTTGCTTGATTACAAGGAGTGAATTCCCAAAGGATTGATCAGTTTAGTAGTTTTTGAAACAAGAAAAATACATATGTTCAATACTAAAACTTGAAATGTAAAACCACACTAATTTATTCCATTAGAAACTTCCAAGATTCCCTGACTATTATTGAAAGTCACTCATAACTAACTTCTTTGTATCCTGGGAAAATGGAACATGAGAAAGGGGTGAGGTTAAACACCCAGTAAGAGTAATAAATACAAAAACAGATAACATAAAAATTAGGCGAGGTGAATAATTAAAATCCCATGACATTACAAATAATAAACATGAACACATAATGGAAGGAATATGAGTTGAGTAAAGAATTTAAAAATAAAACATAGTCATGGGTATTCTACTAGTAGAATAATGATATTAAATATCAATATCTAATCTCATAATGATGGAATGCATAATGTCAGACATCATAACAACATAATCAAGGCCTTTTTCCAAGACTATAAATAAGATTTTATCAAGGTCTTCTGCTAAGAAATAGTTTGTCTCATAAGGCCTACCGATGCATCGAGAGGCTATAGCGAGCTCCAGCCGTCACATACTAAGTCCAATAAATTACTTATATGAAAATTTTTAAACATAACAAAAACATTCGTATTAAAACTATCATACAAAATGTCAATACTTTATCCACAAACCATGAATGGTATAAAAATAGCACCCCCATAGTCAAACAAAACTCATTCAATACAATATAGAAGATTGTATTGTAATAGATTAACCTCAATCGAGAATAGTGAATTATATTTACATAGATGAAGAAAATCATCAAAACTATTTGAGAGAAATATCCGCCTATTTCTTGAAAAACATTTAAAAGTCACACTATTTGTCAAGAAGCCATTTAAAAATAGATTTTTGAATCAATGTGTCCCACACCACTTTGAATATTTTAAAAGGAATTTTAATTTTAAAACATTAATGTCCATATAAATAAATACATAAAACCATTTTTAAAACATGTACATTAGTGAGAAATATTTATAATAATAAATCATTAAAACATATAAAATGATATTTTTGTTAGAGTACCTAACCAAAAGAGAGGAACTTGAATAAAAATAATTGAGGTAATAAAAACATTATAATGTCATTAGAATAAATGGATTCATGATATAATATTCCAATGAATAGTATATATACCATATAAGAGTTAATTGGTGCATAACAACAACGAAGTCTCAGTGGAATGTAAATTGAGACGAAATCCCTTATAAAAATTGTATCCTTAGATTAAGGATTAATAAATTACATAATAATGTGTGAAAAATATAAATACACTCAATATTATTGGATATTTAGTGCAAATAAATCATGGAACATTCGCACATATTCTTTTTAATATGAAACCAATGACTTGGATGTTTAACTCAATGAATTGTTATTGAGTTAAAATTACTCTTATAAAGTTCATATTGATGGCTTGAGAATTTGTCAATGGAGTTATTATGTGTATCAAAATTATATCCACACAAAGGTGAGTGGAAATTATAACTTAAAGAAATAAATATTGATTCCACGCATAATCATAGCATTACATAATTATGAATTAGAAGATTAACCCAAGGAATGGAAATTGGGTTAAAAGGTTCCCTTACCGATTTGGTAACTTACGAAACATACAACCCATGAAAGAAGGATCAAAAAATAAAGATGTAAATACCCATAAATTGTAGTATATTAAAAAATGAATACAATATTGGGCATTATATACACTACAAAAAAGGGAATAGGTGCAAATATAGCTTGAATCTCACGGGAAGAAAAAGTGACATGAAAATCCTTTCCCACGTTGTAATCAATCGTGTTGTATGACCAAAAGTTAATAAACACAAAATTATTCCCCACATAACATGAATATAAAGAGAATCTTGATAATATATATCAAGATACAGTATAAAACATACCACATGCAATCAATTAGTGGAGAACAATGTAAATATCACAGAATTTAATGTGAGATAAGAAACCCCTTACCTCAAGTCCGACTTGTCTTGTATGTTCCTTGTACTTTCTGAATAATAAAATTAAGTTAATTTATACATGATTTAGAACATTTTTCAAGTTTATTATTAATTTTATATCACTTATTGCCTTTATATAACAATTAGATTATTATTTTTGTTCATAATTTATATTTTATAGATGTTTGGAAGTTGAGGAAAAATTGAACATGTTAAAATTAGAATTTTTCCATGTGGTCAAAATTCCATTATATCCAGAAAGATATAAATTATTTAGATATCATATAGATATATTATATATTTTTTATATATATCTATTTATAAAATTACATAACATTTGGTGATAAGAAATGAAATGTACCGTTCATGGAGACAGTAAGCTGTACGTATGCATGAATGCTACTTGCATTTATATATTCTATTTTAATGGAATTAAAAAATTATGATTCAAAGGTATATTTTAATTAAAGTATAATATCATATATATTATCATTAATTCCATCCTTTATACCTCCCACATAAGGCATTAACGAGTCATATCATTTTGATGGGGCGTTATTATGCAATTCCTCAAATGAAATTATCGTGTTTTACCCATAATAGAAACAATAAAATAATGATATAAATGGAAAATACAGAATCATAAAGAAAACAGAAACATAATAAATATTTTATATATAAATACAGTTTTATCTTAATGGCCACCATGAGAGGTGGTAGGATATAATCGAACAATAATTGTTTCGTGAGGCGTTAGTTTTCCATCCACAGAAACAATATGTTCTTCACCCATTATATTGAGGTGTGTGTATGTGTAGTTAGAATCCTTATCATTACAACATCCTAGTATATTTAGGATACTAGTGTTGTTATAATAGAATGTAATAAAAAGTATTTAGTGGGTTGATGTGTTGGATCGATTATGTAGATGTATATGTATATTAGATGGAACAATACAAGAGGGGGGGTGAATTGTATGATTAAAAACATTGTGTTTAAACACTTAAGATATTAGATTAAAAGATATTAAACTAATACAATTCAAACAACAACAATTTTATTGAATCCAATTGTATGATGTAATGTAATACTATTAGAAAAGTAAATTAATTGTATTCAAGATGAATAAAATAACCAGAGTAAAACAAGTGTGAGAGATTGTACCATAAAGTGTATAGAATCTATTAAAACAATATTTAATAAAATAATCATAATTGAAACACATAAAATTGAATGTGTAAAGAAGAATGGAAACAATAAAAATTCCTTTCTAATACAAACAGCAACGGAAATGTAAAAGTATTAAATTTATTTTAAACCCAAAGAGAAGTGTTATCCTTTCACCTAGGATAAGAGGTCTTTCTTACCACCACCTTAGTAAGCCCTCGATACGATGATCAGTTCATCTGTCTGCCTATCCCCGGCAGCCCTCGATATGATGATCGGTTCGTCTGTCTGCCTATCCCTGGCATCCCTCAATTTTGTTGGTAATCGGCACCTCTGTCTTTCAATCACTTGAAAGCCCTCGATATGGAGATCAGTCGCACAAAGCACAAAGCATGAGAGAAGTCACATCATCTATCTATGGAAGTTTATAGAAGCAAAGTATCACCATTATATCATCGTTATTTCTTCCTAAGCTTCAAATGACCTCCTATTTATAGGCCTCAGGTTCCACCGGTCACATTTCCTCCATTGGTCATATTCTGCTGAAAAACTAGGAGGGACTTGGACACTTGGCATTATAACGTTTATATTGAAATATGAAGCACGAAATCATTTTGATTAGTTTGTAACTAACTCAACGACATCATATTGGTTAAAACAAATTATATATGAAGATGATAAACAAGAGTAAGATTAATATGAAATAGGTGTTTTTGACTAAGTACCAAAACAAGCATGTAATGAAAGTATGAGTATTATAAGTATTACTAAATGTAATGTATTGATATGATACAAAGTAAGATAAACAAAAGTGAGTTTAATTGACCGAGATAGTACGATACGATTGACAGAGTCAATAAGATATGATTAACAGAGACAGTATAAATATTATAGTCCGTACGATCATCACGGTCAGTACGATCAGCATGGTCAGTACAATCATCATGGTCAGTACGATCATCATGGTGAGTACGATCATCACTTTCAGTACGATCAGCATGGTCAGTACGATCATCATGGTCAGTACGATCATCATGGTTAGTACGATCATCATGGTCAGTATGATCAGCATGGTTAGTACGATCATCATGTTCAGTATGATCAGCTTTGTTAGTACGATCATCATGGTCAGTACGATCATCATGGTAAAAGACATTTGTGATTTTCAAAATAGGATGTAAAAGTCAAAGGAGAAAGTTTGACTCAACAATCTCCCCATTTTTAGAAAGTACAAAACATAGAGTAAATACAACAAAATTTTCTTATCTCCCCCTGAGTTATTGGAAACTCATCTAAATTTGAATACAACTAACTCCCCCTTAGGTATATAATTTCCAAATAATTGTATTCACATATTTTCCTTGGTTTCAAATTATTTTATTAAAACCTTCTCCATTTGTAAAACATTTTCCCCCTTTATAAAACATTCTCCCCGTTTATAAAACATTCTCTCCCTTTGCGATTTAAAAAAAGAATGGGGTAACCTTGAGATTCCAGAAAGAGTTATAGAAAATAAATTAAGGACAAAAGAAAAAGTAACATACAATTCATTACAAAACAGACAGGTTCAATAAGAAAAAAAATAAAACAATCATTTGTTTTCTCTTTCATTTTCTTTCTTTATCATCTCATGAAGAACAAAATTCATCTTTTTTATTTCATTCCTGTCTTCAGAAATTCAATCACCCTGAGATCTGAGAATCTCTTGTTGGTCGGAAAAAAGCTAATCTTGATTCTTGATAGTCTCCTCCTGAACTCTGATTACTTCCTCATGGGTATCAATTATGTCTTGAAAATTATTGTTATTTTCGAATAACACAAAATTTTATTTCATCAATAAAACCATTTCATCGTTGAAAGATGAAACCTTCGAAAATTCGAACTGAAAATCATTCATTCTTGCTTGAAACTCTTTCACTCAAGGGATATTGGCTCCATGAGTTACCTGATTCATTCTTTCAATAGTTTCGTTGTCATGATTATTGAAAGAAATCGCAAGATCATTTAAAATCCACCTTATATCTTCAATTTCTATCTCATGGTCATTCACTGAGCTTTCATTTTTATATGACCATTTGGTTATCCTGTTGCAATCCTTTTTATGATCAGCTGAAGTTTCAGATAAAACATTCAAATCAACTTCAACTGACAAAACTTTCTCTCTCAATTCTCTTACAGAACCAAATTTCTTTTTGTTAATGTCATTAATGAAGTCAGTTTTCCCTTCCATCTTGGGGAAATAGGGAATATTCTATTCAACACTCTTTAAAAAATGACCAATGTAATCACACTTCTTGAGAGAGATTGTTTTGTTCTGAATCAGTATCTTCATCATATGAAAGCAATTCATTTGATCGGATTGAGTCAACAACTAGTTGTTTTCCTTTTTCATTTTATTTCTATTTCCTTTCTTCCTTCACTTTGTCACTAATGACAATATCATTTTCTGTATGAGACGATTGAGCACCTTTCTGTGCTTGAGAAGGTGTTTTATCCGGAGTTTCAATAGATTCAACCGGTGTTTGATCGCCATAATTGACTTGTTGAATACCTTCACTCTGCATTTGATAAGATTCTTCTCTTCTCTTTTTCGAACTATGAAGGAATTATAAAAGAAAATATTCTTCTTCTTCAACTTCTTCTATCTCTTCCAACATATGTTTTCCATTTTCTTTCTATGGAAGACTCTGTACGATTGGTTCTTGATGTATTTATTCCGTTAGATGAGAACTATCATCCTCAACCATTTTCAGTACTTTAGAGATATAAAAATCTTGAGCCTTTCATTTCAAAATTGTCTTCTATTTCTTTTCATCATGTAGGGTTTCCTCTAACCGTATTCTCGCATCAAAGGCTACAGCTGGACCATGTCCAAAATTTGGATCACCTTCCTTTCTTTATTCCCTTTCTTTTCTCCACTTGGCCATGACTTCCTTACTGCACTTAGGATTCTTATTTGGCTTTGAACTGGTTTATAGATCTGACTATTGAGGAACACAAATAGAAGGATTGCCTATGACTGGTAAAGGTGCCGATTAATTCAGAGATGATTCTTCTTCTAAATCCTTAACAAAATGTTTTGAATTTGGATATAAAAACATTCAACTTATTCAAATTACTCTTACTAATCTAGGATGGCTTCAAATCAATAAGAATTCCTTTCAAAGGAATATTACAAAACATCATACTCTCGCGAATAAACTTTGTATGGATAGCTGGATACATAATCAAATGAGAATTGATTGCTCCTAACTTGACATTCTTAATTGTTTAAAAGATGTATCCCATAAGATTTACTTTTCTCATGTTGACAAGATAGTCCAACATGAAGATATAAGAAACCTTCAAATTCTCTGTATCCCCTTTCCTTGGGAAAAGAAAACCTTGCATCCAAAGAGCAACAAATATGTTATCTGGTGAATGATGAGCCACTTTTCTCTTCACTTAATATATTATAAAAAGAGACTTTTTTGAACTTTCATTGTTAAACGTACCAAATTCCTCTGGTAGTTTATGATATGGACATAAAGAATCACTTTCTATCATAACATTCAGAAAATGAGCTGCTTGATTCATAGACATAGAAATCGTTCTATCGTACACAACAAATTTGATAATCATGTTCTTATCAAACGATACGGTTTTGTAAAATTGAAAGACCTCATCAATAAGAACCGGATCTTGGGATACTGGTTTTTCAATACACAAATGCTCCCATCTTTGAAACAAAATGGTTCTTTTGATTTTAGAATCATACGAATTGAAAAAGTCTCGAGAAACTAACCTTTATCTGAAAAAGTATTTCTCTGAAAAGATCTTTGATGATATTTCTGAAGGAGTATTAGCAGAGGACTAAGACATATGGGTGAAGCCGCTTAATTATCATACAATTACTTAAATCAGTGGACCAGAGCTTCGCCAAAAAACCTAAAAAACCGATGTGGGTTTTGGGAGGGGGACTATTTATAGGTGGCAAAAAGGGTGATCGTTGATCTTTTGTGGTTGATATTTTAAGAAATAAGATCAACGGATAGGATTAAAACGTAATTTTTTTTTAAAAAAAATTAAGAAATTATGTACCTCCCATAGATCTTAAGGTAATTTTTTGTTTTAGATATAATTAAGTGAATGAAAATACAAAATTACGAAGAAAAAAAATACCATCAATCGTTATACCGAGGGAAAAGAAAGTCATTACCATGAAATGACAAGTCGATGGAAAACAAACTCGTTACCATGAATGGACATGTCGCTGGTAAATAAAATTCATTACCATAAATAGACATACCAATGGAAAAGAAATTCATTACCATGAACGGATGTGCCGATGGAAATGAAATTCATTACCATGATCGGACATGCCGATGGAAAAGAAATTCATTACCATGATCGAATGAGCCGATGGAAAAAAAATTCATTACCATGATTGGATGAGCCGATGGAAAAGAAATTCATTACCTTAATCAGACGAGCTGATGGAAAAGAAATTCATTACCATGATCAGATGATCCAATGTAAAAGAAATTCATTACCATGATCGGATGAGTCGATGGAAAAGAAATTCATTACCATGAACGGACAATACGATAAAGAAATATGTAAATAATTCGATAAAAACTGCCAATTCGAAAAACAAAAAGGTAAATAATACAATAAATTTGTCAAAACGATAAACATTAAGGTAAATAATATGATAAAACTGTCAATACGATAAATAGAAAGGAAAAAATTATGATAAAACTATCTATATGATTAACAGAAAGGGAAAAACACATACCAAGAAAATAAATAATTAAAGATCATAAGATAAGAAGAAACACAATATAAAATGTTCTCCCCCTTTCTAGAGGAGTTGTTTGATGTAAGGATAATGTAAAACAGGAAGTAGATATGAATGATTAATTTAATGTAATCATTCCTAGATTCTGTTTTATAAAATTAAATCTATTGTAAGGTAATGGTCTTGTAAAAATGTCAGCAAGATATTCGTGCATTCTGATGAATTGTAAAACAATATCTTCTTTTTGTGTGTGATCCCTAAGAAAGTGATGTCTAACATCTATGTGTTTTGCACGAGAGTGATATGCTGGGTTCGTACTAAGAGCTATGGAACTAGTATTATCACATAGAATTTGGGTTTTTGAAAAACTCAAACTATATTTAGTGAGTGTGTGTTGCATCCACAACACTTGAGCACAACAACTTCCAGCTGCTACATATTCAGCTTCAGCAGTGGAAAGTGCTACTAAGTGTTGTTTATTGCAGTTCTAAGAAACCAGAGAATCTCCTAAGAAATGACATGTTCCAGATGTACTTTTTCTATCTATTCTACAACCACAAAAGTCAACATCTTAAATACTTTTTAAAACAAAATCATTTCCAGAAGAGTAAAAAGTCCTAAATCCATAGTGCCTTTTAAATACCGAAAGATTATCATTATGACTTTTAAATGAGACTCTTTTGGATTAGATTGATACATTGCACATAAGCATACAAAAAACATTAAGAATGGTCAACTAGCTATCAATTATAGAAAACTTCCTATCATACCTCTAAAAATTGTATGACCTACTGGTTTCCCAGTTTCATCTAGATCAAGTGAATTTGAGGTACCAATTGGAGTTCTAATACTCTTTTCATTGTCGCATCCATACTTTTTTAGAAAATATTCAATATACTTATGTTGGGATATATATGTTCCTTCTAGTTTTTGAGAAATTTGAAAACCTCAAAAGAATGTTAACTCACCCATAATACTAATTTCAAACTCAGACTTCATTAAATTTTCAAAAGAATCAGTTAAAGATTGCTGATTTGATCCAAATATGATGTCATCAATATAGATTAGAACAATCAAAATATTTTTATTTTCCATTTTTATAAAAAGGGTTGGATCTTCTGTACCTTTTGTATAATTGCTTTGTAAAATAAATCATGTATGTCTATCAAACCATGCTCTAGGGGCTTGTTCAAGACCATAAAGAGATTTGGTAAGTTTAAAAATTAGATTAGGTTGTTTTGGGTCTTGAAATCCAGGATGTTGTTCGACAAACACTTCTTCTTGAACAAAACCATTTAGAAAAGCACATTGGACAACCATTTGAAATATTTTGAAGTTAAAGCATGCTGCAAAGGCTAATAGAATTCGAATAGATTCAATTCTAGCTACCGGAGCATATGTTTCTTTATAGTCTATTCCCTTATGTTGAATATATCCCTTAGCAAGAGGTCTTGCTTTATTTCGTACAATTATTCCATTTTCATCACATTTGTTTCTGAAAACCCATTTTACTGCAATTACAGTTGTTTATTTGGGTATTTTAACTAAAATCCAGATATGATTCCTATCAAATTCATTTAGTTCATCTTGTATTGCTTTGATCCAACCATTGGAATTTAGGTTCAAATAGGGAAAGAAAAGAAAGATGTTCTATTTTATTTTATAAGGAATTTCTGGTCCTTATGGGTTGATTTACATCACCAATGATATTATCACTGGGATGATTCCTAAAAAAACAATTGACTTGGATTTTGTAAAACCTGTTCATCAACATATGATAGAAATTATTCTGTGGTAAATATTTCTGATGTATCTTCTTGAACATTTTCCTTATCAGAAGGATCTTCTAACAACGATTGATAATATGTTTTTGAAAACACATTTGAGGATGTAGGTTGGGATGATTTAAAAATAAAAGGATCAGTTTTATCAAATTGTACATGTACTATTTCTTCAACAGTACGAATGGTTTTATTGAAAACTCTATATGACATAGATTTTGTGGAGTAGCCTAGAAGGATTCCTTCATCATATTTTGGTGCGAATTTGGGTATATTTTCTTTTGTATTCATAGTGAATACTTTGCTCCCAGAAACATTAAAGTATGAAACTTTATGTTTTCGGCCAGTCCATAACTCGTAAGGTGTTTTATTAAGAAAATGTCTAGATAAAACACGATTTATAGAATAACAAGTTGTACTAACGGCTTTAGCCCAAAAGTGCTTAGAAACTGAGTATTCACTCAACATGGTTCTGTTAATTTCTTGAAGAATATGATTTCTTCTTTCGACAACACTATTTTGCTGAGGAGTTTTTGGAGCTGAGAAATTGTGAGTAATACCTTTCTTATTACCAAAAGTTTCAAATTAACAATTCTGAAATTCACCACCATTATCACAATGAATAGTTATCAATGGTAGGTTTTTATCATTTTTAACTTGGGCTCTAAAAGTTTTGAAATAGGAAAATGCATCAGATTTCTTTGATAGAAAATAGACCCATGTAAATCTAGAAAAGTCGTCAACTGAACCAAATACATAATATTTTGCTCAAATGCTTCCTGTTTTTGTAGGACCAAAAAGATCCATGTGAACTAGCTGTAATTCATTAGATGTTGAAACTTAATTAACTGATTTAAAGCCAGTTTTATGTTGCTTTCCAAATTGACAAGGATCACATACTTATGAAGAATCATATCTATGATCCAGTAGTCCCTTTACAGGTCTTTTCTTTGAGAGGTTACAAAGGTTTCTTAGATTTCAATGTCGTAGTCTTCTATGCCATATCCATGAATGGTCTTCTATTGCACATAAGTATGGTAAGTTTTGGCTCCTAAGGTCTTCTATGTTAATAGTGTATATATTCTCTTGCCTATGGGTAGATAGATTGAATTCATCCTTGGAATTGTGAACTAGAAATTTATAATTTCTTAAATTCACAAGGTAACCATCATCACATAATTGAATTATGGAGATGAGATTATGCCTAAGACCTTTCACAAAAAAAACATTTGAGATAAGAACATTTCCAAGAAAGACAATATTACATATACCAATAATCTTTCCTTGATCATTATCTCTGAAGGTAACCTTTACTCCTTTTGTTTTGATGATATTTTCAATGAAATATTTATTTCCAGACACGCGTCGAGAACTACCATTATCCATGTACCAAATATTCTTGTTGGTACACTTCTCATTTTCCTGAAAAAGAAACAATTAGTTTTTTAGAATCCAAACATGCTTGGATCCAGAATGTTTAGATAACAGAATATTGGGAATCCACATTGTTTTTGTAAAATGAGCATTCTGAAATCCTAATGATTGAGTTTTTTTATGAGAACACTTTTTTTTCTTGTGTCCACCACATTGGAACTTAGTAAAGAAAGGGTTACTTTGTGGAAAAAAATATTTATTACTAAAAATTGGTTTGGAATTAGTATAACAAATACCAAAATGATTCCTCAACGGTTGGATTTGGGAATACATTTTGTCAATGTTTTCCTTGCCATGAGTAATGTTTGAAAACCATTTCTTTAAAGAGAAATTTTCTAACTTTAGTTTTAAAACTATGTTTTTATCTTCCAAAACATTTGATTTTAATCTAGAGTTAGGCTCTATAACATTTTTCTTAGAAATCACATTTTCTAGATCCTTAGAAAGTTTATCCATATCAGATTTGAATTTCTCGAGGTTTTTTTAAAATACTTTCAAATTCAGAAGTTTTTGAATCATGATAATTAGAAACAACTGATACTTCATTAGTTAAAACTGAAATTCTAGAATTTTCTTTATCATTCATTTTCTTTAGTTTCAAATTATCATTTTCATGTAATTTAGAAAAACTAGATACTTATTCAAAATAAGGTTTTGTATCAACTTCTGAGGACGAAGAATCATCATATGAAGAATCATAATATTTATTATCAGTATAATTTTCAATTAAAGAGACATTTGTAATAGCTTCACCATTGTGTACCATAGCCATGAGACAATGATCTTCAATCGGTAGTCTGGGTATATGTCCAATATTTCCTTGTCCTGAGGACTCATATTCTGAAGAACTGTCTGATGAATCTCTACAACTTGAACTCTCAGTATCTTTTGCCTTCACGAATTTCTTTGTCTTGTAATACTTTTTCTAATTTCTATCAGAAAATTTCTCCTTTCTGTATTTTCTCTTTTGTAAAAGGCAATCAGGCCGCATGTGTCCTGCTTTCTTACATTCATAACAAGTTACCTCTGAATCTTTCTTATCCTTCCTACCATTATTTTTGAATCTGTATTGGACATATTTCTTTCCCACAATCGTGTTTCTCCTTCGAGCATGATTGGCTAACTCATTTTTTGTGTGATTACTATCAATTGATTATGATATAACAATGTTCTTGGCTTCGGATCTTATTATCCTTTCAGGTGTTTTAGCATAAATGTAAAGGCTATACTACCATTCCCATTTTTCTTCTTGTTGAAATCAGCATCTTTTTTCATTCTTGTTTTGTGCTATAGAAGAGTTCCAAAGAGTTCATCAAGAGTAATTTTGGAAACTTTTATGTTTTAATTTATAGCTTTCATTTTTGACTCCCATTCATTTGGAATTATATCAATAATATTGTCAACAAGAGCTTCATCATCAAGACCCTTTTCTCCAATATATTGTAAACTGTTTACAATTGTCATAAATCTTTGTTGTAATATACATTCTGGATCTCCATAAAGAAAAATAAATCCATGATACACTGCTTGAATCATTGATCGTCTTGTTTCTATAACCTTAGATGTACCAAAATGTGTAAATTCTAATTTCTTCCAAATACAGTTGGCTGCTTCACAAGAAGATATCTGGAGGTATATATTCCTGGACATAGAACATAGTAAAGTATCGCGTACCTTGTAATTCAGTTGATATTCTTACTTCTCTTGATTAGTGAAAGTACTGACTTCTTTGTCAGGAATTTTGTAACCTCTAGTAAGCATAATAAAATTATCTACACCAATATTGATCACAAATTTCTTCATTTGATCTCTCCAGTACTCATAATCATTCCCATCAAATATAGGTGGTCTAGAAGGATTTAGACTGTCAATTGATCCAATATGCATTCCTTCCATCTAATGGAAAAAAATCTTTCACATTCCACACGTTAGTGTAGTAAGTAGTTAAAATGAAAGTTTGAATGAAATAGAGCAAGTAATACAAATCAGGTGAAACTGCCTCTGATACCAATTGTTGTATCGAATATGTAAGTGTATATGTATATTAGATAGAACAATACAAGTGGGGGGTGGATTGTAGGATTAAAAACATTGTGCTTAAACACTTAAGAGATTAGTTTAAAAGATCATATAATAATAAAATTCAAACAACCACAATTGTATTGAATATAAAGGTATGATGTAAAGTAATAATATTAGAAAAGTAAAGTAATTGTATTCAAGATGAATACAATAATCAGTGTAAAACAAGTGTGAGTGATTCTACCATAATGCATATATAATTTTTTAATACGATATGTAATAAAATAATCGTAATTGAAAAAATTACAATTGAAAGTGTAATGAAGAAAGGAAACAATACAAATTCCTTGCTAATACAAACAGCATCAGAAAAGTAAAAGTATTACAATTATTTTTAACCCAAAGAGAAGGGTTATCCTTTCACCTAGGATAAGAGGTCTGTCTTACCACCACCTTGGCAAGCCCTCGATACGATGATCGGTTCGTCTGTCTGCCTATCGCTGACAGCCCTCGATTTTGTATGTAATCGACACCTCTGTCTTTCAATCACTTGAAATCCCTCGATACGAAGATCGGTCTCCCAAATCACAAAGCATGACAGAAGTCACAACGTCTCTCTCTAGAACTTGATAGAAGAAAAGTATCACCGTTATATCACCGTTATTTCTTCCTTGGCATCAAATGACCTCTTATTTATAGGCCTTAGGTTCCAACGGTCACATTTCCTCGATAGGTCATATTTCTCTGAAAAACTCGGAGGGTCTTGGAAACCTGACATTATAATGGTCATATTGAAACAGAAAGCACGACATCGTTTTGATTAGTTTGTAACTAACTCAAGGACATCGTTTTGGTTAAAACAAAAGATATATGAAGATGATAAAAAAGAGTACGATTAATATGAAACAGTTGTTTTTGACTAAGTACCAAATCAAACAAGTAATGAATGTATGAGTATTATAAGTATTAAAAATGTAATGTACTGATATGATACAAAGTAAGATACACGAAAGTGAGTATAATTGACAGAGATAGTATGATACGACTGACAGAGTCATTACGATACGATTGACAGAGTCAGTATGAAAATTGCAGTCAGTACGATCAGTATGGTCAGTACGATCAACATGGTCTGTACGATCACCATGGTTAGTACGATCATCATGGTTAGTACGATCATCATGGTCAGTACGATCAGCATGGTCAGTACGATCATCATGGTTAGTACGATCATCATGGTCATAAGGATAGGCATGGTCAGTACGATCATCATGGTCAGTACGATCAGCATGGTCAGTACGATCATCATGGTCAGTATGATCAGCATGGTAAAAGACATTTTTGATTTCCAAAATAAGATATAAACTTTAAAGGATAACTTTTGACTCAACATAAAGAAGTGAAATAAAACAAAATATTTAAGAGATAGCTTAACCTTTAATTAGGGTCTCTTCCTTTGGTTTGAACAAAAATGACTTCTGGAAGTTCTTTCTGCATATGGTAATGCTTTTAAGAGTAATATGGGGATCCTGAGAGATTATTTTGGCTGGGTTTGGATGAGCCAAAGGGCTTGGGAGGTGTGCGGAATGGGATAGATGTGTTTTGCTTTTATAAGGGGGGTAGGGGATCATTATGAAAGTGTAAAAATATTATTTTATTATATAATGAAATTTGGTTTCTAAAGATTCATAACAAATTAAAGTCAAATATAAGATGTCTCATGGTTGAAATAAAATCATCCAATAAGAATTGGACTGGTTTTGGATATTATTTTAATATTAATAATCATATTTACTTTAATCATTCATTAATGAGTTAATACTATGCCATTATTGTGTCATAAATATTTTAATTTATATGGGGTCTAAAAATGATAAAAAAATACTGTAATGTAGGAAATCTTTTTAGATTTCCATTTTTGATTTATATTCTAACATATGAATTATATAACCACATGTAAAAATTAATATACAAAAAGATATTTGTTAATTTGTTTTTTGTCTTTACATTGTGTTAATTAAAATAAAGTATCATTATCATTCTTATGTTTCTCCATGTGGTCCTAAAATTGACCCAAGGATGCCCTTTGTCGGAAATGACTAATCCAATAAGGTTAGGACAAGTTTAATGATATTTTTGTGTTATTATAATATTCTTTTTACCCTAAATTGCCCTATTTTTTTATGCACGGTAAATTAAAGTCAAATGTTACTATTCACCAAAAATTATTTTCTTCTTATTGAACCACATTTTACTTAATAATAACAACCATGTATCTTAGGTTTTTGAAATTCAATTCACAGAAGTAGTAAAATTTTATTTAAATGAAATAGTCGGATTTTAACTATTACATAGTAGTTTCACTATTCATCAAAAAATTTTGTTTATCAGAAAAATACCAAAAAATCAGCATAAGCTATATTTGTTATTCAGAATTCAAAAATGATGTCTATTTTACCTAATTCAAAACATAATGATTGGATTAATTAATTTAAAATTAATTCCCGTTTTCAAAACAAATACCATGTTTTTAAGAAACAATAACTATCAAAAGATTGAACTTTATTTATGTCTAATTTAAAGGTGAAATTAATGCCAATGACCATCATTTGATTAAAAGAAAAAAATATAATCTAATTACACTTCAAAACCAATTTAAAATATAATATATCCATTAAATAAATTTGATAAAAAGGCAGTTTAAATTAAAACACATTATTTCTCAGTATTCATAAAAATGAATATTATTAGAAAAATACAAAAATTTCTCCAAAGTAAATTTTGATTCCCTGATTCTAAATAATAATTTCATTTTTCCAAAATGAATATGTAAAAGGGTCAAATATTGGATATAAAAAGTGTTCGCCATTAAAATGCGGTAATTTTTTTTGATAAATACATTTTTTATCTGAAAAACTAAATTTGTTCTTATCATATGTCTAAGAAACACATAATACATAATTTAAAATTATATAGAGTATATAAAATCCAAAATATAGTTAAAAATATTAATAATCGCTATTGAACGGCAAGTTTGGCAAGTCTTGGTGCGCTCGAACATGTTGTTGTGTGTAGCGCATGATATTGAATTGAAAGAAAATAACTTAATATGAAATCTTGGGGTGTTACACCAAAAGCGATGTGATTAATTTTTTTCCACATAAAAAATGGTAATATAAATAATTTTATTTAATGAATTATTATTATAAATATGATATTATTTTAATTCCTTAAACATAAAACAATACCAGCCTTATTTCTATAATGATTATTTGATAATAAAAACATAAAAAATGCAGATGTATGGCCTACTATCCCCAGGATTGTAACATAGTTCATTTTTTATAACCATATTTAATGGATGGAATTAATGGTAAAATATATTTATAAAAATTATAATTAATTAATTATTATTATCTCTTTATTACGGAATAATGAACTCTATGATCAAATTCCACTTACCAAAGTCATTTTTGGATATATGAACCAAATATCATCAAAACATTCGATGTGAATGTAAATAAATATGTAATTTTTATAACCTATGTATAAGTGATCTTAAAGGAATAATAATTATAGAAAATGTTCCTAATAAATAAAAAAATTAATATATTTTTATTATTCATGAAGATAAATATCATACGTGTCTTTTCAGATTCAATGCATGTGTAGTATTTATTTAAATATGTAATTATTTTTAAAATTATATTATTAAAATAGATATTATTACTTTAAAAACATTATTTTATCAAAACAATCTATCCTATTTTCATAGATTCAATTTTTTTTATAATTATTAGCAACCCCTATGGATGAATTTTATTTTATGTAATCAATTTTAAAACGTTTTTTTCAAATTAAACAAGTTCTAATGTTTTAGATTAATGATAAATGTAATACTATTTTGTGTAATGTGTTTTTTATATCAAGGAATGTTTTTCATGATATTAGATACAACCATCATCTATAATATTTATTGAAATATCATGCATTTTAATGGATGGTTATGTTTTTATTTAAATTAATTTATAATAATGTCTTTCAATGTATGTAATTATTTTGAAAACATGCGTATTTCATACAGATTTTTGGAAAAAGTGATTCATCAATAAATAGATATTATAAGAATTTTTTTCTTAAAAAATAATTAAAGTATATTTTTAAAAATTTTAATGAGCTATAATTGTGAATGGAAGATCCTCTAAATTTGTATTCTTATAATTCAGTAATTGGGTATCAAATTATATGATGTGGAATAAGTTGTGAACCCATGGCCTTAATTGGATGTTGTCCTATAAGTGATATTCCTAGTAGGCACATGGGTTCCTCAAAATTCTCCGAGCTTTAGTTTAGTTAATAAAATAATAATTATTTTTAAATGATATTAAAAAGAAATCCATCTGTATTTCAAAAATTATTTTTAAATATTTTTTCAAAATGATACATACATTAAATATTTTAGAAAATAATTTCCTTATAACTTTTTTTCAAAATATCCATTCTATAATTTTTTTAATTTTTAACATTATATCAATTGATTAATATTTTATATAAATTTTTATTTTTGAATGAGTTTATAAGAATTTTTAAAAGTATTATAACATTGGATTTCTAAAACTACTTCTTGGAAACTTTTATACTAATCCCATGTTTTTATGTTCTTTTCAAAATCCTAGTATAAATTTAGGATGTACATAATTACACTTAGGGAGTTATCATAAGTGAAGGAAATTTTTTGAATTATTTTTAATTTTTTAGACTATGATATTATGTAAGTTATTTTCACAATCCTCCAAAACGTAGTCACAAAAAGGTCATCTCTTGTATAATTGATAGTGTATATTTCAATTACTTTTTAATAATTAAATACACACCATGTTTTTAGTAATGAATCTAGAAGTGCATGTTCAAACTATGATATTTTATTTTATTTATTCATTTTTAATATTCAATCATTTATAATATATAGTCATTTTTGAAATATATTCAGGTTTGATTATTATTTAATATTTTTTAAATATTTATGGATTTAATTAAATATGTTTTTTAATTATTTAATATTAATATTATATTAATTAATCATATTTTATCTATATAAATTATAAAGAGTATATATCAGTATTTTGAAAAAATAATATTAAATATTTATTTACATTATTCATTTTTACGTGTTTGCAATTCAGGTAGATAGTGTTTTAAAATAACCAAAATCAAATATTTTTGGTAATTATTCAATTTTTTATTATTTTTTAATATTATTTCATTAATATTATTTTCTCTCTTTTGGACATTTATAAATTTTTAATATTTAGGGGATTTATTCCTTTTATAAAATTTATACACATTTATTTACTATGAATAAATTTTTTCAATATGTGTTTTAATTTATAAGATTAATAATTGTTTATTTTTATTTATAAAATTTTAATTCTTTTATGTATGTTTGAAATTTCTATAATTGAATCTAATAAGGGAATCTCCAAATCATTCCATTTTATAATGAAATTTAATATCACTACACGTGACCCCAAATCCAATTTTTTGAGGATTTATTTAATTATGTTTTTATATTAGATTAAAATTTTAATACTAGAGAATAAATATTATTATACTCATTTCTCATATTATTGACATAATTAATCAAATCATGTTATCATATTCATTTTAATGTATTATTTCTGAATATATGGGTGTGTACTTTAAGTAAATAAAATATAATTATTTTTTATTATTTTTTATAGTCAATATAGTTAATTTTTAATAATTTTTTAATTTATATAATTAACATCATTTATTTATGCTTTTTTCATTATTTTATTATTTGAATTCACAAAATTGTTTTTATAAACTAACATTGTAAGAATTTTTTGAAAACTATTCAATTTTATTTATTTATTTTAATATTATTTATTTATATATTATTTATCCATATGTAATATTTCTTAATTTTTATAATTTTTTATAATTTATTCATTTTTAATATTTATTTATACAAACATTTCAACCATGTTTCAATAATGATAATATTTTTTTAATTTTCATGATTAATCATTATTCAATTTCATTTATTAATTTGTAAATTTTTGAAATGTTTTAAAATGTATATATTTAATATTTTAAATTCAGTTTTTTATATTATATTCCTTTTTTAACATGTTTCTAATTAATTTAATTAATATCACTAAATATGAATTATTTTTTTCTATGTTCTAATATTCTCAATAAAAATTAAATTTACAAGATTAATATTGATTAAATTTTTTATTTGAGTAGTAATATTTTTAAAAATACATAAAATATATAGAAATAAATTATCTAAATGTTTTTTTAATATTATGATATTTTTTTACACATTTAAAATTCACATAATTAATCTTAAAAAATAAAAATTTTAATTAGATTAATATGTTTAAAAAAAATTAGTATGTATTCTTGTTCATTGTATTATATATTCATTTTTTAGTAGTTTATATTATTATAAAAACTGATCCATTTTTTATATAGTTGATGTATATTCCTTTTTAATTATTCAATTTATATCATTTTTGGAATAAATGCATTTAATATTATATATTCATTATTGATATTCAATTTTTTTTAATTTTTTACAATTAATTCATATCAATTTATACAAGTTTAATATTTTATTATTTTATTCTAAAGAGTCTATTTCATTGATTTCCAAAAAGCACTTGTAAAAATGATTTTTTTCAATGCTAAAATACAAACATGCTAATAATACCTATATTAATGAGAAGATAAATTATAACACTGATAGATATAGGTTGTATAAATTCTTATTTACTGAGGTTAAAGATTAGTTTTATAAGTGATAATTATTTTAGAACTGGTAAAACATGTATTTATGAGAATATTATGGATAACAATGATAAAAACCCTTCTCGATATTTTAAATTCCACTATATGAGAATGCGCTTCTTCGTTGCATTCATGATTCATCATGGAAGTCACACTCTATAAATGTTTCCTTGAACATACAGAATGAATTGACCACCTCAAAACCCAAGGTATTCAATTCTATTTGTTTAATATGTGATGTTTTATTTTTTTCAAGAATTGTGTATGTAAAAAATTGGGGCACCCCAATTTCTTCCTCCACCAGATGATCCCCACCATATTTTAATAATTTTAGATTGAGGAGATTTAGTATATAACATTTCTATTCCTCACCATCAGCACATTGCAACCCATTCAGTGGTTTTCCATTCATCATCACATGTTCATCACAACATATTTTATGTATCACAGTTCAAAAGTTTAAAATTTTTGTTTCATGTACAGGCCATTTTGTTTGTTTACCATTTTATAATTTAAAATACCATAAAAATTAGTGATTAAAACTCTTTATCAAACCATTTAAAATGAATTAAACCTTGTCTTAAATTAAATATTTCAACCATCTAGCCCATCTCACTCAAAAAATGAACTTGATCCTTCCCCTATCCTTTCTCTAAATAAAATAATTATAAAATAAATATATTTAATCAAAATTTAAATCTAATTCATATATTATAATTAGATATAATTTTTCATGAACCACATTAAAAAATGTAAATAATAAATCAATAGTTATTTACAAACAATTTCACATCTATTTGACCATATTTTCATGGTTTGAACACATGGCACACATTTTTAATTTTTTCACTTTTAAAATTGGATTCATGAACAACATTCAAAATACCCTTATCTTCTTCTTCCATTTCATATCCTCTATCCAATTTTATACTCTTCTATTTTTTGAGTTGATTCTATTTGCTGGTTACACTGAGGCTGAGTTTTGTTTTCAGGTTATCCCAGATTGATGGGATTATAGTTCAATCAGTAGTTTGAGATGAGGGATTCTTCTAATCCTTCAAGGATACTTCTTCAACTTTTGGTGAAGTATATATTTCCATAAGACACTAATAATAATATTAATTACTTTTATTTTAGGCTTATTCCCACCATTATAATTGATTAAATTTGAATCATTCATCACACCCCATATAAATTCAAGAGTTTTCTTAACCATTAGTTCTCAAAAAAAAAACTAATTGGGACCAATTTTTTTTTTAATTTTAAAAGTGTCTATTTTCACCTCCTAAATATCATTCCACTAAAACACCACCCATGAAAACACGTACCATGAAAATAAATGAATAAAAATCAACTCATACCTCTTATTTTAATCCAACCTTGAATCGTACCAAAAACATCCTTGATCACTATGTTCTGAAATATATGAAAACATAATTATTTTATTTATTAATTTATAGATATCACACACTAACTTCCATAAATAATTTCCACCATTGAATAAAATATCAATATGCATTATTGTACTATTTTTATCTTGGAACAATGGATTCCTGTAGCTTAAATGTTTCTTTAATAATGTACTTTTAATTTTCTAAGACTGTAATTTTATTTTAATTTTTAATTTTGTTAAATATTAATATTAATGAATGAAATTGGTTGGATATAAAATTAAAATATATGGATTTGAATAACATGAAAAAAGTAAGAGGATGCAATGATATAGTTCATAAAAGTTTCAAAATATCATGCATACGACCTATCACGAAATGACATTGGCTTATATACCACCCGACACATGATCCAGACCATGCAATGTCCCAATAGTTTATCCCAATCCCAATGGGATGGTAACTAGTGATTTTACATAATGGAACTCCATTTGGAATGATTTATCTAAAGAGAACAATAACTACCATCAGTATAAAATCCAAAAAACATCCTGACCAATATCCATAAATGTTTAAATAAAGAAAGAAACCACAAGAAGAAGATAAAAATTTTATATTAATAATTTGACTCATGAATTACTAAAATGGGGTAGGGGTTAAATAGATGGAAAAAACCCCCTCATAACACATGGGTTATCACACACTATTCCACCACAATGGAGACCTTCCAAATTAGATGTTAACCAATTTAACCACAATTTCCTCCAAATGGGGATATTATCTTACATGGATCAGTCAAAACATGGTTGATATACACATAAGCATGTATATAGGGTAATATCTAAATTTCTTATTAATATTCCACAATAACATCTAGGCATATCTTTTACATGATAAATTAACATGCTATTTTTTTATAAATATATTTAATTTAATATACCATGACTTTATATTGAAATGAAGGAATGGTAGCAAGATTAATCTAGAAATTGGAAAAACACAACATAAAAACCTTGGGAAATCCTTACAAAGATTGAAATAGTGGGGACTTAGATCCTGGTAATCTTGGAGATCAATCCTTGACAATATTTTTTCAATCCTTCTTGATCTAACACATCCCCATCATCAATGTTTTGTTATTGTTGTAACATAAAACTATAGTATAGGGTGGGAAATTCCCCACATAATTATCATATTCTACCCATATAGTTTAATAGGATTCTCATCTGATTCACCCCATTTATAAAACAATGAGAACCCCCTTCTTTCTCAAGATTCCACATACACCGATATTCTATTTCTACACGGGATTAAAAATTTCAAAACCATGCACACACCAATAATTTAGAAATAACCCATTTACGAAAACAACATAATTTTTTACAAAGTTCAGAAAAAATAAAGCATATTTAAATTATCCATAATATCTAAACATGGAACCACCAACCTTTTTCCTTGAAAAAACCATGATCATGATGGAAACATCAATTCAAAGTACTGGGGATACTTATTAATGTTAACACACCCTATAAATTAAATCCCAAATGAAACAAATGGTATTTATAATATCCTAGTTACCAAAAATGTTGGATAATAGGAATCCCTAGAAGGAAAGGATAATATTACCATTGGAGAATAAATGAGGGACTTTATTGAGGATTTATTGAAGCGTAATGCTCAAATACATCCAAAAAATGAATCCAATAGGGAGTGGTGGGGTAGTAGAGATGTGCCTAGTGCTGGGGGGAATAATAGGTTGAAAAAGAGGGTTTATATGGTTAAAATTGAGGGGGTGGGGGAATAATTTAAATTCAATTTATTTAAGAATATGTAAGACAATATGGTTTATCCTCATTGCCTTCTAGTCAATTTTTATCCTTTTAAAAAGAGTAGGGGGATCTACAAGATTTCCTAGGGGGTCTAATGGTTGTGTGCCTAGCGATGTGGGATAGACAATGACACTGTCTGGAATGCACAATTTTCATTGGGGATAGAGCATCGTAACCCTTTAACCATGTGTTAACCATGAACCTACTTCCATCCATCAAAAAATTTCTGTTTTTCTTTTAAAACACTAATTAATAATATAGAACATAAAAAATAAAAAATGATCAAATACATAAAAGAACATTGTGGGTGTGATAATTCTCCCCAATATGAAAACAGTCTACCCTCGTAAATTCAAACTGTAGTTTGACCACAGAATATTTGAGGTTATTAATCCTCTATGCAAGAATAATTCAACAATTTCTACAAATCATAAATATTAAACATCGAATGTACCCAAACAAATGGTATATATTTCTCTTGGTGCACTTTAACATAGTAATTGATAATCTACACTAGTTCCTCTGTAGATGAGAGACAGAGTTCCATCTATTAATCTTCCCAATTTGTCAAAAGACACAAGTCCAAATTATACTTTTTTAGTTGTGAGACCTTGAATACAATCTGAATTGAATATATATGTGAATGTGATTCTTAGAAATATTCTACATTTATGATCATATCGATTATCATGAAAGTTTCCACATAACATGGTGAGATATTCCCATTCTTATCAAGAAGACGGTGATCCAAAGAAGGTGTCCCGCAAAAAAAACTAGGTCCACCATGGACAATTTTAATTATCTATATCACTGGTATATGTAGTTATTTTGACATCTCCAAGCTATCAATAATTACATCCTGATCATCTTAACATTACTAGATGTCTCATGCAAAAGGAACAACTCCAGTAAGGTAGCCTCACCGATTTCACTCAAACAAAAAGGTGATTGACATGGTTGACTATAATATTATTCCAAGGGGGACATCTTGATAGATTATTTATAACTATTATTGTATAAAAATATCACTAATCCAATATTATTTTATCATACTCAAATATTTTCAAACATGCATGCATGTGGAATTTCATCCAATATTTCATTGTCCCATTGTTTTTATAATCTATTTGTGAACGGTATGTCGTACTGAGGTTTATATGTGATCCCATTTACTATTTAATGCCTTCCAAAAATTTATTGGTAAAATAGGGGTTCCTACACAAAATTATAGTGATGGAACGCCATGTAGACTCTTGAATTCATGGACATTTAGTCTTCCCATTTCCTAGACACTAATCAAGTCCTTTATTTGGATAAAATTCATATATTTGGTCAAAGTGTTGATAACCAACCAAATCATGTTCTCTCCCTGGGATGTATGAGGCATCCCAATGATGAAATATGTGGTTACACAGTAACACTTATAGGTAGGAACAAGTAGTGTTTGTACTTGGTCTGAGGGATTCTGTTGCTCATCATAAATCTATTGTAAAAAATAAACTAGAGACACAAAATTTGCTATACTATGTCTCATACCGAGACACCAGGACATTCTACTTACATCAAATATTTTCATAGTGTCATTGAATCTATGGCCCAATAGGAATGGTAACTATCCTACTTCACCATATTCTATAGAGTTAACATCTCATAAAAAGGTCATGAGGTAAATATTTCCCTTAGAAACCATCGACCATTCATCAGACACCTTCCCTCAATTGAGGAGATGAATATAACACTGATTAAAATCATCATTAGGATTCTCTTATCAGATCAGTTTGATAAGGGATTTTTTTAACTAAATTCTATTGAAGACCATGCCTCCATTATGATGCATCGCTTATAATTTCATTCAAGAAATTCATAACATCTGATTCCACTCACCCCCGATCTCCTTTATATTCAAGGTCTTTTTTTTAAATTTCATAAATCATGAGGAACAACATTTCCATTACATGGGGTATTGACAATATCAAATTTCAACCCATGGTGGTACTCAATCCGCTACTACTGCCTCAAGTTAAAATCAGTTTGGAAAAATTGAATTTCAAGATATTATGGATTGAGGAGATCATAAATTTAACCTCTATAATATAATAATTCCATGATTTTAGGGAACTAATCACCTTCACTAGATCTAGGGCATAGGTCAATAAATATATCTCAATGTTTTTAGATTCTTATAGATATATAAGCCACAGCATGGTCTTACAGTATAAGCACATACACCAAACCCAAACCTAAATTGTAAAAAAACCATGTACCCATTTTTAAAACTGTGTAAAATAAATTTGGGGGTTGTTGGAAACTATTTCATGATCCTCTAGTATGATACACGGAATTATATACTGTAAACAAACATCACCCATTTCTAGGTTAGAGTATTAATTAGAAATTCCAGATAAGAGAAATCTCAAACAATATCCTATAATATAATATGAAGCCCAATAATATCATTTAAAACTTTTATTTTTTCTAATTCGACTAAAAAATGATTAGATTTCACATGTCCAAAAAATATAACTTCTCCGATCAAGAAACTGCACTTGGAGAGAATAGAATAATAATGGTGATATTTAAACAAGACCAAAAAAATTCTCAAATTTCTTCCATACTCATTTTATATTTCATAATACACCATAATTTCATCCACAAGCACCATGGAAATGTATTCAAGGTATTTATGAAACAATTGATTCATAAGGTCCATAACAAGCATCTGATCATTCATTAGTCCACATGGAATAACAAAATATTATAATTGGAAGTTATTTATATGGATCGCTACCTTATTAATTTTATCTTAACATACCATTATATGATGATTCCCAAATCATTGGTAAATCATGTAAAACAACCTCACCACAATGAGTAATCGAAGAGGTCATCGATGTAAGGAAAATGATATTTTTCTGGTTACCCTATTCAACATATAGTAATTGATGCATAATCAAAGAGATCTAATAAGATGTTCAGCAATGAGAATTAGAGTAAAAGAAATTTAGACACTATAGTGTATGAAACCATTGTATTTCAATTATCCATGTAATATATTTAATTCACCTATCTATGTAGGGATCATTTTTTATGAGTTAATAAATATTGATTTTATCCCTAGTGCCAAATCAATTGTGATCTCAACATCTCATTCTAAAGGTAAAACTGAATGTCCTGTGAAAATAACTCTAGTAATTAATCAACTATTGGAAGTAACTTATTATCATAAGTCGTCCAATCACATTTCATCATGATAGAATATATCTGGAATGTGAGTTTTCCTAACTCTAAATGTGGGGGTCCATATTGTCTTGACCATGGATACCATTCACCTTATACGACTTGGGTACTCATATTGGGTATCATGAAATTCACCAAAAATTTATAGAAATATATGAGGGCCTTAAAATTAATCGTTGAATACATTCCTAGGATCACATCAAATATGTCCATTCATTGAACAGGGAAATGTCATTTTATCTAGGCCTCTGATAGGGTGATGACATTAGACAAACAACTAATGATTTACCCCATCCTTTTTCAAATAGGTCTAAATATCTCCATGGAATATGGAATAAGATAATTAGGGAGTTTCAAATCAACCTTATAGAAATATAAAATGAATGACAAAGAGGAACCTATATCAAATAAGGAAACTATTATAGAAACGGTAATAAAATCAGTAACTATATCTATTTTGGTATCTACTTCTATCTCCACTGGTTCCTGATCCATGAAATGATGTTTCATTGACCATGATGATTCCTTGGGTTGAATAGTGACTTATGGATCTACCTTGATTTGACTCTTTATATATGAAGATCTATCCTTTCCACTACGCCCACTAGGTCGAGAACTCATAGCCCTAGATGTACAAAATTGAGATACTGATTCCCTATCCAATGTGGATCCAACACCACACTGAGATGGGGGAATAATCTTATAATATATGACACTCTGAACCAGAATTCCATAATGAAGGTAGGGTTTATGTGGAACTAGAAAGGTTGGTTTCATGTTCCCATACGTCCTGGGCTGGTGAAACATGATTGGTCTAACACCGAAATCTACTGATAATGGTATTCAAGACATGTATACAGATCTTCCATCACTATTCCTATTATAATCCTTTGGATTACTCTTCTTTTTAGACATCCCATTTCCACCATGACCCATAATAGAAAGTATTCTGGAGAAACTAGACTTACCTTCCCACCCTATCTCATTTATCTGTGATCAATATTTCACCTCTACATACACCTTCAATTACAGCATGATGACTTAATATCAAATATTTTTCCATAACAATATCTAAAAACATTTGGACATGTTTTTTTTAAAATAAAATAAATTATCATAAAAATAGAATATCACTTAAATACAATTTGAATATTCTAACATTGATCAATCTCCTAGATTAGGTCTATAAACTTCTATGTCTTAAAAAATGCCAAAGTCTCAGTGCAGTACTACTCAATTATGGAAACCTTGAAATCCATCCAACCCATTTTCTCATGCTTCCCTTCATGAACCAATGTCTCCTATCACCTATTACTATTCCATTGCAACATAAAGGTAGTGCACTATACATTGAGGTATTTTCGGGACCCAAGGAACCCAAATATTTCCTCAATATTATCAAACCAACATTCTGCTTCTTAGGGATCCATGATTCTTCATAAGGATGGGGTCATTTTTTGGGGAACTCCATACCCCTTTCCATTTCTAGAAATGGATAGGTTTTTTTATTCAAAATATGACCAATTCCTTATCATAAATCCAAATCATGGACTTCCCTAACCACTAACACAATTATTCATTACTCAAATGGTGTGGGAGAACTCTCTTAAGCCTCTACCCACAGTTATACACGAGTTATTAAGGGAGTCATGATACTATGAAAGTAATAAAAAGAAACAATCAGTACAACATCGAATATAAAAAAAATTATAATCACAATTTAAATGTCCTTAATAATCATGTTTAAAAACAAAATAATCATAAGAAACAGTTTTAAACCACACCACCCTACCTCAGTGATCATTGACCAGTTTACAACCTATGTATTAAACATGAAGAGGTAGTGAAACAACATTCCAAACATCCCATGGTGACCCAAGGTCCTATATGAGGTGTTTTGTCTAGATATTCCACTCATAATTAGATCTTTGATCCTGGAAAATTCCTAGTTCATCTCTATCTAGACTTCCCAAAACACATGACACCCAAATAGGTGTATCCTCTTTTGATTCAATTTTTTCATGAACCATCCGGGGCTACCATAGAACCCGACACCTACACCAGCACATGGAATTGTCATAAGGTCATTAATAATACCCACAGGCTAAAATATAGTTCATAGGAATCATTTAACCTCTTTGGTAACAGTATCTACCAAGAGTAACATAACTAAAATCAGTAAAACATCCACAAAACGACATGACCAAAATACATAAAATGTGTTAAAAACAAGATAAATAAATAATATGATAATAATTATTCATTTACCACTAAATATTGGAATAATTTAAAGTTGGGGATAAACTAGATAAACAACATCTCCTCGTGACATGCGGTTTTTCACCCCCCATGACACCCCCATTAGCACCTACCAATAGAGACAAAAACTTGAGTGACCATTAAAACCTCAAAAAAGTACTTAATCTTACATTGATTATTATAATCAATGTCTACATACATATGATGGTGTTTTTAGGGTGTGATATCACTTTCCCAATTAGATCCCAATAGAAATTCCTTTCATAGGAATTACATGTAAATGAATCATTTTAGTTTTTTAAAAAATAAAACTATTTAAATTAAAAAAATTATTTATCTTTTAGGGGAGGTAAGGAGGTAAATGTAATATTTAAATAGGTGAAACACATTATAAGCACCATCGGAAATCTGTTGGTTTCTAGGGTTTGTGCGGGCCATGGATCCTCACACCCTCAATGATCAATCATGGATGTGAAGGTTTCTCTCCTACTCGATCGAACTAATCCCCATCATCAATGTTTTGTTAGTTTTGTATCAGAAAGATTCTATGAAGGGCATGATATGTGTCACTTACCATTCCTAGTCGGACTACCATGTTACCTAGGATTTTCAAGATCATCAACCTATTTATAAAACCATGAAACCCCCTTCATTCTAAAGATTTCAAATACCCTTAAAAACTATTCTCACGGAGGTTTTTCAATTTTAAAACTTTATAGAAACCAATAATTTACAAACCACCATATAAACACACCAAATTTTTTTTCAACATATATATTAAATAAGGAAATCATATTTGAATTGTGAAAAATAGATAAACATGGATGCACATTAAAATTTCCCTTGAAATCAACACATACGTTTTGGAAACCTCCAGAAAAAGAAAGATGGGATATATCAGAAGAGAAAAACACCATATCCATCAATTCCCAAACAAAATAAAATTTATTTATCCCAATTATTGTTTCCATAACTGCTGGATAATTGTAAACTGAAGAAGGAAGGGAGAAAAAGTCAAAAGGAGAAAATATTAGGGACTTACTTGAGGATTTACTGAATATTCAAGCATATATCCACCCATAAATGAATCCAACAGGGTTTGGAGGAGGAAGATAGGTTGACTAAGAGATGGGTATTGTTTAATGGGTGAAATGAGAGACTTTACAGGGTTAAAATCTGAAAGGGTCATAATTTGAAGTTAAAATTTCTATAACAATATGCTAGGCTATACAGCTTGGCCACATGTTTTTCCAGACCATGCCAAAAATGTGAAGAACCTATATCAAAGTGGTGGGGGAGCCTCATTGATTCATTGAATCCACATGGATTTCACTGGGGATGACACATGATTTACCTTAATCATGCACATCCTTCTGTCCATCAAAGAATCACATTTTTTGTAAAAGAAATAGAAAATATAGAAAACACAAGTATCAAAATCAATAAAAAATAAAATACCTCAAAATTTCCCCACTGGTGTGACATGACCATTAATAAATAATTTTTTGTGTGTTTAAGCGTGTATTATTTATGATTGATTTTTCTATAGGATTTTTAAGAACACTGGATCTATCGCATAATAGATCAATGTTATAAATGATGTACTAAGAAAATGAAAAACATAATGTTGGTAGTTTTTTTGATAAATCTATGTTATATGAATCACTATATATTATTAAATGAGTGAAAAATAATTAATACCATATTGAGGATATGTTTACAAGCGTGAGTAATAATTATGATCTTATTGGGGAAAAGACAATGAATGTTACAGAAAAACTTCCTAATTATCAAGAAATTATTTAGTAGATAATTATTTATGAAAATATGACATTTTATTATAGTTTAGGTATATATAAACCGTTTATAACCATACCTATTATATAAAATGTAAATCTAGAAATGGATGTAGTAACACCAACTTTCCCGAACTGGTAACTCTCTGGAAGGATATGTTCCCTGATGATAATAATAATCCCTTCCAATAATATAAAAAACATTAATGATAAAATCAATGGGTATGATCTTTGTAAGAATACAGGTATATCTAAATGAATTTATATAATTTTTAGGATCATCAATCAGGTGAAAATTTTCCAAAGTGTGGCATGCCTTATTAAAAGAATAATGAATCAATTACATTGAGAGTTGTATGATAATTTCCAATACTTTTATCTTTTAGTCACCTATATAGAATTAAGGATACTCTAAGATAATTTACATCGAACAAATATGAAAGAAATAAATATGGGAGACATCATCACACTATAGACTCTCCGTAGTGGAAGTTAATTGATCATGAGTTTCCAAATTTTCGAAATGAGTTGAGAACCCTTATTATTACTTAGTCTACAAATAAAGTGAATCCTTTTAATTTTCAAAGTATCACTCATAGTACATGGACAATCATATTTGTAGATTATAAATTTCCAATTTGGTTAGTCATGAATTGAACATAAATTATGTATTGTCTACTTATATCTGTAGTAAAACAGTCGGGTAATTATATTGATTTTTATTTCAATCCATTGATCATTTATTTGAAACAAATGTGGGATCCATGTTTTAAGTTGTATGACACTTGTTGATAATAATATTTCACATTGATATCAATGTCGTATAAAATTAAAAATGATTTTAATACATACGAAAAAAAATTTAGGATAAAAAATTAATATAAATCATGTGTGTCCCATTTGTGAAAAAGGTACACATTAATTTCGGATCTAATATTTATCAAAGATTACATTTCAATGATTCCATAGATTTATACCCTAAAGACATAAAAACTGATCTAGGATGAAAAAATATGAGGGTATTTGAGATGAAGTTACAATATCATCTCCCCAAATAATTTATCCACTATTTTAGAAAGTAAAAGATATGGGTACCACTTTTTTTAGAACTTGTTAGAAAAAAATGAAAACAGGTTTGAAAAAAATATTAGTGTTTTTTGAATTACCATAATGGAATGCTTTGTACACCAATCATTTTATTGACGTTATTCATGTGGGAAAAAAATATATAAATGTTTTATTGTAACATTACTAAAATTACCCACAAAAACAATAGAAGACATTAAGACAGGGTTGGACATGATTGAAAAGAGGATCTATGAAGATTTGGTGCTAGTGAAGGGTGAAAGAATGACTTTTCATCCACCACCATATTACACTATTTCCTGGAAAGATAGTTATAAGTATTTTAACTACCCAAATGATGCAATGTATATAGTGGGTTATTCATATAATTTGATAAATATCGTCTCAGGGATTGATTTAATATTATGTGGACAGAAATCACAGTACCATCATGTTTTGATGGTAGAACTATTTCATATAGAATTATAATGCATTTTGGATAAGAATGAACGTCATACATTAACCAAGATCTATTTCTTTTTCAATTTGTTGTCTAGTAAAGTTATAGACATGATGAAAATGAAAACAATAGTGATGGAAATTTCAATCATATTATGTGAATTGGAGATATTCTTACAATATTTATTCATTGATATTATGGTTCACTATGTACAATATATTTTTATATGTGGTCTTACACATTATATATCGATATATCCCATTGAATAGTATATGAATAATTTGAAAGGGTATTTAAAAAATTAATTTAATCTAGAAGGTTGTATTACAAAGGGATATATAGTTGAGGAAGCCATTGAATTTTATATTAACTACCCATCCAATGTGGAAATCATTTGTGTACAAAAATCTCATCACACTATGAAAAATGTGGATGAATGAATTTTTACCCAATATGGTATTGATATTACTATTATAGAGTAGGTGTAGAATAACTGTTATGTTTTTCATAATAATTTAGAGGTTTCACCATAAGTTGATACCCATAATGTAATTTATTATCATTTAAATACATCCAAACTGAAATATGGATATCAAATACTCATAATTGAAAATTTATATGATGATTTTGATAACATATTTTTATGGATTCACCTATAATTGTGAATTCAATTTTTGAAAGGATAATCTGACTAGATAATAGGACAAGTGTTCTTGTATTATATTATAATGGTTTTTGTATGTGATGGTTTTAAAATATAAAAATGAGAACATGATGAATGAAATACCATGAAAAATAGTGTAGTTACACTTGTAGATGGAGGGATTCTTGTATATGCTATAAAGAACATAAATCCAAAATGTGTGAATATATCATAATTTTGAATCATTGAAAATGGTATTTAGATCTTAAAATATACAATGTGCTGATTTTTCAATGCAAGTGGGTTAATAAAAGGAGTTTAGTTAAAACCAGTGAATTGAGATACCTAAAAGTGAATTAATCAAGGAAGTGTACAAAGATGGAAAATTTATCATGGAATCATTGGATGTAGATTTATTTATGTTACAAATCCTACAAACATGGATTGTAAAATTGTTTTGTTATGGACCATAACCATTGAAGGGTATTTTATAAATTCAACATAAGATGAACCGTTCATTGGGGAATCATAATAATTTCAGGGTGTCACCAATTTAGATGATATCTTTTATGTAATACTATACCACAATGTGGGTATTTAGTTACATGATAAAGGGGTTAAAATCCCTTTAACCATTAAATAAAATCAGAGTTCAATAATTAGGTTTGTTTTTTATATAAATTGTGATACATTAAATTATTATATATTCACTACTGAATTTATGTAATTTAAATTAACTGTTCAACAATTTTTGAAGATATTTAATTCTTCACATTCTAGTCTCCCAATATTGAGAAAAAACAAGTTTCTCTGCATGTAGATGCGGACAATGTTGAGGAATAATAAGTTTCTGTACATACTGATGGTCCAAATCCAAGGTAAACACATATTAATAATGTTGATGCTAAGCAAATTATCAAATGTGAATAACTTATATACCATAGAAAAGGGCATTTTAATATTTCTGTGTTATAAAAATTATTAACGTGTTAAGCAGATACATAAAATATTATATTGAAAATAATACATGAAACCAAAATATTAACCCAAAAATCCTATTACCTTTAATAAAATGGGGATCACAACTCCAATTCAAGCTCAAGTCAAAGTAGATATGTGGTAAAATGTAATACCTATACTGAAGGTAATAATCAGGGAAGCTATTAAGGTAAAATAATGGTATACCTTCTTTAATTTAAGAAAATGAAAACAATGAAACAGTTATTTACGCTTCATTATACCATATAGAGTGCATTTATACTAACTTAATACCCAATGAAATTGGTAATAATTAACACTATAAAGGAACATGTAATATTTTCAAAATTTATAATAATGTTTCATGTTAAGGGTTCTGAATGAAAATTAAACTGATAATCAACACAGATTTATCCACACATGAAAAACAATAAATATTGAATGAATTTATTGGTCATCATGTGGAGACATATATTCAGGTGAATTGTGATTTATAATACATTACATGATTATATGTGTATTTATCTCATCTATTAATAAATTTTAAATTATGGAAAAATAATAATTTCAAAAACAAGCAGTGTCTAAAAACCTAACATACCCCTATTTTAAAGCATTGATGGTTTGTGATTCAATTGAGAAAATGGTTTTATTATAAATTTGATGTAATAACATTATGAGGCATGAATCAACTACATAAATATCTTCCATTGATTATTATAATTTTGAAAAAACAACATTCTAATCCACTTCTATCCCATTTCAGGTTCCATTTTATGAGGGTTGTGTAAATAAATATAGTAAACTAATAAATGAAAACACACAAAAAAGGATAACAAGCATTTGAAAGTATGACATACTAAATGTTTATTGTTCATTAAATATGTATTACATAACATCTAATACTTATTTTCATTTATACTTTATTTATTTTAGAAACATGAATAATGATTGGACGTACCCAATGGAGGACTACTATCAGTGGCTCTGAAGTGACTAAAACAACATAGCTTCTTCAGTGGTGTGGGTTTCGGGGCATCACCACATTTTTTTGATAAATAAATACATATGGGTATAATGATAATAAAATCATTAATATGTTGACAAAAATAGATTTTCTATAATAAAAACAAATTTATACCTCTGAGTTGTTATATAATGTTATGGTAAGTCATAAAATAGAAGAAACAACACAACAAAAACCACTACATGAAGACCCCACCACCCACCATCTTTGAGGGGAGACATTCCCCTCAAAGGAATTCCATACCATAGGGAATCAATTTTTCCATAAATATTTATATGAATAGTGAATCATGTAGACATTGATATATTTTCTATATTAATATGTATCATTTTAATATGATTGTGATTTATATCTATAAGCACCAATCCATTTCCTTGTTTTGAGGGGTACAATGCATAATATCTATGAGATTTCATTCATAATAAAAATCATCCAAATGGTTATATAAGTGTGGGGATTCACATAGATTATTATATGTGTTCTATAGTACCTATTACCATTGATTATATTCATTTTCATATTGTCACACATTCTTATAGAGGATTCATAGAATTAATTTTTTTTATTTTAAAAGTACATATCAAAATGGCAAGATTCAATTCCAAATTATTTTTTATGAAAAACCATTAGAAATTAAGGATAAAAGAATTTTCCAAAGAATTCTATTATATAAAGGTAATGGGAAGTGGTGAGATATAATATCTAATAAAAACATCCTAAATGATCAAATTGTCAATTTTAAAGACATTTATAATGAACTTTACCCCCCCCCCCCAGCACAAATTGAACATACACATTTTCTAAAATTACTAATTTGCGTGGATACAGAGGAAAAAATGATGAAATGATCATCATTGATTTTGAAGAAAAAATATATGGAGAGCCATTAAAAAAATTATTATTCTTATAATTGTAGAAAAAATACATTACAGTGAATGGATATGATACTGAGATGTATATAAATATATATAAAGTGTGATTTAATAATTTTGTTTTCCAGTACCTGATTTCCTATATTAATTACTATTACATACCATTCATATTTTTCACTGGCATATATTTCAGTTCTATTTGAATGGAAAACCCTATAAAAAAAATTTAGACTTCTTATTCCTCATAGCACTTCAATAAAAAAATATAATTCAATGATGTGGAATATTTAGTAATAGTAGAAAAACTATCCATAATCCTTGACGAAAACAAAAAATGACATGCACTTATTAATAACCACAATATAGGGGTAAAACTAACTAATTTAATCATACCAAATATATTTTAATTCATTTCATTAAATATTCCATTTATTTGTATCAATTGTTTCTTGTTGTAATCTATTTAGGTAATGCAATGTTTTATTTTTGGATTCAGAAAACTGATACGCAAAAATTCAACCAAAGATGATAGTTTTTTTAATTTTTAATACACTACATAAATAATTTTATAAATAAACTTCATGTTATAAAATTTATATTATTTAACAGTGAATTTATTTTTGATAGTCACTATTTTGGTATCATCAAAAACATGGCATGAGGATAGTCCACGATCACAATAAACGTATAAAAGACTATATGTTGAAAAGTATTTAGGTATATATAATAATATTACACTATCAAAAAAATAAAAGTAAACAAATATCAATTTTGTTTTAAATTATCCAACAGTGTTCAAAATAAACTAATAAAAATGACCGTGGATATTATATTTGAAATTTTAAGAAATATATAATTTTCCATCGACAAACTACTATCCCCGAGGTGGTATTTTGATAATAATTACATTTTTATTTAAAAATATTTATTAATACATTGTTTATTTTTTATTTTTTTCAGTACTATGAAGAATATTATAAGTCGTCATATTTAATAGTAGGAATAGTTTTTTAGAATGAAATGTGAAAAATACCTGGTTTCATAATGTGTACCAACATCATGAAAATGTGACTCCTTAATAATTTATTAGATAATTTTATCAGCTTTTTATCCACAATTATTTAGTTATTTTTCTCATCATTATTATCTATTACTTTTTTAGTTATTTTTTATAGAGAAAATTAAGAAATGTAATTTTCAGGAATATTTTTTCATTGATGAATTTTATTAGAAATTTTGGGAATTCATACTATTCATTAATCTATCCCCAACAAGAAAAAATTGGAGAAAATGATTCATTTTGGCGGGAAGATGAATTATTATTATCTAGCCACCTCCCACCAATTATTCCACAATAAACAGAGAGAAATAATTTCCCCCAAGCACCCCTTAAGAAGGACCTAGTAGGTGAATAGTAGTGAGGGTATACAAATATCAGAATATGGGAGGCATGAAACTCTATAAATGAAATAGGATCCAATGATAGGTTAAACAATCACAAAAAACTCCCAAAAATAATATTAAGGCTAAACCAAAAACATCCCACAATACACGAATAAGATAATATAGAAACATATATTAGTCTCCATATTAAATACCAAAATACAAGTCTACAATAAAGAATAAATAGAAAATCCAACCATATTACAATGTTAAAATAGGCACCTAAAGTTCTAAATAAATAGAAATATGTTTATATACATAGGGTGATCATTATAGGTACACTCAATAGGGGCATGACCAATTCCTCATGTTTACATATGGAAAGAGCCATCTAATGAATCAGTACACAAATCGATGTACCAGTAAGAACCTATATAGGTTATGTAACCAAACTCATCCTCACTATATCTTGGTCACCAAATCACACATAAAATTTTAATAATATAGCATTGAGATCATAAAAAATCATGGTTCCCAACAACCTCTTCCTCACTGGTTTTCTTCTCACATACACCAATGTTGATCTTCATTTACTCCCATACCCAACACATATATTACATATAATTAGATCACTATACTTCCCCCTCACTGACCCCTTGTCCAGAAAACACAACACATCACATTACATCTCTCTAGAAGACACCTTGGAGACATCACCACTAGAACTAGAGCAGTAGGGTATCCTGAACATAGAGGATAAACCAAACTTCCTCCTCCAACCATGCATAACCCCCACCATATATCAAATCACACCACATCATATGTAACCCCTAGACAACTAGGCCAACACATCATATCCAACTCAAAGACACCATGGCTAACACATCACTGTAGAAAGAAAAGATTTTGAGAGGGTGTATCTAACTATATGTATCACTACCATTATAAATATTGGGAAAAGACGAAAAAATAATAACCTATGATAATTTATAATGTTATCCAACTCGGGTTGGGAATTTCTAAAGTAACATAATCAAACATGATATAGAGATTTCACACATTACCCAACATATGGTTTCACATATAAAACTAGAGCACACTGCACCACTAACATTTTAACACTCACTAACCATACCAACTGATTCCACCACTTTTTTCAACACCACAAAACTACCATACATGAGACCCATCATTTTCCACTCCCAAAGTACAATATTAGGCACTTTCATTCTTTAGAAAAAATACCACTAATAAACTTCCATTGAATTACATTCAATTTATGAATCATTAATTTATTCATTTCAATGATCATCATAATTTATTACACTACTACATGGGAAACTAGCACAAACATAACACACTAATGTCCCAATACACATGAACACTGACATGAAACAATGCATTAACAATCATCATTACATCACATCACCCATCCCATATCACCATAACAAGACACTTCTCTACAAACACTGTTCTACAACCACTATACAATAAGCATTGTGCCATAACCTCTACACTAAAATCACTACACCACAACAACTATGCCACAACCACTAAACCTCATCCTCTTCACCACAAATACTAAGCCAAAACCACTATTCCATAACCACTTTTCCAGAAAATCTATGCCACAACCACTACATACCACATATCATCCATCCCAACCAACAACCACATACCTGTCCCAGACACCGCATAACCCAGATAGTCACATTAATCGGCACACAATAGATGAACCCATGTAGGGAAACACAACAAGCATAAGAAAACATCAGCACACAAATTCTAGAATACATATTTATTCTATGAGAATGTCACATATATTCTATTTTAAGCATTTTTATTATCAAATAAACCAAATATCCATGAGAAACCAATTATCTTCCATATATATGTTCCTTAGTCTTTTATTTTTGTTAGATCGTGAAACATCACCATAAGGCTCATCAAATCATACAAAAATAAGCCTTCTAACAACTGTTATTTTCAGAATTTAAAATACAAATTCATAATAACATCAACAAAATATATCAAATCAGTAAATATTTTGATTGCTCCCCATTCCCATTATTTTAAGACAGTCTAGATAATTATATTATTAAACAGACCTGCATTATCCACCCCATGGTATGAAAAATAATTAAAATATCACAAGAAACATTTAAATGTGATAGAACAAGGATCCACTACCTTAAACAATATTTTTAATCTTTATATGCACATCATGAAGAACACGAAATACCCAAAAATCACAACTTCCAAAAAAACCAACAGAATAACCTAAACTGTATCAAAGGGATGTAAAAACGCATACCTAAACTCCTCACAAAAAAATAACCATTTTGAATCCCTAGTGAATAAAAAAGTAAATTCATGTGAAGGGGATAATAAATCACCATGTATTGAAGAAAGAAATCCATGGATTGATCTTCGATGAAGAAATAATTATATAAATGGAGGGAGAGATACTGGGTCCCCTGAAAATGAGAGGGGTGCTGGGTTCAAGGAATTAAATAAGTGTTATAGGATTTAATGATATGATGAATATGGAGATTAAATGGTGTGTTCCTTTTACCTATTCTATAAAAGACATGTTTCAAGCCCATATGGAAAATGTGTCACCTTAACTATTAAATCTTTAATTTATTACACATCATGTAACACCACGTGTACCATCCTTCACAATTCATTAACAATCCATTCACCTCATTTAAATTTTACTTGATGTGTGTTACTCATGCCTAATATTTCTAATTGCCAATATGTCTAGTACCGCTTTATGCCTCCTCTGACAACCAAAAAACTCTTCAAGCCTCACATATAAAACATCCAACATCTAATACTAGAAATGTAAGAGATTGTGAGGACACAAAATATTACATTAGATACCTCAAATTTTATTTTCATTATCATGAATACCAAAACAAAGCTCATAAGGATAAAGGGGTCATAACCATAACCCTACAATATACCTCTCAATGATCTCCCTACTCCACAATATAACCACTAAAATAACACGCCATACAAAATGGTCACAAAACATTTTTCATAACCTCATCACTATGAATATACTTCAACTCCACATCTGACATTGGCAAAAAAAATGACCACAAACCACACAACCACCTGAATATCCATACAAATTTCACATAGACCAAACCATCAACAATCGAAACCAACAAACTGAACTTCCCAAAATTTATGAATTGTGGAATTCTATATTTCATGAGTTGATACTATCCACTCTAGGAATCATTGACTCGCCAACATTATTTTATTCAAGTCATAATTAATACTACACAATTAGGAATATAGTCTTCCCAATTCCTAATATTGTGGGAATTATTAAACACCACAAATCAAGGAAGGAAGTAAATGTCATGACATATAATGATCCAAACACCACCTCATAAGAATAACATAACAAATAAAAATTCAAAAAAACCCCTTGGTAATGGGAATCCATGCCTCTATAACAAATTTTCCATGGGAATTGTTAAACCATACATCACATTATCTCTATGACCATAAAACGCAATTGGCCTATCTAGGAATGGCGTGTGGTCCTTGTTATCTGACAATCCCCTGCTTATAACATTGGATTCATCATAAATATTTTGATGAATTTTGGACATGTGGAAAACATAGGGGATCCTCTCCAATAGTAGTTGCAATTCCAAACAATACACCACCTCAACAACACATACCAACACCTCAAAAGGCTCAACAAGTAAGTGAGAACACTTACTCCTCATGCTAAACCTATATTTCTCATGTTGAGGGGAGACTGTCAAGAACAAATGGTCTGCATCTTCAAACTATAGGGGAATATACCTACAATCAATGTAGTCCTTCTAACTGTCTTCTGTCACCCTCATCTGCTCCTGAAACAACAAGATATTATCAGTTATTATCTACAACACAATATGAACAACAACTATTAACTATCTAATCACTATTTAGAACAACAGAGAACATCATGGATGGACATGCAATGCCTGAAACGCATCTATACAAATTGATGTGTGATATATATTGATATACGAAAACTCAACCAAAGGAAGGTGTCATACCAAATTTCAACCAAAGTACAAGATTCAATACTTCAACATACCATTTAGCATTTTTATGGTCCTCTCAATCTACATAACTATGTAAGGATGGAAAGAGGCATTAAGGCACAACTGGGATCCAAAGTTATGCTATAACTCCCTATAGACACAAGAGTTAAAACATGGATCTTAATTAGATATGATGTAACTTACTACCCCTTCAATAAAAACCACTTCATCCACATACCACCTTGTAAAATCATCAACAAAAATAGACTCATGGATCCCTATAAAGTGATCCAATTTTGTTAGCTAGACCACAATCTCCCAAACCAAATCACAACATGCATGAGTTCAAGGTTTCCCTATGATGAAATCCATCAATATTTCCTACCATTTACACTTGGGAAAACCCTATAACTACACAAATAATACAAAAACTCAGTTCTTTTCTTTCAAAAACATTATAAATAGACATATTACCACAAAATATGATACACACCATTTCATCCTCGACAACCAAATATATTTCCTCATACAATGATACATATTTATCATTCCATGATGTATCCCTAATGAAGATCTATAGAAATCATGAAAAACGCTTTCATTCATTTTCATTGGGACATGAATCCTCTTTTGGAACAACACCTTATTATTATAATCCTTTGATCATTCATCTAGAGCATCACCATGACAAACACAATCAGGCATCAACTCTACCTTTGAGTCTCTCCACAGAGACTCATCCACCTACTGAATCAAATAATAATACAAAAACATTTTATATTGGAAACATTATCCAATTATCTCCCCAACACTATGATGTATTCCAGAAATCTCCTCAATTCCTTTACAAACATCCACATACTCTCGAGAAACACCCTCTCAGTACATCCAAATCAATGCATCAATATCTAAATTACCCATAACTAGGGTGAAAGAGATCTCAAAATTGTAATATTGATGAATCTATATCCGCCTCCAATAGAGTATAATCAAATAACATTGAGTTAAAACATATCACAGTCTCTTTCATTCCATGAAAACCAAAAAACCCTCACGTATGCGGTAATGCCTCTAAAAATTAGCGCAAACACAACATACTCATACTATTTGTCATGGGATTCATAGTTATTTTCTTACCGATGAAACATCCAAAAACCATAATAGATCAATTCCCTATAATACATCAACATTAATCCAAAGACTAGATGGAACACATCACAAAAAAACATAAAAAAAATATTCCATACATGGGAAACTAAAACACTAGAGAAAAAACCAACATCTTATTTAGGTAATGAAATGTTGTATGGAATTGATCTATCCAAACAGAATCTAAGAAATTCATTGTCCATACTATTATGGGGGAAGTTACTTGAGACGAATAGGGCTCAATCCATTGATAATATCAAAATATTCTAAGGAAACTATCAAACACAACGAAATTCATGGGTTTTTCCCTTGAATCAACTAGTTCAACCTTCTACTGGTCCACTATCACACCTTTTCGAGACACCACATACCAAATAAAACACACCTCTCACATCAAGAACTCACACTTGGACAACCTCCCATAAAGTAGGTGGTATCGAAGATGTTGAGAAACAATTCTAAGATGATAAGAGTGTAGGATCAAAATAATAATGTAGATGCTCAATATACAAGAGGGGGGTGAATTGTATACTTTAAAAATTCCTTTAAACAAAGGAAACATCTATGTTTAACAATGTTTAAACTAAGAAAATTCACAACACCGCTAATACCAAAAGAAAACATGGAAAGAGATTCTGAAAGTATGTTCTGGAAATATGGTTCCGGAAATTGAAACATAACAAAAGATTGCAATATGAGATTCTACCTTAAAGTGTATAGAATATAAATGTAACAGAGTACGAGTAAGGAAGTATAAGAAAGTTATACTTACCTTATAATACAAAATGCAGCGGAAAAAAACAAGTAGTAAAACTACAAGTAACAAGATATAAGTATTTTAACCCAAAGAGAAGGTTATCCAACAACCATGGATAAAGGTACATTGATTTATACTTTCATGAAAGTATGTCTTACTCACCCCAGGGTAAGCCATCAATACGAATATCGGAGTCTCTGTCTTGCTATCCCCGCAAGCCCTCAACTTCAAGGTAGTTGGTCACCTCTGTCTTCCTAAGCAAGGAAGCCCTCAACATCAAGGTGTTAGAAACCTCTGTCTTCCAATCCCCGGAAGTCCTCGAATGTAATCACAAACATTAGGAGTCGCACGAAGTATTGAGAGTTAATAAGAGCCTCTCTCTCTAGAAATCACTTCCACAACATGTATGCACGATGTCGAATAAGTTATCCATCAGTTATCAGTACATCAACATTGAGCTCTTTCAAATGAGCTCCTATTTATAGGCAAGGTCGGCCTCCTTTCCAACGGTCATGTTTTCCTAAAAAAATCGTAGGGACCTGTACATGTGTAACTTAACCAACGGTTAGTTTACAATAGAATAGACGACATCGTTTTATAAAAAAACAAGTATAACAGAATGTATGACATTATTTTATGTCTTAAAAAAATTTCGGAGTGAAGATTCAGAGTGAATGTTCAGAGTGTAAAAATATATTAAAGAGTAGACAAATTTTAAAAGCGTATGAAAAATGAAAGTTCGGTGTCTAAATAAATTCGGAGTGAATAAAACAAAGATGATCAGATTTTGTTTAATAGGTGAATTCGGAATGAGAATTCAGAATGAGAATTCATCATCAGAATTCGTAATGAGATTTCATCATCAGAATTCGTAATGAGAATTCATCATCAGAGTTCATAATGAGAATTCATCATCAGAATTCGTAATGAGAATTACATGTAGAACTTCATAAGGATTCGTATCCAGAATTCGGAGTAGAACTTAACCAGAGTTCGTATCTAGAATTCGGAATGAAACATTATTAAAGTTCTCATCTGGAATTCGGAGTGAAACATCCTTACAGTTCATATCATGAATTCGGAACCTAACACAGAATGCTTCATATCAACGTTTCAATGATTCTGAGAATATAGAAATGAATTCGAATCTTATAATTAAGAAAAATATGGATGAAAATAAGATAAGGATAATTTTTCTTACAAAAGTGATTTTCCATATAAAATAAATTTTCCTTATAAAAGAGATTTTTCTTATAAAAGCAATTTTCCTTATAAAAGCGATGTTCATTATAAAAGAAATTTTTTGAAAGATAAGGTGTTTGTGATTTTCAAAACAAGAAGGAATGGAAAAGTCATAAGGAAAACCTTATTGACTCAACAAAGAGTTCTATTCCTCCTCATTGAAGTAGTCCAAGATGTCATAAATAAATGAAATGGTAAACCAATCCAAGAATTCATAGAATGTAGAGTTAAGAAGTCCCATTAAAAAATATTTTGCATTAATAAAATCGATGAGAATGACCAAAAGCATTATTTTCTCATATCTCCATCCAATGGTTTTTTTCCTATTATCATCTTTAACGCTTAATTGAAGATATTTTGACAGTAGATCAATATTTGAAAACCAAGTAGTTCCTATCAACTAGTCAAAAATATCAATTATCCTAGGAGTCGGTTATGATTCTTGACCATTAATAGATTCAACCTATGATATTTTATAAAAAAACCTCAAAATAATTTCCACCTTCATCAATAAAAACACTAGAGCACCACACAATTAAACACTAGGTAAGATTAAACCCTCTACATCACATCATCCACATATTTCTTCAATTCTTGTAACACAAAGGGATCTATCCGATAGGGAACCATCTAAATCAGAGAAGCAACCAGCTATAAATCTATCCCAATATCAATGTCATGTCAAGGGTGTGGTGTTATAACCTCATTTGGGAAAATATCTTGGAACTCCTCCAAAACCCTAGGAGCATCCAAAAAGATGATATTATACCAACACATCTTCCACCTACAACAAAAGAGGCTCCATTTTCCTAACAGCTAACTAATTGCCTCACTCACCATCAAATGTCACTCACTGGACCTCCACATCGAAAAATGCCACTCTTCCCTAAATGTAGTTGATGACTCCACACATATAAAATAAAATATATATACTATGGATAAAATCATTTGGCTATATCATTAATTAAATGATTTTACCAATAGACTGGTGCTTCCCTATTACCAATCTTCATTCCTAAAATACATCAAAATTGGAATCCTAGCCTCAAAACAACATTGATAACACTAGAGGAACTTTAATCCTGTCAATTTATAGAACCAACATAAAAAAAGTATTAAATAACCAAGGAATGATAGGATATCTAATAAAACAAATCTCACAATAGAGTAGATGATAAACTAACCATGAATTGAGAAAATACAAGCTCTATTGGAACTGCTGCCTTTAACACGTGGATCTAACAACACCCAAAATCATCTACCTCTCTATTGTTGGACTCTATAGACATGCTCTGTCTTGGGTCCCTATAGAAAGGGACCATAATTATGAAAACATCGTCCCACTCCACAAACCATCAGTTACTTAACAACAACATGTGGTCCTTTCCATTGTAGCTTCCTTAGAGGAAACTACTGCTGTAGAAAATGGGACTCACTAGCGATCCAAATCTAGCCTCCCTGAGAGGTCAAACACTGATCCCGGTGGTTACCATACCTATTATAGAAATGATTTGAAAATAGAAAAAACCCTATTGTGAGTCCTAAAATATCTATCTCTGATTTTCAAGAATTAAACTGTCATGGTTAGTTCCCCCTTAACACACCCTTGACTTCCTGATCACCCATTACCCACTACCCAAATAATTTCTCCATTAAACATCCAACTATCCACCCTTTTATGGATCAAATCCAATGGAAATATTATTATCAATAACATGAACCATTTTCTTCACCACCAGATACATTTTGAGCATAAATAGAGTGACTATATACTATATCACTGGATGTTGAGCTTCCTCAAGACACTACGATCTAGACTCCTCATATGGGAAAAAATCTAGGGAAAAGTGAATCAATTTGTAAAACATGATCCCAATCTCATACATGACTAGGATCCCCAACATATGGGGGAGAATATATAGCCTCTTGGATACCATCATCATCAATGATAGATTGAATTATTGAAAATCCATCTACATGTCAAGCCACAACACATCTACCTCCTCGAAGTCACTATGAAATAGTGTCCATTAATGATGGAAACCTCCCTGAATCTAATTAACCACTAGCGAATCTCAAAACTCAGCATGTACATAGATGTGCATGAAATCAATTTGGAGATACTCTATCCATCTATATGTCTTCATATTTGAGAAAATTCACCCATAATTACCAAAAATATATTACTATAATTTATTGAAAACCAGATGTCATGCGTCATCTTCCTCTATCAGGTCATCCCTCTTATGGTCAACTGGATCATCCTATGTAACCTCATCTACTTGAAAAACACATGGAATGTTTATAATATTTATTCAAGAAAATTAGGAAAATATCATAAGCGCTGTAACAATTAATTATGTAATATATTATTTAATTTATTCATTTACATTTCCAAAAAACCCCATTTCAAACAAGAACTAAAGTCAACATGATGCATGCACCTCTCTTTGTTCTCTACCCTATGAATCAGTCAACCCCACATGGTTGTTCAATAAGCTCAGGGTCCATGCACTGGATCATGAGGGGCCCTAATGTCCCGTGTCGTTGCTGGTCTCCTTGGCCTTTTTCAAATACCAAGGAAAACTGAAAGTACTTCATCAACAACTCATGCATTCCTCACTATGTCTAACTCTGATATTTATATTATATTTCAAACAACACCATTGATTCAACTTTTTCCTAACCCCCTCCAACTAAAGATACCACAATGAAGGGATAGAGATAATGATCCCTAAGTCTCACCTCTAGTAAGCCCCGAGTTGGATACAGGCACCGATGGTATAGATATATCATATTATGAGAGGAATTAACCTCTATAAATGAAACATTATAAGGAGAAAGGATAAAAATTCACCAAAAATATCCCAAAAAATTTATAATGGTCAACAAAAAACCATCCCACAATTCATGAATAATGTAATATTGATACATATAAAAGTCTCCAATGTAAATACCATAATTCATGTCTATGAAAACAACTCAATAGAAACTACAACCCAACAACCAATATCTAGATCGGTCCCCAATGTCCTCTTGGAAACCAAAAAACTAATTATTTACACTAGGCGATCATAATATGTTTACATTGTAGGGAAATAATCAAGGCCTCACGTGCACTTGTGAAAAGAGAGTTATACTGTACAAGTGAACAAATATTAGACACAAAAATAACTTATATAGGGCCTCTAACAAAAATCTAACCTCACAATGGCTCTGTCACCAAATCATACATCCAATATAATTATATTGCACTGAAATCATAACAAATAATGGCGCTCTTCTACCTCTTCCTTTGTAATATTATACTCTCAGGCCCCAACATCGAACATCCTATGCTCCATAACTTCTAAAAATATAACACCACATTACATCATAACACATCCCACATAAAGACACATAGTACACACATCACATCAAATCACATCACATATCACCTTCACACACCTAGGCCACACATCACAACCAGAACCAAAGTAGTATGGTATCATGAATATGAAGGACATGAACCTCATTCTCTCCTCTTACCACGCATGACCGCCACCATATATCACATAATACCACCTCATGTATCACCCATTAAAACCTGTACCAACACATTACATCCCACCTAATGACACATGGGCCTACAAATCACTGCTAAAGGAAAAGTTGGGGATAAGGGAAATCCAACCATCTATATCACTACATTCCTAGATATCGGGGAAAAACTTTTCAATATCAGCATCCCTAATCATTGGTAATATTATCCAACTCTGTTTTTAGGCATATAAAATATCATAATCATACATGATATAGAGATAACACACAATACCAAACTTATAGGTTCACATCAGCGACACTAGTCTACTCGAGATCCTCACCACTATACCCAACATCAACCATCAAAACTGATTCCAATGATATATGAAACACCATAAAAATACAACACAATAAACAAAATATTTTCAATATACAACATAGTTTTAACACATTTATTTATATGGCCATTTACGAAACATCAAATTCAATACAATTATATTCAATTACATAACCATACATTTGTTAATTTCTTTTAGCATCATAATTTATTCCAATAGAACATAGGAATATATAAGAAAACAAACCACACAACTGGTCCAACACACATGACCACCACTACAACACTACACATCCACTATAATCATACCATCGCATCACTGAAGACACTCACACCATCAAAAAACTGAGCCAAATCCACTACACCACAACCACTACACTAAAACTACTATGTTGCAACCTATGTACCAAAACCACTATGACACAAGAACTAGAACACCACCACATTACCACAACCTCATTTCCAAAATTATTGTCCCACAACCACAACTACTCACATCACATATATTTCAAAAAACCAATTTATCACTTCCCCACATAACACACATCCCATCCAGTCACATCCATCATCGTACAACAACCAGAACCACCCTGGAAAAAATGGCATGAAAAACATCATATCACAACACCATTTCAATCTTCAATAATTATTAAAGTGAAATATTACATTTCTTGTTTACCTAGTGTGGGTATTATCACTCACAATAGATATACAGGGGAAACCAATTATTATGCCAATATACCTTCCTTGAAAATTTATTTGGGTGAGATCACATGGAATCACAACAAGGTTCATCATAGCATAATAAATACAACATAATCAAGAATCCCAAAATCCATTATTTTCATAATATTATATAGGCATGAATAATAACACCAACAATTATATATCAAAGCAGTAAATCTTGTGACAACTCTCTATTCCCATTGCGTTTATAAATTACAATGGAATGTATCACTATTTATACCCTTACTCTATATACAAAGGTAAAAAACATGTATATCTCGCATAGAACAAGTAAAAGAGTCAGAACGATGACCCCATACATCAAATAAGATTTATATAATCATTCCACACCATAGTGAAATGTATTATTTCCCAAAAACCAAAACTACCGAAAAAACATATAGACCAACATACACCGCATCAATGAGGTGTAGAAAAACATACAATAATTCTTCCAAAACCAAAAGAACATAGCCAAAGTGAATCCGCGTAGGATGATGGATGGAGACACATGAGAAAGTGAAAATAATCCACACATAAAGATGATATGAATCCATGGATTGATCTCCAAAAAATTAATCCCATGGAAGTTGAGGGAGATCCATTGGGTCTCCTAAAAACGAGTTTGGTGTTTGGTTTTTAAGAAAAACATGGGTACTACATGCTTTAAATATTCACTAAAATGGGTATTACACAGAGTTTAACCATTAAAAATTTTGTAAATGTCAGGAATCAATCCCTGTAAAAAATTGTGTCACCTAACCCAATAAATCCTAAATTTATTATTGGTTATGTATCTCCCTGTGAAACATCCATATCAATCCACGAACCTTCCTTTCACGTCATGAAATATTTACAAGAAGTGTATTTATACCACCCATAAATTGTTAACAACTAACACCTCTAGTATCGCTCTAGTCCTCCTAAGATATCCACGAAAACTTTTTTAGCCTCCTCTCGAACACTTTCAACAAAAAAAACTAGCCATGTAACAAACCTGTTGGAAAAAACACATTAAAAAAATTCTTACTAATATTTGAGGTGAATCGTAAGTATGCATCAAAACACTAATGATCACACTAATTTTCATCAATTTGTTTTTGGAAGTGACTATGATGTTTAAATAGAACCTCTCATTTACTATGTTTATGTTATTAAATTCCTATTAATGGAAGCCCAATTCAGGATCAAACTGAAAACATTCACACAGGGTACAATAGCTATTGTCCATCTTCAAGAATTTATTATTTTGAATCATTGCTATGATATTTTGAAGGATAATAAAGAATGATGAATTTATTGAAAAATTGGAATCATATAAATGTTAATTAAACAAACAGTCTGACCAGTATGACTTGAATTGTGTGTATTTACTTAAAATTACCATTTTAGTTCAAAACACACATTACATACTCAAAAATGATAAAAAAAAATTAAATTTATTTTATAATTTATAAAAATGATCTATTTGTAATTGTTGATGTGTAGGAAACAACCATAGATCAATCTGATACATTATGTTCCATGTATGACTCGAAGTGTATGTATTTAGTTCAAAATTTATATTTTAGTTCAAAATAGAAGTGAAATACTCAAAATTGATGACAAAAATTTAGATCTTTTTGGTACATCAGGAAAATGATTTATAAGTCAATTATGACATCTATAAATATGTTGTACATTAATATGATAAATTGGGTTCACTATTTGACTCTAAGTGTTTGATTTTAATTTAAAATTGATATTTTATTTCAAAATATAACATCTCATACTCAAAAATAAGCAACCATATTCACATTTTTATGATACATTATAATAATAAACCCCACTGCAATCTGAAGCTTGGTGTTAGTAGTATGACTAGAAATGTGTGTTTTATTTTTAACATTTACATTTAGTTAAAAAAACGTACCATCCACTAAAAATTACCATACATGATTAGGTTTTCTTGATACTTTTGGAAATTGATCCATATTTCATTTGTGATGTGTAATAATTAGTCATATTTCAATATAAAAAACTATGTTACTAGTATGAATCCAAGTGAATGTTTTATGTTTAAAAATAAAATTTGAGTTAAAATTATGTTTCACATAAAAAAACCTAAAAAAACCCTAGTATTTTCGTTATACATGAGGAAAAAATTTCTTTAAGTCATTTTTGATTTGTAATAATGAACCTCACATCAATCCCACACATGGTGTGACCACTATGACTCAAAGTGTGTGATTTTATTTGAAATTTCCATTTTATTTAAAAACACACACCACATAGTCATAATTAACAACCATTAGTATTTTTTAAACTTTATTAAAATTATATCTAATTAATTTTTGATGTGTAATAATTATCTACTCTTCAGTCAGATATATGATGTTCCCAATATTAATCGATGTGTATGGTTGTAGTATTAAATTGACACTTTAGTTCAAAACATATGGAACATAATCAAAACTATTCAAATGATTTATAATTATTTTGATACTTTATTACAATGATCCATAATTCATTTTAGATGTGTTGGAAGAAGGCTCACCTCAATCTAAAATACTATGTTACCAGTATGAGTTAATATGGTTTTATTCAGTTTAAAAATTATATTTTAGTCAAATACCCGTGTCACTCACTGACCAATAAAACATAATGAAATTGTATTGATACCTTAATTCGATGATCCATAAGTCAATTTTGATTTATAGGAATAATATGAACATCAAGAAAACACCCGATGTGACCATTATGACCCAAAGTGTGTGTTTTATGTTTAAAAATATAATTTTATTTTAAAATGTGTACAACACACTGAAAGCCTAGAAAAAAACATAGGTTGTGTTGAAACATTATAAAAACAAAGAATAAGTCATTTTTCACATAGATGATTAAATCCTACATCAATACCTCACAAGGTGTGACCAGTAAGACTCAATGTGAGTGTTTTTCTAAATTGTCATTTTAATTCAAAACAATTGAAACATTCTCAAAACCATGAAAGATACTTTTTATTTTCTAAAAATTTATGATATATTTTTATAAGTCATTTGTATAGTGTATAAATCAACTACACAATAATCTGATATGTTTAGTTCCGGGTATGACTAGTTATATTAATTTTTAGTTTAAAATTAACATTTTAGTTCAAAACACACATTAAATTTTCAAAACTAATGAAATTGATTCATATTATTTTGATATAATAATAAAATGATACCTATGTCATTTGTGACATGAAGGAATCAACTACACCTCATTATGATACATGGTGTTCCCAGTATGATCCAAAGTTCATTTTTTAGTATGAAATTTACATTTTTGTTCAAAAAACAGGTGAAATACTCAAAACTATGAATACAAATTCAGATTTCTATTATACTTTAGGGAAATTATCTATAAGTCATTTTTGGAATTAGGGAATCAACATCAATTAAATCAAATTCATGTGGTTCCTAGTGTGACTCGAAGTGTATGGTTTTAGTTTATGAATGACACCTTATTTCAAAACACATGTGACATACTAAAAATCAAGAAAGAACAATTATAGTTTTTTGATACTTTTAGAGAATGATTTATAATTCAATCATGATATGTATGGATCAAAAACCCCTAAATATGATAGACGATGCACTTTGTATGGTTTTAAGTGGAAAATATTTGATTAAAATTTACACTTTAGTTCGAAATACATGCCACATATTCAAAACTGATTAAAAATATTAAAATTATTTTAATATTACAGTAAAATGATCCACAAGTCATTTGTGATGTGTAATAATTTGTTTCACATCAAACTAATACATTGCATGATCGAAACGACTCAAAATGATTATTTTCATTGGAAAAATGAATTTTAAATAATCTATTTCTTCATATTATTGTTTTATTTACTTCATTATATTATTATAAAAATATGATTTTTCTTATAAATGTGAACTGTTTTTCTCATGCAGAGGTGTATTGTTAGACAATTGATAGAATGATCAAGATAATTTTATATGGGTGCACTGGACTATGATAATTGAATGTAATTTTTTTGGATATTTTGTGAAAAACTGTTCTAAATATTTTAATTGTAAAAAAATTTAATGTAAATTTATATAATATAGTTTATTTCTTGTATTCGTGGAAAAAATATTAACTAAATAAATTCCTATATTTCCTGCATTATTGCACTATAAATTTCAGTTCCCACTGAATTATTATTGATTTTAGTAGCACTATTTATAGTGATGATAAATGGGACCACCCTTAACTAGAACATAAAACATATACCCTTTTTGTCATTGATAATGGGATTTTCTACCATTGATAATTAGGTTATTTGTAGTCGTGTTCACGTTATAGTGAAATAGTATTGGAGAATACATTATATCTCATTTTTTCTCTTACTCCACATTTTATACACTTATCATCCCCCATATACATCTCATAAATTCATGGTATTACCTTTTCATTTCTTCAAAAAATCAAAATTGTTGTCATGAAAATCAATTTATTTATGATGTGTAAATAAAGAAGATTGATTTCATGAAACTTTTTCCATTATGCTCATGATTGTCTGTGTGTATGTGTGTGTATAGACTTAGTTATATTATAAATCATACTAATTGGTGCAACATTAATGATTTATATCTCACAATAATTTATTTATTAAATTATATTGGTAATTTATGTTCATTAGATCATTGTTTCTTGATTTCTTGGTGATTTTGAATGATATTTTGAAATTATTTAGTTTTCACAACTATATATCATAGTTTATTTAGTGATATAATTTATGAATGATAATGAAAATATTGACTAAACAGAACCCATTATAAGAACCAACAAAAAACTCTAATAAATTGAAACATTTATTAACTCTTTTTGTTAGCTCATAAATAGAACCATGTATAGTAAAATTTATTTATATATATTCATATATTTTTAAAATGATTTATATATCAATATGTTTATATATTTAAATATAATTAATAAATGTGATTTGCATATCTCTATTATAAAAAAATATACTAAAATATTTTTTTCCAAAATTTTTTTTATAAAATGTTCCAAATTAATATTAATCAATAAAAAATTTAAATATATCAGTTTGTATTCATTAATTAAAAAATATATATATAATGTAATATTTTACTATTATTTATAAATAATTATATAAACTTATATTTAAAAATATATTTATTTGTATATAATTATTTTAATTTATATATTTAAATTCATATTAAATAATTTGATATATATAGCTATATTTTTATGTATGTGTGTGAATGTGTATGTATGTGGACAAACGTGTACGTATTTATGTTCATGTATGTATAGTATGTGTATGTGTATGCATAAATATTTATGTGTTGTATGACTATAGATGTGTTGTGTATGTGTGTATGTATGTTTTTGTGTATGTATATAGATGTATGTGTTGTGTATTTATATGTTTACATGTTTGTATGCACATTTACATTTTCATGTTCATGTATGTGTATGTATATATGTATGTGTGTTTATTTCTATATTTATAAGTATGTGGATGTTTATTCATGTATGTATGTATGTATGTATGTATGTGTCTCTATATGTTGTTAATGATATCACTAATTCCATGTATTTATATATGGTTTTGATATGTATATATGATATATATATAAAAGGGATATTGAATTGCATGCACGTTATATCATTCCATGTAACTTGCACCAAAATGGTAAATACCTATCATTTACATTTTCTACCACCTTATTTATCATTTCTTATGTTGTTACATAAGATTTAATAGATTGTGAGTTATACAATAATAAGTTGGATGAAGTAGAAATTGTTTATATTTTATAAAAACATGAATAAATGTAGAACCCCAAGAATTTTTTTTGAGAGTCAATATATATGCTACCATGTAATGATAATATGGGGGTGTTCTTTCATAATGATGGAACAAATCTCATTGGAACTCATAGTTCTATTCGTTCTTCTCCATGGCACATGAGCCACTAGAATTTTGTGGAAAAAGGAAAAAACACATCCGAATGTTTGATGATTGTGAACAACCTATGGATACACTATGGAGATGGGATGTATTTTTACTTCCTTTGGTGATATTTATCAAACCAGTGTGACCATGTTTGTATTTGATTTAGATTCTATTTTGGGTAATGTACCCCAAATAAAACAATTCCTCATTTCAGTATTTTTATTTAAGTTTCTGAATTATATTGTATGAGATCTTTGGGAACGGAATTCAAATCACTTATATAACTTTTTATTATTGTTATTAGAATCTATCAAAACCCTTAAATGGTATTAGAGAAAAGAAATGCATTAGATTTTTTAAATATCATGTTAAAATGAATCTTAAACTACTTGTCTTATGCTTGGTCCTTAGTTACATATTTTCTTGAACCTCTCTTTCATTGAGACACTGAGACATTTTTGGGTTATAGGTGTCATGGTGACTATCTTATTTATCATGGTACATTTGGAAGGTGTCACTAAAAATTGTTTGAGTGTCGTCAAATGGAATTCCAAGAATTAGGGATGGGTGTGTCAACACCCATCATTCAAACCTCATTCCTGAGGGATGCATCGGAACACAACCGAACAGATTTTAGTATGGTGTTTTAGTCAGATGGGTTGGAAAATTTTCTAGATAAGGTAGTGCGGTCAGGAAAGCATCACGAGGTGATCATCTTGAAAGAGTGATGGGTGTGATGTTATCCATCATCGGGCCTCCCTCATTCTATGATGTGAGATGGATGTGTGACCAATGTTTCTTATGTCAGTCCAACTCGGTGTAGTTTTTGAAAAATGTGAAACACGTCCTTCATCACTAGAATAAATGGTGACAATTCATTGTTACGGGTGGTTTAGGATAAGTTACTTCAATAATGATTTCAACATATTAATCCTTTAGGGTATGTCTTTTTAGGGCCGTTTACTTGGCCGTTAATTCACTAGGTCATCTTGACCATGAGTGGGATTTTGGGTTATTCACACTAGCCTTCAAACCACTTGGCCTATGGTCCATGCATTGGGTTCCCCCACAACACAATTCAAATGGGATTTAATTTCTTGTTTAAATAAATTGTGGTTTAACCCTCAAACAGTTTAAGAAAAATTCCATTATTATGATCTAGAAATAAAAACATTTATTTGTAAATAATATGAAATAATTTATAAAGGTTTATAAATTATGACATAAATCAAATATATAAACTGTTTAAATTTTAATTATTAATTGTTCACAATTAAATAATTTTAATTCTTAAAATTAAAGGGGCTTTATTTGGATATTATTTAAGCCACATTAAAATTTTTTTGATGAGTGATATGAAGAAGAATTAAATAGTGATAAATTATTTGAAATATTTATTATGTAAAATGTTTATACAATTGAAATTAGGTTATAAATATTTAAAAATTAATATATTATCCAATATTTAAAATATAAATGTCATACAATGAGAAATATAAAATATTTTGAAATAGTATTAATATAAAATGTTGATATTCATAATTATAGAATGTCTATAATGTTAAATATGAAATTATTAAAGTGTTTATAGTTATCATTTATTTATCATTTAGTCATAAATATTATCTCTTGTTTAAATATTTGAATTTTTATTTTATTTAAAAGGTCATTCCCTACTATATTCATTTTTAGTAAATTGTTTATAAATGTTAATATTTTGTAAACATTATTTTAAAATGTTAAACTACTTCTATGACAGATCAATGAATACTATGCTAGGTATTGTTTATGGATTTAGTTTTTCAATAGAAATATCCTTAGTTTGAAATTAATTCTTTGAACATGAATTTTATTGTACTAAAATAATTAATACATAAAAATAGAATAATATGAGATTTTCTTGTGGGATTAATGTATATTTAAAATATTTAGTATAATATTCATTCCAAAGAGGAACTTGTAAAGTGTCTTATTATCTGACTAGGTAGTTTTAAACCAAATCGAAGTGCCTATGGATTTTCTTGTGTTATGAAAGAATATAATGTGTGACACTAGATCATAATTGTATAGTTTCATTTAAAAGAAAAATTCCCATTGATTTCCTTTTTATCACATTTCTGATGAGTTGTTTAGGTTACACAATCTTGGAAACCCCAAGGGTTAGTATACCAACAGAATTGATTTGGGTTTATCTATATGATATATTGGGAAAAGAGTTTTCCACTCAACTATAAAAGAGTCCTATAAGATATGATTGGGATGATTCCCTACCTAAATAACTAATAAATTCATTTTATTCAAAAGAGAGGTAATTTTATTTGTGAAGTATGTATCTTCGATCACTAATAGTTAAGATGATTTTTTAAAAAGTTCATCATTTTAGTGGGAGCCAATCTAAAATAATTCATTATCCATCCAACATTACGATTGTTATTCCAAAAGAGAAAGGTTATCATGAAAGGTAAATAAGACACCCTAACCTCATGTCGGAGGAAAAAATGGAGGCCAAGGGCATCACCCCTAATCACGTTAACCCCCTCTGGTTCATGGTGAGAGATATTATAAAAACAAAAAATAGGATTCCCAGGAATGGCAATAGAGGCCAGGTATTCCGCCACATTGTTCCCCTCATGCCAAGTGTGGGAAACTCTAGCATTGTTGCTAAGGAGGGATTTTCATTGTCTAATAGTATCAATGATGGACCAAGGGGTAGTTCCTCTCCCATGAAAGGAATCATGGAAAAACATAGAGTCTTTTTCCACCTGCGCAATACTAAGGTCCCTCTTCTTACAAATGGACAGCCGTGTGAGAACCGCAAGAGACTCCGCTCGAACAAAATTTCCATAACCATAATGTGTAATGAAATACATCACCACACACCCTATGTAATCACAAAGAACCCTTCCTCCACTCATAATGCCCATAGCACAAGATCCATCAGTGTTCAACTTCAGGCCACCCTCTGGAAGAGACCAGTGGATCCATCTCCCCTGCACACCAAGACCACACTGCCAAACCATAGGCTAGAGGACCTGCAACACGCGAAAAGTTAAGAAATATTGGTGATTCATGAAAATTTCATAAGGAGTATTTTTCGTGTTAGAAGAGTTCCTTCATGAATAAATAATTACTAAAATTTTATAAATAATGAATATAGATTCTTATAGAAGAAAAGAGTGAATCATTCTAGTTTTTTAAGGAAATGTATAAAAAATGAACAAATTAATTTTTATTTTAGATAATAAATTTTATTGGGAATGTAAAATTTTTTAAAATATGTTTTAATATGATTATGAATTGAGGATACTAAAAGGATTCCTTAAAATAAAATTTCTTCTTGAAATCAATAATTCTATTCTAACAGATAAATAATATCAGCAATAGTTTTTTACTAGGTGTTCTAAATATATAGAAGGTAAGAATATGAAAACAATTGACTCTTGATAAATTATATCAAATAATATAGAAAATGAGTTATTTTTTTCATAACTTGGATACATCAAGGATGGATAACATTTTCATATGTTGTGTATATTATCACATTTATCATTGGGAGGACTATGTAAATAATTGTTTTTTAAACGAAATATGATTAGTTTTTTAATGAACATGGTATATTATTTGTTAAATTTTATAACATAGTTTAAGGGGAAACTCAAAATGGATTATTTTGGATAGGTAATTTATCACATTTTCATTTATGAAAATATTCTGACAATATTATTGAATTAAAATAACATTTAACTAATATTACCAATGTGTTGAGAATATATATGAACCATGTGAAATGTAATAGTTTTCCATTAAGGTATGTTTATTTTCTAATTCCCTCAAAACATTAGTTTTTATTAAAATGGAAGTGTAAAAGGTGATAATGGAGGTTTCTAGAGCATTCAAATGGGCATGGGTGCCTTGATGAAATGATTTTAATGAGGTATAATGGGGTGGATGGTTTGAGGATAGTTTGGATAGCCATGAACCTAAACAATGAATCCCTAGGAAGAAAGAGCATAGATTGATTAATCATGTGACGGAGGCATTGAAACCATATAAGTACACAATTTATTATTTGTTTATATATCATGGTTTGAGAAATACTTGTCTATCCATATACAGAAACCATTTGTGGAATGGTTAAAATGCATAATAAATATGTACAATTGGTGCCAAAATTATCAAAAATTGTGATGAAAACATAAACATAAACCGTTTGAGGTATGGTTCAGATGAGAAATAACATCACATATTTGGAGAATGGTATAGAAAAACATGAGACAAATCCTTTCACCGATTTAGAAAGCTAGAATTTATCTTTTTACCCTCACTTCCCATAAATATAAAACACCTCATATCCTATATAATTTTTTCTAGTACTTTCCTTTTTGAAAATACTGATAGTTTTATTATTAGTTCTATCACACATGCTAATAATGCTGCTCTAGATCATACTCAATTGGCTTGCAACTTCCCACACACTCTACTACCTATTCCTGAATCATTCCAAGATCCTGCTAACTGTTTCGCTAACAGGATGGTTCCTAATTCTTCTCCTGTCAATCAGAACAAGGACCATAACTCTCTTCCTATTTCTAATCACTCAAATCCTGCTGAACTTGAAACTGTCCAGAATGTGACTGAGCCCCATCCTCACCCTGAGAAATATCCTTCTCATGATGTTATTCTTGAGACCATTCTGAACAGCTCTATTCTGCCTCTTGTCTTTGAAAGGACTCCTCTCATAGGGCTGAACAACTTTACACACTAGTCAGTTCTTCTCCAATGTGTTCCTCAGATCCTGTCTCTATTCATAATGCAGATCTGAATGCTAATCTCACTCACAGTTCTGAATCTGATGGGAGTCAACATAATTTATCTTCTACCTCAATGGTAACGAGATCCCAAAAAAGAAGGGCTCTGGTAAATCAAAGAAGAAGAAGGGTTCTAACCCAACACACAATCGGAAATGAATGTACTCTTCTGGAACTGTCCAGGGGTGGCCAATAATGACACCTACACTACTCTTAGGAGGTTTTTAAATACTCATAAACCACACCTTTTTGACATTGCTGATCCTAAGGTCAATTTTAAAATGAACTTTATGAGATTTGGAGCTCTTAATTACAGTTTTTTGGGTTCTTGTAATAATAGTCCTCATGTTGACTCTATGTGGACTTTTTACCAGAATACATTAAATAATATTAACATTTTTAGAATTTCTGATCTGCAATTTAATTGTGACTTCTTATGGAATGGTCAACACATATTTTTTACTATGGTTTATGCCAAAAATAGGTATCAGTATAGGAGAGTTTTATGGTTTTAACTCCTTGATATTGATAATCATATTCAAGACTCTTGGATTGTTTTGGGAGATTTCAATGCCATTCTTACCCCATCTGAAAAAATTGTTCCCTCTCATCTCTCCATTTCTACTAGAGAGTTTAAATCTACTATTGATGACTGTAACTTATTTGAGATCAACCTTATTATTGCTAAATACACCTTGTACAGAAAACATTATAATAATAACGTTGATAGTAAACCTGATAGAGCCTTTGTCAATATGAAGGCTCTTGATATTTGGGACAAAATATCTAGTGTTACTCTCCCTAGAATCAATTCTGATCATCATCATGTCCTTGTTAATCTCCTCAGGATTGATCGAAAAAATTTCCTTGCCTTCAAATTTAACATTGCTTGGTCTTTGAATCCTGGTTGTGTCACTTTTATTTTTAACACTTGGAACTCCATGAAGCATCATAAAGATTATTTTTCTTGTTTACACAAATTGAAAGTTCTTAAGAAAGATCTAAAAGGTTTGTGTAAAAATCCAAACTCACAACTAGATCTTGACATCTCCTTCCTTGAAGATTAACTCAATCGCTTCCAAACTAAGAACACTAATTCTGATTTTATTTTGCATCCTCAGTTGGAAGCTAATATATCGTCTAAACATAATTCCTTACTTACTTTTAAGGACAATATTCGAAAAAAGATGTTTAGAACTAAATAGATTACTAATGGTGATCAAAATACTAAATTTTATAATTGTCTTCAATGAATTAGAAAGGACAGTCGTCCTCTTTCTATGCTCATTCATAATGAATTGGTCATTGATTAGGAGAAGCCATTACGGATCATGTTACCTCTTATTTTTATATCAGTTTAAATGGTCTGGACATAAATTTTGATCTTAAACCTGACATCATTCCTTTGTTTGTTGATGAAGGAGATAATAAGTCCTTTTTAAGCACTCCTCTCGATCATGAAATTAAAGACATTGTTTTTGGGTTCAATACAGATAGTGCTCCTGGCCCGGATGGTTTCCATAATGGTTTTTTCCTAAATCATTGGGATATCATACAAAATGATGTTTTTAACCTTGTTAAGATCTTCTCCACTCATGTATCTCTTCCTCATGGAATCAATTCTCAATTTCTAACCTTAATTCCAAAAGATGAGAATGCTGCTGAGATACATCAATTCAGACCTATAGATTTGATTAACACTATTTATAAAATCCTCACAAAAATTATTGCAAATAGACTTGCACCTATCTGCAATAGAATTGTCTCTTGGAACCAATTTGGTTTTATCAAAGGAAGATCTATTCAGGACTACATTTGCCTTGCTTCTGAATGTACGAATACACTAAAAAAAATCTAGAGGTGGTTGTGTGGCCATAAAACTAGATATTAGAAAGGATTTTGACACCATTGATTGGAATTTTATTTACAATGTTCTTAGAAACATTGGTTTTAATGATTCATTCATTGGTAGAATCAGGACTCTCTTTCACTCAGCTCTTATCTCTATCCTGATTAATAGTACCCCTCATAGTTTCTTTAAATGCATTAAAGGTGTCAAGAAAGGAGACCCTCATTCTGCCATCCTCTTTGTTATTGCTGAAGATTACCTTAGCAGACTCATAAACCACCAGGTTGAACAAAATTTGATTAAACCTATTCAGGTGGCCTGGAACTTAAATGCCCCCACCCATATTTTTTATGCTAATGATTTAATCTTATTCATAAAAGGTGATCAGAGAAATCTACATGCTCTCAAGAAAACAATATCTCACTATGAGGATATCTCTGGTCAAGCAATTTCCTGGAACAAATCTTATATCTATTTTGGCATGAATTTTCCCGCAAGAAGGAAATATGGTATTATAAATTACCTGGGTATTAAAGAGGGCTTTTTACCTTTCACTTATTTTGGTGTTCCTATATTTTGGGGTCATCCCAAAGCTACCTATTTTCTAATATAATTTCTCATATCACAAATCAACTAGCTAATTTAAAAGGGAAGCCTCTCTCCTTGGCTGGGAGAATCTGTTTGGTTAAATTGAACATTTTTTCTAAAATTGTCTATTCTCTTATGGTCTATAAATGGGCCATTGGTATTATTATAAAAATTAATACTTATATTAAAAACATCATTTGTTCTGGAAGTATTTTTTGAAAAGAAGCTTGTCACAATTCCTTGGAATTCTTGTTGTAAACCCATTGCAAATGGTGGAATTAGCATTAAAAATTTAAATTTGTTCAATGATGATCTTCAGGCCTGCCTTACATGGCACATCATTAACTCTTCTTCTAAAGATACTGATTTTCTAAAACATAGGTTTTTTTCTAAGCTTTCAAAAGATAATCTGAATTTCATTAACTCTTCCATCTGGCCTTCCATTCGGGACTCTTATCATAAAATCATGAAAAATTCTAGATGGATTGTTAGTGCTGATTCTTCCATTAATTTTTGGTTTGGAAAATGGTGTGGTAGCCCTCTGATTTCTTTGTTACCCCCTAGTAATCTTCCTGAAGATTCTTATCAGTCTATAAAAGAGGTCTTGCAATCTCCTGATTGTGATCTTCCTGATTTTATTATGCAAGCTATTGAGAATTATAATTTTTCATATGTAAGTAATTTCATTATTTGGGAACCTTCTTCTTATGGCATTCTAGATTCTAAAATCTATTATAAACATAATTTCTCTGACCATGAAACAAATTTTTCTTGGGTGAATCAATTTAACAAACCCTGGATTAAACCTTCCAGGCTTACCCTTATTTGGCGCATTGTGCATAATAGATTACATTTGGAAACTAGTTTGAAAATCTTTGGAATTTCTTTTTGTTCTAAGTGTCGTCTGTGTAACCAGCATAGGTGAGATGCCAACCATCTTTTTCTATCTTGTGCGACAACCTATGCTCTTTGGAATTAAATCTTTGATATTTTTAATTGCAGAAATCCCATTAATGATTCAATTCCTTTGTTTCTAAAAAATTTCACTAGACACGATACTTCCCTGTAGGTCAAAAATCTGTTTCTTGTGGAAGTGGTGGAACTCCTACAAGAACTCCAGTATGTTATAAATGATCTCATTCACAATAATCACTCTCTCGATCTTAACGTAGGGAAGTCCAAAATTCTTCTTGCGATTCATGAAGCAGCCTCAATTCAAAAGGACTGTTGAAACAACTCAGTTGGTGATCTTATTATCCTTCATCATCTTCATGTACCTGGCATTTTCCCAATGCCTAAATGCTCTTTTGAAGTGTTCTGGCAATCTCCTATGCCAGGATGGATCAAAGTGAACATTGATGGTGCTTCCAAAGGCAACCGTGGTCCTGTCAGTTGTGGTGCTATCTTCAGAGACTCATCTGGTCAATGCCAGGGATGTTTCTTTGTTTGATGTGGTCACTCTTCATCTCTGGAGGCCGAAATTCTCGGCATCATTCATGCGGTTGACATTTATCTTCAAAGAGGTTGGAGAAATATATGGATTGAAAGTGATTCAACCACTATTATACATGCCATCTGGAATGGAAACATCCACCTATCCTAGTCTCTCACTGCTCGTTGGATGAATTGCCTTAATTTTATCCATGGGATTGACTATATAGCTACTCATGCCTATCGTGAAGAAAATTCCATTGTTGATGATCTAGCCAGCAAAGGAGTCCATAAAAGCATGACTTGGCTGGATGCTATTCCTTCTGACTTATTATATCTTTTTTATAGAGATTGTAAAAAAATCCCTTCCATTCACATTTTGTAATCCTTTTTTTCTTATCAATAAATTATGATTTGGTCTTTTACGAAAGCATCACCTTAATAAAATCTCAATTTCAGTCACAATTCATCTTGTTAGATTCGCCTTGGTGATTAAAATAACCCATTGTGTTAGATTCTTAGTTTTATTTATCATTCTTATTGTTATCTCCAAGTGACCTAATATACCCTATCATCATTGATTTTATCTTGTATTATATTTTTAATAATTACAACAAAAATATAAATCCAATACTAGATGATGTGTATTCTCTAGGTATATGGTGGTATATTTTTTTCTATTCAATACTGGTCTTTTTGTTTATGAAATTTGATGATGTACTACTTTCCACCCATTCAATGAATTTCTCAAAAAATGTGTAACCATTTTAATAAATTTAATAATTATTGACCTTAGAATTTTATAATTTTCTTTGATACATTTGGATGTTGAAATAATCAACACAAAACACTACCATTAGGTTTTGTCTGACTAAACTTCCTTGATTACTTCTCTCAGATTGTGGCCATAACTACCCAAATGTTTGTATGGATTGTCTCTTATAAATGGAATCTTTTAATTGATAAATTGAATTGTAATGTGGTATGGATACTTGACTTTGACAATTGATAATGTAATACATTATCCTTTATTAATTTTATGGACTGTAATAACTTTATCGTAATGGATTACCTTGATTAATACATGGATTCTAGACCCGGAATGCCTTGGGATGACTCATAATGCGTCAAAAGGTTCACTGATTTAACAACCATATTAGAAACCACACACGGGCTTAGTCAATTTATTTTATAATTTAATGACTACCTTAGAAAATAATAATTATCTTTCATTTCTCCAAAAATTATAATTCATGGGATGATCTCCCAGGATTCCGCCTAATGTTCTTAGACACATAATACCTTATATAGTCTCCTTGGACTCCAATAATGTTAATCCCAATATTAACATTTAATTATCCTTGTCTTGGATTGAATCTTTTAGGGTTTAATTCCTTGTGTCCACCCCTTACATTACACTAATATCCAATTTATAATCTTCCGAGTTGATAAATGTTAGGGTTATCAACCTGTTAAGGTCATCAATGCCATGGGTTTCCCATGGATACCTTTTTATTATTATACATTTAATTCTTGGATATGTTCCCTAGATCCTTGGATGAATAAAGTTTAGATGATAAAAGAAATACGACTTAGTACAAAACTGGTAGGGTTGTCTATGTATCTAATGAGGAGTCTTTTACTGACATGGTTAATTTTTACGTTGCTTATTTACATTTATTATACTTATACAGTATACATTTTGTATTTTGAGACTATATTTTCATTAGAAACCTTTGGTGGTGTCCTATTGAGTTATAGTCACACCATCTTCGGGCCACCATTTGTTACCCAACTAGATTTCATGGATATAGGTAAGGATAATGTGAAGATACCATATATTGAATCTTCATTTCCTTTTAGGTTGATATATTAGGAGTAGATAACTGATCTTCTTATTGGGATCCCATTAAGATAATATTTTGGATTTTTTTATTCATTTGTATCCACTATTAATCTTTTATTCTAGCTTATATTTCTTCATTTTTACTATTTTAAATCCATGAAATCATCCTTACATCGAATTGATTACATCGTTATATATATTATTATGATAGTGATGGTTTAATTCCTCTTCCTATTTTATTCTAGTTCCATTTTGTTAATTTTTATTTACCATATATATTTACAACGACATTGCACTATTAAATAAATGGTACATCCTCCAAAATATACCAACATACTCCCTGACTGCTAATCAGAATCCCCTAGAATATGGGGAGAAATTCTTGAGGCCTTGTGGAAAACATGAGCACCCACTTGTATATAAACTATATTTGAGATGTCACCAAGTGGTATCAAATGTTTCTTTTTCAATTTTATAACTATATAAGGATGGCAGAGAGTATATAAGTAAGTGTAAAAACTTGGTAATAAGTTTTTTTGGGAGTCTCTATCCCAGGTGTGGGGTTAAAATCCTAGTACCCATTGACGATCCTTGTTGTTATGGAAATTTGTATGTTGGAATTGTTCTATTTTAACTATTGGGTGATGTAGAAGATTTACTAGGTTTTGTTTTAGGAATTTTTGACCTTAGGATTGTCTAGAATGTAATCATTATCTCATGTATCATAATATTCACATTGGGATTCATATTTCATGTATATTCAATGTCAAAAATATTTCGTAACATGATTTTCTATTACCAATTGGTGTGAATGGTTGGTATATATGTAAATTCTTCCATTTATTTCTGGTAAGGTGGAAAATTTTCGTCACATAAAGTGTTTTCATCCCACAAAATATTATTTTGCTACATAGATTTATGATTTAACCTTAGTTAACAAATATTAACAAGGTTAACCATAAAAAACATTGTAATATACGCTGACAATTTTAGTTTGATTCATTTTAATGGACTGCCAATTGGAATTTATATTATCATTCCTATATATATTTTGAATGACTGTCTATGTAATTGAACGAATGAATGTTGAAATATAACATTATATTTCAAAATATTAAAATAATAGTTATAGTTAAATGGAATATGAATTGTACTATTAATGGTTATGTCTTTATAACATGGGAATGAATAATCTCTATAACTAAACCACTACTGAAAAACATTTCAATTCAAATTAATAATGTTATAAAAAATACAGTTTCGATTAATTGCAGAATCCAATTACAACATTATGTTTTGTTTTGCTATAACATGGAATTAAATATCTTTATTACTAAAATTTTTAAATTAATGCTCAAAATCATACATTTGACCACACTTTTGATGTTTGAATTGGGTTAGTGTGCCTCTTATGTCTAGTGAAGTTCATATAGGGGTGTACAGGACCTGATCCAACTATTTAAAAATTTTAAAGGGAGTTCTGGTAGAAAAAACTCAAATTTTATAAGGTAAGGCATTCCTTAGGCTACATATTCATGGTTAGAGGATAATCTCATAATATTTTAGAATATGGATACTACCCTTGGAAGGAGGAAAAAACAAATGGATCATTATCTTTTTGGATCTATCAAGTGATTGTTGGATGTTCTTAAAAAGGAACATCAACATAAAGGAATCGAATAGAGGGAATTAAAGCTACCTTCTATGATTACATCATCCAAGAAATGTTGAGAGATGACTGATTAAGAGAGTTCAAGCAACAAAATATGGGTGTTATATCCATCATTTACTATTGATATCATATCACATTGTTGTTGTAAATCATACATACCTTTTATGTTGATCAGAGTATACACACTGGTAGGTATATGGTCTGTTATTAGTGGTAATGTTTGGGTCACAAAAATCCCTAATGAGAAAATTATATATTAGAGTTGTGAGCCTAAAATATAATGGGCTGTCTCCAAATATTTATTATGACTATTCCACTAGTTCCCTTTTAGATATGAGAACCACCCACATTAAATTTTATAATGAGATCTATGGATCTAGACCAAAAAGAAAATTTGATTACTAAAAGCCAATAAATCCAAATATGTAATTGAGGTAATAGATTTTAGATGAAGTTTTTATAGTTATAGTAATACAAAACTTCTCAAGGAGGTCATGTTGTAACATGGGGAAATGGATCTAGCTTGTTGTATGATGTAAAACATACACTAGAGAAGTAGAGTGTTGAACCATCTATAATGTGAGGCACGATATTAATTTCCTTGAATTTAGTATATGTTTTATTTTATTAAGGAACATCACATTCATTCATATCTATGGATTTAATTGGTATTCTGGGACATTATATTGAATTATTTTTTGGGGGGATGTCCCTTGACATATTTTTAGTATCCCGATTAGAGTGTGTTCACCATTGCAATGAGTTTCCCCTCTAGATTTCTAGATAATATTTCATTTGGATCCTTTTTATCCTAAATATGTCAATCTTTGATGTAATTATTAAGATTTAATTGTTAGTAACATTGCAATATCAAATTGATATTTTTCATAAGAGGATACATTTCGTCACCCGAGGGTGTTGTTTTTGTTCACATGGGTGAATAAGAAGTCTTGGAAACATGATCTATACCTAAGAATTAATAGATTGGGAGAGTTTAAATCCATTTTTTCATTTCATTCCATGATGATTATAATGGATGGAATACTTTATTTCTTGTTTTGGTGTTCCAACATGGGGATTTATTTCCTGATTAATTTTCATGGCTACCAAATGAGATAAGAGTAGAGTTCAGTATTGAAATTTTTTCAAGAACATGAACATGACTATTCCTCTATATAGGATTTATCCTATTATGCATCATGAACACGGGAAGTAGATTGATGTCTTGGTAGATAAATTTTTTATAAAAACAAATACTTTGCCTTCGGGTTCTGTTGAAATTTTCTCCAAGAAAGAGGTTTTACCCTAAGGAAATGAGGGGACTACCAATTACTGAATCAGATTACCATTAAGAACCAATACCCACATCCTTGTATAGAGAATCACTATGAACATATCTAATGATCCACGATCTTCATGAAGACTAATTTAATATTGGGATATCATCAAGTGAGATTCAAACCCCCATTTATATAACATAAAATATTAAAAATAAGGTATGGTCTTTACAAGAACCTGGTAATTCCATTCAGTTTAATAAACTCGCATGTGTTTCATATGGCCTTGATGAATCTAATTTTCCACCCAAATGTGGATGACTATATATTTGATTCATGGATTATATCACAGTGTACTATCATTATTGATAGTATCAAGAAAAACACATTGAAATCATATTGAGTATGCTATGTGGTAACCAATTATATGCCAATCTCAAAGAGTACAATTTTTAGATTGATAATGGTCACTACTTAGGTCACATTATATCATAATTCCTTGTTTATATGAATCAAGATAACATGAGGGTAATTTATTTTTAGAATTATTAAATGATTTTTTATTCTACAGATAATTGTGGGACTATAAGATTACTACCAGTGATTTATTCATTTGTTTTAATGCCTTTAATATCCTCTTGTAGGATTTTTCCAAGAATTATTTAATGTATACATGGTCTGAATATTGTGAGATGTCCATTTAGGAGTTAAAAAGGTGAATTACCTCAGCATTGATCCTAATTTTTTCTTATCCCCGAAGAGGGTAGATGGTTTTTTGCGACACACTAGGCATCAATAAGGGATCAATTTTGATGCAATAGGGATGATTCATGGTGTACGAGTCTCATTAGTTATGGCGACATGAGTATAATTACACAAAACATGATCTCAAGTTTGCAGTTGTTGTTCACTCCATGAATTATTATATACATTACATTCCATGGGAATTTTTCATGGTACACATAGACTATATGATCCTATGAATACATATTAACTCATAATGATTTTATCCTCTAGTATAAGGGATTGGTTGAGTATCTTCATTCATTTAAATTTGATCTTCCATACATGCCAGAGAAAGGAAATATTTTTTTTATTCTTTGATCCAAAGACATCGACTCAAGCTACTGAAGAATCATGTATTGAATCATCCTAGAATGGTAAAAGGATAATGTTACAATGGATTTCGTGATGGGGTGTATGATGTCACCTTGAGGTACTGACATTGTATGGGTGATCATGGATGGGAGGATGGTGGTTTCCCACTTCCTTTATATCCGGGAGACCTTCTTAGTTAATGATCTTGGTCGAATCTAGGTATAAGAGACTATAATCCTTCATGTAATTCCATGTACTATAGTATTAGATAGGGATACATGGTCCACACCATAGTTCCAGAAAGGGTAAGAGAAGACTCCTACATCACATGTACTTATGTGTATAATATACAATCCTCAGACCAATGGTCTTTCTGAGAACACTATACAGGTGATAGAGGAAATTCTCTCTCTATGTCTCACTGATTTAGGAGGCTCTTGTGAAAATTAGTTTCCTATTTTTGAGTCCTCTTAAAATATTTTTTTTCCAAGTGACTATCTATATTTCTCCATACTATGAACTCTATGATAGACCATGTCAGTTAACTCTATGACAGTTAATTGTAGAGGATGTAGCACAACAAGGACTACATATCATTTAAAAGACATCAGAGTTGTTATAGCTGATCATGAAATGTATGGATATGGATATTTCTAGAAAGAAGCCTTATGATGATCATAATTTTTGAACTCGGGAGTTTGTCTTAGAGGGTTGTGGCTTCTTGTTATTTTAACCTATATTGGTTCATTGAAAGAATTAGAGAAAATATATGTTGGTTCCTAGATTCTTGGGATATTCTATGATGTTTGAGGTAGTTAGGCAGTGTAGATCGATTATCTTTCTCTGATATGTACTCTTTTTTCAAACTTTTCATGCTTTAGAGTATTTAAATTCATTTATTTTCTTTGGTTTCTAATCGCTGGATCACCGTTCCTTATCATCGACCTACAATTCATGGACAATTATCATTTAAACCATTTATGGTGTTTTTATCCCTCGTTTTTTTTTTTATTTACTAATTGGACGTTGGGTTCCCCATTCAACATTCAGGGTAGTACTGTGCCCGATCGGACCCCTAAAAACATGAAATATTGAGAAAAAAATATTGATTCGACAAATTATGGACAAATACAAGATTTTGTAAATGTACATATGATATTTTTGATGATTTCTATCGGAATAAAATTTAGTGGAATTTACAATGACATGTAGTTTAAACAAATGAACCTCTGATGATGAATGAAGTCAATTTGCAGTGAACAACGATTGAGATCCCTGGTTTTTTGCTCAATCCATCTATTGTGTGTGTATTGGTTGTCAAAATCAAAGAAGATAGATATATTTATTGAATGGAAATATGATCTTATGATTATGGTGAAAACCTAACTACATACAATGTATAATTCTGATCATAAGGTGTGTAACCCCCTTAGTGGTTGAAGATATTTTTTCAGAAAAATTATGAAGACATGACATGTAATAACCCTAACATGATGTATACCACATCCAAGTTGGACAACCCATGGGAGGGAAGCCATGTGAAGGTACACAACCCGATACATGACCATTTACTCATGTACACAAACACAAGGTCCAATACACCGACATGGTGAGTAGGACATGGCCTGGTCCAGGTTACCCTAGAAACGCCACGCATGCCACCTAAAAGGCATGTACTATTACATGGGATGGAGTAGTGGGATGATCAATTACCTTCCCAGGTGGTGGTGGTGGACCACACATCATTTGGTTCCCCTCATACACCATGTACACCTAGTTCCATTTTTATGAAAACTCAGCCATCCAAATATACTTCATTTGAACACCAATATTGGACTATGGGTAGCCTATCCTATGAATTTTTTCACGTAGAATGAAATGATACCTTCAGTTGTGGCTTATGAAAAAAATTAAATGTTTCCAAGAACATTACAAGATGAGGTAGTACCTGATTAATGTAGTGATCATGTAGGATCACTAGAAACTTCTAAGTTGTACCCTCCAGTTAATATAGGTTGTGGGATCTTGATGACTTCATTATGGTACCCTTCAGTTAAGGTGGTCATTGGGACCTCGTTGACTTTTTATTGGTACACTCTCGTGGAGCTAGGAAGTGGTTCCTCAACATCTTTAGATTTGTATTCTCCAAATGAGTTGGGAATTCGGTCTTCAACACATTCAGAGTGGAACCCCCATTGACACACTAGGGTGAGATTCTTCAACATCTGAGTGGAATACCTCAATTGGATATGGTGTGGGTCCTTGATGACCTAGTGTAAAACCCCCAATTTATCAAGGGTGTGGGTACTAATCCACTAGAGTAAAAACCCCCATCAGTTAGGGCATGGGTCCTCTGTAGATACATATAGAGTTGAATCCACCGAACTCACTAGGGGACATTTTCCTAACATCATGTTTTAACCCCCTCTAATGTGAACTATAGTTATTAGGTGTGGTAAGACTTGATTGGTTACTTATAGATAGACCCATGAGATACAAAGAATCATTCATTAAATTTTGGAACTATTGGCCACACTTCATATTGGGATGAGATATAAGATAGATATCTACTTACACTCTCATATGGTATTCCTTGAGAGACAAAATATATTCTTAATTTGTATCCACACCATGGATTTGGTAAATCACATTCTAGGAGAGGAGAAGATGTGTAGTGTATGAAACATGCTTTCCATGTTTAACTTCTCATGGTTGGATGAGCTTACTCTTCTTATTTAGGTGGTGATGAATCTATGGATTTCTTATCTACACACCATGTTTAAACCCCTGTGTTTCATTATTCTTAATTTTGAGCATACATCCACTCTTTACTGGGTTGAACTGTTCTATTTGAATGTATGTTGCAAAAAATATCATTATTTCCTATCAAATATCTTACTATTATCCCTAGAGATTTTAGGTTATCCTACTACGCACGTATATAATTACCCCTACATGGGATTTTCCACACGTTTCAGGAGCTAGTATCTCATATATGTTAACATTCTAGTTTTCAATCAGGTTGGGACACATTTCTGGTTGGGAGTGTATTTTTCCCAATTAATTTTCAGTTTACAATACATTAATTTTGTACTTTCTAGAGGTTCATGAATGCTAGGTTTATTTTAAGAAATTTTGCATCATTTTCACTTCCCGGTTAACTTTTTCGTTGAGATAAATGTGTGTGTACATATAATTACTTTTAAAAACACCAAACCAACATAGTTATGCCTTCTTTGTTGTTCTCCACCTCTAGCCTAGGTAGTTGTAACAATCCTTTTTTGGTGGAATTAAAATATTAAGATAATTTGACCTTTTGGCATTACTAGATGGTCCATTCATTGAACTGAGGTTCTTGACATAGTTATGAGATTTTCATCACTTTATGGAATTGTTTTTTTGACTTGGGTAAAGGCATGAGGGGTCCCTCAAGCATCTCATTGATTTTTGGGAGCATGGAGCCCAAAAAATCCCATGTTCTACTGCATTGAATTGGGAAATTTGCTTTTATAAAAGTTGATAGCCCCATATAAAATCATGTATCCTAAACTAGAAGAGTAGTAGGTGTCACATGGGATATGTAATGTGTTCCAAAATAGTGCACCTAGCCTACACGGTAAGTTAATCTTAATTAGTACCTACTCATTATACATCTCACATTTGGAACACTATTACGAAAACCATGTAGCAATAACGATGCGAGGTGGGTATCCTATTTAGTGGGAGATGGCATATGGTTTGGAAAAACAAAGTGGCTAAACCAAGAAACCCCATGTTGTGTGGGTAAAATAACCATTTTACCCTTAATAAAAAAATTTCATGCTTTCTTCATTTCCCCCACTTATTCTAATGAGATTTCTCCCCTCCCATGGTATGTGATCTTCCTCATCCTCCATATTTGAGGTTTTGTTCTATCGACCTCCTATGATATTTGTTTTTTAAAATTTCAAAAGCATTGGAATGCACTCAGTTGGCTCTTCCTTCCACAACCCACTAATGTTATGTTCCTACTATATCTTTTTTGATACTTTGGTGTGATAGATCATTCCCTATTTTTTGGGGAGTTTGAAAAATAATTTATTTATTCTGTTTTAGGTCCAATCAATCATTTATAATATATGATTGGAGAACTACTATATAGAGTAATGTGGTCTATTTAATTCCCACTATTTCCTTCACTTGTTATTTGATGCGCCGTTTTGTACCTTACTAGCCCCTTCCGGTGACGCTTCATTTTTTGTTAATAATATAAATAAGATGGATCAACATATCTATAGTGACCAAATCTTACTGTGATACCCACCTACTGGTTGTTATACTTGTCTTTGGGCAACCCTTCGGGAGTACATATCCTTTAATAGATTTTTTCTATGATCTTGAGTTGTGTTTAACCTTGTTTATGTGAATATTTCACGTTAATTAATTATATTAAATTTATGGAATGAATTATGATGATTAAATATCCATGAAGTTGAACCTATTAGAAAATAATTTGTTATTTATTATTATATGGACATTATGTGTAATGCCTTGGTCGCACTTGTTTATATACATGTTCTAATTTGGTACCTGTGTTCAAAATGATTGTGTTTATTTCCCATGATGTTTCGTCTTACTTATTTCATTGTAGTTCATAATTCGATGTGTGAATGCTTGTATCCTCTTGTCTATGTTTCATACTAGGTTATTTATTCTTATTTGTTTATGCCATGATTGGTTGGTTTGAATTACATTCTATGCATGGGAAATCATATTAGTTAGAGTAATTTAAATTCAGTTGATGATGTGGGGTTTCATATATTCTAGGGATTGGGATGTATTCCTTGATTTCTATGATCACTCACTATGGGATGAGAGTGAAGATAGTTCCTGAGTTACGAATTTCATTTATGGACTCGATGGGTATGGTTGGATACTCTTGATCCATTGAGATTGATACTTTGTATTTCCATGTACGGGATCACATTGAGAACTTACTGATACTCATGTGTGACACTGGTTCCCTACGAGAGAAAATGAGGAATGATCGATTGGAAATGTAGTTACGTAATTCCATGGGTGATACTCAGTCCCCAAAGTGAGATACATAACATAGACTCAGAGTCACCCTGTTAGGCGTGATAAAAGGGATTCCATATGGGTTTCTATTAATGGAATCAATGATGCTTGTTATATTGGATGTTCTATAGAGACCATTGGGTTTCTATTTATATCAGTTGGTATGGGCTCAAACTACACAATGATAATTGATTGATTTTTTTAATTTTATCGTTTCATATGTGTTGTATCTTTGATAATTATAATTATTGTGATTTCACTTACCCGATGACATGGATAATGGGACCCAAAGAAAAAGTAAATGTTCTAGGGTTTTCCATCATTGGTAGCCTCTCATACATTTTCTAATATATATATATATATATTCATACATACATGTACATGTACAACTATTAGACATCCCACTTAGGAAGAAATAGGTGGTATCAGTTAGTTTCCCATTTTAGGAACCCATAATGAGGTGGTAACTTTTTATTTGTTTTTATTCTATAAATTTATTTATTATGGAACACTATCATTTTTTTATTACACAGATTAGATCCGACTAGACCCCATGTGTGCCGACTTACTAATAATTTTATCTCAGACTATTTCATAGAATCCATTTGGTACATGAGATGAATTTATGATCGCAATTATGGATAAAGGTAAGGGTCCTTTGTGCAATGCTTGATTGATTTGCAGGATAGGATGGAGCTTGGGAAAGAGGTATGAACCTATGATCGAGATGCATGTAGTAGAATTTTTTTCTCTTTTTTTATACTTTTCCATCATAAAGTCTATTTTTTATCTATGTTCCCCATTTATTGAAAAATTTATATAGGTTCATGTCACCATGATCATCCTTATTAATTATGTATCTACTATTATTATTTAGCTGTTGTAATCTATTTCATCTCTTGCGTGGTTTATCTCTGTTCTTCCACAACTATCTTTTTTTCCTTTATTATAATTAATTTGTCTATTAAATATTTTTTAATACTTTGAACAATTTGATCTATGTGGGAATAATATACCCAGAAGCACATCCTAGGTCCTTGCTGCTTTTTGGAAACATCTAGAATTCGGGGAGGTATGCTTGAGGTCTTGATTCCATCATTTTGAGTAACTATTGAGTGTCACTCAAAGAGGGACACTATAGAGTGGTATCATAGTGCATTTTTTCATTTTCTGACTTTTTGGGTTTAAATAGATGTATATGAAATTGGAATTTGGAAGTGACTATGGTCTTATATATAGCTAACCTATGTACATTGGAAACCCAAATTACATGGGATGGGGTTATTTTAGTTATTGATTATTCCACTTATGGTTTATATGACTCCATTATTGGGTGACACACCTGATTTTTGGAATTATTAATATTGATATGATTGGAATGATGATACCCATTACATTATACCAATGAGATGAGGGAATATTAGAAATATTAATCATACTAAGCACTATTTAAATTTAAATGTCATGAATTATACCTTGCCTTGTCGATTGCATTATTAGGATATTTAAAAATTTCTATCCTTATGGAGTGTTTTATTAGTATTTATTTTTCATTCCATGTTATAAATTTCAATAAAACATTTAGGTTTCTCATGTTAAGGTATCTATGTTTGAGTGTTACTTTATTACTTAGTAGTATGTCATGCAAATTTGACCAATTAATTATTCTCATGAATGATTACTTATTATTTTGGCATGACTAATTTTAAATCAATTTGGATGACTAATTAGTTTTGTTTTTTCCAATTTCAATACTTATATGATTTTTTAGAATGGGATGGTACATATTGATTGAAATTAAATAAGAGTCAACTTTCACTTTGTAAGGTGTATCGGTGCCTCATGAATTGGATAGTGATGACCTTTTAAAAAACCATTATTAATGTTCTTATATACATAAATATTATTGTATAAATGTTCAAGATGATTAAATTCCACTTTATCATTAATATTGGATGATGTTAAATAGGGTACAATTTCCAATTTCAGGATTTTAAGGGTGCTTTATGAATTGGAGTAGGGTGTCCCGTATAATTGAACCATGTAAGAAACAACTTGTATGTGTACAAGAAATTTTATAAATGTTATGACTGTTGAATTTCATCTGTATCATGGATAAACTGGTATAAGATAGGTAAGATCCACCCACAACATTTTAAAAATATGGGAACTTGATAATTTGAGGTTGGTTACACCTAGAACTGAGACATCTATTATAATCCTTCTATTTAGAAATAGTGGTAAATCTAAATGTTTTTAAATCAGTTCATTAATGGTTTTGGATTATTTATTAAAGCCTAGAATTTTCAAATTGGTTTTAATGACATGCGTTGCAAAAATTATCAATTCACAATTGGACCATGTAGGACCGATGATGAATGTTTCTAATAAAATAGAATCACTAAGAGTGTTCTTAAAAATTAAATTCATTAATTTATCATATTATTTTGAAAATCCCAAAAATGATCAGTGGGACTCTAGTAGGCCTCCCTTCATTGGATATGTCATAATGCATAAACTGATTGGGGTATTCTATGTTATAGATTAGTGGCTCAATAATTTTCCTTCATTTTATAGTACATCATGCAAGAATATTACCTCTTTAGATAATAATATACCATAAATATAATTCAAAAAGTTTATGTGAAGATTTATTAGGAAATGTATGGTGTTTAAATCAGTATTGTGATAAAATGGATTATTTGAAATAGGTATAAATAGAATAGTAATTCATAAAAGGGTTTTTTAATGTGTTTAAATTTTTCCCTTATGGTTAAAGTATTTTTATTTAAAATATATATTAAATGATTATATAATTAAACCAGTTTTGGATTCATGCTTTAATATGGAACCTTATGTGATAACGTACCCGAACCCTTATGAAGGGTTGTTTAAATCTTCCATTCCTTCCTCCATTCATGATAAAGTGGTGTGACTGTTACCTGTAGGAAAATTTCCTATAGATTTTACTCAATAATTTTTTCATATTGATCATAGTGACGTTATTTAGCAAGTCCCCTTAGTAGGGTCTAGACATCATGTTTTGGTTATGGGATTTCCAGTGTAGGAAGTTCCATCGGAATCTTTATATCTCTTATTGGATTCTTCTGAACAATTCATCATCTGTGGTACTATTCGGTAGCCACAGTCCCATGTAGGACTCATAGTTTCAAAAATTATACCTTTGTATTGACGGGTGGTCATGTGTGGTTTAATCCCAGCACCATGAATGAGCACTTCAAAATTCCCAATTTCGGAGGGAGAAGCATGTCGAGGACATGGTCGACCTCTTAGTAGGTCATGTGGCCCTTCTACTCCTAGATTTTCAATATTCTAAAACTCGGGAGGTTTTCATCTTATTCTTCATTCAGATGAGTAATGTGACTCTTGGGATAATTCATCGGGAGGAACATTATATACTTGAATTCATATCACCAATAGCTTATGGATAATGCCATGTATATGTATTTTTATTGTATAATATTAGGTTAATATGCATTGATACACAAGAAATCCACCGTCTTGTAAAATGTATCATGGAAAACATGAGATCATTTTTAAACGTTTAATTTGGAGTTGTTTTAATTTTAACACTAGTCAGCTCCAAAATGGAGTTACCAGATCATCTAGTGTAGTCAAACTCATTCCAATACTCGAGATGATGTTCTATGAGGATCAAGTGTTTGAAACACTGGTCTGTCATTTATGGATTTCTGTCCTAAACATACAGCACACATGGACGTAACTCCAAATATGTGTTACAAGTATCTCAAAAAGGGAATCTTTCATAGAATCTTTGAGTGGATTGTTATATTTGACTTCTCGGTTTAAATCTTGTTAAATCATGATGTCCACCTCAAGGACTGAGGTTAGTGGTTAGTGGAGCATGTGATGTGTAACAAAATACCATTATATGCAAATACCAATGTTAGGGACACACCTAATGTGGGCATAATCTTTTTAATTCTATTTAAATGTTTTCTTATAATTATAAGGAACACAACCATGGAAATAACTTTTAAAAATGGTAAACACTGCTTCAAATTCCATTGGGATGGTAATCCCTCCCATTTATGTCAGTGCATTCTAGCATGATAATGTTGTTATGGGTCATATGTCCAAATTCAAAACACCATTTTCAGGGATGGGCCACAATGGTTATATTTTAGTGACCATGGGATGGCTTGGGTGACGAATGTATCCCGATCAGGTAGTTTATGTGGAAGGATGTGAAGACGATCCATTTTCAAGAAGAAGAAAACCATTAGTGGTTTCAATGTTCCAATTTTTAATGGCCATATATGGTTGGGTGAAAACCATTCTGATCACCTCACCCTATTGGTCACATGGGTGTATTGGGCCCTCTGTGGAAATTGTTAAATTCCTATTAGTGTACTATCTAGTTAGAGATGACTGTATCCCTTTTGATTGTATATTTTGTGTACACTAAGAGAGAGTAAGTGTCACACCAAAATAATGTTTTAAAGGATTTGGGAATATTGAGTGGTTCCTGTTAGAGTAAACATTAAAAGACAATTTTTCCTTATAAGCATGGTTTGTCTGGAGTGACACATGGTTCCACATTTTGGAATTCCATGGGTAGACCTATAAACATTAGAAATTTCCCCATTGATTGTATTTCCTATCAGTTTCCCACATTAGAATAAGTGAGTGTTCATTAAGTGGATGTGTTTGTCCTCTACCAATGTCTCCTTTGATAAAGTGGGTTAATAACTACCACGAGTTAGTACCTTGAAGTATATATTAATGAATAAGAGGTCGTCTTAGACTTATATTTAGGCTCAGTGGTGATGTTTAAATGTGAAATGATTCTGGTGGGTTAAAACATCACCAAAACATTTCTTATGTTGAAGCATGATTGTTTAAATGAATAGGTGATGGTTTGATCTTGGTACATCACCAGATTTCGGGTATGGGCTTTAGTGAACATGTTGGTGGTTAATATGACATTCCTGGGAAAAAGGCACCATGATTCTATTGAAAATATGTCGGCTTCATAAGCTGACCGTATTAAGGATGGTTATCTAGATATGTCATGAATTTTTATACATTTTTTATAATCATTTTCATTTGGAGCTTATTCTATACACATCGTTGGGTTATGTAGGGAGTGGTGTTTTAGGTCTTCCTTTTACCTTAATGGAAAAATGCTATATGTGTTCATGTTTTATCAAACGAGATTCAACCATTTATTTCTGAGGAGGCCCATGATATATTAGTTTATGAAATCAAGTTTATCCATATAAATAAATAATTCTGAGAACATATCTATGACTAATAGGTCATTTGTTGTAGTTAATTCCAATGGTGGAGGTATCATGGCTTCAAATTTACCTATTTTTAATTCAATGACATATATTGGGAAGAACCATCTGAAAAATGCTAAAAGAGACTATATAATGATTGTTTCTCTAGATAAATGGGATTTAGGTAGCTACATTTATGTTTTTTTGTTGGAAAATAAAGATTTGGCTCGGGTTTCGACGGCTTACGAACCATTTCCCTAAGAAATATTTTGAGGAGTGTTGGGTGCCTGTGAACACAAAATAGTCATTCGATCAAGATTTCATTACCCTTGTAGGTTGGTTTTGGTTTTAAATGTTCTAAAAGGACTCTCAGGGATTAAAAGTTCAATGGTCGAGAGTTTTTAACAACCCATGTTTTGGGGAAAGGAAAATTTTCAATATAATTTGAACTTTTTGGGTTTTCTTGATGGGATGTGATTTGAACCAATATTTGGAGCGAATTCTCAGAGTTGGAGAAAATAGATACATTTTTAGGCCTAGGTAGAGGCCCTAGGCCTCCCTTGTATTTCTTGTTGAGTTTCAAGGTCATCGTACCCCAAAAATAAAATTTTTTGGTTTTCTGATAGGGCACATGGCTAGACTAAAATCTTGCGGCCCCATCAAAGAACCGTGCCGCCCAAAATAGGGGAGAAGAATGTTTCCCATGTGTTTTGAATAGTTCTAAAAAACTATGTTCCTATTTCAATTTTTTTTACTGTTTAAGTATTACCTAAACACTATTTATTACATGGTTGGTATATTATTAGGAAAACTGCTTGACATAATCGTGCGAGGTGGGTTTCCTATGCCATTGTGGATGCTTGGTTAGAACATGGTTTAGCCAAACAATGAAACTAATCTATGAAAAAATACTATTTTTTGGGTTAAATACCCATTTTACCCTTAATTAATTTTTTTAATCATTTCTTCTTTTTTTCAACTTCTCATAGTCGGATTTTTCTCCACCCATAGTGTGTTAGATTCCTATTCCTCCACCTTTAGATTTCTGACCAATCTCCCTCCTATGAAGTCCCTTTTTTGTTTCCATTAGAAGCATTGGAAATCTCCTTATAAGCTTCTTCATCCAAAATCCAATATTTTTGGGTTCCTCCTATATCAATTTCACTATTTTTTGCAATGTATTTTTTCATATTTTTTGGTGAATTTGAAAAATAATTTTATTTCTTAAATTTTAAGATGAGTCCAACGTTAGTAATTGATGGGTGGATAACCAGTACATCGAGTTAGGGGGTATATTCCTTTCTCACCATTTTCATCACTTTTTTAATTGACACATCATCGTTCCACTCATTGGACCCATATGACAATGCTTATTCTTGTTTAATATGTAAATTTAAAGGGTTTTGCATGTCCATAATGACCCCAACATATAGTGATACCCATCAGTGGGGGTTTTCCATATATTTGTACACCCCATTGGGTGTTCCCATCATTTAATTTCCTTTTTCCAATGTTCTCGAGTTGTATTTCACCTTATATTTTTACATATTTAACTTAAATTAAAATTAGTATATTTGTGGAAAAATTTATGTTGGATAAGGAGCCATGAGGTTGTCTGTGATATCAATTTTTTTTCTTATGTCTTATTTGTGGGCCTTCATGTTTAATTCCTTAATCATGCTTTTCTATATATATGTTCCTATTTTTTATCATTATGATAAATGTTTTATATTTATTTCCTATGATACACCTTTTTTACAAGTTTCATTGGTGTAGTGAATGCCTTATGTGATGCTTGTAGCCCCTTCCAAATGTTTATTACTTATGTCATGTCATTTTCATTATACCTTGAACATGATATCTAGCTCCTTATTCTTATTTTATTTTTCCTTGATTGGTAGATTTGAATTGAATTCTATGCATGTGTAAGATTATTAGTTGGTGTTATTGAAATGAAATTGAGGATGTGTGATTGTACATATGCATGACATGATATATATTTCATGATTTCTATGATCACTTTTTATAGCCTGGGAGTGAACATGGGTCCCATGTTAAGGATTCTATGAATAGACTCATCATTCTTGGTTGGATAATCTTGATTTGATGAGAGAAATATTTTTTCTAGTTAGGTACAAGATCGTTGGTTGGATTCACTTCTAATTGTGAGTGACTCTAGTTCCCCTTGGAAGAAACCAAGGACAAATTTATTGGAATGATGGTTATGTCATTCCGTGGGTCATACCCAATCCTCTATATGAGATACTTGATATGGACTCAGATTCACTATTTCATGAGTGATACAAGGGATGTTGTAGGGTTTTCCATGGATTGATTCAATGACATTGGTTATATTGGATGTTCTATAGGGACCCTAGATATTCTATATAGATCACCATGGAGATTATTAGAATCCCCAATGTTAATTTATGGCTTTCTTGATATTCTTATCTCATATGTGATGAAACTTTTTTAAGTATCATTATTACGAGTTCACGTAATCGATGGCATGAAAAATGAGACCCCAAGCCAAAGTAGAAGCTAAGGGTTTTGACTTATTGTGTTGCCCTAATTTCGTTGGCCATTATATCTCTCTATATATTTATCTTTACATGCACACATACCTATTTCAGACATCCAACTTAGGATAAATCTTGAGGTATGATTCTAGTGTCCATTTAAAAACTCATACCAAGATGGTTTATTTTTACATGGTTATTTATCTTCTTTTATTTATTATGGTATGATGTCATTTGTTTATTTCCTAGAAAGGATCAGACAAGACACTGGGTTTTCCAACCTACTGAGATTTATATCTCACACCATTTATGAGACTATTTGGTACTCGAGTAAACTTTATGATTTCAAATTTGGATAACTGGAAGCATGTTGCTTCCAATTCATTATTTATTTGAAGCATAGTAAGAATTATATGGGTAGAGAACTGAGTCTATGCTCAAGATACTTGTAGTTGAATTTTTTTTCTTTTAATATTTTTCCATCATGTAGTATATTCTTGTTTCCCTATTTACCAAGTAATAAATAACTTAATAGGTACATGTCACCCTGATCATCATCATTCAATTTGCATTAATTAATATTATTATTCATTTTTTATGTTCAATTTTTTATCTTATAAGGATTATCTCTATTGTTTTTTGGCTATTTGTTCCTTCATTATTATTTAACTATTTTTTTCATTTTGATTTTATCTGTGCACACTATGATATATAAGGGAATAATCTCTCTACATATAGAACCTATGCTCTTTATTCTAGTTAGGATCCTCTAGAATTCATATAAGAGAACTTTAGTTCCATTAGCCACTATGTAAGAGAACTTTTGAGTGGATTTCATGGTGGTATAACGCAAGAGATATAAATAGTACTTATAGCTCGAGCCCCTTCTTCAGTCAGGTTATGACATATTGGTCTCTCAGAAACATCATTATTTCTAATGTTTTTTAGATGTATACCCTTAAGAGTATTTTTATGGGTTCATGGAAATAGTTTCAATGTGTCTCGAGTGTGGATCTCAACCAAGAGAATATTGTGACAGTGCAGTGGCTAAGGTATCCATTCACTAGGACATTGAATACCTTCTTGTTTAATCGGTATGTGGAGACAATTTTGTCTTTGTAAAATGGTACATTAATTTTAAAATATTGAATTTTTTACTAGAATTATTTAGTATGATCACCAATGTTGTTAATATGAATATATATATGCTCATCTGACTGCGGTGGACAATGACAACATTTAGGATGATTCAAAAACCACAGTTATCCATAATACAATTTCTAATTTTTGATTAAGACCTAATGAGCTACATGGCCTCAATTCAATGTCCATATCATGACTCTTTTCTAACTAGTGGGATGGTAGAAACAACTCCCCCATTGATATGTAGATCATTCTTGAAGAGTAGTGTGTGTATGGAAATATGTTTAGCGCACATCGTGAGTTCCAGAATTAGTGGATGTGGATGTTCTATGGTGAGCCAAACCCTTCGGAAGTAGGGGACTGGCTGGAGTCAGTTGCCTATATCATTAGGTTTTTTCATACCCCAACGGACCTGGTTGTTAAAATGGATTATATCTACCTCTATAGAGTAGATGGGTATTGGTGGACCCCTATTTCACAGATGAATAATTATACACTCTCATGGGATGAATTAAAACATCAATTATGTGATGAGTAATAACCATTTTGTTTGAATGTATCCCAAATCCGGAAACATATGGAGATATAGTAGGGAGGGATGATAGTGGTTGAGTACCCAAAGAATTTCATATACCTTATGTAGTAAAATATTGATTTGATCAAGGATTGATACTCCATAGCATGTAATATTGTTGTGAGACACTATAAAGAAATATATATTAGTGTAGATCCCATGCACATACCCACCTATGTTGTGGTATTAGAGAGAGAACTGGTGAAAATTTTCTTTCTGTTAGAGGTATTCCAGATAGTTGTATTTTCCAGTGGGCACCATAGAGCTGAGTCATATGAAGAACTAGGATATTCCAAGCACCAAGATCTTGATGTAGGGTACCTTTCTATAAATAGATTCAGACACAGGTTCAGAGGGAGCGTAGAGTTCTAGGTAATCCTAAAGAGGGGAAATTCCATACATGTGATAGGTGAGGTCACATGGCCTGAGACTTCTAGAGCATAAGATCATTGTAACATAAGAAGATACCTGATGGTACACCAAGTAGAGGAAGTGTCATGATTAGGGCTCTCCCAGGTGATGAAAGGGTGGTCCTTTTGGACGTGGATCTAGAAGTGTTTTAGGAGGATATATTAGTGGTGCATGGTGTTATGATATCCATCTACCACCACAACTAGGAATCCCATGTTAGGATCATGGAGCTAGTGGTTGTGGCCATGAAGAGTTGAATACCTTGCAAGTACATTGTATCATAGTGCAGAAGTAGATAAGTGGTATGATATGTGTATTTTATACTCTTCTATAAGTGTTAGTAGACACAGGTACCCAGCATTCCAATATATCTTTATTCTTAGTGCATGATATGGCGCTCCTTGTTGAGGCACATTCCTAGAAACTTCATTTTGAGGTTTCTACTGGGAAAACTTCTTCTATATCTTTTTACTTCTGATAGTGAAATCTATTTATTGAAGGAGAGAGATTAATATGAGAAAATTTTGTCACCACAATGGAACCCTATGACATCATTTTGAAAATGTATAGGTAATACATGGTCCCATCCCTGATCGATAGTCACCATGGAAAATTCAGATGCCTGTGCAATGATTAGATGAAAGTATCCCTTCATAGTGAGTGATATCTCACGGATGGGAATGTGGGTTCAACGAGTAAGAGGATGCAAACCATCACCCATATGTTAACAAGTATATCCATTTTTACAGCACGATCTTTAAGAATTAGTGATCTTTGACATGGGGAGGATTATATGGCCATTTTATTTGAGGACATTTAGGGACTACCTCCAAGGTGGGAGATGGAGTTTTTGATTATCATCAATCCCATCATCACTATGATATATTATGTGGAATATCAGAAGGACCCTAACGAGATCTAAGAACTATAGTTATGGTCAGATAACCATTGAGAGATGGGTTTCTTCAGAACCAGGGTGTCCCCATTGGAATCTATTGTTATTTTGTGAAAAAGTGGTGCGATAGCTCATGTATTTGCACATGTTATTGTCAAATGAACCTGGCCATGATAAATAAAAGGTACCCCATGCAAAGGATTGATGCCCTCTTTTACCATTTGAATGAGATGTTTCTAAAAAACTGATCTTATTACTAGATAACATTAGTTGAGGGTTTGCAGGGATGATATTTAAAATATTGAATTAAGATGTCACAATGATCACTATGAGTTCCTAGTTATTCCCTTTTGTGTGATAATTTCACATTTTGTGTTTATTGATTTTATGAATCGGGTATTCTAGTTGTACATATACATGCTAATTGTTATCTTCATTGATGTCATTCTTGTCTACACTACACTAGACGAGGAGCATGAAGGGTACTTAAGGGTAGTGTTATACGTTCTTTGAGAGAACAATAATTATTAAAATCACTCAATGTTCGAGTTCTGGACTCATGAGGTTCAATATCTAGGGAATTTCTTATCTTAACATGGTTTAGTCCTGGATCTAATGATTATCAATGTAGTGACTGCTTGTATCCCATCGAAGAATGTGATAGAGTACAGAGATTTCATGGCTTGTCTAGGTACTATAAAAGGATATTGGAGGACATATCCAGAGTCACAACCCCTTTTACCACCCAAACCTAGAAATAGTAGATGTTTACCAGGCCTGAGAAGTGATAGAGAGTCTTTTAGGAGTTGGGGCTTAGGCTAACCAGTGCTTCTGGGTTATGAATATAACATCCCATTTTTTTAAAAAAATTAATTGATTTAATGAAACTTTTTTATGTAAATATTAATTACTATCCATTAATCATAATTTTTTGGCTTCTATAATATTAATTTTGAAAAACGGTCATCTATAATTGTGATCAGTAAGTTATTTGGAGTCTAATAAAACCCACATGATTTTTTGGTGAATATAAACATAACATTAGGAATAGTAATATGAACCAAATTAATAGTAAGTTGTATTATTATTTTATTTTCAAAATTCGTTATTCTAATGAAATTTTGGTTTGTTTTTCAATGTTATATAAAAGCAGTTATAGAATTAAAATTGTTAATTTTTGAATAATGTATGATTTTATTTAAAATTTAAATTAATTATATTTCAAAAATTATTTTCAAAAAATTGAGTACCTTTTTGAGTTATACATGTTGAAAAATGGTCAGGTTGAATTTTTGGTATTTTTTTGGAATTCTTGAATTTTTTATGAATAGTGAAATATAGTAAAATACCGTATATTCAAATTATCAATTAAATACACTATTCATGACATAATATGTGATTTAAACCCATATGGATAGAATTCACATGAAATTATAACAATTTAGGGTCACGTTAATTATGACTATTCACAGTCTTGAGCAAAAATATTATAATAATGGATAAAATAATGAAAAATAACTCCTCCCCTTCACTATAAATACCACCCTCATTCCCCTCTTCCTCCCACACCTCTGAAGCCTTGATCCTTACCTATGTTCTTCCCATTAATACTCCCAAGGCACATCCCGACGACGAAGTTCTTTTGATATCACAAAATTCCCCAAAACAAAGGCCATAAGAATGATCTCAAGGGGTAGAGATTAAGTGGAAAACAACCTATTTTGTTTTCATTCATTTATTGTCATTTTATTTTCTGTTCTTATTATTTCTTCATGTCCTCTTCTCCAAGAGGCAGGAATGATCCGGTCTCATAAATATTCCATATTTAATCATGTTTATAGAATACTCACCAATATATTTATTATCCTCTCGCACTTATTCAAGAAATTAAAACACCTTCTGCGATGTGTTGAATTAATGATATCATGGATGATCTGATTTCAATATCATTTAAATCCTAAAACACTGGTCATGACAACTTTTTTATGTTTTACCTAATTATAATTTAGGTAATAAATATTATATAGTTTATTTAATAAATATATACAAATGTTATTAACTTAAGAAACAAATGAGTTCATTTCGATTGAATAATCACCAAAATGACCTAAACAAATATAAATAATGTTATAACATAAGAATCATCCTCATGTCAGAATTCAAAATTAAAAATATCACAATTAATGATTCTTTTAATATTTAAATACCACTCCATTTTAATTCTAATTTTTCACTTCCCATCGATAAGAATATCTATCATGAACCAATCCTTGAAATCATGTAAAGAATGCAACCAAAACAATGCAAGGAACCAAATACTTACATTTAATGTGTGAAATGATGTTATAAAATGATAATATAAGGTGTTATAAACAATAATATGTTTATTTTAGTAATTAATAACACTATTTTTACAATTACATTGGAGGATAAATCATGTTTGAATGAAGAAAAACATGATGTATCATTATTCGTAATCAGATTTCCATTCAGTGGGTTAACATCAAAATTCATTATTCTTGTGGTGTAAAATTTGTTTGTGTGATGAATTTTGTAAATATTATGTCTAATAATGTGTATTTAAATAGTATGTAAATATTTCAACCACTTTATTAAATCTCACTTCAATTATATATTATATTTATAAGGGAATTTTCCATTAAAAAACCACTTTCAAAATTCAGTTTTATGAAATTGAAAAGAAATGTTTTTATGAAATTTTTCATGTAGTATGATTTTTTTCCGGTTTTGGGGAATTGTTTATGATGAGGGGAGGTACATATATATAACTCAAATTCATTGGGTATATGTAATTTTAAGGTCGGACATATGGTTACTCTAGGTGTAACTACGATGGCTACACACATTGTTAGGTAGCTGTTAGGGTTACAAATTATAAACTAGACAAGAGGGTTAAAAGATTATGTAAGTAACAACCCAAGATACATTTATGGTTCAACTTTTTATCTTATGTTTTCTGGGAATATTTTTGAAATTTTATGTTACATAAATAATTATATATGGGATACAAGTTTCCCTTTTGAAAATGATTTCATATGTCATAATTATACATTTCCTAATGTGTTCTTTCATTATTTTCTATCTCCCTTACTGAGATTTTTGTAATCATAAATTGTTTATAAATTATTCTCATAGGTTATAAGGATTTTTATGAAACATAAGTATTCCATATTAAATGTTTTATGAACTGTCAAATAAATCTTGTTTTATTTGAAAAGTTTTATATTTAGGAAGAAATGAATATTGTTTTTATGGTATCTACTCTGAATTAACGTGTAATGTTATGAATGTATTATGTCCTAATTCTCTATTTCTACAAACATTAAATGATCTTCAATGTGAATATAAGTTATATCTTGATTAATTCTTGATTATTTAATGAAATAAGGTCGGCTCCATATAGAGACTCTTAGAGGACAGTGTAGAGTTTATAGTGTACAATTATACATTAGGAGCTGGGAATAGCTGTGTGTTGATGTATTAATAGGTATTTATTACTTATGAAATGAGGTATTTGAGACTCCATGAAAATAAAAGCAATAATTTTGACCTAGAGTTTGCAACCATAGTGTTGGTCGGAGTGGATACTCAAGAGGGGGGGTGAGTTGAGTTCCAATAAAAATTTCTGTTAATATATTATCTATTTAAAATTTCCCAATTTAAAAACAACTTAAACAGTAGTGAATTTATACATATTACAAATGTTTAATTAGATTCTTAAATATTGATTAGTTCTCAGTCAATTTAATCACAAGATGGAACTGGATTTTGAAGCTAACCTACTGGTTCACAACAAGCAAAAGCACTTGCTAATTTAACGATCCATGTAACATTAAAATAGTTTTATATTTCAATGTAACAAGCTGTGGAAAATGAATTATATATATATAGGATATAAACTAAAGAACACATCATATATAAAAATAGGTTCAGTCTCAAGACGAGACATAGTCCCCTCAAATTTAAATAAATTTGATCCAAAACATGGATCGGGGTTAACAAAAGTTTATGAAACTATTCAGGCCATGCAGGGACCTCTACCAATGTTCTTCGTGGGAAATAGAACAATGACTAGGCCACACAAGGACCTCTTCCACAGTTGAAATGGGTAAACAAGAGTTAAGAGTTTTTGAGTGATGATTTTGATATCCTCCAGTTCAGTGCAGGAGACAGTGTGTGTATGATATAAAGAGTACACCACACAGCTCGAAAGTAAATAAACAAATCACATAGAGAGAACATATAAGAGTTTAGAGAGATCTAGTGATTAGGAATGCTGCTCTGGATTCATTGGATTCAGCAGAATTGGTTCTGAGTCCTTCTCTGGTTTCTCTGTCAAAAAATAGAGTGTCGTAGTTTAGCTTCTTTTCTGGTGTTCTTCAGAGGTGTTGGATTGTTCTCATGAGAGTTCTTTGTATTTCTTGCAATCTCTCCTTCGTTCTCAGGATTTTTCTTCTTGTTTATCATAGTGCACTCGGGTTTCATGAGTTGTCATATATATTTATGTTCTTCTCATTGTATATTCACACAATTTCTCACGTGTACTGCAGCTTAATCTTCCATATATTCCACCAGCTTTGGCAGTAGGAAATGATTCCCTTTTCATAGGTACGAGATATGGTTTCCTGAAATACCAACAACTATAATTAAATATCATTAATTTCATTAAAACCATCAAATATGGCCGTTAGCATTATTTAACTAATATTGACAAAAAAAGTTAAGAAACAGTGTCACAGTGATTATGTAAATGGCGTCTTCTTCACGGTATATGATTCATGGTACGTGATTCACTATGTCTCCATGTCACGGTGTCTAGCTCATGGTGTCTGTGTCACGGTCTTTCCATCATGGTTCGTCCTTCACAGTGTCTAGGTCACGGTTTGTTCTTCATGGTGTCTCAGTCACGGTTCGTACTTCACGGAGTCTATGTCACAGTTCATCCACCACGGTGTCTAGGTTATTGTTCATCCTTCACGGTGGCTGGGTCACGGTTCGTCCATCACAGTGTCTGGGTCATGGTTCGTCCTTCACCATGTCTAGGTGACTGTGACTGTGTCTTGTACACAGTCTGTCTTACTGTGTCAAACATCATGATTTCTCTATACTTAGACAAATATCTGTATTTAGACATAGATAGTAATATGCCGAATATGGATTGAGTTTAACCAGTAGAGAGTAAGAGAACATGGATCATAAATATAAATTCTTGACAATATAAGTGACATTTGTGATCATGCATAAGACTTTTAAATAATAAAGAGAGTAATTAACATCAATAATACTTGTTATCAATAAAACATGATGTGTAGTTATTATTGAGGTTGGAGATCATTAACACAATAGTAAATTAATATTTAGATTAATTAATACTAATAGGATTTGTGATCATTAAAACATGATTAAAACATGAAGATTCCAACAATATCCCCCTTTTTTATGATCACAAATCAAGTATATGTAAAAATATAAATTAAATACAACATTAAGGAAAATAACAGACTCGACAATTAGAATACCAATACCTGTACTTTTACTTTTAGTTGTTTCTCCCCCTTTTGGGATTATCAAAAAGTTGAAAAAATGAATTGAAACGCTGCATTTGTCATTAAAAAGTTTCAGAATAAAACATACATGATAAATACAAACCGTAAACAACAAATGACATCCCCTCAAAAAGAAAACAGTCCCTGGACTCTTCAGGGAGCCACCTTTTCCTTGACTCTATCAGCAGCAGGAGCTGGTGCTGATGTAGAGGAAGGCACATATGTGGTAGACAAGGAGGGTAAGGGTAGACCTTCAAAAATGGATGTATACAAAGTCGGAGTAGTAGAAGATAAAGGTTGTGGTTGGTCTAGAATGACTGGCTGGATCTGAGAAAGAGCATGGATGACTGTCATGGCAGTTGAGATAAGGGTAGGTAGACCAAGACTAAGGGGTGCAGCAGGTGGAGAAACTATAGTTTTACACTGCACATAAAGATATGGCTTCAAAAGATTTATGAAATCGGTAATGATTTCACCACCATTGTGCATATCCATTTCAAAATCTTCCTTATTCTCCATAAATTTGTACAACAATCTAGTGAACTCTTTAAGCTTATGAACATGAGCATTAAAAGATTGAGTTACCAGAGGGATTCTCAAATTAGCAACAAGATATCTAAAGTGATCTATCATATCACTTTTAGTGAAAATACGGTTGAGATAGACACCAATCTTCTTGGTGATATCTTGTTGAGCATCACTTGCAATCTTTGAATGAATTGTAACCAAGTCCAATTCTCGATCACTGTGCTTAACCACTTCTGAAAATGAAGACAGATCCAAGCCACTGAAGGAATTTAGATGTTCTTTCTTGATTATGGATCTCCACAGATAATCATCCAAAGGAGGAACAAAATATTGGCCAGAAGCAGGAGAAGCTTCGACATCTTCAGTTAGAACATTGAGCAGTTTTAGAACTTTTTGCAGGCAACCAGTGTAATCATCGGTGAGCATATTCAGAATTTCTACAAGCTCCCTCATACATTCCAGTATTTTTGTGTTTCTTTTTCCAATGTTCTCATCAAAATACAGTAGATATGGATGCACTTCAGACACAATATCTCTAGCAAGGGTTGAATCAGTTGGCTCAGGAGAAGCAGCAATAGGTGCAGGGGAAGAAACAGGAGCAGGTGATGATCTCAAAGACAACTCATTCTGTAAGATTGCTACTATAGTTTTCAGTATTGCAACATCAACACTCAGCTACTTATTTTCTACTATGACTTCTTGAATTTCTCGGGCCATCCTTCGTTTAATACGCAAGATAATATTTTCCAAGAGAATTGATGCATCTTCTTGACTCTGTTGAGTCACTGGACGAGGTTGAGTGGATAAAATCTTCTCAACACCAGCTAAGAGAGTATATCCAATGACATTAAGATCATATTTAGTTACAAAAGAGTGTTTCTCATGTAGGAGTGTAGGTAAAGGTAGAGTATCATGTTCTGGTTGCGGTTTAAAGTCATCTTCAGACTCAGATTCCGATTCAGATTGAGAATGGGGCTCTAGTTCTGGTTCAGGATGAGCTACAGACTTTAGTTTAAACACAGGAGATAGATCCATTCCAGTTTTAGTCACTTTTTCTGACTCATTCACATCCTAAAATCATGGGAAAACATGTTGAGTGTACATAGAGTATGACTCATCACCAGGTTCAGATTTAGATTCAACAGACTTTGCTAGACTAGTCTCAAGGTTTTGAGGTTCCTCCCCCGAAAATTATGCTTCCATTTCAGAGACTATAGGCTCAACAACATGGTCAAGATCCACAAGATCATCTCTAATATCTCAGAAAACTACTTCCTTGCCAGCTGAAAGGCAATTTCAATTCTCTCTTGCACATAGGGAATTATCTTAGGAACCGACTGTTCCCCAGGCAGTGCTCCCAGATTGGCTTGATATTCAACAGGGAGTTCTTCTACACCAGCAGACTCTTCCATGGATTTTTTCTCTGATTACATTACTACATAATCTATTACATCCTCAGATTGGATATTCGAATTTTCAACTTCTCTAGAAGCAGGAGCTTCATCCTCACTAAGACCAACTGAAGGATCCACAGTCCTTTCCTTTTCAACAACAACTTTGTCCCCTTGAGGTATTTCTGCTTCATCTCTAAGAGTGACTCTTATCAGGGGTAGATGAAGACGTATGCTTCATCCTTGGCATCTACATAAGGTTAGAGCAAGAGAGAATAAGAGGTTCGCAAGGTAAAGAGGGTTCGAGAGAGAGAGAGCAGAAGAGAGTTTGGGTGAGATATTGAGTAAAACCTTTATGTTTTATCATTTGGGAATGTCAATATTCATAAAAACAAAAATGAGGGTAATTAAATATCGTTGAAATAAAAATTAATGCGATACTGGTTAAAATAAGACTATAAATAATCTTCATGGTGATACTGTGAGTAGGCATTACGGTGTGATGAAAAATAGTCATCATGGTGAGACAGTTGGTGATCATCACTATGAGACAATGACCATTCTATGCCATCACGGTGAGACAGTGAGTTGACAGACCGTGAGCACGAAGTCTTCACGTTGAGACTGTAAGCATGAAACAATAACTGTAAAATAGTGAGCATGAAACCGTAATGTAAAATACAGTAAATTATTAAACATTAAGATCAGTAAGATATCTATTTATGATTAATCATGCCAAGATCATGTATTATGTAGTCTAATCTCTCAGAATTTAATGGCTTAGTGAAAATATCAGCAAATTGATATTCAGTACCAATGAATTCCAAAGTGATATCACCTTTTTGATAATGATCCCACAAAAAGTGATGTCTTACATCAATATGTTTTTCCCTATAATGAGAAACATGATTATTTAAAATATTAATAGAACTTTTGTTATCACAATTTATTGGGACATGTCTGAATTGATATCCATAGTCTAGTAATGTGTGTTTCATCCACACAATTTTTGCACAACAACTTCCAGCAACTATGTATTCAGCTTCTGCAGTAGATATTGAAACCAAATTTTGTTTCTTGCTACACCATGATACTAGTGACTTTCCTAAAAGGTGACACATTCCAGAGGTTCTCTTTCTATCTAACTTACATCCAGAAAAATCAGCATCAGAATAACTAACTAATTCAAATGATTTTCCATTGGGATAGAACAGTCCTAAATTGGGAGTATGCTTGAGGTATTTGAAAATTATCTTTATGGAATTTTAATGTGACTCTTTAAGGTTTACTTGAAAAAGATCACATATACACACACTAAACATAATATCTAGATGACATGCAGTCTGGTAGAGTAGACTTCCAATCATTCTTCTATAGGTGGTTTGATCAACAGATTTACCATCTTCAACAAGATCCAACTTACAGGTGGTACTCATGGGAGTGTCACTACTTTTTGTGCTATCCAATCCAAAAGGTTTTAAAAGGTCTCTAGTATATTTAATTTGAGTTAAAATAATTCCATCACCATTTTGAAAGATTTGAAATCCTTTGAAAAATTTGTGTTCACCCATTAAACTCATTTCAAATACATTTTGCATCATTTTAGAAAAATCAGTACATAATGTAGTTTTTGAAGATCCAAAGATAATATTATCTACATAAATTTGTACAACTAAAACATCATTAGAAATTCATTTTATAAAAAGAGTAAGATTAGATATTACTTTTGTAAAACCTTTGGAAATTATAAAAGTACTTAATCTATCATACCAAGCTCTTGGAGCATGCTTTAAACCAAATAAAGCATTTGATAATTTAAAAATATGATTAGGAAAACGATGGTTTGAAAATCCAGGTGTTTTTTCAACAAAAACATCCGCAGAAATATATACATTTAAGAAAACACTCTTAATATCCATTTGATATAATTTGAAATTTAGATGTGCAACATAATCAAGTAAAATCCTAATAGCTTCTAATCTGGAAACTGGAGAAAAAGTCTCCTCATGGTCAATTACTTCTTCTTGATTATTGCCTTGTGCAACTAGCCTAGCATTGTTTCTAACTATGTTTCCAGATTCATCTACTTTATTTCTAAACACCCATTTAGTGCCTATGGTGAAAGTGTCCTTAGGTCTTTCAACAAGATTCCAAACTTTATTTATTCCAAATTGATTATGTTCCTCTTGAATAGAAATTTCCCAAAATTCATCATTAATAGCATCATCAATGTTTTTAGGTGCATGTTTTGAAAAGAAGGGTTGATGTACAGCCTAATTTCTATGAGAAGCTCTAGTCAGTTTCCACCAATCCATATTTCCTACAAAAACATATAAAGGATGATTTTTTAAAATTCTAGTTGATCTAGTAAAGGTAGGACTAGAAATTTCGGGCTCTTCTCTAGGTTCTGGTTCATTAGGAGCTGATTCCAGAATAAGTCCAGAACTGGTTGTCTTTATAGTAGGTTCCTTAGACTTTCCATTAAGGTCCAGAACACTCAAATCTTCTTCAAGATTTTCAAGAGAGGTTTTAGACTCATGTGGATCAGTTTTGATCAAATATGATGTGAACAAATTCATCCACACACTTGGTTATCTTATTTAAAACTCTATAGGCTTTTTTGGTTATAGAATATCCTAAAAATATTCCTTCATAACACCTAGAAGAATACTTATCAAGATTATACATAGTATTATTAATAAAGACTTTGCAACCAAAGACTATAAAGTAATTGACTTTAGGTTTTCTATTGTTCCGAAGGTCATAAGGAGTCTTCTTAATAATTGGTCTAATAAAGACTCTATTGATGATATAACAAGATGTATTTATAGCTTCAACCCAAAATTAAATAGGCATATAATACTCATTAATCAAAGTTCATGTAATTTCTTGAAGGTTATTATTTCTTCTTTCTACTAACCATTCTGCTGAGGTTTACAAGGAGCATAAATGTTATGTCTATAGACATTGTGTGAGAAATAGGATTCAAATTCATTATTTTCAAACTCACGACCATGATCACTTCTTATATTTTTAATCTTAAGTCCCCTATGATTTTCTAAAGACTTGGATTATTTAATAATGTAAGAACAAGCTTCAATTTTGTGAGATAAGAAGTATACCCAAGTATATATAGAAAATTCATCTATTAGGACATAGACATAGTGATTCCCATTTATGCTAGAAACTCTAGATGGTCCAAACAAATCCATGTGAACCAACTCGACTGGTTTAGAAGTTGATACTTCTTTCATTGACTTAAGAGAAACTTTATGTAGCTTTCCCTTTTGACATTTGGAAACTAAATTTTGGTTAAGTCTCTAAATAATTTTTTCATAGTTATTTTCCTAAGTGAGTGTATATTGTAGTGTCCTAATCTTCTATGCCATAACCATGACTCTTTATGAGAGGCATTTAAACTAGTAACATTTTTCTTAGCTAAATAATTTAAATCTACAGCATAAACATTTTCATTCCTTCAAGAAGAAAATACTGAAACATTTTCAAAATTAAAAACATTATAGGAATCATTATCAAATATAAAATTAAAACCATCATCACTCAATTGAGACATACTTAACAGATTATATTTCATTCCATCATCAAATAAAACTTCAGAAATTAAAACTGAATTAGTGTTTCCAATTTGTCCTAGGCCAATGATCTTTCAATTAGAATTATCACCAAAGGTAACATAGCTTCCATCAACCATTATTAAGCGCTTGAAGCATGATTAATCCCCAGAAATATGTCACAAAGATCCACTGTCCAAATACCATGTCTTCTTGTGGGAACTCTTCAAGTAGGTTTCCTCAGATATATTGGTCATAAATCACATGTTGGCACAATTTATTTTAGAATCAGTAGCTTCTGATTCACTTGAGCTGCCTTTTGAAGAACTCCACATTTCTTTCATTGATTTCTTGTATTTATTGTCCTTATTGTCATGTTTCTTTTTGAATTTCATTTTTGTAAAGTCTTATTTTATATGTCCTTTTCTTGTTTACTCATAGAAAACAACTTCATCACTTTTATCTTGATTTTTCCAATACTTCTTCTAATGTTCTGTATTGTCGTAATTTCCCTTGTAATATGATTTTTTTAAAATTTTATTCTTCCTATAAAATTTCATAAACCTTCTGGATATCAATGCCATTTCATCATCACTATCAGAGTATGAACATTCACTTGTTGAACTGTCAATATGTATTTGAGCTTCTTCGTTGTCCTTTCTCCTGGAAGCAGTAGTCTTGAAAGCCACTGATTTTCTTTTTGGTTCATCCACTTCCTATTTATGCACCTTGAGTACATTCTCATACATCATAAGCTTACCAATAAGCTCTTTGACAAGCAGATCTCCAATGTCGCATTACTCTGTGATTGAAACAAATGTGCCTCTCCATCGGTCTGGTAGACACCTCAATATCCTCATAATTTGTTCCTTTGCTGGAACATCCTTTCTGAGTGAATTAATTGTATTGAATATCTCATTAAACCTGAGATAAATAGCATAATTGGGTTCATTAGTCTTCATTTAAAAATTATCATATTTAATAGTATAAGTATTTAATCTTATTTCATTAACATTAGTTGTTCCTTCATGAGAAACACACAAAGTATCTCAAAATGCAAAAGAAGTTTTACATGCATAAATTTTGTTAAATTACCCATCTCCTAGAGCACAGTACATGGAATTCATGGATTTACAATTATTATAGTAAGTAGTCTTTGTAGGTTAATCCCAAGTTGTTCTTTTAGTTTCTCGAATTTTATATTGTGACCCTATAGTAGTACAAATAACAAAACCCATACTCTCTAAATGAATTTTCTTTTTAATCTTCCACAGGGCATAGTTTGTACCATTAACGAAAGGTGGGATGTTTATAGCAGCACCCTCTAGTCTATTGTCCATAAGTAGATTTTAGAAAGTAAATTTAATGAGATAATAATTTAGAAATAACAGAAATTTACGATCTTTAAAGATAGAACTAAAATCACAGTTAAGGAAACATAAAATTTCAAAAATCCTTTAACAAAAACAAACCTCAGATACCAAATGTTTGTCGGAGTGGATACTCAAGAGGGGGGGGGGGGTGAATTGAGTTCCAATTAAAATTTATGTTAAAATATTGTCTATTTAAAATTACCCATTTTAAAAACAAGTTAAATTATAGTGAATTTATACAAATTGCAAGTATACAATTAGCTTCTTAAAGATTGATTACTTCTCAGTAAATTTAATCACAATATTGAACAGGATTTTGAAGCTAACCTACTGGTTCATAACAAGCATTAACACCTGCAAAATTTACTATCAAAGTAACATTAAAAAAAATTTATATATCAAAGTAACAAGCTGCGGAAAATGAATTATATAAATATATATATGATATAAACTAAAAAAAAGAAGATATAACAAGACATTCAGTCTCAAGACGAGACTTAGTCCTTTCAAACTTATAAAAATTTCATCCACACCTTGGATCAGGGTTAATAACAGTTTATGAAACTGTCCAGGCCACGCAGGGACCTCTACCACTATTCTTCATGGGAAAAAAACAAATACTAGGCCACACAAGGACCACTTCCACAATTGATGTGGGTAAACAAGAGTTAAGAGTTTTGGAGTGAGGATTGCGATATCCTCCAGTTTACTGTAGGAGATAGTGTGTGTGTAAGATATACAGTGTACACCACTCTTCTCGAATGTAAATAAACAAATCACTTAGAGAGAACATATAAGAGTTTAGAGAGCTCTAGTGATTAGCAATGCAGCTCTGGGCTCGTTGGATTCTGCAGAATTGCCTCTGAGTCCTCTGTTTTTTCTGTCAAAAAATAGAGTGTTGTAGTTCAGCTTGTGTTCTTGTGTTCTTCAGAGGTGTTGGATTATACTCATGAGAGTTCTTTGTAAGTCTTTCAATCTCTCCTTCGTGATCAGGATTGTTCTTCTAGATTAGCATAGTGCACTCGGGGTTCATGAGTTATCGTGCGTATGTATGTTATTCTCGTTGTATATTCACACACTTTCTCACGTGTACTACGGCTCAATATTCCTTATATACCACGAGATTTAGCAGAAGGAAATGATTCCCTTTTCGTAGGTACGAGATACAGTTTCCTGAAATACCATCAACTATCATTAAATATCATTATTTTCATTAAAAACATCAAATATGAATGTTTTCATTATTTAAATAGTATTGACAAAAAAGTTAAGAAACAATGTCACAATGATTATGTAAACAGTGTCTTCTTCACGGCATATGCTTCACGGTATGTGATTCACTGTGTCTCCATGTCATGGTGTCTAGCTCACGGTGTCTGGGTCACGGTTCGTCCTTCACGATGTCTGTTTCACGGTTCGTCCTTCACGGTGTCTGGGTCACGGTTCGTCCTTCACGTTGTCTGGGTCCCGGTTCGTCCTTCACGGTGGCTGGGTCACGGTTCGTCCATCACTGTATCTTGTTGACTGTGACTATGTCTTGTACGGAGTCTGTCTTACTGTGTCAAACATGACGGTGTCTCTATTCTTAGACAAATTTTTTATTTCGACTTAGACAATAATATACAGAATATGGATTGAGTTTAACCAGTAGATAGTAAGAGAACATGAATCATAAATATAAAGTCTTTAAAATATAAGTGAGATTTGTGATCATGCATAAGACTTGTAAATAATAAAGAGAGCAATTAACATCAATAAGACTTGCTATCATTAAAACATGATGTGTAGTTATTATTGAGATTGGATAGCAATAACTGAATGTTCAATTAATATTTAGATTAATTAAACGTAATAGGATTTGCGATCATTAAAACATGATTAAAACATGATGAGTCCAACACATAGTCATCTCTCGGAGGATGTGGAAGCACAACCTTCGGGGGAGATTTATTTGGTTTACGTCGACCACCAGAGTCTCATGTACATCTTTACACAGATGGAATTAATTATGGGACAATGATGTGTTTGGGAATTCATGTAATAAAATGAACTTTAGATTGTCTAAAATCATTGGAGGGAAACAATATTTATGATTCACTTAGTTGTATGCCCCATGCTCACATAATGTAGTAGGCTTTAGAGCAGTTAGCCTCTATATAACTGACCTTGGTAGAGAAAGAGGTTAGTGCATTTCTATTGTCCATGGTGTTGAATCCTTCACATTTAGATCATGTGAGAGAGTTTAAGATAGTGTTATATTACTATGTTGTCTTACAATATAGGTTATCCATAGGCGAATCACCATATTGATACTATGAAAGAGGTAATAATTCAATCATATTCATGGTGTAGATAGTGGATCTAGTTAAATTGTGGAAGTGAGGTAGGAGTTCAACAAATTTACACTATATGTACATCCGTGTGTGGCAGAAGATCTTCAGGGAACTTCAATAGATGTTTTGGTAATCTAGAATCTAATGAAGCGTAGATGAGTTCCTCTCTCGATGCCTCACTTTTCAAGAGGTGAAGATTGAGCACCATGTCCTGATAGGTTTTTTGCGGCCCATAAGATCCTGAAGGGTAAATAAGATTACATATCCATGGAATTTTTCACTGGTATTCTTCAAAAAATAAAGGGTAATGAAGCTATCTAAGTGATAGTTTAATGAATCACAATGTTGGAAAACATATATGCTATTAGGGAGTACTTTAGTTGAGTCTTTGGGGATATTGTATATATGATATATAGTTTACATTCCTGAGGTTCCCTCAATGATTTTATCCAATTGGGATGATTGGTTTATATCGTGATTATAGAGTTCCTTGCAAGAGGAATTCATCACCTAGATGCAAATGAGCTTTGGGATTTACCCCCAGATCAATAGGAAGACATATCATACTATCTCGAAGTTAGAGGATATTCTAAGGGCGTGTGTGTTAGACATCAGTCAGAGATGTGAGGATCACCTAGACATGGTAGAGTTTATTTACAATAAAAACTACCACCCCAACACCAGCATTCCATGTTTTGTGGTCCTATACCAGAGACCATATATTCAACCCTTGTACAATATTGATATTGTTGAGTAATTTATTTTGGGATCAGATATGGGTTCTAGCGATGGAGAAATTCTAGGTTGTTTGTGAGAGAGAGTGGATTCCCTAGAGTAAACATAAATCTTACAATGACCACCATATTAGGTGCTTGGAGTTCAAGTAGGGAGACCATGTTTTATTTAGAGTCTCCCCCAGACAAGTATTATGGATGTTGGGTCAAGGAGGCAAGCTACATCTGAGGTTTATTAGGCTGTTTGATATCGTGTCGAGGTTTGGAAATGTTGTCTAACACCTCTCCCATATCCCTTAGCTCGAGAAGTTGCATGAAGTCTTTAAAATGGCTAGTTTATGGGAAACCTTCATGATTCCACATAATTCATCGAATAGGGAGTGATGGGAATAGAGGATGGATCCACCTTTTTTACTACACCTAATGTTGATCGAGGATTGGTAGGTGTATAACCAATGTAGACTAGCCATCTCCTGGGGTTTCGTGATGTGTCCACACAAGAACGTTTAAGACATTTCATGGAAGAGGTATTTCAATGTCTAGATTTAGTATCTCAAGCTATTTTCATAGTTTTTTCTTTTATTTAGATTAAAATATTGAGGTAGGGAATGATGTACAACCCTATTTTTTACCTTGTAATACATTGAAATAATTCTATATATTTTTTCAGAGATATCATTTGAGATGACATTTATTTATGAGGCTCGGTGTGCCCAGAATTATTTTTATAAAAATTTAAAATATATTTAATATTACACACATAGAGCATAATACTGAAAATAGTATAAATATTAACGGTATCTTAGATCAGAAATATGAGACCTCGATTGGGTCTGATAACCATTGTTTACCCTTGGCAAAACAAAAAATGAGATGGAACGAAACATTTTGACTCCTCACTCATTGGTGGTATGCTAGGTGGGATAATTAATTATTAAATTAATTAATTTACACATTTCAATAAAATATATAACTCTATAAGAATATCATCTGGTTAATTTATCAAGGGTTGGCTACAAAAAACATGGGAATAAATCCCGAGCTCTTCCCACATGCTTCATTGGTAGGTCACATTGAACAATAAAAAAACCATATATCTAAGCATACTAGTATATAACAAACTCAAAGACACATATAAAGTCACTAGAAAACATTTTCATTATAGAGGATTGATCCATAATCGAGGTAAAACTCATAATTTTCCATTTTTTCACCCATTGATTAAATAGTGGAATAGATTGATTATAGTTATTTTATATGTACCCTTTTTCATCCTTTATAGGTGTCCAAGTATAGATATTAAATTATATTCCATGGTTTTTAATCCCAGGATCACAATTATTGATTTTTTGATATGAATTCATGGACAACGATTGTGTGAAAATTTTTATGGTTCCTTTTAAGCATGTTGATTCGTGTTCTCCACCAATTGGATCTCGTGGTAAAAATTGGACTTTTCTGGGTATTACTAAGCCTGATCGGACACCCTGAGACACAACATATCACGGAATATGTATTGAATCGACAAACTATGTCATGATCTATGATTTTTGTTATGTATGGTTGATCTGTTTGATGATCGATGCTTGAATTGAATGAAGTGTATTGAAAAGTGGTGTATTGATCGAAAAAACAGAACCACCAAAGATGTACAAATTCATTTTTTAGATAATTATAATTATGATTCATGATTTTTTGCTACATATATATTGTTTTGTAATATTGGAGGTCAAAATAAAATAATATTGATGGATTTCATGCTTGGAAATTGGAACATGTGATTCTAGAGGAAACAAGACTACGCGTAATGTATAATGATGAATACGTGGAGTATATCCCCCTTAGTGGAGATTTATAGGGTTTCGAAAACACTAAGGATGACACGGTGTGTATGCTCACTCACACACTATGTACCCCTTCCTAGATGGAAAACATTATAATGGATCGTACGTGTAGGAATCCATGTGGAAGTACATAGCCTGGTACATGGTTGTCTAATCGAGTACACAGAAACGTGGTATTGTACATGGGCATGTAGTATGGTATATAGAGACAAGGTTTGATACACAGACATGGAGAGCATGACATGTCCTGGTCCCAGTTATCTCTGACACTCCATGTATTATACCTACACAGTATGTACCACTACATGAGATTGGGTCATGTTCTGGTCAAGGGCACGACAAGGTGGTGGAGTGGGACCACATACCCTGTGGGTCCCCTAACATGTCATGTACCCATACATCCTTTTTGAGGAAACATCAACCATCTGTATATTATCCATTCAATCTTGGTTTTTGGTCTAAGAGTAGCCTATCCGGATCATTTTTTCATATAGAACATGATAGTTCCCTCAGATGGATTATGAGATACGATGTGGAATGTAATGAGAATGGAACTTGCTAAGGTTACATCGTATGATATAAGTGATTTTGTAGGATCACCAGAGACCTTTCTAGTGGTACCCTATAGTTGGTCTAGGTAGTGGTTTCTTGGTGACTTCTAAATGGCATGGTATTTTTGAGCTGGGTAGTGCGCCCTCGACAACATCAATATTGTACACTCTAGTTGAGCTGCAAATTGGGTCCTCGACATCTTTCGATTAGTAACCTCAAGTTGAGATGATTAGTGGGTCCTTTAATCCTTTATATTGGAACCCCCTAACATACAAGATCATGGGGTCCTTGGCATTTTAGTAGAACCACCTCTCAGATATAGAGTGGGTCCTCAATGACATAGAGTGGAACCCCCTATTGTACCGGGGTGTGGGTCCTTGACCAACATAGTGGAAACCACCTTCATTAAATAGTGCAATGACCTTGACAAACAAGGGTGAAGGTAATATACTTTTTTTCCTCACACTACTCTTAAGCATGTTAATGAGGCATGGGTAGACATACATTGTTACTTAAGGGAATATTAATGAGATATTGGTTATCATTGATTATCTTATGGAACTATTAACTACTCATATTATTAGAATAATATTTGATATGGGGATCCAATTACTCTCTCATTTGGGATTCATTTACTGAGAAAATATATTATTATTATTTGGACACACCATGAATTTGGTTACTCTCTATCCAGGAGCGGTGAAGACATGAAATGAATGCAATATTATTTTTGTTTTTATCTTCTTATGTTTAGTTTAGTCTACTCTAATACTATATGTGGTGATGATTCGATAGGTAGTTCATCAATTCACCGTGTCTATCCACTTTTGTTTTCATGATATTATAAACAATTTTTTTGGATTGAGTAGATCTCTTTGATTTTATCCTCCATCTACAACATTTCTTTCCTATTGTATCCCATACTACTCCCACATCATATTTTGGGGTGTACTACTGTGTATATATATAATCACACCTGGATTGGATTTTTCCACAAGTATCATGACTTATACAGATGACAGACATGTCATCTGTGACTTCATAGGAGCTTAGTGATACTTGATGTTTGGACCGCATAAGAAGGTCATATATTGGGATTCAGGAGGAAATCTATCTCATATATTTACATTCCATTTTTAATCAGTTTGGGAAACATTTATAGTTGGGTGTGTATTTTTTACATTTAATTTTTAGTTCACACTGTCAAACTTTTTACTATCTAGAGGTTTATGCAAGCTTTGTTTATTATGTAGCAGTGTTGGATATTTTACCCTATCCCTATGATCTTTTTTATATATGTGACTATGTGTGTGAATGTGTTCGTAGGAAAATGTAACACCCCAATATTTTTTGAATTGTTGTAAAAAATGCGACATTTTAAATTTAATTTAACAATAAAAACAGTTTATTTTATTTTAAAGTACTATGTTTGGCATGCGTTATATAGAACATTAAGGTAATAATGCACTAGAAATGACATAAATTTTATCTTACACTACACATAACACTATGATTGTCTTGTGAATTGGTTTATTTCACATTAAATACCAACTAAGAATATAAAACACACTACAGTGACATGGAATACGTTACATGCCACACATATGTTCCAACAAAACATAATTTGATTATTATAATTATTTAAATGAGATAATTATAACCTATCTGTTAAACATAGTTATATGAATTGTAATAATTTGTTTTAAAATATTGTTTAAAATAGTTTTATATAAATAAAAAATATTTATAAAGAATGATATTATTTTTGGTAAAGTCCTTATACTTTTAAAAATATTGTTTTCTTGAATGAACTTATTTTAAAGTCCTTCTCTGAGAAATAATAAAATTAGTTTCAGAAATATTTAGAAATTTAATTTGATAATATAAAATTCATTTTTAAATTTATAATGTTGAAATTATCTTAGGGTTAATTTTAGGGATTTTTCAGAGAAACACCATTTTTCGATAAATAATGAAAAATAACATATTTTAATTCAAAATAAATATTATATCTAATTTATTTATATTCTTAAAATATATTTTAATTTGTTTTAAAAGATTAATTAGATTATATTTTTATCAATTAGTCCAATATAAGTAATCGTATCCAATTTGACATTGAAATTGGACATATAAAACATAGTAAACATTGAATCGTTTTTTACTATAAAAACTCCCATTATTGACAAGACCGTGGGATTAATTTTATATTAATTTAGGCCATATTTTTTATTTGAATTTTAAAAAATGGATTAAATATTTTGATAAAGAATTATTTATAATTTATAATAAGGTCAACATATTTTTACCAAAAGTATTTGTTAAAGTGATTAAATCTTATTACATTGATTAAGGTAAAATTAAACATAAAAAAACTAATCAATAAATTTTAGAAACAAACGACCTATAAACATTTGAAAAATAAATTTTATGGAAATATATAGACCATATCCTAAATTTAATTATATTAGAACCATTATTTTATCCACTTCCTACATGAGAAATGTGGGCAGAATTCTATCTTCAAATAATTACCAGAGTGCCACTACTCCTTCCCGATAAAAGGCGACCAACTATTCCTATACATCACACCTCTCAAACCACATATGTTTACAAAATATATGACCAATAAAATTTATAATAACCTTAAATATATCCTATAATCCACTCCAAGTTCAAAAGTATATCCAAGGAATCCTTTTGGCACATACCTAAAAGAGTTACTCGATTAAGAGGAAACTACTTCTCTCAAACACTCCTATTTTATTTTCTTCCTCCACTCCCTCAAATATTATTATTAAATGATTGTATAATAAAAAAACTATCCTTAATACAATATAATTTTTTATCATTAGGTTTATACCTATAATGCCCCGACCCCAATTACACTGAGTCAGTGCATTATTACATATCATTGGCATGATCAAAAAAGATCAAGTCTCTAAAGACCAATTAGTTTTGTAGCCGTGGAAACTCTAGATACATTCATAAATTTAAATTACATAATAAAGTAAAAAATACAACAAAATCTTGTCTCCACACTCATATGCCCTTATAATATTCCTGCAGGTCATTCATAAAATACTTCTTCACATCCTGGGAAAAATAAAACATATAAAGGGTTGAGCTCAAATTTCCAGTAAGGATAACAATATAGCGGAAACTTTCATAAATAAGCATAAACATTTAAGGCAATGTATAACTAAAACAAAAGCCTTTTATACATGAACATCAGCATAATATGGAAGAAATAAAATGAAATAATTTCATATACATATTCACATGGATATTCTACTAGTGAAATAATCACATGTAATATCAATATCCACTTTCATAATGATGGAATGCATAATGACAGACTATTAGAACCACATAGTCAAGGCCTTGTGCCAAGACTACAAATAAGATTTTGTCAAGGCCTTGTCCCAATACACTAGTTTGTCTCATGAGACCTACCGATGCATCGAGGAGATATATTGGTCTCCACCAATCACTTATTAAGCCCAATCCATTCCTCATATGAACAGGTTTGAACATAACATAAACATTCGTATTAAAACTAGCATACGAAATGTCAATACTTTCTTCATAAACCATAAATGGTATAAAAAACGCATCCCCAGTAAAAAATACCACTAAACCTTAAATACTATTTGGGTGTTTTGTATAATAATAAATTAACTTCAAATTAGCTTAAAATCCATCAATGGATGTTGACATAGATGAAATCAAAACTATTTGAGATAAATATTTCTTTTTCAAAAATCATTTAAAAGTCACAAAAACATAAAATAAAACAATTAAATTCAAAATATTCTTATAATATTTTAAGGGAATCTTCAACGATTTTTTAATGGTGGAAAATAGACGCACCCTCCGTATAAGTTAAAAAAAGACATTCTTACCTTAATTTTGTCGAAAAGGTTAAAAAGGACCTTGTTTGGAAAACGACGGAAAGATTCCTTTTTAAAAATTTTATAAAAAATCATACATGGGTGTAAATAAAATTAACCCATATTCTTTAAAATAGTAAGAATGTTTTGAAATACATTTTTTAGAAACATGGATGTGGATGATAAAGAGGTCCCAGTAGATACTTATGTAAAAACAACCTCAGATAATAACGAGATTATGAAATTAACCCTTACCTTTTACTTTTCATTGGTCGATGGTAGGTTAACCACACACATAATAGTTAAATCAATGTTATTAAAATATAAAATAATCATATTCATAAATATGATATCATACATGATCTTTTAATATTTGTTCATTAATAATATTTTAGTATTATCATCGTTTCAGGTGTTCACTTACTCATTTTCTTTCATATGTTTTGTTACATAATCCATGTTTGTAATACATAGGTTGTATATTATTCAAATCAATAATGATATCAAGTCCATAAAAAATATTTCTAATCCTCAAATGAAAATTACTCTTTAATGGATTTGATGGGGAATTAATCTCATCGGGTTCGTGGAGACGGTAGTCCGTACCTATGAACGAGTGACAATATCATTCCTTTGATACTAAAATAATATATAATTGGATGTTTTATAATATCTAAATAATAATTATGATTCTATATATATTATTTACATCAATTAAACATCATTATCATACCCATCCAAAAAATAATGTTTTGAATAAAAATTACACCACGACGTGGAGATGGTAAGTTGTACGTACACACGTATGGTGACATGTCATTAAATGGACGGATAGAATACTGAATATGGTTGTACCATATTTATAATAACATCACAGTATATATAAGATACTGGTGTTATTATTTTCGAATGGAAATAACAAAGAAAGAGGAAGTGGAAGATGAAAAGAACTTGAAAGAGGGTGGTGAAAACATTACATCTTCTTCGGGTTATTCCTTGTGATTTGATCAAAATGAATCCTTAGGTTGGATCTCATATCAAACAAATGCATATAGGATGAAGTGAGGTAAATTGAGAGAAAATTTTAGAAGGGTTTATCTGACTCAAAAGGTTTTGATGATATGAATTTGAGAGAAGGGGAGTGCCCTTTTATAAGAGGGGTTAGGGGAACCCTAGAAAAAACATAAAATATTATTTTATAATAAATTATTATTTTGTTTATAATTGCTAAAAAGTGACTTATTTTGAGGAAAAGGTGGGGATGGGTCTAAATACTTTGAACCAATATATTTTAGACAGTTTTGGGTCACTAAATTAACCTTATCATTTATATCTAACTCTTAGTTAAATAGTTTTACATTTACCATATCTCTTTGTATTTTTATATTATATGGTTATTAAACTTACTATATACATCCAAGAGAACCCCAAGTGGTTAATTAATGATACACCTATAATTATATAAGCCCTTTGGCCGATCAATAGATTTTTTGGAATAGAATATCAATTAATAATATAATATTTGTTTTAAAAACACTTTTATATCAATTTTGACACTATTTGTTATTTAGTTTTTTCTAAATTCATAACAGCATTATTACTTCGAACATATTTCATTTAATCAACCCTATAATTTCATATTAACATATAAAATTCTTTTAATTTATTAAAAGACTGAAATTATCTTTATTTTGGTATTTATAATATCAATTTTTTTAATATTTCACTAATATGGTAATCACTGCCTCATAATTGTGTCCTAAATAAATTAAATTATTTAATGTATAAAAATTATAAACAATATAAAATTATGTAGGAAATATTTTTATCTTTCTAATTAATATTTATAATCTTATTTATCTTATGTATAACCCTATATTAAATTTTTTTTAGTTATTTAACATTGATTTTATCTCTATTAACTTTTCTTTGAATTAAATAATAATAAATGTCCTAATCTAATACAATTGGACCAAAGAGGTTCATATTTTATTTATATGGTTTTTTTGGGTCTAATAATACTTAGACAATAATATTTGGACATGTTTTAGGGTAATAATAATATCATTTTTACGCATAAATACCGTATTTACTTTTAACCTTGGTAAATAAAAGTAAAAAGTTATCATTCCCAAAAAATTAGTTTTATCTTATTAAACCACATTTTACTCCTTGATAATAACCGTGTCTCTATTGTTTTCGAAATTACACTCCCAGAAGTGGTAAAATTAAATTTTATTTGAATGTGAAAATTCTCCTAGGTGGTGGGTAAAAGACGGTGAAAATTTCAATAATTTTTTTTATATCTAAAATTATTCTAAACTAACTCCAATTAATTACATTGAAATTATATAAGTATAATATATTTATTATTAAATTAATTAAATTGAAATAAAATATATAATTTTTTAAATAAATATTCAGTTTTAAACTATAACTTAGTGGTTTTTCACTATTCATCAAAAATTGAATGTTTTCAGAAAAATACAAAAAATTCGCCCTAAGATAATTTCAATATTACGAATCCAAAAATGAAATCCATTATGAAAGATAATATTTATAAAATTTTAAAAAGTGGGTATTACTATTCATAACTGCTAGTTTTATTGGTATTGGTGTGTGTTTGAACTTGAATTTGCGTACAACACATGCTATTGTATTATTCAAAGAGAAACGTACCGTGGAAGCTATAGGTGTTACATTATCCCCTACTTCAAATAATTTCATCCTCAATATTTCTAGAATACTAATGCATGAAATGAATCGGGTGGTTATTCATCATAAGTTCCTTGGGTTCCCATGTTGCCATTTTCATCTTACGGTTTCTCCATATAACTTTTACCAGATTCATCCTGTTTCTCACCACTTGTTCTCTGGTATCAATAATCCTAACGGGCTCTTCGAAATAAGATATGTCGAGTTCCAGTTCAAATTCCTCATTGGTGAGTAATGCGTTGGGTCAGGAATGTATTTTCTCAATAGTGAAATGTGGAACACATCGTGAAATTTGGAGAGATTTTGCAGGATTTCCAAATGGTAATCTACAATCCCAATTCGTTCTAGAATTTCAAATGGTCCGATATTACTAGGACTCAATTTACCTTTCTTATTGAAACATATTACCCCCTTCCATGGAGATACCATCAAGAAAACATGATCTCCTCTGTGAAATTAAAAATCCTTCCTTCGGTTATCAGTATAGCTATTCTTCCAACTTTGAGCTGTTTTGATGTGGTTTTGGATTACCATAACATTTTCCATTGTTTCATCCACCAGTTCTGGGCCTTCGAGTTTTCCTTCAACAAAGTCATCCCAACAGGTTGGTGTGTGGAATTTATTTCCTTATAACGCTTCATATGGTTCCATCCAAATACTTGAATATAAGCTTTTTTTATAAGAAAATTCTACCAGAGGTAAATATTGATACCACGTACCCAAAAAGTCAAGTGACCAGGATCTCAACATGTATTCTAAGGTTTGAATAGTCTATTCTGATTATCCATCTGATTGAGGGTGGTAGGTAGTGCTCAAACAAAGTTCAGTATCCCCGGCCTTCTAAAGACACTTCCAGAATCTTGAAGTAAAACAAGGATCACGATCAGAATCAATCGATAGGGGTACTCCATGATGTCTCACAACTTCATTAATATATAGTCTTGCTAGAATTTGAATTGGTAAATCTTCCCTTATAGCATGAAAGTGTACTTACATGGTAAGACAATCAACAATGATCATTGTTGCATCGTTACTTCTAAGAATCATAGGTAGTCCCATGAAAAATTCCATTGTAATATTATCACATTTCCACTCAGGTATGGGAGTAGGTTTCAATACTCTACCAGTCTGTTGCCTTCCAGCTTTCACGTGTTGACAAACCCTAAATCTTGACACAATATCAGCAATCTCCCTCTTTATGTTGTCCCACAAAAAATGTTCCTTCAAATCTATATATATCTTGGTGCTCTCAGGGTTTATAGAAATATTGGAACTATGATCATCGCCCAACAATTTCCTTTTTAGATCAGGTATATCGGGAACACAAAATCTCCTCCCTAATTTCAAAATTTCATCTTCATACACAAACTCCCTCAATATCCCATCTTTCACAGCTTTAATCTTCTTTTTAAACTATTCACCACCAGCCTGAGATCTCTTTATCCTTTCTAGTAAATTTTTTTTGGCTACAATTTGAAAAAGTATCGATGATTCACCTTCACGGTTCTTCCCATATCAAAATTTACTACATCCATGAAAATGGGATCCCTTTCAACTCTCATCTTGTTCAAAAATCCGTGACTCTTTCTGATTAAAGCATATGAAACCTTATTTTCCTTCCACGGGTGGTAGTGTATCGTGAAATCATAATCCTTGATTAGTTGAAGCCATCTCCTTTTCATCATGTTGAGTTATTTCTGTGAGAAAATATACATCAAACTCTTGTGATCTTTATAAATATCACATTTCTCACATAGAGATAGTGTCTCCAAATCATCAATGCAATGATTACAGTTTCTAACTCATGATCATGAGTAGGATAGTTTTTCTCATTATTTTTCAGATGTCATGATGCATAGGAAATCAACCTATCATTTTTCATAAGTACACAACCAAGTCCTTTCTTTGGTGCATCACTATAAATAAAAAACCCATCAATCCCTGAAGGCAGAGTCAATATAAGAGCATTGACTAATCTTCTCTTCAATTCTTCAAAACATTTTTCACACCCTTTTTTACAAAAAAAATCACCCATTTACGTTTGAGCTTCGTTAATGGGTTTTCCAATCAGGAAAAATTCTGGATGAAACGTCGATAATAACCTAATAAACTAAAAAAACTGCGTACCTCAGTAGTACTTGTTAATGCTGGCCATTCATGGATTGCTCTGGTCATAGAAGGATAAATAGAGATTCCATCCTTGGAGACAATACGGTCACGAAAGGAAATCTCCAAAATCAAAATTTCAAATATGCTAAACTTCCCAAATAATTCATGTCTTCCCAGAGTTTTAAATATAATGTGCAAATTATTTGCATGATCTTCGTAGATTTTGGTGTATACAAAGATATCATCATAAAATACCACTAAAAAGCCATCAAGATATTCCTTGAAAACATTGTTCAATAGATCCATGAAAACAGAGGGTTCATTAGTCATCCCAAAAGGCATTACTATAAACTCATAATGCTCGTACCTGGTTTGAAATACTGTCTTCGGAATGTCATCCTTATTCACACACAAAATATGGTATCCATATCAATGGTAAATCATTGACAAGTATTATGTTCCATGCAGTTGGTCAAATAAATCATCAGTGCGAGTTATTTAATACTTGTTCATTATTGTTATAGCATTGATTTCCCTGTAGTCGATATATAACCTCATAGATCCATATATATTCCTAAAAATGGATAGGGGATCCCCATAGAGAAACACTAGGGATAATAAATCCCTTATTACTCAATTCCTCTAGGTTTTTCTTCAGTTCCACTATTTCCAAAGTGGCCATTCTATAAGGGGTCTTCGATATGCCCTGTGATCCAGGAATTAAATCAATGGAAAACTCAATTTCTCGTTCTGGAGGATGTCCAGGTAAATCTTCCGGAAACACATTAACAAATTCTTTCATAATAGGTACATCCTCTATTTAAACATTCGTTTTCTTACCCATAGTTATTTCATTTTCATTATCCACAATAATTGAATTTAGTTGATCTAATGGGGGTGGATCTAGATAAGAATTAGGTGGTGATGATTCTTCTATAAAGATAAGGTGTTTCTTATCATCATCATAAAAAATAGTAACCCCCTTCTTCTTACAATAAATCACCGCATCATGGTCTAAAAGCCAATCCATACCGAGGATTATATCAAATTGAATCTTGGGTATGATGAGGAGATCAGCAGATAAAGAACATTTATATTCCCTAATGGGAAAGGTTCCACAGAACATTGTTGCAATGATACTTCCCTTAAGAGTTTTAAATGACAACTCCTTTGTTAAATAAAATTAGAAATAACTAATTTTCGTAGAAAACTTGAATGATATGAAACAATGTGATGATCTAGAATCAAATAAAGAATTTTCTAAACTTGATGAAACCATTAAATTACCTGCCACCACGTCTTTCGGAGCTTATACCTCATGAGTATTGATATCATAAGCTTGGCCTTGATCCCTTGGCCTTTTCTGAGGTTAGTTTCCTTGACGCTTAGGGAATTCATTTGCATAATGTCCCATCTCCCTGCAATTGAATCATTGAACATCAGTATCTTCTTTCTTCCCCTTGAAATCACGAGTTTGGTGGCCCTTTTCACCACACTTGTAATAGAATCCAATTCCCTTCAAGAAAGTAGTAGAGTTTTTTTCCTACATTTACTACATGATGGATATTAAAATTTTCTATTCTTCCTCATATTTCAATTTCTAGATTGATCAGCAGATCTCTTCTTCTCTTACATTTCTTTAATGTCATAAGACTTAGAGAATTCTTTTTCTGTATTGAATCACATGAAACAATATCTTCGTACAACGAGAAGGATTGTTAAAATAATTCTTGATGGAGATATGGATTTAACCCATCAATGAAATTGTCAATGTTAATCCTTGGGTTATGTATATAATCTACTTCATTCCTCGCTAACCTTGTAAAATTAGCCTCATACTTTGTGGCATTCTCATCCTCCTTTTGTCTCACACTCAAAAATTACCTTTCCATATCGGCTCGATGGCCACGAGGAATGTTTTTTTCAATAAAAATCTCTTTCAACTCCCTCCATTCCATATTTTATACTTCACCATATTCCTTCATGTTTTGAATCAATGATGACCATTGATCAACATCTCCAGTGAGGTGGTAAACTGCCATGAAAACTTTTTGTCTTTCGCTACTCTCCAAGGCGTGGAATGTTTTCTCTAATGAATTTATCCATTGCTCCACTACTATTGGATTTTTACCCCCATTGAATGTTGGTGGCTATTTCATAATGAAGCAATATGACATTGATCCTCCAATCTGTGGATCAGGGTGATCCATATGGGTAAGGTTATTATTCAAAACGTGAGTGAGTTGTCCTAGAATGGTTATAAGTTGATCAACACCAGTTGCATCACCTGCTCCACTATAATTATCTTGATAAGGAGGTAAATCCCTACTTGGATTGTGTGCATTGATATGATTTAGATTTCTTCCACTATGCACCATTTCTAAACAATTTCATACAGTAGATTAGTTTATGAATCGCAATACATAAATCCATACTTGTAAAACACTTAACATAAACTGAATAGTCTATGAATATAATCCATAATCATAAAAAAAATCATTGAGGAAATATATACTCATAAACCCTTCATAATGGATTGTAATGAAAATGAGAATTATCCTAAGAATATCCCCCAAGATTGTTGTAACTAATAGTGAAACAAGGCTCGTTGTCGTGCACCAGTTCCCGTTCGAGTCTAGCTCAAAGTAGTGTTTTCGGGTTTTACCCCTAGGTACATCTGTGCCAGAGCTGCCTATAACTACTCGTATCCATACATTGATGTATTTCTTGGAAAACACACAAAATCTTTACAATACCAAAATTCTAGTATGCTCTTCTATACTAATCCTTAAAGTCTATCTTAGGGATATGTTATCTAAACCGAGTTTATCTAAATATAGCTTCCAATGTTTGTACTAAAGTTCCTATGATACCAATTGTAACGCCCCAAACCAAGTTACCCAGAGTCGGTGCATTATTACATAATATTGTCATGATTACAAAATATCAAGCATCAAAAGAACTATCAGTTTAGTAACCTTGGAAACTCTAGATACATTCATATAGTTTACATTACATCATAAAGTGAAAACATCAACAACATCTTGTCTCCACACTCATATCCCCTTATGCAATCCCTACAGGTCATTCATAAAATACTTATTCACATCCTGGGATAAATAAACATATAAAAGATTGAGATCAAATGCCCAGTATGGATATCAATATAGCTTAATCATTCATAAATAAGCACAAACATTTAAGGCAATGTATAACTAAAACAAAAGCCTTTTCAACATGAACTTCAACATAATATGGAAGAAATAACATAAAATAATTCCATTTACTTATTCACATAGATATTCTACTAGTTGAATAATCACATGAAATATCAATAACCACTTTCATAATGATGGAATTGATAATTACAGACTATCATAACCACATAGTCAAGGCCTTGTGCCAAGACTACAAATAAGATTTTTTCAAGGCCATGTTCCAAGGCACTAGTTTGTCTCATGAGACCTACCTATGCATCGAGGAGCTATAGCGGGCTCCACCTGTCATTTATTAAGTCCAATACATTCCTCGGATGAACAAGTTTAAACATAACATAAACATTCATATAAAAACTATGATACAAAATGTCGATACTTTTTCATAAACCATGAATGGTATAAAAATAACACATCCACAGACAAACATATCACAAAACCTTCAGTACTATTTGGATGTTTTGAATAATAATAAATCAACTTCAAATAAGCTTAAAATCCATCAATGGATATTAACATAGATGAAATCAAAACTATTTGAGATAAATTTCTCTTTTTTTGAAATGATATAAAAGTCACATAACTAAAAAATAAAACATTTAATTTCAAAATATTATTATAAGCTTTTAAGGGAAGCTTCAACAATTTTATAATGGTGTAAAATATCCGCACCCGCCATATAAGTTAAAAAAATTACATTCTTACCTTAATTCTGTCGAAAAAGTTCAAAAAATCTTGTTTGGAAAATGACAGAATGTTTCCTTTATCAACATATTATAAAAAATAAAAAGGGTATAAATGAAATTAACCCATATTATGTAATGTATTAATAATTGTTTCAAATACATTTTTAAGAAACATGGATGTCGATGATAAAGAGGTCCCAGTAGATAAATACGTAAAAACAACCTAGGATAATAAAGAGATTGTGAAATTAACCCTTACCCTGTACTTTTCCTTGGTCGAGGGTAGGTTAACCTCCTGTATAATAGTTAAATAATAGTTATTAAATTATTAAATAATAATATTCATAAATATGATATCATATATGCTTTTTTAATATTGTTTCGTTAATAATATTTTAGTATTATCGTCGTTTCGGGTGTTCACATAGTCATTTTCTTTTATATGTTTTGATACATAAGCTATGTTGTTATCCATTGGTTGTATCCTATTAATATCCAGAATGATATAAAATCCATATACATTATTTTTAATCATCCAATGAAAATTAGTCTTGAATGGATACAATGGGGAATGAATCTCATCGCATTTGTGGAGACGGTATTCTGTGCCTATACATGAGCGACAATATCATTCCTTTGATATTAAAATAATATATAATTATATGTTATATCATATATAAAGAATTATTAAAATTCTATATTAATTATTCACTTCAATTACACATCATTATCATACCTATCCAAATAATAATGTTTTGAATAACAATTACACCACGATGTGGAGATGGTAAGCCGTACGAACGCACGTATGGTGACATGTCATTCAAAGGATGGATAGAATAATGAATATGGTTGTACCATATTTATAATAACATCACAATATATAGAAGGTATAGGGGTTATTATTTTATAATGGAAATAACAATGAAAGAGGAAGTGGAAGAAGAAAGGAACCTGAAAGAGGGTGGTGAAAACATTACCTCTTCTTCGGGTTCTTCCTTTTGATTTGATCAAAATGAATACATAGGTTGGCTTTCTGATCAAACTAAGACCCCTAGGTTGAAGTGAGCTATGTTGAGAGATTATTCAAGTATATTTTGGCCGAGTCAAGCGGCTTTGAAGGTATGAATTTGAGAGAAGGGGGAGTTCCCTTTTGTAAGAGGGGTGAGGGGAACCTTATGAAAAACGTAAAATATTATTTTATAATAAATTCATATTCAGTTTATAATGTCTTAAAGGTGACTTATTTCAAGGATAATGTGGTGATAGTTCAAAATACTTTCAACGCATAGATTTTAGACAGGTTTGGGTCACTAAATTATCCTCATCATTTATATTTAACTCTTAGTTAAAAAGTTTCACATTTACCAAGTCTCTTTGTGTTTCTATATTATAGGGTTAATAAACATACTATATACATCCAAGAAAACCCCAAATTGTTAATTAATGATACACCTATAATTATATAATTTGTTTGAATGATCCTTATATTTTTAGGAATAGAATATCAATTAATAATATAATATTTGTTTTAAAAAAACAATTTATGTGAATTTTGATACTATTTGGTATTTTGTTTTTTCTAAATTTATAACAGCATTATTACTTCGATCCTAATTCATTTAATCAACCATAACATGTCATATTAACAAATAAAATTTTTCTAATTTATTAAATGTCCCAAATTATATTTATTTGGGTATTTATAAAATCAACTATTTTAATATTTCACTAATAATGTAATTACTACATCATCATTGTGTCATAAATAAATTATATTATATAATGTCTAAAATTTATAAATAATATACCATTATGTAGGAAATATTTTTATTTTTCTAATGAATATTTATAATCTAATTTATCTTATGAAACAAGCCTATATTAATTTTTTTTAGTTATTTGACTTTGATTTTATCACTTTTAACTCTTCTTTGAATTAAATAATAATAAATGTCCTAATCTAATCCAAGTGGACCAATGATGTTCATATTTTATTCATAAGGTTGTTTTTGGTTGAATTATACTTATCCAATATAATTAGGACATGTGTTAGGGTAATAATAATATCATTTTAACCCTTAAATACCCTATTTAATTTTAATAGTGGTAAATAAAAGTAAAAAGTTACTATTCACCCAAAAATATTTTTATCTTATTGAACCACATTTTACTCCTTCATATTAACCGTTTCTCTTGGATTTTGGAAATTCCACTCACAGAAGTTGTAAAATTAAACTTTATGTGAATTTGAAAATTCTCTTAGAAGGTGGGTAAAAGTCGGTAAAATGTTCAATAAAATTTTTATATAACTAAAATTATTCTAAACAAACTCCAATGAATTAAATTGATCTTATACAGGTATTATGTATCTATTTTTTAATTTATTTAAATTTAAATAAAATAAATAATTATTTAAAAAAAATTCGGTTTTAAACTATAACTTAGTGTTTTTTCATTATTCATCAAAAATTGAATGTTTTCAGAAAAATACCAAAAATTTATCATAGGCAAATTTCGATATTCTGAATCAAAAAATGAAGTCAATTTTGAATGAAAAAATTTATAAAATTTTAAAAATTGGGTATTAATATTCATAACGGCTAGTTTGATTGGTTGGGGTGTCTGTTAGAACTCGAAGTTGCGTACAACACACGCAACTGTATTATTCAAATAGAAACATACCGTGGAATCTTGGGGTGTTACAATACCTAAATTTAAATGCACCTCTATCAAATAGGAAACAAACATATGGTTAATTTATAAGGCGAACTACTACCTCACTAAACTATAATTGTTAAATTTTACTTTACCGCCACTCATGATGGAAATTATGATGGACACTATGTTTATATATTTTATATATTATATTTGTTATTTAATTAGTATTCTATATTTAATTCAAAAAAATCGTTATATTTCTATTTTTTTATTAAGATAATTTTTTTGGGGGAATGATGGACTACCGCCCCCTCAAAGTGATCTGATTCATTCATTCACTACATGGAATGTATTAAGGATGGATTTAGTTAGTATATATGATATATATGTTATAATAAATATTAATTAATATATATATATATAACTATAATTATTTTATTTTCCATTTTTCAACATGACAATTAAACCGATATAATGTTAATGTGTACGTACAACATACCGTCGCCAGGAATTGAGATTTTAGTTTCATACTTCTATATCCAATGGATCATTATAATTAGAATATAATGAATATAAATTATATTTAAATCATGGATTAAATTCCATTAATCATGATACAAATATTGGGACCAAACATCTTACAGATTAAAACTCGTGTGAAAAATTATAGTTGATATTAACCGAATTGAAGCCCTAACATATAATTGAAAACTAGAAGGAAATATAAATAAATAATAAAAACATATATGGTATTATATGTAATAATATGTATATATTATTGATTTATAATAAATTTATAATTATGATAAATAAGTTTTGAAAGTGTATGATGAGATTAAAGACACAAGGTATGTGGATTTCATCTCACTTTGTATTTCCTTGAGATACAAGATTTATTAACCACACAATCCTTTTGTGTGGTGTGTATACTGACCATGTATTTATTCAAGGTTTCTTATATTTAAATTTATCGGTATTTGAATATCTATCCAATGATCTTTATTTAATGGGTTTTATGTTTCAAAATTTAGCAAATCAATAAAATAGTTTTGTCTCAATTTTCTTTATTTGAGGATCTTGCTTTGTTATTCACATAAATTTATTTGAGGTTTATATATTTCCATTTTACATGATATATCATGAATATAATCATTCTTATGATATTTTATGATTTATTTAATTTTCTTTTCTTACATGGAAAGTATGTCATTAGGTTACAAAGTTATAAGGGTTTATTGAAATAATCTAATTTCTTTGGTAGATTATTTATGTTTATACTTCCTTTGAATTAATATTATAACCCATATCTCAAAAAAAGTCATGAATTTTCTTCTACTATTTTAATTCATAATATATTAATGTTTTGGTTACATTTTCAACTCTTTGGTACATAAGATAATTTGAAAGTGATTTTATAGAATCCCAACTATACTATCTCTTTGGTCGGAAATATATGTTCCTTCAAAACTAGGTTTTCGAAAAAGGGTTTATAATAATATTGTACACATATCCTATATACATTAAATAATAAATTTATCAATTTTTTCTTTTACCAATATCATCACAAGAATATTCATTTCACTCTTCGAACAGAGAATTTTTCGTTCCTTTTTAAAATGAAAAAGGAATATTATTTTCACCATGTACGACATATACAAATTTTTCCGCATCATCTATTTGAAGATTCCGTTCCATTTTTAAATGGTTAATTTTTATGAAAATATTTTTAAAAGTAATTTTCAGGGATTTTTTTTTCAAAATGATTTCAAGCTTCTTGTATATGTTATAATGGAATTTTTTTTTCAAAAATGTTTTCAGCATTCATTTATATTAATTTAAGGGAAAAAATTTTCAAAATGTTTTCAATCCATATTTACATGATTTCATAGTATTTTAAGTGAAATTGTTTTCAAAACATTTTCAATCTTATTTAAAATGTTTCAAGTAAAATTTTTTTAATTTTTTTTAATATATTTTTTTTTATTTTTAAATTTATTTGAAATGAAATATATATCAAATGTTTTGAAGATTATTTTATATGATTTCAAGGAAAATGGTTTTAAAAATGTTTTCAATTATTATTTATAAGTATTCAGGGTATTTTATATGAATATTATTTTCAAATAGTATTATTTATTAAACAAATATTTTTTGAAATAAGAAATAATTTTTTTATAAAAAATTGTTTTTGAAATATATTTCAAATTTAGTTTCCATCTATGATGAAATCTATTGATGTTACTCAATCCCTTCTAGGAAATTTTCTTTAGGTTGAATTCGTGTTCTTTCTATAATGGGTCATGATTAATGTCATGGTCTCTATGAAACCCATTTCTATGTTTGGGGTTATATATTTATGATATCCCTTTATATTTCATTAGATATTCTTTGGATTAATGATTAGGAAAGATGTAACTTTTTCCACAAGTTATGATATGTTTCATTTTTGTAATACTCATTTCATTTCTATGGTTATGATATTATTATTTATGACTATGTGTAACATATAATTATGATTTAAATATGATATGGGTGTGACCTATACCTCTCTTAAATTAATTGGGTAATGATTATATCTCATGAGATCGACATGGATAGAATAAGAAATGAACGATGTTCATTATTACAGGGAATGAATGAGAAATGAAATCAGTTCAGCAATACTTGGATGGAATAAGGAGTGAACTCGGTTCTGTAACGTAGGACTTGAACAAGGAGTGAACTCAGTTTAGTAATATAGGTAATGAATGAGGAGTGAACTCAGGTTAGTAAAAGTGGGTTGGAACTAGGAGTGAATCCAGTTTTGTAAAGGAATTTTTCCATAAAGATATCCTTGGAAGAGATTCTTTGACTACTATGGAAATCATATTATATGATTATTTGTTTTCCACAATTCCATATTTTTCCCCATGTAATGGTTTCAGGGGTTATGTTCTTTATTATCTACTGATTAATGTATTATGAACATCAATATTTATTCCATGATTCATGTTTATGATTAATGATATGCAGGGAATGATCTTCTAATGTTTTTTCATGTTATCAAACCCTTATCCTCATGTTTATGCTTACATGTCTCCCTTATTTTCACTTACTGATGATATAAGTTCAACCCTTCATATGTTTTCATCTCAAGGTTAAGAAAATATGTATTAAGTATTATCTATCTAAGAAGGGTTGTAGTCGTGAAAAACCTATTGGGAGATTATCTATCTCAGTTATATACCTGTTTTTATGTTTCTATATTCCCAAATTCACTATAATAATACTATATTTGGGTTTCTTTTTTTATAATTTTTTACGCAATATTTAAATTTTTTTATTTTCTTTGTATGAAAAGTGAGGGTCGTTATACTTTTTATTAGAGACATGTTTAGTTAACATTTTGAAACTATGATGAGAAAACTTTTTTGAGACCCTTAGGTATATTTATATGGATATGTATATGGATGACTATATATATAACTATAATGATGTGTTTAAATTTAAGAATATGTCCTAGAATTTTTTTTAATTATAGGGTTATTAGTCTCCTATAAATACAACACTACCTGAATACTATATTTGGATGTGGTTGTGGCACAAATGGATGAGAATGTTGGCCTCCCTATGATATAATAGATGGTTAAATTTTTATTTTTGGAATAAATGGTCATTACGAATATTATTGTCCCAAGAGGAAAGCTCCTAATGACGATCAACAAGGTGGTGCGATTAATGGTTACAATGTTGATGATGGAGAGACTATTGATGAAATGTCAAAGTAAAGTGTTATTGGGTAATAAAATGAGGTAGCCTCGGTAATGGAAAAAGTATGGTGAGGAATAATAAAATATTTTAGGTTTATTTAATCAATAATTATTTGATTTTTTAATATAAAATATATAAATAATTTTCATTTTATGATTTTATCGGAATCTAGAATAACATGTTGAATGTTTTTGATTGAATAAGAAAGTGAAATAATAGAAATGTTATTTCTAGAAAAACACATGATTAAGGGATAGATTAACCATAATATGTTCCTTATGTTATGATAATATTGTTTGGATAATGATATGTGGGATATGTATATGAAAATTGAATGGTACTGATAACCTAGGAACTAATTAAGGAATTCTTGAAATCTAGTTTATTCTATGATGGAAGATGTTTAAAACCTTCTTTGAAATGTGGAATATATCTTGTAATTTATGGAATAGGGAATCATTAATGTTATAAATAATTGTTTATGGTAATTGAGGTTAATAAAATGAATCAATATTATATATGTTGAGGGAAGTTAAATGATTGGAATGCGACAACCAAAAGTTAATTTCTTTTATATGATGGAGTTAATGATAATCTTATTTTATATGTTTTATTATAATTTATTGGAATTTCATCTTTTTAAAGGGTTATAAGTTTAAAAATTCATGAATCTTTTAAGTTAAACATTGTATGAAGTATTTATAGGTTGAGATTGTTTTGAAAACATTGGTTAAATGGTAATTTAGTGATTAACCCTATTTCAAGGATGTATATAATATTTTGGAAATTATAAATGGACATCATGTATGATGGGTGAAAACCAATCATGTACGGAACGACTGTGGGTCATAAACCCAACAGTGAAGGACAATATGGGTTTCATGCCTACTATTTTCCAACACAATGCACTGGTTTGAGTGTAATTATTTATATTGAATAATTATTTATAATGAAGCAGTTATGTCACTTTTTATGTTCGTACATTAATGTATTAACATTATTTATTTTGAAGAATTATCATAGATAAATATAATTTATGTATATTTCCACCTATTATTTTTAAAAAAAAATATTTACACAATGTTATGATAATGATCAAAAGAAAATCCATTTTCCAAATACGTTAATTTTGTTGAACTGATGTCCTTTTAAATCATAAAATATTTATGACATTGAGGCCTTTAAATTTTCATTGATCATTAACTTGTTAGTGATTGATGACATCAATCCCTCCCAATAAATATTTGATTTTTTAATCTATGTTCAATATTCAATCCCATACTTTGTTATCATTTGTGGAAAACCAATTATATATTTCATTGAGAACCCATTATGGTTCCAGATTTTTTTCTTTAATGGATGTTTTATTATTATTTTTTACAATGTGGGGTTCTATGAATAATGAATTCTTGTGTCAAACCTTCAATAACACAACTGAATTTCAAGGGTGAAATTTATTTTTATGGGGGTAATGTAACATCTTAATATTTTGTGAATTATATTTTTAGTAATTAATTTATCATTTTCAAAATGTTTCACTACACATAACACTAAAAATAGTTTCATTTTTTTATCAAAATGTTTTTGGTTTGCGTTGTACACTACAAAATATTAATTGTGCACTAGACATGAAATAAATTTTAAATTGATATACATATTATAATGAGGTCAAATTTTGACTTGGAATATGTTACATAAAACACTAACATGGAGAATGGAATATACAATAGTGACTTTTCATACATTATACAAAACACTGACCTTTCTACGAAACATCATTCAAATGTTGTATTTATTTAAGTGACATAATTATAACCTAGATGATAATCATATTCATATAAATAGTAATAAATACTTTTAAAATAATTTTTTACAATGGTTATATATTAATAGAACATATTGAGGCGAAAAGATATGATTTTTTGTAAAATCCTAATATTTTTAAAAATATTATTTTCTCGAATGACCTGATTTTAATTTCATTATATGAAACATAATAAAATTATTATTGGAAAATTATTGAAATTGAAATTTATAAAATAATAAAAATTAATTTATTATTTCAAAATTATATTCCAGATTTTTTTGGTGTTCCTATGAGAGAATTAATTTTTTGATGAATAATGATAATTAAAAAATTTTAATTCAAAATTTATTTTTCATCTAATTAATTTATAAGGATAAATTATATGTTAATATATTTTAAATGTAATATTATACTATTTTTTATCAATTAATAAAATTTATGTAATTTTATCCACTTTCACATTGAAATTAGAAATAAAAACATAGCTTTATTTTGATCCTTTTTTTATATTAGAAACCTGTATTGTTGACCCGACATTGAGATTCATTTTATATGTTTTCAAGTAAAATTGATTTCAAAATGTTTTCAATCCTTATTTATAATATTTAAAATTATTTTCATGGAAATGGATTTCAAAAAAATTTCAATGTTCCTAAATATCTTCTCAATTAATATGTTTCCAAATCATTTAATTGATTTATTCATATGTTTTCAATTTCATATCAAAGAAAATGTTTTAAAAAAATATTTGAATATTATTTTATATGTTATCAAGAAAATTTTATTCAAATTGATTTCATTTATTCTTTATATGTTGTCCGGGTATTTTCTATGAAAATTAATTTCATATGCTCTTTTGTTTTGAAAATGAATTTTCAAATAAAAATGGAAATTTTCATCAGGAAAATTTTTTTAATTGTATTTCAAAATTATTTTCAATATAGTATTATATTTTTTTATGTTACTCATGACCTTCTTGGAAAGGATCTAATATTTCCATTCATATTGATTTAATGAATGTGTAATGATTACTGTCACGGTATTTATTAAACCCATTTCTCATTCATGAGATATATTTTTATTTAATTTGATTCTCTTTTATGGGATATTAGTTTTATGAAATCAATATAAAACATGTATCTTTTTTTTCCATAGTTTGTAGTATGTTTACTAGTTTATAATACCCATTTCATTTCACGAGTTACGATATGATTATTTATGATATTGTGGAACATGTATGAATGATTTTGTTATGATATGGTTGGGACCTATATCTCCCTACAATGCATTTGGTATATAATTATATCTAATGAGATAGACATGTATGGAACAAGATATGAATTTGGTTCAGTATTACAGGGTTGGAATGTGAAATGAAATCATTTCAACAATGTAGTGTTTCAATTAAGAGTTAAGTAAGTTTAGTAATATAGGGCTAGAATTAGGAGTGAACTCAGTTTATTAATACATTGATGGAATGCAGAGTGATATCGATTCAATAATATAGGGTTAGAATGGGGTGTGAATATGGTTCAGTATAAGACATTTCCCATCAAGATGTACATAACAGTGATTCCTTGACTACATTGGATATCATATTATATGCTTATGTGTTTGAAAAAAATCCATGATTTATTCCAATGTTAGGATTTCATGGATTATGATCATTATTTTCTTCTAATTAATGTCTTATTTACTATCAAGAAATATTCTGTGATTTCTATTTATGATCATGGATATGCATTGTATGATATTCTTTTGTTTTTATCATGTTCTCTTACCCTTATTCTCATGTTTATGCTAATGTTTCTCCCTTATTTACCATTACAAATCATCTTAGATCATATTATTTAATGTGTCCTTCCCGATGTTATAAAAATATTTATTAATTATAATAGTTATAGGAATGGTTCTAGTCGTCATGAACCTAGTGAGAGATAGTGTTACTCAATTATGTACCAGTGTTTATGTTTTGATGTTTCCAAGGGAACAAAACTAATACGGTACTTGGGAATTTGTTTTTATAATGTTTAATGTATTCCAAAAAAGTTATGTATTGTATATGTATGAAAATTTAGGGTTTCTATAGAAAAGGCCTCCCCAATTTATTTATTCCTACGACTCTTGTTTCCACCCATGGATTATGAAGGCGATCTTTCGGTAGTTATGGATTATTTCCTGATTTTGGATGGGTAGTGGCGCATATTGACTTGGATGAGATCCTTGAAAATCAATAAAGACTATAAAATGAATACAATGGACATGTAAATAGAATAAGTTAGAAAATTTCAGGTTGTAATGATAAAGATTCACCCCTTAGACTACACTCTTACCACATAACCTGTCTTCTCATCTGTTTACTGTGAGTGGGATTAATTTACGAAGGTCATATATTTCATTGGTTGAAAATGTATCCAATTTTTCTTATAATTCAAGGACATCTTTTTTATGCTCCTTGATTCATTATATGAATAATGGTTAGATTCATTGATACATCAAACTTATTCCTAAGCATGTAGGTTTAGCGGGGTATCCCATTAGAAGAATTCTCGAGACATGGTTTAAAATTACATTACTAGTTTACATATATTATACTTGAACACTATATATTATTTTTTAAGGGATGGTATTTTAATTTGACATTGTTGGTGGTGGCCTACTGAGTTTTATTCCCATCCAGTTCATGTGTCCATTTGGTAGCTATGAAGATTTCATGTCTATATGTATTGATAATGGTAAGCACCCAACTATGAATGTTTGATTTCCATTTAGGATTGGATATTAACAGAAGATTACTGATCCAATTATCAATATTCGTATGGAGATATATTTTTGGTCTTTTTCAATTATTTATACGTTGGTACTCATCTATTCTTATGACGATGTCTTTCTATTTCATTTTTTATATCCATGACATCATCCATTCATAGTGTTTTTTACTACTACATATCTATTATAATGATATAGATGGTTTACATCCAATTTCAAATTAATTCTACTTCTGATGTGTTATTTATTATTCTAGAGCTTTATTTTTAAATGTATTTCAGTTTAATAAATAAGGCATATTCTACCCACCATATCACTATATACCCTCATTATTAGTTAGTAGCCTCTGGAAAGTGGGGTGGTATGCTTGTGGCCTTTTTTTTATCCTTACTTACCAATTTTCTATGAATTGGGCACAATATTTCACACTTCTAATATGATGTGTAGGTTAATAATTATTTAATAAAAATGACAAATACTTAGAAGCTAAAACAAGAATAAAAATATTCAGTTGAAAATTTTCAACAATGTTTCAATAAAAAACCAATTTGGGTCTTTGAAACATAGTCTTATGGGGAAGGAAGTATAATATTTCAATATGACTATATTATCTACGATATAAATAACGGAGTTTGTGAAACTTTATATAATTCACATTTCATGTATGTGCGTTATATAAATTAATTAGTTAATTTTGATTTCTATTTGGTACCTAATCTATATTTTCAAAAAGTATTGTAAATATAAGGGAGTTCAAAATCGAATGAATAATTGAATAAGTTTGTAGTTTAAATTCTTGTGATGATGTAAATAGTTATTATATTTAGGATCATAAGGTAAATGATTTAATCAATATCAAATGAATCGATGTAAAATATATATATCTTCATCTAATTTTAAATATGTGATTTGAAAAGATTTATAATGATAAACTATTTTTAGCGACTACATTATATGATTTATTTTATACACATTATTAATGTATCAAAAATTTATGTTAATATTTTTTGAAAGTAAGATTTTGATAAAAAAATTTATATAGGATAATGTGTTTTCCCACACACTTATTAATATATGATGGAATATGTTTATATTAACCATTTGTTGTATATTTTAATAAATTTATATTTTATAAAAATAAAATATCCTAACATATAAAATACCATATATGATATGTAAATCATTATTTTTTTGGTTAATATTCCTAATAATAGGAAATAAATATTATTTCCAAAAAATGGTTTTGTATTTCTTAGTAAGATTTTATGAAATGAATATAGTGTCTAGGATCTAGTGGAAGGTTTTTTGGACCTATAAAAGTTCAATGTTAATAAATAATGGATTACAAAAATAATAAGTTAATGTTATTTCCACTTAATATCCTCTTTATTTTTTATTATGGAGGTATAGTTAAATGTAATATTTACATTTTGTTACCATGTAAAATAATTGTAAATTTATAAGAAATGATTTTAAGAAGGCTGGTAAAAATAATTTAATTTTATACATTTTTTACAAGAATTTTTTTTGGACAAAATATGTTTCCAAGAATGTCAATTATTAAAAAATATTTATTTTTCATTAGAAAAGAGATACTGAAATCATAAAATTTTATGTAGTGAAGTAATTTTGTTTAAATATGTTCATGAAATTGAATAGTTAGGAATTGGATTCCTAAACGTCACCTTTATTCAAGTTAGTTTAACTAATAAATGGTTCTCACTAAATGCTTTAGTGGGAGAATTTTTTTTAATATACTTATGTTATAGGAATTACATATGTTGTATCTAGTTCAAAAACCTAGAATATGTAGAAAACATAATTTTGAAATGTTACATTATCATATGTGTTATGATAAACTGGTGATTTTATTGGATTTGTTTAATTTTTTAATGATTTTATGAATATTAAAATGAATCATATTAGAGGAAATATCTATCTTTTCATTATTCCATGGTGGGTATATAAATTTTTATAAACATATATGTATCCTGAAGTGAAATTATATTTAACCTCTCAAATTTTCACTTTGAGTTTATCCCTAAATGATATTCATCATAGAATGTTATCGGTTATGATGATATGTTAATGTGAATAGGATTGTATTTTATATATACAAGATAGTCTCATGAGCCACAAAACAACTAATATGATACATTGTCTGTGCTAGATGAACTACAAGGTATACCACTAGTGGTTTTCTAAAATATTTTTTATAATAGGTGTGAATTGATAATATCTGAGTCCCAATTACCAAGGGATAGTGATACACATACCGCGAGAACATTCATACTTTGATTCCATAATTATGTGAGTCTATATATTGAAATAGCTAATATGTAAGTGGTTGGTCATGTTTCTGACCATGTCATTGGTCATATGATAATAAAGATATTATTTATTCCCATTTATAATGAGTCCCACATCCTGGATATCTATTGAAATATACTATGTGAGTGTGTGATAGCACTAAGATATTGTATATCTATCAAAATATGTGTAATGTGATGTTCTTATCCCAAAGGATGAATGAAATGTGATGTATTCCCGAATCCGGTTAGTATAAACTTGTAGAATCAAGAATATATGAGTTTACTATATCGTATTGATACATTCTATTGCCTATGGTCTATCTATATCTTATGAAAACAGAAAATATGGTAATGCATGTTTTCATAAGATGCATACTGGTGGATAAAATAATAGAGATACATGTGTTTGATGGAGATCACAACAGATACCATTACAACTTGAGTAGCATTAATGATTTTATAGAGGGATCTATTTTAATACATATAAATATATAGATATTATTATTTTATTTCAGTTATTTATATGAACATGGTGTTACAATTTTTGGTTGACTGAATATGGATTTAGTTTAATCAGGGAGTTATTCTATTTTTTTAGAATTAATCCATATTTTTTAGATTGGTGTTCATAAGGAGTTTTAAATGATGTGATAGACGGTGAAGTTAATTATATACATCCAAAAACTATTTTTTAGAAAATATAACAAAGTTTTTTTATATATGGATTCATATGTAATTTTGTGTGATACCATATAAGGTGAAATGGAATAAAGACTTTTAGGATTTTTTGAAAGGAAGAGATTAAAAGAAATATTACCTAAATCATTGTGTATGTGTGTGTGTATATGATATATTTAGGAAATTTCATATTACATGGAAATTATGAGTTTCATTCTTGGAATATCGCTACATGTATCTTGTAATAAAATTATTAACATTTTTTTTACTTTTCCTTCTACATAAAATACCATTGATTAAGATTTTACATAAGATTTAATGGATTTGGAGTTATACATGCATTATATACATAATTTGGATACAACATCATTGATTTATGAATTAAAAATTAATAAAAATAATATGTATAGAAGTGTTATCGGTTCTATAAATAAATACTACCTTGCAATGATTGTATTACTGGTATGTTTGGATGAGGTTTAGGTCAAACACCTAGGAACCCCTATGTATCTTCATTCTTCTCATTTTAACATGAGGAACAATAATGTCCTGTATGAAATATGGATCCCATTTGAATATCAGATGTTTCTTCACAACCCATGGATATATAATTGAGAGGGTATTTATTTTGGCTTCCGTTGGTGATATTTATCAAGAACATGTGAATTATTTTGTATATGATTCATATTATAATTTGTGTTAGTTACACCAATTGTGAATTTTCTTAATATATCTATGTTTTAAAAAAATTCATTCTTCTTTCATGGGAGATCCTCAGACAAGGGTTTCAAATTTCTTGCAAAATTTCTAATAACGGTTATTAAAAACTATTTTTTTTCATATGTGTATGTATAAAAATATTTATGTGTACATTTTTATGTTTGTAAGTGTGTATGTATGTGTACATGTATGTAGTAGTGTATGTTTATTTTTTTTGTATGATTATATAGTATGGTTATGTATATGTTTATGTATATTTATTTAAATATTTGTAATTTTATATTTATATGAATGTTTATATGATTTTGTATGTATATGTATGTGTATATTCATGTATATGAATGTATGAATATGTATTTTTATGTGAATGTGTATGTATGTGATGTGTTTTTCTATGTAAATGGATAGTAATATATCATTGTATAATAACAAACATAACTTCTACAATATAACATATCTCATTATAGTATATTTATATTTATACACAAATATGTATACACACAATCACATGAAAAATAATTTGTTTTTCAAAAAATAATTATAATATATTTTTTTAAGATAATAAAAACCCTCTTTTGGATTATTTATAAATATTTTCATGTAAAAATGTATTTTTCCAATAAAAATAACATATTTTGTGTAAGGGTAAAATCTTAGTTAGCATCATTCAATAACGTTTTAATATAGAGACCACAATTGAGGATGCCACGTCAATCGAAAATCTTCAAAAAAATGGTTTTCACCAATTTAATATATGCAATGTCATTAAAGGATAAATTTAGATAATCCATCATTAAAATTACATTGAATCTATGATTAAATGGTGGTTTTCAATTTTTGGGTTTTAAATCCTTAATTATGGAAATGAAATTATATATTTAATAATAACAATAATTTTCGTTGTTTTTATTTTTATTATTAAATTAGGAAAATTAATATTTTTATGTGGAAAATTAAATTATTTATATGGGATAAATATAAATATGTATATACATTTGGGGGAGTATATACAGATGTATATATATATATATAATTTTAATATAGTCTATTAAAAAACATATAAGTACATATATATATATGGGTGTAAATACATAAGGTATAATTATATGAGTGACTCTTAATATATATTAAATTGATGGGTTTAAAATATTTAAAGGATATATTAAAAAAACACATGATATTTAAAGTTAATGATAAAAAAATGTGTGAGGTAGATGGGTTAAAATTAATGTGGAAAATATTAAATAAATGAATCAATTATGAATAAAAATTAATGAGATAAATGGAAAATAATAAATATTGATTTAAAACAATAATATAAAATGGGTGTTTTTGGTAATTGTTCAACACATGGGAGGACCACACTTTTATACCAACTGGTCATGTCCATCACTCTTCCTCTTCATATCTCTTATTATTTATTTCATTATATTTTATTATTATTTAAAAATTCCCTCTTCAATACATTTGTTGATATTGATCATATTGACAAATTGTTGGTGTGGTTGTATTTTTTTCAAGAGTAGTAAAATGTATTCATAATCATATTTTTGAAGGCGACAAAAAATGTTTTTATGATTCAAATCAATCATTCCTTCAATAAATTTTAACTAAAAAGCATAATAATGAGTGTTGTAAAATTATAATTATCAAGAATTATCAGGAGGTAATTTCATGTTTTATCGAAAATATATTATCTATAATTATTAATGTGTTATTGAGTAAAATTATTAATTGATAAATTATGGAAATAATTTATCATATTATAATTAATAAAATATAATTTAAAAGAATAATTATTTGAATATTATTAGACTAATTATAAATAGATTATTATAATGTAGTTTTTATGTGATAGGGATATAAAATTAGCATAGTATAATTATTCAATTTTTAGGGAAAACTATATGATTTTATTAATGAATAACTATATGTATTAAAACAAGTTTTCATTAATTAATTTAGATATATATATTAAAAACATTATATTATAAGATTTCTATGGAATAATATTTCTAGAACATGTGTTGGACGAAAAACATTATTTTAAAATTATCCAAGAGAGAGAAACTATTATTTCCTAAAATATTTTAGTTATTTTTTAATAAAATAATATGTTTTCCTTCATGGAATCCTTGAAAAGTAACATATTTTTTGTGGTGTAAAAATATGGTTCAAGTGACGAAACATTCGACGAAATTTTTTGTTGAGATCAATGACTTTTGAGGTAGGAAGTTCTTTACCTCCTAGGTTATCATTTACGCATGTTGTAATTTTTAATTGATGTGTTGGAATATTTGATACAATTTTTGATTGTGATAACATTGGGGTGTGTATGTGTAACCCATCTGACCTGCTACGAATCTATGAATGATATTACAGTATCCTTTTCTGGGTTTTATTGTTATCACATGATGTTAAATTTGGTGTTGTACTTATCATGATGATATATTATGATATTATTTCTGTTTTATGTTATACCATATACATATGTTTTCATTCAGTGGAGTTACTATTTTTTTGTGATTGGAATTGGTTCACTATCATGAAATTTTTACCCAATAGAGGAAGAGTATTCTTAACTTTGTTTCTTTTAAAATGAAGGACCCGATAACAAGGTGGAGATACTAGGGATTGTCTTATTGATGATGTATTCAACACCTATGTATTTGGATGATCAATTCCTAGTTGATTTGTGAGTGATTTAATTTATTCCTAGTTAGTTTTAATTAGAAAAATATCATACTTGAGATCAAAGATATGAATATACCATGGATCCCTGTTGAGGATGCACTCAAGGAACTATAAGCCATGTATAGTGTTTCTTGATGTCTAATAGATTTGTGAGCTATGCACTCCATTCCTTATTGATCTAATAGAATTATTATAGAATCCAAGATGATTATTGAGTGACACCAAAAATTCCTAGATGCTAAATATCATTTCTTAATTAAGGCACATGTTGAACAATGATGCATGAATATAAGATTCTATGAGGTTTTAAAGAAACACATGTACTAGCCTGGTGGCTATAATTGTTACTACCAAATTTTTCAGGAGTTGGATTTCAAGCACTATGTGTTGGTCCATTAAAATATGGATTCTAATAACCACTTTTTTTCAACTTATTGAGGGATTCCAAGTTTCATTCAATGGTGCATACACCTTAAGAAATTACATGATTATCTTTCTAGAACGAAGTGAAAATTTGTACCAACGAGTGTTTGGTCGAGGTTTGGTTAGAAAACTATCTTTGGGTATTGATTTTTATTTTTATTAACTTTTTAAAATTGATTATAAATATGGAATAAATTTTTATAATTTACTGAACTAGGTATGTATTAATTGGTGGGGTCCTATTGAGTCTTCTATCCACACCCTACTCAAACATTTCATTGGGTTTATAGATTCTATGATATACCTGATGAAGGAAAAGGGTCATATGGATGATGGTTAAATAGGTAGAGCACAACGCTATTAGAGACTATGACATACTCTAAATTATCCAAAAATTCTTAAATTAATTATCTTCATTCATTACTGAAGATATATTTCCACTTTGGGATCTCTTTTTCATATACCATTTGCATAATGTTTTTTATTTTTTCATTTAATCTCATTTTTAAATCATTATTTTGTTATTATTTTTTATATTCGTACTAAATGGTATGATATGGAGTTTGAAGTCTCCCCCCTATCATAAATAGAACCATTCTTCTAGTATACAACATCTTTCATAAATGGAGGCACACATGAGGTCATGTGGCCTTCAGCCTTGGAAACAGTGCTTTAGGTCAGGTTGTGAAAAAATGTTATTTGAGGCTCAAGGATTACTAATTTGTTCATCTATTTATCTTTTTATGAGACATGATAGATAAGAGATATGATGGTTGAGACTCGGGCAGAAAAACTATATCAGTATCTGGAAAGCCCTGTATAGTGGACCTTTGAGTTTCAATAAAGTGTGCAATTTATGTTATTATATTTTTATTGATTGAATTTTCCTTTTTAGATTCACATGGTGTGGATATTTGATTTATTGGATTTGGGGTGTGTTCATGTATCATGTCTAGAAATGTAGGTTCAATTTCCATATATATAGTTATTGTTGTTTTTCATAGTATTTCATTAATTAAATGACTTTATTTGTGCTATATTTTCATGATAGTTTCTCTTTGGGTGAAATATTTGGGTTTTATGATTTTATGATATCTATTTATTAACATTAATTAGTTGAATTATTTATTCCATTGTGTTAGAATATATATATATGATTACTATGAATGACCTACAATGGTAGAGACCATGGTTAGTAATAAGAGGGGTTTACATTCAGATAACGGTATGCTTCTATGAGAACCTTGTGTGATCCAAGAGACTGAGGTGATATATTTATGTTCCTTTTGTTCCTCCTATTACAGAGATTTGAGGGAGGGAGTCTGATGTTCATGTTAATTGGTGTGAGTTATTCTAAAAAGACCACTAGGGATACTTCTCTAGGACAAGATGTCTATAAAGGGGGAGAATTGTAATATCATTAATTTTTAAATGACTATAAAAACCCTATTAATGTTAATTGATAAGTACTTTTATGAAAAAATTAATTTTTTTCAAAAAATAAAACATTTAAATTAATGTTTTAAAGACTTTTATTAATGTTAAAATCAAAATTAGAATCTTTTAATATTAAATGGAATAATTTTATAGTGATTCGCTGAGTTCATGTCATATTTCGAATCCTTTATAGCATCAACACAAATGAGATAACAATATTCTATATATATTTTTATGCGCTCACGATTTATCAAAAAATAATTGAATAAATCACAAATGGAGCATCATATCAGATATATGAGCCCACTATTAGGGCCTTCATGAAGTGTTTACCAGAGATGGGGAACCAAAAATATGAGCATCAGACGTTTTTTCAGATCACATGTGAGGATATCATATTTATTATTTTTAATTTATTATTTTTTCAAGCATAATTGATTCTCACAAATAAACTATTTTATGACAAATATGAGACCGTAGATAGGTCTGAAATGTGGGGTATACCCTATGAAAGGTATAACATTTATACACATCAGGTGCTTGATAACATCAAATGTGATAATATCATTTTTATATTTAATTTATTTATTTTTCATTTTTAAAACAATAAATAAGTAATATCTCTCAAATGGAACATCATATGAGAATTATAATATAATCATTCTGTCTGAAAAGTGGTTCATACCAATTGTTGGGTATAATATTTATTCACATCAGGTGCATTGAAACTTCACACGAGATAATACCATTTTTATTTTTAATTAATTTATTGGTTTATATTTTTAATAATTATTAATTTATATATCTCAAATGGTGCTTTCTATGAGAAATCAGAGATCACCGTTAGGTCCATAATTTATAGTTTAACCGAGGTAATGTATAACTTTTGTGTGAGTCGATTGTTTGGAAACATCACATGATATAATAAAATTTTTAAATTGAATTTTATTAAAATTTAAATTTAAATTAATTAAAATTTATATATTTTATAATTAAGTCATATTATTCAATGTATCATTGTTGATGAAACCATTGATGATGTTTTATTATTCTGAATGCTTTATAATACAAATATTTTAATGGATTTAAAATATGAAACTCCATTAATGGATAAATTTAGTCACTCCACCTGTATCCTTATATTTAATCCTTAATTAAACATTATCATTAAATTTTCATAATTTAGTTATTTAATGATTGAAATGACGAATGATATTTAATAATAATAATTATTGTTGATGTTTTTATTATTATTATTATTATGACAAAAATATTTTTTGTTTGTGGAAAATTAAATAATATACATATATTGGATATATTTATATATATATATGTATATATATGTGAAGGTGTATATAAATAATTTTATATATATTTTGTATATATGGGTTAAATAAAAAAATATGTGTGGGTGTATATATATATGGAATAAATATATATGTGACCTTTAATATATATTAAATTTATTATTTTAAAGTACCTAAAAGATTGAATTAGCATGAAAAAATGATATTTAAGGTGAATTATAGAAAATATTGTATGAGTTGAATGGATTAAATTGAGAGAGAGAAAATAACAATTAAAAGTATCAATTAAGGGAAAAAAATTTAATTATTTAAATGAAATGTAATATATTTTGATTTTAAAATATAATATAAAAAGGGGTTTTGTGGGAATTTTCCAATGCATTAGATTACCTCACTTTTCCCTCCACCCTTCACATCCCTCTCTCTTTCTTTACCTCAGTTTTTTTTTTATTACACACTTTTATCCATAATATCATATTATATATTGATCGGATTGAGGAACCTTCGGTGCCATTATATTTGTAACAATGAGTAGAATTTTGTTCCAAAGATTTTTTAAGGAGGGATGTAATGTTTTTCAAATGAAAATAGTTCTTATTTATCTCTTTTTAGAATATAATGAATAATAATTCATCTTATTGAATGATTATTATCATGAATTATTAAGAGGTAATTACATGATTTCACAGAAATAATTAACAAGAATTGTTAAATGATAATTACATCAAATTATCAAAGGATAATTTGTGGAAATAAAATGTCATGTTATAATTTTCAAATGATAATTAAAAATGAATATTATTAGAATATAATTATAAATATTATCCAAGATTAATTACAAGTTATTTTTTATATGACTATAATATCAAAACAACATACAATAATTATATAGTTCTCAAGGTTAGTTATATGGATTTGTTAGGAAATAATTCTATGGCACACCACCTATTTTTTAAAATTAATATGGTGATATAAATTATAGAACATATTTTTAAAATTATTCTTCAGGAGAATATTTCTAACTCATTCATTAGCCAAAAATGATAATTTTAAAATTATCTAGGAGAGGGAAAATTTTATTTCTTGAAAAAATTTATTTTATTTTGAAAAATTATCTCTTTTAATTCTCAGATTCCTCAGTGAATGATTATATTTTTTTGTTGGTGTGTGAATGTGATTTCATGTGATGAAACATTATGTGGAAGTTTTTCATTCGGTCAAAATTTTTGTAGGTAGGAAGTAACTTACCAATTGAACTCTAATTTACATATATTTCTATATTTGGTATATGTGCTAGATTATTTGATATTATGCATGATTGTGATTTCATGTGGGGGTGTGTGTGTATCCCACAAGACATGTTGTGATTCCATGAATAATATTAGTATATCATTTTACTTGTTTTATTTTTATTGAATGATGCTCTGCTTCTTACATTACATCTCATGATGATATATTATGATATGATTTACATTATGTGGTATACCCTATTTCAATGTTGCCTTACTTAGGAGGTATCATTCTTGGTGGTTTGAACAGGTGGACTATTGTGAATTGTTTACCCCATAATGGGAGAGTATGATTGAATTTAATTTTTTTATGATGAAGGACCCGAGAAAAAGTTGTAGATACAGTTGAATGTCATGTGGGGGCTATACTTAATTCCTATTTATCAGGATCTTCAAAGCCTAATTGATATGGGAAGGACATACTAGATTCCTAGTTTTATTAGTAGAATTTTGTTATTGAGGTTAGAGATATGTTGATACCATGGGGCCATGATGAAGATGAACTCTTGGAAATAGAAGCCATGTATCAGGATGCAAGATTCCTAGTGGATAAGCGATTGGTGTGCTCGATACCTAGATGATCTGTGAGTGGAATTATTAATTCCTAGTTAACTTGGAACAATCACATTCGAAGCCATGATCCCAAAAAACATGTAATAAATGATGCCCAGATAGAACTGGGATGCATGTGAACATGATCAGTTGAGGTTTTCAATAATTAAATGTACTTTCTTGGGGGTTAGTTTGGTTACTTAAAGTAGTGCTAAGATACGAATTTTGAATTCCATGAGATGGTCCATTGAGATATTGATTTTGAGTGCCATGCACTGGTCCACTCATAGATGGATTCTGGGTTCCATGCACTAGACCATGATCCATGATACATTCCATGATTATCTCTCTGGCATGGAGTTGATGTTGGTATGGATGGGGGTTAGTTGGAAACATGGTTTGCATTCCATCGCTCGTTAATGATTTTTTTGGTTATATTCTTATTATTAATTGACTATTTTTATAGATTTCACTTATATACATGGGAACAACCTGTAAGGCTGTATTGGTGGTGTCTTAATGAGTCTTTTACTCTCACTATACTCAGGTATTTCGGTGTTCTGCTAGATTCTATGAGAAACCTTCAGATGGGAAAGGTCCGTCTAGTGGATGACTGAGTTGGTAGAGCACAAAGATAGTGTGGATAAGGATAGACACTAAATGATCCCATGGTAAATTTATTTATGATTCATTTTCATTATTCTAGGCACCTTTCCAATTTTGGATCACTTATTTATATACCATGTTTTCGATATTTAGTTTCCACATTCACTCTAATTTATTATTCATCCTCATGTTAATATTATTAATTTTCATAATCAATGATATTATAAGGAGATTATAGTCTCCAAATTTCAAAATTTTTACCCTCACTTCTAGTCGAAAAACATGTGTGTATGAAGAGGCACACATGAGGTCATGTGGCCTTCCGTATCAGACCTAGTGCTATGGTATTAGATGTTGCACAATTAATGATTCTTTATTTTTAAATATTTAATCCACCCCAACTCTAATCACATGAAGTTTATGTTTAATTCTTATATTGGTACACGATATAGGGGACTAGAACATAGAGAACTAATTAGTTTAGCAGTATTGGAAAAATAGACACATAATTGAATTACATATTTCAATGTAAAAAATAAACAATTTGAGGGAAATGTTTATTTCATCCTTTAAAATAATTCAATGATTCCTTCTTCATATCCTATGTAATGAAATTATGGTTTTGAGAATAGTGACTGTTGGAGATTGAGTATTACCAACTTGATTTTTTAATAATCAGTGATTATTTTGAGATGTAAACAACATAGAACAACATGAAAAATTGAATTAATTCAATGATTAATTGAAAAAATAAATCCAAATCCTTAATAAAAGATCATCAAATAATGATCTACAATTAATTTATGATGTGAACTAATTACATTGAATCAAATTCATTCTTCATTGTAAATTATTAAAATGTATATACATGATTCCAATGTTTTGTCACATAAATCAAGGATAAATCCCCTATAATAATGATCTACACACGCACCAGGAACTCCTAAGTGAGTTTGAAGGAATCTATGGATGTTAGTGCAGAATATCCTAATGCTTGTACTATTTGTATTTTATTTCCATGGGAATTAATTTAAAGAATAATTCCACTTTATATCTAAAACATTTAGAGGGTTGTGGAGGAGAATCATTCTATGTTCCTGATAGTATTCCTAGAAAAGAATTCTATGTGTTTTTTATTATATTTTTGATTTCCTTGTATAAATAAATAACTAGAGTTAGGGTGGAAAATAATATAATTTGTTTAAAATTGGTCCACAATTAGAAAATAATAATTTCATTTAGACTCTTTTGATTTTATAAATCCAGAAAAACCCCATTTCTGGATAATAATATTATTAATATTAATTTTCTTGAAAAAAATCATGGGTTATTTTAAGTATCAAATATTGAATAAATTGATTAGGAATTTATTCAAATAATGGTTAATATATATTATTTATCCGTAGACCAATTATTCCTAGTCCTTAATTTCTCAATAATATTTATCAATCCTTGAATAATGATAGATTATTTAATTAATAAATATTACCACAATATTATCTAATAAAAATATAAATACTATTTTTACAAAATAGAAAATACATATTTTTCAAACATATTTTTCATATATATTCCATTGAATACATAGTGACTGAATATATCGGATCAATAAAATATTAATAAAATTTAAACCATGTATAAGAATAATATTTTTTCAATTGGTTAAATAGTAATATATTAATTGAGGTTATCTATACACATATTGTGGATCCTCTAGGACACCTTCTTGTTGAATTTGAATGATCCACCCAATGTATAAGGATTTAATATAAAAACACACCAAGGAACCCATTGAAAAATAATATAATGTCACAATGAAATAAAACCTCATATAACCACTTACAATTTAATATATACCCTTTATCTTGAAATTTATAATCAAACAGGATGCATTTTGGTGTCATCTACCTCTGTGCTCGATGTCTCTTTCTTGGACATAGTGAAAATGAAACTACCCACATACATACATGGATATATATTTATTTAGGTCTTTCCATTCCCAACATAATATATTTATATATCAAATTCCATTATATTGAAAAAGTAAAACATACATTCCAACAATATTCATTAATTCCATATCACTCATGATGCACCAAACATATCTGACATCACTGAGAACATATATCATCATTGTTTTTAACAAAATATAAAATTAAATGACTATTAAAATACATTAATAATAATCTAATGTCTAATGATAAATATACACATTAACACATAGGAGCATCCAATGACACATATAAATGTGTATTTTCTAATGTAAGGTTGTGTTCTATAATCTCTTTTGCTAAAAATTATCAAGGCCATGCACCACGAGATAGTGTATCAACGATCTATGAATCGTTACCCATTATACCCTTTATAATTTTCCAATAGTCAAATGATATCCTTTTTCTATAGAAATCATATTTTTATAATACCATCATGGACCTTCTAGATTCTCGTTATAGAGGATAACTATTATGGCCATTCAACATTATAGATAATCATCGGAAATTTTTATATATTATGTCATGAATAAGAATGATAATGGTGTGATAATAAATTATTTAGTACTAAAAAATGAAAAAAAGAAATCATAACGTAGATATAAATTTGTTATACATCACAAAATAAAATAGAATTCCACTTGAAATTGATCCAACATCTAATAATATACAGTCCACCATATATAACAAGATACTCATGCTTCTACTAAGTTAATAATTTATTAAATTGTTATACCTTGAATTTTTTATAATGAAACTATTCTGATCAAAACATCACAGCTCTATGAAAAATCCATTAGGATTTGGTACTTCTAGAATTTGTTCTTTGTCTGTTGGTATGACAATGGATCTATTGCAAGATCCACCACTAAAGTATTATTGTAATATAATGTGATATTGGATTTATTCATATGTACCACATAAAGATCATCTAAATTGTTCTATATCAAAAAATATTATTTATCTACCTTAGAAGCCTCTAGATACTAAGACTCCACTATAGAATTGGAAAAAACTAGCTCTATTCCCACTCACAACTCATCTGTTGTGACTGGAGACATATCTTGACTATAAAATTAGCTCCTTATTATATATATAAAATCTATAATTAGTATATACCCTAATGAATATATCATAATTTCCTCTCTAATATTTGAAACTATCTTTATGTATTCTTAGAAACATAAGGATTACATTAACAGTATACCAATGTGGTTAACCTGCGCCGACATGATATTTTCCATCGATGATCAAACCATAGAAAACATAAATCCTCTTTCAGATCAAATGATACATGATTGATCCTATTGATAAAGATTATGTGATATTACTCAATCTAATTTTTTCCTCTCTGGTATGAGGAAACATTTTCTTAGAAATATGTTACCATGTGTAACTCAAACTCATCATCTGTTAAATTGTTACATAACAAATATTTTTAGTATCTTGTCATTGTATTTACCTGGTCTTGGACCAATAAGCCTCTTGGATCTTTAATTAACGATCTTCATCCCAATAATATAGTCTTATTCAATAATTCCCTTCATGGTGAAGACCTTGTCCAACTAGTCCTTAACTAAATAAAATATCGATATATAATTTCCAATAAGTAATATTTCATCAATATATACTTTTAAGATAATTACTTCGCTCTCAATAAACTTTTTGTAAACTTATAGCTTGAATTTATTCCTAATGATAGAAAATTCATATATGGATTCATAAAATAAAATATCTCATGCCCCAGATGATTCCATTCGTCAAATATAGATATCTAAAAATTTAATACATTTTTAAAACCATGGGAAGTCACGAATCCTTCATGTTATGTAATATATTCATATTCCTCATGCATCCCATTAATGAAATACTTTTTCCATCAATATGCAAAATTTCATAGTCAGGGAAAGATACAATTTAAAGTATAATTTAAATGGATTTACATATAGAAACTAGAGGAATTTTATCAAAATACTCAATTCATTGATGTAGATTAAACCATTTAGCATCTATTTATACTTTTTAGGTATAAAATTTACCATAAATTTTGTTTTTTCTCTTAAATACTCATTTACAAACAATAGGAATTACCATAAATAATGATCAACTAGAACCCAAAATTGGTCATGATACATGGAATCCATCTTATAATTTTATCATTCTTTCAGTATTAAATATTCATATCTCTATACGGCCTATTTTTAAGAGATAGTTTTTTATTTTTGATTAATAACAAGTCACCATTTTTTGTAACTATAAAACCATATCATTCTGGTTCTCGTTTCTCTCCAATTACTCGTTGAAGTACATGTTCATTAGGAATAAATCCTTACCTAGGGACTTGATAAATTCATTCCTAAACCAACTATTATGTATCAAAAGAATCAATTTAATTAAAGCTAATCTCACTATATTACTTGACAGTATTATCACACTCTAGAAAAACCGTTTTTGCCTGTAAAAATAGAATTATTTTCAGAGGTGTTATATATATAATATACCTTTTTTGAATATACACCATAAATATAAACTTTATTCCTTAGTGTGATTTTTTTGCAAAGGTTTTCTTATCAAATGCCCCAAACATCCTTAGAAATTTCTATTAAAAAGGTCTTTTCCACTCCATAACATAAAAGGAAGTAACACATTCTCCTTTAGTTGGTACTCATTTTAGTGTGTATGTTACAATTTTTGATGAATATTACTAAAAGGAAAATGTAATATTTGTATGAATCATCACTGACCATATTATTTCACGCACGATACAATTACCCCATTCATGGACACCATTCCACAGTAGTGTATAAGTCATATTGAGTTGAGATGGAATCGTAAATGATCATAGATATTTGATAAACTCTTTCATAAGATATTAAACACCTTAATCTGACAAAATCATATTTTTATTCATAATAATATGTTTCTATACATAATTATTCTCTTCTTTGAATTTCTAATAGGAATCGAACTCATATGCCATCAAGAGGACATAGCCATATATGATCATCTCATTAGCATAATTTATAATGTATGAATATTCACCTACAGCTTCCACTGGAAAAGTTAAAAACATATTAGTGTGAATAATTCGTAGAATTTAATTGGCCATTTCACCTACTCCACCAAAAGGAATTTTGTATATTTATCCCTATAAATAAGAAAAGAAAATTTTAAAGTGGTTATAACTATAATGATTATAAATAACCAACATGGTAGATTTTTTTTAGATTATTCTCACTTACATGACAAATACAGTGATTCCATAGTAGGGTGATATATACATCAAGATAATATGATTCACTATCTATTTCCAAAAATTATATTTCATTATTTAATAAATAAATATCATTATTTAGTTGTTTTATAACAAAGAAAATTGATGTATTAGTAAAATAGGTATTCTTTATTTCCAAATTTGAAAACAAACTCATCCATGTCAAGGATGGAAATAGAGACGATGTTCTTAGTAACCATTGAATCAAAATAAATGTTCTTTAGAATCTAAATCATTATAATTAGAAATGTACGGTTGCAGTCTTCTATATCCAAATAATCATGTTTTCTCTTTCGGTTTCTCAAAGATCCACCTCAACTCTGGAAATATTTCTTTATCTAAATGGATAAAGCATTTTGATATATATATATATATATGTATATATGAGAACCAAAAGTAGTATCTAGTATCATATGCGTAGATATATAAAGGTTACACTCAATAATTAATGCTTCTTTAGATTCCTATTTAATATAAAGGTAGTTCTTCATCCATTATACATTATAACCACATGAAGATGTAATCTATTTTGTTCCTTTTCCCGCTATTTAATATTCTTTTTATGGGAATTATAGTGCTTAGGATGTAAAACCAAGAGGTTTTGTAAAAAAATTAAAAAATTTCTTATTTTTGATACACATTGTTACATGAATCACTATGATTTAATTATATTACATACAACACAGAGTGAAACTTGTCATATATAAAACACTACGTTTAAATGAAACATTATATACTATTGAAATATTTTAATTTAATATGATAGTTTTCACCAATCCATTTTAATTGTGAATATAAATAGAAATAAAAAAATTATGTAAATTTTTTGTTTACACATTTATATAGATTGACTTTTTTTGTGATTAATTAATTAAAAATGAAAATTAAAGCTATTTCAGAATATATGAAATCATTTTCTCAAAACTATTATAATGAGAATTAATGCATTTCAACATTATAAAATAAACAAAAAAAATTTGGTTAAGGATTTTATTAAAATTAAAATTGTATATATTCAATCAACTTATTCACATTTGTTATATATAATTTTTAGAGAAGAGATAATGAGAAATAAAATTATATTCGTAAAAACTGTATTTTAAAAAAAGATATTAATTTTATAAGATTTTCTACTACATTATTTTAAAATTTATTAATTATACATATACAAATATTATTTTTAGAAAATAATGATTTATTAAATCATAAAATAAAAATAACATTAGGTTGATTATTTTCTAAATTTTCAAAAAGTATTATTATTTTGATTAATACTAAAAAAACAAATTTTTGTTGAAAACTACAATTATGATTAATTTTTTGATACATTTAAATTTATTTTAAATTTGATTAAATGTAATAATTTTTCAATTATATATATATATCAATAAATTTTAGTTTATTCATATCAATTTAATATTGAAATTGGATATGAAAATATTGTAAATTATTAGGAATTTTCTTTTTATAATATGCATTCTCATCGTGTATTTGAGATTAATTTGACGATTAATTTTCCACTTATGTTTATTCATATTTTCAAAATGAATTAAAAATTTTAACATAAAAATATATATTATCTAATATTTAAAACATAATTTTTGACAAAATATTATAGTAAATATTGTAAAAATTAATTACCACCATTAAGCTAAAAATGGATTTACCAAGGGGAAACCAAAAATATGCTGGTTAACATTACCTTAAATCATGTATAAATTCTATTATATGACCATATTTTGACACTATCTTGTATAAAGATCAATAATAATCTATTTTAGGGAAATTTATAATCATTCAAATTTGGGTAAACATTTTTCTTTTGAAAAATTTAAAGTATTTAACTCACCACACTTAGAAATGTCCACCTCATATCCCATATTATTCAAAAATAAAAACCGATTTGGTTCACAACACAACTACCAAAAGCACTTATGATCTTCCCACCTCTCATCCTATAATAATTAAATTTTTATGAATTAAATCCTCAAATGGATTTTATTTGATGTATATACTTCCCCTTTAAAAGTTTATATCATGAATCCTCTCTTTTGCCTAATATAAATTTTTTTATTTGATGTTATACAATATGGGTTTTTATGATTCGAAATATTAATAATGAGATAATATATTTATGTCTAAATTTTGACATTTGTAAGACACATGCCATACCAAGCTTCAATTAAATTAGTATGGTTTTTATACAACTAAAGAATTTATTTTATTACTCTTATATCAAAAGTTATTGTGATTTATATATCCATTAAGGGCCTCTATTTGAAGATGTTTGTGGTTCAAAATATTCCAATGCGATAATGTATTTTTTCTATATTTACATTTATTGAGACATATGTTATAGTTTGAACCTATCTTATTTATGAGGTGTACATAAATCCCCTTTCAAATTTAATATCATTGTAGAATCCTAAAAAATCCACAAGGGGGGAATCCAATTACCCCAAAACATGGAGAAGGACCGAACCGGTCCGCGCACCAGCTCCAAGCAGCAGTACGCGGAAGGTTCGATGAACCGCAATCCCGCGGATGTCGTCGTTCGTGAAATGGGGGTGGAGAGCCTACCGTGCATGAACCAGGAAGACCGCTGATGATGCTAGGCCGGTCCACCTCCACGAACTGTGCCAACCTGCCAATGTCGCACACGCCGTCATTTGCAAAACGGAGGCTGGAGCTGGATGCGGCCGCGAACCACGTCGCTCGCCAAATGGAGGAAGAATCCACATGTGGCCGTGAACCGCGTCGTTCGCAGAATAGAGGCGGAGAGGTATGCGACCGTGGAGAAATCCCACGAATCACAGTTCCAAAAATCCCTGGTTGACCGGGTCATCTGCGGGTGGGGATTCCTTCACCGGATTCCACAGAAACTGTCGGGTTCCCATTAGTATATCCTCCTCATGACTCTATATATAGTCACCGAGGGGCACCCAAAAAAAGAGATCAAGGACGGGTGAAAACCCGTGGGGAGACGTGGGAGAAATCACTCCCAGCGGTAAGTTTCTACGACCTTCCGTGGACCCCATATCATCGGCGGATGCACTCTTCTACATAGAAGAGAAACCAAACCGTGAACCACATGCGGCCAGCTCCTCCGCGGCCAGCCCTTATCGGGCATTTCCTTCGGGGATAGTCCCTCCACGGCCACCCCTCTGCGGACCAGTTTCGTTCACGAAATGGAGGTGGGAACCCCTCCACGAACGCCAAGTAGGACATGCTCTAGCTACTATAAAGACACCCCTAATGACCATTTATTCCACAGACAACCTCCTTCATGGACAACCTCTTTCTCGGTCAGCTCCCTCATGGCCAGTTCCTCCACTAACACCCTTCGTGGACAACCAAACCGTGAACCACATGCGGCTAGTCCCTCGCGGCCGGCTCCTTGCGGCCAGCTCCAATGCGACTCGCCCCATGAAAAATACCCCCATGAACATGCTGGTCCATACCGTGGGGTCTGCGCCCCCGCACCCCTGCCCAGGGTCAGTGCCGGTCTCCATTCACGGCCCTCCGGGCTGGTCCCTTCGCTACCGTCACTCACCCTCTTAAAAAATGGAGAGTCGCACTGCAAACTTTTTGGGCCAGGTCAACAGTATTTTACATTTCACCCTTGCGCCGCCCCAACATCCTTCTTATACATTCCATGAGTCGATCAACTCCTAATGACTCTCCAATAACTCCATTACCTAGCCCCTTTTTCTAGTTTCTTCTAGAAAGGGCCTCCCTTGCGTAAGTACCACACCAACCATTGCTATGTATCTCCTACCTTGTCATCCTGACGACATGACGTAAAACTGTATGGCCCTCATCCTGACCACGTGACATTGAACTGTATGGCCCTCGTCTAGACCACATGACCTTAAACTGTATGGACATCGTCCTGACCACATGGCGTTAAACTGTATGGCCCTCTTACTGACCACATGACATCAAACTGTATGGCCCTCATCCTAACCACATGACATTAAACTGTATGGTCATCGTCCTGACCACAAGACGTTAAACTGTATGGACCTCGTCCTATCCATATGATGTTAATCTATATTGAAACAGTCCTCTCAACATGAATTTAAAATTTATCATTCCCTATCATTCAATAATAGGATGGATCTTACTCCAAATAAGTGATGCCTTATGGTCCAAGCATAGGATGCCTAATTCAATGATTACAGTGGCATACCTTTAAGATCATTGGAATCTATTTAAACATTCCACCACTCCACCTCACGCTTTGCGTGTCCTTCATTCAGATCATCATACACTTCCATGTCTGAAGGGACCCCCTAACGGCCTGGTCCCATGCCGCATCGACTCACCTACCATCCTGGGCCAATGCCCCAGAAGACTTTTGACAACACTATGAGTTAGGTCCTATGTTTCAAACACAGTCAACAGTCGACCCTCATTTTTTTGTCCCTGTTTCAGGCTAACACGGTATGTATGTTGTGTTTAGAACATGGTCAACATTTATCCTCCATCACAATGCCACCCTCATTGCATTCTGAATGTCGGGCATGTAACTCACACTTTTCATCTCCCTTTGTTTGGACTGATTCCAACGCCCTCGGCGTTATCCTGCTTGTGCACCTGCGCATAGGAGTTGACCCCCATTATGTTCCTCACCCACCAATGGGTTTGTATGCCCTCATGACCAGACATGAGGATGACACCCTGGGCGTCCATCTTGGAGTAAGCCCCGATCTTATGGGCCTCCTCAGAGTGTAAGCCCCCATCCATTACATTGGGCCTCCTCAGAGTGTAAGCCCTGATCCATTACAATGGGTGTCCATCTCAGAGTAAGACATGAATTTATGGGACTCCCTCATGCGTAAGCCCCACTCCACTTCTAACGGATGCACCATTCATGACATGATCCTCTGGTTTCTGCTGCCTCTTGATTCACAAACCGAGCATGAGTCACGTGGTTTTAGAGTAAGCATCGACCATTACATCCTCTTATGGGCCTCCTTAGTGTGTAAGCCCCGATTAATCTCACTAGGCCTCCTAAGAGTGTAATCCCCAATCCATCACTCTAGGATACCTCAGAGCGGAAGTCTGAAGCCAATGCGAACTACGAGGACATTGATTCCGTACCACAGTTATGACAACCCTGCTTTTATTACAAACTTAAACATGATTTATTACATAAAACATCACTTGATACAATAAAGAAGATCGATAGGATTAGTGTCGTTGGGGCTTAGGATCATTACATAAAAAAAATAAAACATGAAATACAACATCTTTAATGAAAACTTCCTTTACGTGACCACTTCATTCCCTCGTACTTAGCATTGCATGGGATAACCTGAGGATATGCATAAGAAAAGGGTGAGCTATAAAGCCCAGTATGGGAATACACATGGAATAACATGAGGAGTAAAATACATGTTAGAAAATAGGCATATCGATAGACCACAAGAGGAACATGAACATAATGGCATGATAAAGCATGATAATCATAACATGGGAATGTGGCAACAACACTTATCATGGAATTAGCATGAGCCAAGGCTCATTGCACATAGAGCTTGAGAAAATCCTCATTGCACATGACGAAAGAGTAATCACTCATTGCAATTGAATTATCATGTGTCAACACTAATTTCACATGACGTATCATGATACTATATTTTACCCAATGAATTGGAGTGCTATAAGAGCGCACCCTTCTTAAACATTTCATTTCACGCGTAAGTGTACCACATGGATCATAAAACATGGATTAATAAAACATAATAATTTTTTCCATGAAAAAAGAATGTGGAATTAATACATGAATATTTGTAATCAATATGTAAATGTGGATAAAGGTGAATACCCTTGATGGGGAAATGGTCATGGTATCCACTACACAATGGCATTGTCTTAAAAAATCAATGCTATTTCGGCCGCATAACGGTGTGACATAAGAATTCATAAAATGGGTTCCTGAGCGAGAAAGGGGTTCCTCATCATATTTACATGTAATGGACAGTAAGGAGGTCATATATATTCATGTCCCAACAATTTTAATTGAACATAGATTCATGATACAAAATTATTGCTTGAATGTAAAAGAAGAGAGAGATGTTCCTTTCGGAATTTCAGCATATTAACGAGTGTACATGGGAGGCATTTAATGAGAAAGAAAGGGGTCTACCATCATTCAAAAAATAATAGGGAAGTATGGGGGAGGTGTGAAACAATACACCAACATTAATAATTGAAATTAAAAGGTCAATACAACTTAATGAAAATTGACAAAAATGAGAAAGGAAGAAAAAACCATTACTTGGAAGTGTGCATCCAAAGGATTGAGAGAGGCTTGGAAGATGCTTCATGGGATCTTGGGGCACCTAGGGAGGATTCTAGAGAGAGTTGGGAAGAGGTTGGACGAACTCCAGAGGCATTGATTGAGGAGGAAGTGGGAGCTTGGTTGGGTTTATATAGGAAAGGTGAGGGAATTCTTTATTATTTAAGTTTGGGTCCCCTTAAATTAAATTAATCCAAACCACAAACCATACCATGGTTTTTTACAATGATATTTGGAAAAGGGAAGAGTAAAAAAATATTTTATAAGGCCAAAGTCTGATCTTCTTAAAATATTATTGTTGCTTATTTGGAGGTCAGTCACAATCCCGTTGAAATTAATTTAAAAAGGTAAGGGGTTGAATAAGTATTGATGGGTCCATTAATGCTTTGAAAAGTAACTCAAACAAACCAAAAATCACATTATTTTAATGGTAAAACATATATTGTCCGAACATAAATATTATAGTAATTTATTACATAACTATTGGGTCATTATGATGTCATAAAACACATTATATATTTAAACGTTATTTAATTTTTACCCAAAAATTTGACTCTCTCAGAAAATAATGAAAAATTCACCGTTGGATAATTTCAAAGTCCTGATTCCAGAAATAACATTTATTTTATCTAAATTATTTTCTAAATATGTTAATTTTCACTTTTAAAATAAATACTGCCATTTATCGAAAATTCCTGGGGTTTGACAGAAATGGATTTCAAAACATAATAAAAAATTTAATTGCATTCATAAAATTATAATCTCATTTATATTTATTAAAAATTAATTTAATAATATTATTATTATTTTATTAAAATATTATTTAATTCAAAAATCACATAATATAATAAAATAGATTTCATTATTAAAAAATAACTAAAAACACCATTGGTACTTTAAATACTATTTACAATGTATAAAAAATGACTAGAAATTATATTCATTATTATATTAGAAAATAATGTACATGAAAATAGTACTACTTATTTGTTACATAACCAATTAAAACAGCCGCGTAAGACCTAAGGGTAAGGTGTGCTATAGTGATAGACTCTTAGGGTGGATCAGATAACATCGCTCGAGTGGTAATTTCAATCAACTTCCACTATTCCCATAGACGGTCACGTTCGAGATTGACATGATGATGCTCAGCTTGGGCTTGGTCAAGGGCGAAGCCCAATGATGCCACCACTTTTCTGACCTCCAACAAATGGGCTTCATATGGGGCAATTCTACTGGATGAGGCCATCGATTCCTTTGTCTGAGTAAATTGGATTTGTAAAAGTCCTATATTTATACTAATCATGTGATTACTGTTCAACGGCTATATTAGAAATGTTCAAAATTCTTAACATAAAACCAAAGAAGATGGAATTTTATATAAACATAAAGATACATTTAATTAGATCAAGATTGATTTACAGTAATGAAACTTTGGGTCGTTACTATATTCACCTCATAAAAATTTTCTCACTCGATATTTTCCTTTTCCCACACTAAAAAAATGTGGGTAACTCAGCTTCATCATATCCTCTGATTCTCAAGTCGCTTCTTCAAAATTGTGGTTTCTCCACAACACCTTGATGAGTGGCATTGTCTTATTTCGTAGAACTTTTTCTCTACGATCTAAGATCTTCACGGGTTTCTCCTCATCAGAAATATCATATTCCAATTATACCACCTCAGAAGAGAGTACATGTGAAGGGTCCGGTATGTACTTCCTTAAGATGGATACATGAAAGACATCATGTACATTAGACATGGCAGGAGTAATTGGAAGTCGATAGGCCAAAACCCTGAGACGATCAAGAATATCGAAGGGGCCGATGTACCTTGGACTTAACTTCCCTTTCCTTCCAAACCTCATTAACTTCATCCAGGGCGATATGTGTAAAAACACCATGTATCCAACATTAAACTCAAGGTCTGGTCGATGATTATTGGCATAACTATTTTGTCGACTCTGGGCTACCTTGTTATGCTACTGAATGGTTTTCACCTTCTCCACCATTTCTTCGACCATTTCTGGTCCAAGCAGCTTACGTTCACCGACCTCATCCCAACATGTCGGTGTTCTGCCCCTTTTCGCATACAGGGCATCATTTGGTGCCATTTGGATGCTCGAGTGGAAACTATTATTATAAAAGAACTCATCCAGAGGAAGATGTTGATCCCATCCTCCATTAAATTCCAATTATAACGCTCTCAGAATGTCCTCAAATGTTTGGATAGTCCGCTCAGATTGGCCGTCAGTTTGAGGATGATAGGCCGTACTGAAGTTCAGTTCAGTATTCAACTCATGTTAAATACTCTTCCAATAATTAGAGGTGAATCTTGGATCTCAGTCAGACACAATAAATCATGGTATTCCATGAAACCTTACCACTTACCTGATATATATCCGTTCCAGTTTATCCAATTAGAAATCCTCCCGAATAGCAATGAAGTGTGCAGTCTTTGTAAGATGATCCATAAAAACCCAGATTGAATTGTTGCCTTTGGATGTCCTCAGAAGTCCGGTGAAAAATTCCATGGTGTTGTTCTCCCATTTCTATTACGGTATAGGCAATGGTTGCATCATCCCCTTAGACTTCTGCCTCTCTTCCTTCACATGCTGACACACCAGGAACATTGATGTATATTCGGAGATCTCTTTCTTTGTATTATCCCACCAAATGTGTTCTAGGAGATCTTGATACATGTTTGTGCTCCCTAGGTGAATAGAGAAATTTGAACTATGTACATAATCCAAAATTTCTTTCTTCAGCTCCGGACATGATGGAACATATAGTATTTTCCAATACCGCACAATTCCTTCTTCATTAACAGTAAAATATAAGGATTTCACTTTTTTGATAGCTTCCACTTTTTCTTTAATTCCCACATCATCCTCTTGAGCATCCTTTAACCTTTCAAAATGAGACGATTGGGCAATCATTTGTGAATGTATTGATGCTGATCCCTTCATTATGATTCCTATGTCCATCTTCATCAAGTCTAATAAGACTAGATCCATCTCAATTCTCATCATTGATAGAATTGCTGGGCCCTTTCAACATAGGGCATCTTCCACCTTGTTCACTTTCCCATGGTGGTAATGTATTGAACAGTCATAATCCTTGATGAGCTCTATCCATCTTCTCTAGCACATATTATTCTCTTTCTATGTGAATATGTATTTAAGACTCTTGTGGTCAGTATATATCTCACATTTCTCTCCATAGAGATAATGCCGCCAGATTTTCAAGGCAAATATCACAGCCGCCAACTCTAGATCATGCTTTGGGTTGTTTCGCTCATTTATTTTCAACTGCATTGTGGGATAGGATATCACTTTATCATTCTTCATCAGCACACATGCTATGCCCTTCTTTGAAGCATCGCTAAAAACCACAAAAGGTTCCCCACTTATGGGTAAAGTGTGCATGGGTGCAGTGATAAGCATCCTTTTAAACTCCTTGAAGATTTCTTCACATTCATCACTCCAAGAAAACTTTACTCCCTTCATAGTTATCTTGGTAAGAGGGTTGGACAATCATGAGAAATTTCTCACAACCCATCGATAATATCCTGCTAACCCCAAAAAGCTACGGATATCTGTTACCGATGTTGGCCTCGGCCAACCCTAATTGCATCTATTTTGGAGGGATCCATAGATATCCCATTTCTTCTGATGATATGGACCAAGAATGAGACTTACTTCAACAATAAATCACACTTTTTGTACTCTGCGTAGAGATTCTCCTTGTGCAATGTCTCTAGTACAGTTTTTAAATGCTCCCCATGACCCTCCTTGGTTTTGAAGTATATTAGAATATCATCTATAAAGACTAACACAAATTTTTCAAGGTAATCCCTACGGACTCTATTAATCATGTCCATGAATATTTTTGGAGCATTGGTGAGTCGTAAATGCATTACAATGAATTCATAGTGCTCGTATCTTGTACGAAAAGTAGTCATGGGGACATCTTCCTTCTTCACCCTTGATAATATCCCGACCGAAAATCCACCTTGGAGAAGTATTTTTCTCCACGCAGCTGATCAAAAAAAGTCATCAATTATTGGGAGAGGATACTTGTTCTTTATTGTGATTTTTTTATGTTCATGATAATCGAGGAAAAGCCGCATAGACCCATCCTTCTACTTGACGAAGAGGACTGGTGCACCCCATGGTGAAGCACTTAGGCATATAAACCCTTTATCCAGATTCTCCTGTAGTTGTTTCTTTAGCTCTTCAAGCTCAACAATAGACATTCTATATGGAGTAATGGATATTGGTAGCTCCTCAGGTATTAGTTCAATTGAGAGCTCAACATCTCTTCTAGGTGGAAGACCATGCAGTTCCTCAGGAAACACTTCAGTGAATTCCCTCACAATAGGAATTTTTCAAGGATGGTTTCTTCCTTTGAATCAATCATCAGAGCCAGATACGCATGCTAATAAGTCAGTAATATTCATGAATGAGATGATGGAGCTAAAGTAGATTCATCTTCCTCATTACACTTGTAAAGAATTGTGGGTAAATTCTGCATATTGAGTGTGATTTCCCTCTCACGACAATTTATGATGGATCTATATAAGGAAAGCCAATCCATGCCAAGAATTGCATCAAATTCCACCAGAGAAAGTATGACGAGGTTCTCCGAGAAATTCAATCCATAGATTATAACAGGGAAGGACTTATATTCAAGGGATTAAATGATTTCCCCATTTGACGTACTCACAATCATCTTCACTTCCATGATTTGTGGTGGTGCTGGGATTGTTCTACTAAACTTTTGAGATATAAAAGAATGCATAGAACCATGATAAAAAATTATGTTCACTATTATTGAATGAATAACTAGCATACCTGTCACCACTTCGTTGTTAGGGTTCACTTCGAAAGAAGTGATGGAAAAATCTATTTCTTGCTACCTTGGAGGTTGTTGGTTGTCTCCGAAAACCATTGAATTAGGGAACTGATTTGAAAAATGACCCAGTTCTTTGCATTTTTAGAATTGAACAACGTGTTGAGGTTTGAATGGATTATTCCTATCCTATATCGCAGTCGTGGGTCTTTCATGCCGATAGTTAACAGAAAGGTTCCCTTCTCTTCCACACATGAAGCATTTCCTCATCCCCTTAAAGCAATTTCCATGGTGCTTCTTTCTGCACTTTTGGCAAGTGGGGTGCTGGATCTTCTAAGAACCGTTGGATTTATCAATAAGACCACCAACATTGAATTCCACCTTACGCTTCTTGTCCCCATGATACCCCTGTGATTCCATTATCTCCATTTCGACCTTGAGGGCACATCAGACAATTTCCTCATAGCCGTCGAAGTCACAGATCGCTAATGCTTTCTGCATGATAGGCTTCAGACCACTAAATAAGGGGTCAACCTTGTATTCAGGGGTAACGACAAAGCCGGAAGCGTATTGTGCAAGACTTGTGAAGTTTTCCTTGTACACTCCAACAGATTCTTCATCATTTTTCTTGAGGGAAAGGAAGTCCCTTTCAATCTTAAGCCGGAGGGTGCGCGGAATATATTTATCGAAAAAGATCTACCAGAAATCCTTCCATTCCAACGCCTCGATCTCCACCTCAGGCTTCGTATTTTTGATCAACATCCCCCCTTGATTAGATTCACCCTCCATACGATAAGCCTCCAGGAGAACCTTCTCTTGTTTAGAATATTGGAGGATGGAGAATATATTTTTAATGGAGTTGATCCACTGTTCAACAATCGTGGGATCGGATGATCCACTAAAAGTAGGAGGCCTTTGTCTCCTGATGCTCTCGATAGCGACTTGTTCTTTCTTAGGGGGGTTGAACGTTTCTCTTGACCTGTGTTTCTATTCAAAACATGAGTTAGCTGAGAGAGAGGCATGACAATGTTTGCGATTCCCGCTCCCATTGGATTTGGAATCTCATTAGTAAAGTCATCAGATTGATCTTCACAACGGTTGTTAGACTGATTCCTCCTATTACCAGCCATTCGCTGGAATAAAAGGAAAGTTATGGGTAAAACATAAAGGGTAATCCAAACACAAAATTTGATGACATATAAATAAACTTTTATTTCCTTAACTCAGGAGTCAATACGCTTCAATCTAGGCTTTCCATGATCAACTTTCTAACGTATATTCTTATGAGATTTTTTTAATTCCCTTAATAAGGGTTCATACTAAGCTTTTGAATTTATCAAAACATATCCCTCGAGAGTGTCGTAACCATGATTGCAGTAAGGCCCGTTTTCGTGAACCGGTTCCTGTTCGAGACTAGCTCAAACTGGTGTTTTCGGGTTTTACCCCTAGGATACATTTGTGCCAGAGCCACCTCTACCTGCTCATATCCAGACAGGGATGTATTTGTTTGATAAACAACTTACTCAGTACTTAACAAAACATAGGGATGTTTTTATTATAATAAGTCTTGTATCTAGGGATTTACTAGGGTTTCCTAATCCCAAAAATAATCAAACCTATCCTCTGATACCAACTATGACAACCCTGCTTTTATTACAAACATAAACATTATTTATTACATAAAACCACACTTGATACAACAAAGAATATAGAGAGGTTTAGTGTCTTTAGGGGTTAGTATCATTACATAAAAAAACATAAAACATGAAACACACCATCTTTATTGAAAACATCCTTTACATGACCACTACATTCCCTCGTAATTAGCACTGCATGGGATAACCTGAGGACATGCATAAGAAAAGGTTTCACTATAAAGACCAGTTAGGGAATACACATGGAATAAAATGAGGAGTACAATACATGTTATACAATAGTCATATCAATAGAGCACAAGAGAAACATGAACATAATTGCATGATAAAGCATGATAATAATAACATGGTAATGTGGCAACAACACTTAACATGGAATTAGAATGAGCCAAGGATCATTCCACATAGAGAATGAGTAAATCCTCATTGCACATGAAGCATGAGTAAACCCTTATTGAACATGAATTATCCTGAGTCAACACTCATTGATCATGATGTATCATGATACTACACTTTACCCAATGCATTGGAGCGCTATAAGGGCGCACCCTTCTTAAACATTTCATTTCAGGCATAAGTGTGCCACATCGATCATAAAACATGGATTCATAAAACATAATCATTTATTCCATGATAAATGAAAGTGTAATTAATACATAAAAAATTTTATTCAATAAGTAAATGTGCATAAATGTTAATACCCTTGATGGAGAAATGAGTATGGTATCCACTACACAATGGCATTGGCTTAGAAAATCGGTGCGATTTCGGCAGCGTAACGGCGTGACAAAAGAATTCATAAAAATGGTTGATGAGATAGAATGGGGTTCCTCATAATATTTACATTTAATGGACAGTAAGGAGGTCATATACATATATGTCCCAAGAATTGTAATGGAATTTATATTCATGATACAAAATTATTGCTTGAATGTGAAAGAAGAGAGAGAAGTTTCTTTCGGAATTTCAGCATAGTAACAGGTGTACATGGGAGGAATTTAATGAGGGAGAAAGGGTTATCCCATCATTAAAACAATAATAGGGCAGTATGGGGGAGGTTTGAAACCATACCCATCATTCATTATTGAAATTAAAAGGGAAATACAACTTAACGAAAATTGATAAAAATGAGAAAGGAAGAAAAAACTCTTACTTGGAAGTCTCCTACCAAAGGCTTTAGAGAGGATTGAGAGAGGATTCATGGGAGCATGGGGAACCTTGTGAGGATTCTAGAGAGAGTTGGGAAGTGTTTGGATGAACTCCAAAGGCTTTTAGTGAGGAGGAAGTGGGAGCATGGGTGGGTTTATATAGGAAAGGTGAGGGAATTCTTTATTAGTTAGGTTGGGGTCCCCTTACATTAAATTAATCAACACCCCTACCATACCATGGTTTTTGCACATGGTTTTTGGAAACGGTAAGAGGGAAAAAATATTTTATAAGGCCAAATTCCGAAATTCTTAAAATATTAGGCTTGCTTATGTGGAGGTGAGTCACACTCCCATGGAAATAAATTTAAAAAGGCAAGGTGTTGAATATGTTTTGAGAGGTCCATTAATGCTTTCAAAAGTAATTAAAACAAACCCAAAATCACATTATTTTAATGATAAAACATATATTGGACTAACATAAAGATTATATCTTTTTATTACTTCACTATTGGGACATTATGATGTCATAAAACATATTATATATTTAAACGGTATTTAATTTTAACCCAAAAATTTGACTGTCTCAGAAAATAATGAAAAATTCAACATTGTATAATTTCGATGTCCTGATTCTAGAAATAAAATTTATTTTATCTTAATAATTTTCTAAATATGTTAATTTTTACTTTTAAAATAAAAACCGACATTTATCGAAAATTCATGGGTTTTCACAAAAATGGATTTCAAACCTTAATAAAATTTTTATTTCCATTCATAAAATTATAAAATCATTTATATTTAATAAAAATTAATTTAATTATAATAATATTATTTTATTAAAATATTTTTTAATTAAAAATTCCCTTAATTTAATGAAATAGATTTCTTGATTAAATAATAACTAAAAACACCATTTGTACTTTAATAACTATTTACAATGTATCAAAAATGACTAAAATTATATTCATTATTATATAAAAAATAATGTACATGAACATTGTACTACTTATTTGTTATATAACCCCTTAAAATAGCCGCATAAGACCTAACGGTAAGGTGTGTGATGGTGACAGACTCTTGGGGTGGCTCAGATAACATCGCTCGAGTGGTAATTTCAATCAACTTCCACATTTCCCGTAGACGGTCACGTTCGAGCATGACATGATGAAGCTCAGGTTGGGCATGGTCAATGGAAAAGCCCAAAGATGCCAAATATTTTCCGAGCTTCGATAAATGGGCTCTGAATAGGGAAATTCTACTGGATTAGTCCATCGCTTCCTTTGTCTGAGTAAATTGGATTTGTTAAGGTCCTATATTTATATTAATCATGTCATCACTGTTCAACGACTATATTACCAATGGTCAAAATTCTTAATATAAAACCAAAGAATTTGATATTTTTTATAAAACTAAAGAGACATTTAATTTGATCTAGAGGGTTTTCCATTAATGAAACTTTGGGTCGTTACAACAGGGATACGTTGGTAGCCTCCATGAGGTTCAAGCCCGATCACCAGCAGACCCCCTGGGTCCACCATCACATTGGTTCTCCAACACTCCTATTTGAACTACGTGGACTTGGATCCTTTTATCCGAGGTAGGGTACGTAGGAAGCCTCCCTGAGGTTCAAATCCATCATCCACACCATGGGACACCTTAGAGTGTAAGCCCCAATCCACCATTCTGGGCTGCCTTAGAGCGTAAGTCCCAAGCCAATTCAAACTATGTGGACTTTATTTCCTCATATGAAACTGTAATGTAATAAAGTGTTTCTACACATTTATCTAAATGGGAATGTTGATATAATTCACAATACATCCCTTTATGACAAATATTTTTTCATTGATCATTCAACCCACAATTGAAACATTCAATTTGTATATCATTAAAAAACTTATTTCCAATTCATTTAGTAAACTAGAAACATCCTATTTACTTGTAAGATTATTTCTTTATCACCATCATTACCAAAGATATGTAATAGATAAATAATAGTTATTAAATTATTATAGAATCATATTCATAAATATGATATCATATATGATCTTTTAGTATTGTTTCGTTAATAATATTTTAGTATTATCGTCATTTCGGGTGTTCACATAGTCATTTTCTTTTATATGTTTTGATACATAATCCATGTTTGTTATCCATTGGTTATATCTTATTAATATACAGAATGATAAAAAATCCATAAACATTATTTTTAATCATCAAATGAAAATTATTCTTGAATGGATACAATGGGGAATGAATCTCATCGTGTTCGTGGTGATGGTATATCGTACCTATGCACGAGCGACATTATCATTCCTTTGATATTAAAATAATATATAATTAGATGTTATATCATATATACAGAATCATTATAATTATATATTTATTTTTCACTTCAATTACACATCATTATCATACCCATCCGAATAATAATGTTTTGAATAACAATTACACCACGATGTGGAGATGGTAAGCCGTACGTACGTACGTATGGTGACATGTCTTTCAAAGGATGGATAGAATAATGAATATGGTTGTACCAAATTTATAATAACATCACAGTATATAGAATATATTGGATTAATTATTTTATAATGGAAATAACAAAGAAAGAGAAGTGGAAGAAGAAAGGAACATGAAAGAGGGTGGTGAAAATATTACCTCTTCTTCGGGTTCTTCCTTGTGATTTGATCAAAATGAATACATAGGTTGGCATTATGATCAAACTAAGGCCTCTTGGTTGAATTGAGATATGTTGAGAGAATATTTGGGAAGGGGTTTGCCATGTAAAATAGCTTTGAAGGTTTGAATTTGAGAGAAGGGGGGTGCCCTTTTATAAGAGGGGTGAGGGGCACCTAAGAAAAAACATAAGATATTATTTTATAATAAATTCATATTCGGTTTATAATGGATTCAAGGTGACTTATTTCGAGGATAAGGTGGGGATGGGTCGAAATCCCTTCAACCAATAGATTTTAGACAAGTTTGGCTCACTGAATTAGCCTCATAATTTATATTTAACTCTTAGTTAAAAAGATTGTCATTTACCATGTCTCTTTGTGTTTTTATATTATAGGGTTAATAAACTTACTATATAAATCCATGAAAACCCCAAGTGGTTCATTAATTATACAACTATCATTATATAATTTGTTTGGCCGATCCTTATATTTTTTGGAATAGAATATCAATTAATAATATTATAATTGTTTTAAAAAATATTTTTTGTCAATTTTGACACTATTTGGTATTTTGTTTTTGCTAAATTCATAACACCATTATTACTTCGAACCTAATTCATTTAATCAAACATAACATGTCATATTAACCAATAAAATTCGTGGAATTTATTAAATGTCTCAAATTATATTTATTTGGGTATTTATAATATCAATTATTTTAATATTTCACTAATAAGGTAATTACTACATCATCATTGTGTCGAAAATAAATTAAATTATATAATGTCTAAAAATTATAAAAAAATATACCATTATGTAGGAAATATTTTTAGTTTTCTAATGAATATTTATAATTGAATTTATCTTATGCATATGCCTATATTAAAAATGATTTAGTTATTTGACTTTGATTTTATCACTTTTAACTCTTCATTGAATTAAATAATAATAAATGTCCTAATCTAATCCAAGTAGACCAAAAAGGTTCATATTTTATTCATAAGGTTGTTTTTGGTCGAATTATACTTATCCAATATAATTAGGATATGTGTTAGGGTAATAATAATATCATTTTTACTCTTAAATACCCTATTTATTTTTAATCGTGATAAATAAAAGTAAAAATTAACTATTCACCCTAAAATATTTTTATGTTATTGATACAAATTTTACTCCTTGATATTAACTGTGTCTCTCAGATTATAGAAATTCCACTCATAGAAGTGGTAAAATTAAACTTTATCTGAATTTGAAAATTCTCTTAGGAGGTGGGTAAAAGACGGTGAAATGTTCAATAAAAGTTTTATATAACTAAAATTTTTATAAATTAACTCCAATGAATTACATTGAACTTATATAGGTATTATGTATCTATTTTTTACTTTATTTAAATTTAAATAAAATAAATAATTATTTAAATAAAAATTCAGTTTTAAACTATAACTCAGTTTTTTCACTATTTATCAAAAATTGAATGATTTCAGAAAAATACCAAATATTCACCATAGGCTAATTTCGATATTCCAAATCTAAAAATGAATTCCATTTTGAATGAAAAATTTTATAAAATTTCAAAAAGTGGGTATTACTATTCATAACAGCTAGTTTGATTGGTTGTGGTGTGTGTTAGAACTCGAAGTTGCTTACAACACACGCTACTGTGTTATTCAAATAGAAACATACCGTGGAAGCTTGGGGTGTTACATTACCTAAATTTAAACGCACCTCTATCAAATGGGAAACAAACACATGGTTAATGTATAAGGAAAAATACTAGCTCATAAACTATAATTGTTGATTTTTACTTTATCACCACTCATGGTGGAATTTATGATGGAAACTATGTTTATATATTTTATATATTATATTTTTTATTTAATTAGTATTATATATTTATTTTAAAACAAAAATCTTTATACTTTCTATTATCTATTAATATGATAATTGTTTGGGGGAATGATTGACTACTTCCCCCTCAAAGCGATGTGATTCATTCATTCACTAAATTGAATGTATTAAAGATGGATTTAGTGAGTATATATGATATATATGTTATAATAAATCTTATTTAATAAATATATATATATAACTGTACTTATTTTATTTTCCCTTTTTCAACATGACAATTAAACCGAAATAATATTAATGTGTGCGTACAACTTACCGTCACCATGAATAGAGATTTTAGATTCATACTTCTATATCCAATGGATCATTATAATTAGAATATAATGAATATAAATTATATTTAAATCATCAATTAAATTCCAGTAATCATGATACAAATATAAGGACCAAACATCATACAAATTAAAACTCGTGTGAAAAAATATAGTTGATATTAACCGAATAGAAACCATAACGTATAATTGAAAACAAGATGGAAATATAAATAAATAATAAAAACATATATTGTATTATAAATAATAATATGTATATATTATTGATTTATAATAAATTTATATTTATGATAAATGAGTTTTGAAAGTGTACGATGAGATTAAAGACATAAGGTATGCGGATTTCATCTCACATTGTATTTCCTTGAGATACAAGATTTATTAACCACATAATCCTTTTTTGTGGTGTGTATACTGACCATGTATTTATTCAAGGTTTCTTATATTTAAATATATCAGTATTTAAATATCTATCCAATGATCTTTATTTAATGGGTTTTATGTTTCAAAATTTAGAAAATCAATAAAATTGTTTTGTCCCAATTTTCTTTCTTTGAGTATCATGCTTTGTTATTCACATAAAATGATTTGAGGTTTTTATATCTCCAGTTACAAGATATATCATGAATATAATCATTCAAATGATATTTTATGATTTATTTAATTTTATTTTCTTACATTGATAGTATGTTATTCGGTTACCAACTTATAAGGGTTTATTGAAATAATCTCATTACTTTTGTAGATTATTTACGTTTATACTTGATTTGAATAAATATTATAACCCATATCTCAAAAAAATGTCATGAATTTTCTCCTACTATTTTAATTCATAATATATTAATTTTTTTATACATTTTCAACTCTTTGGTACATAAGATACTTTGAAATTGTTTTTAAGGAATCCCAACTATACTATCTCTTTGGTCGGAAATATATGTTCCTTCAAAACTATGTTTTCGATAAATGGTTTCTAATAATATTGTAACCTTATCCTATATACATTAAATAAAATGTTTATCAATTTTTCTTTTACCAATATCATCACATGAATATTCATTTCACTCTTCGAACAAGGAATTTTTCTAACCTTTTTACAATGAAAAGGGAATATTATTTTCACCTTGTACGATATATACAAATTTTTCTGCATCATCTATTTAAATCTTCCATTCAATTTTTAAATGGTTAATTTTAATGAAAGTATTTTTAAAAGTAATTTTTAGGGAACAATATTTTCAAAATGATTTCAAGCTTATTTTATATGTTTTCATGGAATTTTTTTTTCAAAAATGTTTTCAAGTTTCATTTATATTAATTTAAGGGAAAAAATTTTCAAAATGGTTTCAATACATATTTATAAGATTTCATAGTATTTTAAATGAAATGGTTTTCAAAACATTTTCAATATTTTTTAACATGTTTCAAGTTATATGTTTTTTATTTTTTTTAATTTTTTTTTAAATTTATTTGAAATGAAATATATATATAATGTTTTGAAGATTATTTTATATGTTTTCATGGAAAATGGTTTTAAAAATGATTTCAATTAATATTTATAAGTATTCAAGGTATTTTATGTGAATATTATTTTCAAATAGTATTATTTATTAAACAAATATTTTTTGAAATAAGAAATAATTTTTTTCTCAAAAAATGTTTTGAAATATATTTCAAATTTAGTATCCATCTATGATGAAATCTAATGATGTTATTCAATCCCTTCTAGGAAATGATCTTTTGGTTGAATTATTTTTCTTTCTATAATGGGTCATGATTAATGTCATGGTCTCTATGAAACCCATTTCTATGTTTTGGGTTATATATTTATGAATCCCCCTTATCTTTCATAAGATATTATTTGGATTAAATGATTACGAAAGATGTAACTTTTTCCACAATTTATGATATGTTTCATTTTGGTAATACTCATTTCATTTCAATTGTTATGATATTATTATTTATGAATTTGTGGAACATATAAGTATGATTTCAATATGATATGGGTGTGACCTATACCTCTCTTAAATTAATTGGGTAATGATTATATCTCATGAGATCGACATCGATAGAATATGAAATGAACCAAGTTTATCATTACAGGGAATGAATGAGAAATTAAATCGGTTTAGCAATACAAGGATGGAATAAGGAGTGAACTCAGTTCTGTAACATAGGACTTGAACAAGGAGTGAACTCAGTTCAGTAATACAGGGAATGAACAAGGAGTGAACTCAGTTTAGTAATAGATGGTTGGAACTAGGAGTGAACCCGGTTCAGTAAAGGAATTTTTCCATCAAGATGTCCGTGGAAGAGATTCATTGACTACTATGGAAATCATATTATATGATTATTTGTTTTCCACAATTGTAAAATTTTTCCCTAAGTTATGGCATCATGGATTATGTTCTTTATTATCTACTGATTAATGTATTATGAACATCAATATTTTTTCCATGATTCATGTTTATGATCAATGATATGCAGGGAATGATCTTATAATGTTTTTTCAAGTTATAATACCCTTATCCTCATGTTTTTTCTTACATGTCTCCCTTATTTTCGCTTACTGATTATATGATTTCAACCCTTCATATGTTTTCATCTTTAGGTTACGAAAATATGTATTAAGTATTATCTTTCTAAGAAGGGTTGTAGTCGTGATGGACATATTGGGAGAATATCTATCTCAGTTATATACCGGTTTTTAGGTTTCCATATTTCCAAATTCAATATAATAATACTATGTTTGGGTGTCTATTTTTATGATTTTTTATGCAATGATTAAAATTTATTTATTTTCTTTGTATGAAAAGTGAGGGTTGTTATACTTATTATTAGTGACATGTTTATTTAACATTTTGAAACTATGATGAGAAAACATTTTTGAGACCCCTATGTATATTTATATGGATATGTATATGGATGACTCTATAGATAATTATAAGGATGAGTTAAAATTTAGGAATATGTCCAAGAATTTATGTTAATGATAGTGTTATTAGTCTCCTGTAAATAAAACACTACCTAAATACTATAATTGGATGTGGTTGTGGAACAAATGGATGAGAATGTATGCCTTTCTATGATATAATAGACTGTTAAATTTTTATGTGTGGGATAAATGGTCATTACGAATCTTACTGTCCCAAGAGGAAAGCTCTTAAAGCCGATCAACAAGGTGGTGCGATTAAGGGTTACAAGGTTGATGATGAAGAGACTATAGATGAAATGTGAAAGTAAAGTGTTATTGGGTAATAAAATGAGGTATCCCTGGTACTGGAAAAAGTATGGTGTGGAATAATAACAATTTTTAGGTATATTTAATCAATAATTATTTGATTATTAAATTTAAAATATATAAATATTTTTCATTTTATGATTTTATAGGAATATAGAATAACATGATGAATGTTTTTGATTGAATAAGAAAGTGATATAATGGAATGGTTATTTCCAGAAAAACACATGATTAAGGGATATATGAACATTAATATGTTTCTTAAGTTATGATAATATTGTTTGGATAATGATATGTGGGATATGTATAAGAAAATTTAATGGTTCTGATAACCTAGGCACTAAATAAGGAATTATTGAAATGTAGTTTATTCTACGATGGATGATGTTTAAAACTTTATTGAATTGTGGAATATATCTAGTAATTTATGGAATAGGAAATCATGAATGTTTTAAATAATTATTTATGGTAATTGAGGTTAATAAAATGAATCAATATTATATATGTTGAGGGAATTGAAATGTTTGGAATGCGATAACAAATAGTTAATTTTTTTTATATGATGGAGTCAATGATAATCTTTTTTTATATGTTTTATTATAATTTATTGGAATTTCAACTTTTTTAAGGGTTATAAGTTTAACCATTCATGATACTTTTATATTGAACATTGTATGATGTATTTATTGGTTGATATTGTTTTGAAAACATTGGTTAAATGGTTATTTAGTGATTAACCCTAGTTCAAGGATGTATATAATATTTTGGAAATTATAAATGGAGATCATGTATGATGGGTGAAATCCAATCATGTACGGAACAAATGTGGGTCATAAACCCAATATTGAAAGACAATATGGGTTTCATGCCTACCATTTTCAAACACAATGCATTGGTTTGAGTGTAATTATTTTGATTAAATAATTATTTATAATGAAGTAGTTTTTTCACTTTTTATGTTTATACATTAATGTATTAACATTATTTATTTTTATGAATAATCATAGATAAATAATTATATATTTCATTATTTTATGGGCCTTCAGATAAACTAAAAGTGTATTTTCACACATCAGGATTCAAAGTTAATTAATAGATTTACATTACACAATTTAATGGATAAACATGAAATTTATAAAATTGAAACTAATGAATGATATTTTTATAAAAATATATAATTTATGTATATTTCCATCTATTATTTTTCAAATAAAATATTTAAACAATGTTATGATAAGGATCAAAATAAAATCAATTTTCCAAATACATTAATTTTGTTGAACTGACAGCCTTTCAAATCATCAATTATTTATGACATTGAGGCCTTAAAATTTACATTGATCATTAACTTGTTAGTGATTGATGTCATCAAACCCTCCAAGTAAATATTTAATTTTATAATCTATGTCCAATATTCAATCCCATCCTATGTTATCATTTTTGGAAACCCAGTTATATATTTCATTGGGAACCCCTTATGGTTCCAGATTTTTTTCTGTAATGGATGTCTTATTATTCTTTTTTACAATGTGGGGTTCTATGAATAATGAATTATTGTATCAAACCATCAATAACACAACTGAATTTCAAGGGTGACATTTATTTTTTGGGGGAAAATTTAACATCTTAATATTTTGTGAATTATATTTTTAGTAATTAATTTATCATTTTCAATATGTTTCACTACAAATAAAACTAAAAATAGTTTACTTTTTTTATCAAATTTTTGTGTTTTGATTATGTTGTACACAAAAAAATATTAATTGTGCACTATACATGAAATTAATTTTAAATTTATATACATATTATAATAAGGTCATATTTTTACTTGGAATATGTTACAAACAACACTGACACGGCGAAGGAAATATACAATAGTGACTTGTCATACATTATACATAACACTGATGTTTCTACGAAACAGCATTTAAATGTTGAATTTATTTAAGTGACATAATTATAACCTAGATGATAAAAATAGTCATATAAATAGTAATAGATACTTTTAAAATAATTTTTTACAATGGTTATAAATAAATTAAACATATAGAGACCAAAAGATATTATTTGTTATAAAATCCTAATATTTTTAAAAATATTGTTTTCTCGAATGACCTGATTTTAATTTCATTCTATGAAACATAATAAATTTATTACTTGAAAATTTTAGAATTTGAAATTTATAAATTAATAAAAATTTATTTATTATTTCAAAATTATATTATGGATTTTTTTGGTGTTTTTATGAGAGAATTAATTTTTAGATGAATAGAGATAAATAACAAATTTTAATTCAAAATTTATCTTTAATCTAAATTATTTATAAGGTTAAATTATATTTAAATATATTTTAAAATTTATATTATACTATTTTTTATCAATTAAGACAATTTAGGTAATTTTAACCAATATCACATTAAAATTAGAAATAAAAACCTAGCTTTCTTTTGATTCATTTTTATATTAGAAACCTGCATTGTTGACCCGACATCGAGATTCATTTTAAATTAATTTATTCCACTTATTTGACATAATTTTGGAATGTTTTTTTTCATTTTTGGATTATGAATAATTTATAATTTATAATATTGTCAACTTAGTTTTTGACCAAAAACACAGCGATTGAAATAAAAATCCATTGCATCGATTACGGTAAAATTAAGCTTAAGTAAGGACCAAAATATAAATTTATGACCCAAAAATAACTATAACTATTCCAAACATATATTTTATGCCTTTATTCCTACAATAGAATCACTTTTAAATTATTTTTAAATTTATTTTATCCACATGAATCATGAAAAACGTGGGTGGAATTCTATCTTCATGTTTTTTATAGGAGTGCCACTCATCCTTCCCTATAAAAGGCCACCACATATCCCTCTTCATTAATACTCTCAAACAACTTTCATTCAGACAATATCTGCCCAGAAAACATCCAAAAATCCTTACAATAATCATAAAATCACCCCCTTTGTAATAAAAATATCCAATTAATCCTTTTATCACAAACGAAAATGAGTTACCTAGTTATTAGGTAACATCTTCACTCATGCAACATTATTTTATACTTTTCATACACTCCATAAAATATTATTATTAAAAGTCTTTTTTAAAATATAACCACTAATATAATATTTTGTTTTTATGATAATTGTTTCACCTGCACTTACATATACCTCCACTTAATGGGTAACATACATACTGTTTATGGGTACGGTGAACTACTGTCTCTCTAAACAATGATTGTTCATTTTTTTCATTACCACTTCCCATGGTATAAATGATGATGGAAACTATTTTTACATATTTTATATTATATATTTATTATGTATTTAATATTATTCAGTTTTTTTACAACCCATATCGTTATAATTTTCATTTTGTTTTAATTCGATAATTTCATTTGAGGAAGCGTGAAATACCGCCCCCTCAAACTGATGTGATTTGTTCATACATTACATGGAAAGTGTTAAGGATGTATTTAGTATATATATATTATATTTATGATATAATTAATCTAATTTCATAATTATATATATATTTAAATATATATGCATATATGTATTTTACAATCCATTTTTCAACACACCAATTAAACCAAAATAGTGGTGATGCTTATGTATGTCTTGACGTCTCTATGAATGGTGTGATCTGTTTCATAATTATATATCATTTGGATTAATATAATATAAATACAATGAATATATATTATATTTAAATCATGGTTTACATTTTGGAAATCATAAAACAAATATTTGGACAAAATATATAACAAATTAAGACACATGTGTAAAACAAAGCGGATATGACACAAAGTAAATCTGTCACATAGAATTGTAAAAAACATGTTATATAAATCCATAATTAACCCATATATTGTTTTATATTTAAAAATTTATTTATTTGACATATTTATACAATATTAATATTTACTATACAAGAGTTTTGAATGATTATGATGACTATCAAAACAAAAGTTATTTGGATTTCATCAATTTTTTTTAAGTGAGATAATCAATTTATTCACCGCAAATTCATTTTTTATTGTGTTTATAATTACTATTTAAGTATTAAATGTTTCATATAGTTAAATTTATGGGTATTTAAATATCCATCATATGACCTTTACTTCATTGGTTGTAATTTTAAATATTTACCAAATCGGTAAAATATTTTTCTCATAGTTTTCCTCCATTGAGACTCACATATTTTATCAATATAAATTATTTTTTGGGGTTTATACATCCATTATACATGATATATCGTGAATATAATTATTTTCCTGATATTTTTTTCTTCATGTAATTTTTTTTCTCACATAGGTAGTATGATCCCATGTTATCGAATGGGAAGATATTATTAAAACAATCTCAATACATTTCAAGATTGTTTATGATTATGATTCCATTGATAAATATTATAACACATATCCAAATAGAATTCATTAATTTTCTTCTCCTCTTGTTATTAATTATATATTCACGTGTTGGTACAATTGTTTTACTCATTTGTATATAAGATGGATAAGAATATTTTTTTATTAAATCCTGACATTAGTCACTCATTGGACGAAAATGTATATTCCATCAAAACCATGTATTATAAAATGGGTTTTTAATATTATTGTACAATTAAACTATAATAATTGATATAAATTTTTACAATTTTTTATTTTACCTATCTCTTAAAATTAATCCCCTTTTATATTTAAAAATATGGAATTATTGTATATTTTTTACCATGAAAAAAGGAATGTTCTTTATAACTTGTACAACAATTATGATTTTACCTATCATAAAATCTCTAAAAAATACTTTTCATTTTTAAACAAATAATTTTTAATAAAATGTTTTAAAAGTAATTTTCAAAGAAAATTTATTTCAAAAATGTTTTCATGTTTCACTTATTTATATTATATCATAATTATTTAAACACTATTTCAATATAATTTTATATGTTTCCATGTAAAATTGATTTCAAAATGTTTTCAAGCCTTATTTATACGATTTAAAAGTATTTTCATAGTAAAGGATTTCAAAAAAATTTCAATGTTCATAAATATGCTCTCAATTCATATGTTTCCAAAACATTTAAATGCTTTATTCATATGTTTTCAATTTCTTATCAAAGAAAATGTTTTTTAAAAAGAATTGAATATTATTTTATATGTTTTCAAGAAAATGGTTTTCAAATTGATATCATCTCTTCTTTAAATGTTGTTCGGGTATTTTCTATGAAAATTGATTTCAAATGGTCTTTTGTTTTGAAAATGAATTTTAAAATAAAAATGAATATTTTCATCAGGAAACATTTTTTAATTATATTTGAAAATTATTTTCCATATAAGATTATATTTGTTGATGTTACTCATGACCTTCTTGGAAAGGATCTAATATTTCCATTCATGTTTTTTCAATGATTGTGTAGTGATTACTATCACGATCTTTATTAAACCCATTTCTCATTCATGAGATATATTTTTATGTAATGTGTTTTTCTTTTATGGGATATTAGTTTTATGAAATCAATAAAAAAAGTGTATCTTTTTTCCATAGGTTGTTATATGTTTACTAGTTTATAATACCCATTTCATTTCACGAGTTACGATATGATTATTTATGATTTGTGAAACATGTATGAATGACTTTGTTATGAGATGTGTGGGACCTATATCTCCCTAAAATGCATTGGGTATAGATTTATATCTAGTGAGATAGACATGTATGGAACAAGATATTAATTTGGTTCAGTATTATAGGGTTGGAACGTGAAATGAAATCATTTCAACAATATAGTGTTGTAATTAGGAGTTAGGTATGTTTAGTAATATTGGGCTAGAATTAGGAGTGAACTCAGTTTATTAATACATTGATGGAATGCAGAGTGATATTGATTCAATAATATAGGGTTAGAATGGGGTGTGAATATGGTTCAGTATAAGAAATTTCCCATCATGATATAATTAGTAGTGATTCCTTGACTACATTGGATATCATATTATATGCTTATGTGTTTGAAAAAAACCAGGTTTTTTACAATGGTAGGATTTTATGAATTATGATCATTATTTTCTTCTAATTAATGTCTTATTAAATATCAAGAAATATCTTGTGATTTCTATTTATGATCTTGGATATGCATGGTATGGTATTCTTTTGTTTTGATCATGTTATCTTACCCTTATGCTCATGTTTATGATAATGTTTCTCCCTTATTTAACATTACTAATCATCTTACCTCACATTATTTAATGTTTCCATACCAATGTTACAAAGATATTTATTAATTATAATAGTTATAGGAATGGTTCTATTCGTCAAGAACCAAGTGAGAGATAATGTTACTCAATTATGTACCTGTGTTTATGTTTTGATGTTTCCAAGGGAACAAAACTAATACGGTATTTGGGAATTTGTTTTTATAATGTTTTATGTATTCCAAAAACGTTATGTATTGTATATGTATGAAAATTTAGGGTTTCAATTGAAAAGGCCTCCCCAATTTATTTATTCCTATGACTCTTGTTTCCACCCATGGATTATGAAGGCGATCTTTGGGTAGTTCTGGATTATTTCCTGATTTTGGTCGGGTCGTGACACATATTGACTTGGATGATATCCTTGAACATCAGTAAAGACTATTCAACGAATTCAATGGACATGTAACTAGAGTCAATTAGAAACTTTTGGGTTTTAATGATAAGGATTCACCCCTTAGACTATACTCTTACCACATAACCTATCTTCTAATCTGTTTACATCGAGTGGGATTAACCTACTAAGGTCATATATTTCATGGGTTTACAATGTATCCCATTTTTATTATAATGCATGGACGTCATTTCTATTCTCCTTGATTCATTATATGTATAATGGTTAGATTCTTTGATACATCAAACCTATGCCTAAGCATGTAGGTTTAGCGTGGTATCCCATTAAAAGATTTATCGAGACATGGTTTGAAATTACATAACTATTTTACATATATTATAATTGAACACTATATTTTTTATTCAGGGATGGTATTTTCATTTGACACTGTTGGTGGTGGCCTACTGAGTTTTATTCACTTCCAGTTCATGTGTCCATTTGGTAGCTAGGTAGATTTCATGTCTATATGTATTGATAATGGGAAGCACCAAACTATGAATGTTTGATTTCCATTTAGGATTGTATATTAAGAGAAGATTACTGAGCCAATTATCAATATTCATATTGAGATATATATTTGGTCTTTTTTAATTATTTATACGTTGGTACTCTTCTATTCTTATGACCATGTCTTTCTATTTCATTATTTATATCAATGACATCATCCATACATAGTGTTTTTTACTACTACAATTCTATTATTATGATATAGATGGTTTACATCCAATTGCATGTTAATTCTACTTATGATGTGTTATTTATTATTCTAGAGCATTATTTACAACTATATTTCTGTTTAATAAAAAAGGCATAGTCTACCCACCATATCACCATATACCCCCATTATTAGTTAGTAGCATCTTAAAAGTTGGGTGGTATGCTTGTGGCCTTTTATTCAACCGTACATACCAATTTTCTAGGAATTGGGCCCAATATTTCACACTTTGTATATGATGTATAGGTTAATAAGTATTCAATAAACATGAAAAATATGTAGAAGCTAAAACAAGAAGAAAAATATCCAGTTGAAAATTTCAACAATGTTTCAAGAAAAAACCAATTAGGGTCGTTGAAACATAGTCTTATGGGGAAGGAAGTATAATATTTCAATATGACTATATTATCTACGCTATAATAAAAGGAGTTTTTGAAACTTCATATAATTCACATATCAAGTATGTACGTTATATAAATTAATTCGTTAATTTTGATTTCTATTTAGTACGTAATCTATATTTTCAAAAAGTATAACAAATATAAGGGTGTTCAAAATCGAAGGAATAATTTAATAAGTTTGTAGTTTACATTCTTGTGATGATGTAAATAGTTATTACATTTAGGATCATAAGGTAAATGATTTAATCAATCTCAAATGAATCGATGTAAAATATGTATATCTTCATCTCATTTTAAATATGTTATTTGAAATGATATTTAATGATAAACTATTTTCATTAACTACATTATATGATTTATTTTATACACAATATTAATGAAAACAAATTTATGTAAAGGGTTTTTTACAATAATATTTTGATAAAAAAATTATATAGGATAATGTGTTTTCCCACACACTTATTAAAATATGATGGAATATGTTTATGTTAACCATTTGTTGTATATTTTAATAAAATTATATTTTATAAAAATAAAATATCCTAACACATAAAATACCATATATGATATGTAAATCAATATTTATTTGGTTAATATTCCTAAAAAAATGAAATAAATATTATTTCCAAAAAATGTTTTTTTATTTCTTAGTAAGATTTTATGAAATGAATATAGTGTCTAGGATCTAGTGGAAGGTTTTTTGGACCTATAAAAGTTAAATGTTAATAAATAATGGATTACAACAACAACAAGTTATTGTTATTTCCACTTAATATCCTCATGATTTTTTATTATGGGGGTATAGTTAAATGTAATAGTTACATTATGTTACCATGTTAGTTTAATTATAAATTTATCCCAAACGATTTTAAGAAGTCTGTTAAAAATAATTTAATTTTATACGTTTTTTTCAAGAACCTTTTTGGATAAAATATCTTTCCAAGAATGTCGATTATTAAAAAAATATTGATTTTTAATTAGAAAATAGATACTGAAATCATAAATTGTATGTAGTGAAGTAATTAATATTAAATATGTTCATGAAATTGAACAGTTGGGAATTGGATTCCTAAACGTCACCTTTATTCATGTTAGTTTAACTGATAAATGTTTCTCACTAAATGTTTTAGTGGGAGATTTTTTTTCATATACATATGTTATAGGAATTACAGATGTTGTATCTAGTCCAAAAACCTAGAATGTATAGAAAACATAATTCTAAAATGGTACTTTATCATATGTGTTATGATAAACTGGTGCTTTTATTGGGATTGATTAATAATTTGATGATTTTTTGAATATTAAAATGTATCATATTAGAGGAAATATCTATATTTTCATTATTCCATGGTGGGTATATAAATTTGTTTAAACATATACGTATCGTGAAGTGAAATTATATTGGACCTCCCAAATTTTCACTTTGAGTTTCTCCCTAAATGATAGTCATCATAGAATGTTATAGGTTATGATGAGATGTTAATGTGAATAGGATTGTATTTGATATATAAAAGAGGGTCTCATGATCCACAAAACAAATAATAGGATACTTTGTGTGCGCTAGATGAACTACAAGGTATACCACTAGTGGTTTTCTAAATGATATTTTATAATAGGGGTGAATTGATAATATCTGAGTCCCAATTACCAAGGGATAGTGATATACATACCGCGAGAACGTTCATACTTTGATTATATAATTATGTGAGTCTATATATTGAAATTGCTAATATGGAAGTGGTTGGTCATGTTGCTGACCATGTCATTGGTCATAGGATAATAAAGATATTATTTATCCCCATTTATAAAGAGTCTCACATCATGGATATCTATTGAAATATACTATGTGAGTGTGTGATCACACCAAGATATTGTATATATATCAAAATATGGGTCATGTGATGTTCTTATCCCAAAGGATGAATGAAATGTGATATATTCCTGAATCCGATTAGTATACACTTGTAGAATCAAGAATATGTGAGTTGACTTTATGGTATAGATACATTATATTGTATATGGTCTATCTATATCTTAAGAAAACAGAAAATATGATAATGCATGTTTTCATAAGATGCATACTGGTGGATTAAATAATAGAGATACATATGTTTGATGGAGATCACAACAGATACCTTTACAACTTGAGTAGCATTAATGATTATATAGAGGCCTCTACTTCAATACATTTCAAGATATAGATATTATTTTTTTCTTTCAGTTATTTAAATGAACATGGTGTTTCAATTTTTGGTTGACTGAATATGGATTTTGTTTGATCCGGTAGTTATTCTATTTTTTTAGAATTAATCCAAATTTTTTATATTGGTGTTCATTAGGTGTTTTAAATGATGTAATAAAAGGTGAAGTTAATTATATATCCAAAAACTATTTTTTAGAAAATATCACAAAGAGGATTTATATATGGATTAATATGTAATTGTGTGTGATACAATATAAGGTGAAATAGAATAAAAACTTTTAGGATTTTTTTAAAGGATGAGATTAAAAGAAATATTCCCTAAATCATTTTGTGTGTGTGTGTATATGTATGATATATTTATGAAATTTCATATTACCTGGAAATTATGAGTTTCATTCGTGGAATATCACTACATGTATCTTGAAATAAAATTATTAACAATTATTATTTTATTTTTCTTCTACATAAAATACCATTGATTAAGATTTTACATAAGACGTAATGGATTGGGAGTTAGATATGCACTACATACATAATTTGGATACAACATCATTGATTTATGAATTAAAAATAAATAAAAATAATATATATAGGAGTGTTCTCGGTTCTTTAAATAAATACTACCTTTCAATGATTGTATTACTGGTATGTTTGGTTGAGGATTGGGTCAAACTCCTAGGAACCCCTATGTATCTTCATTATTCTCCTTTTAACATGAGGAACAAGAATGTCAGGTATGAAAATATTGATCTCATTTGAATTTCAGATGTTTCTTCACAACCCACGAATATATAATTTAGAGGGTATTTATTTTGGCTTTTGTTAGTGATATTTATTAAGAAAATGTGAATTATTTTGTATATGATTCATATTATTATTGGTGTAAGATAAACAGATTGTGAATTTTCTTAATATCTCTATGTTTTAAAATTTTTCATACTTCTTTCATCGGAGATCCTCAGACAAGGGTTTCAAATTTCATGCAAAATTTCATATTACTGTTATTAAAAAATATATTTTTTCATATGTGTATGTATAAAAATATTTATGTGTACATTTTTGTGTCTGTAAGTGTGTATGTATGTTTATATGTATGTAGTAGTGTATGTTTATTTTTTTGTATGATTATTTACTATGGGTATGTATATGTATATGTATATGTATTTAAATATATGTAATTTTATATTTATATGAATGTTTATATGATTGTGTATGTATATGTATGTGTATATTCATGTATATGAATGTATGAATATGTATTTTAATGTGAATGTGTATGTATGTGATGTGTTTTTCTATGTGAATGGATAGTAATATATGATTATATAATAAAAAACATTATTTCTATAATATAACACATCTCATTATAGTTTATTTATATTTATACACAAATATGTATACACACAATCACATGAAAAATCATTAGTTTTTTCAAAAAATAATTATAATATCCTTGCTTTTTAAGACAATAAAAACCCTCTTGTGGATTATTAACAAATATTTTCATGTGAAAATGTAATTTTCCATTAAAAATTACATATTTTGTGTAAGGGTAAAATCTTAGTTATCAACTTTGAATATTCTACAGAAGAAAGTTTGAGTGAGGCACTGAGTTAGTGTGAGTTTTTGACGCCCTTAGAGCCACGACATAGATGAAATAAAACTAATAAAAATATTTTATTATGGACATGAAATTTACACAAAATAAATGAATAATGTAAAAAAGTGTGTTTTATGAGAAATCTGAGCCCACTATTTGATCTGAGATGTAGTGTTTACCTTATAAGGGGTATAAAATTTAGCCATTTTGTCTGATCACATGTGAGGATAGGTTATTTAATATTTTTCGTTTATAATTTTTTCAAATATAATTTAATATCTCTCAAAGAGAGGGTTTTATGATAAAAATGAGAACCATCATTAGGTCCAGAATTTGGGGTTTAGCATTGGATGGGTATAACCTTTTTAAATAATAAATAATTCCCATTTAATATTTAAATAATTGTTTATTCCTATTTTCGAAAAATAAATAATTAATATCATTCAAATGGTGCGTCATATGTGAAATAAGTGACCACTTTTAGGTTTAGAATGTGGGGTTTACAGTAGGTGGGGTATAATTTTTTTTCTTTGGGTGTTTTTTCTAACATCTAACATAATAATATTTTTTTATATTTAATTAAATTAAAATTAAATTTTTAAAATTATAAATAATTAACAACACTCAAATGGTGCATCATATGAGAAATATGATGCTATATTAATGTCTTGAATGTGGGGTTTTCCATAGATAATTTATAACTTTTGTGTGTGTTAGGTGTTTCCCAATGTCACCCAAGATAATACCCTCTTATTTTTTAATTATCTTATTCTTCCAAATATAATTAATTAAAAAATATTTTTTAAAAAATTAATCCATCTTCATCAACATTTTAATATGTAGACCACCATTGAGGATGCCATGTCAATCCAAAAGCTTCAAAAAACAATGGTTTTCACCAATTTAATATATGCAATGTCATTAAAGGGTAAATCTAGATAATCAATCATTAAAATTACATTGAATCTATGATTAAATTGTGGTATTCAATTTTTGTTATTTAAATCCTTAATTATGGAATTGAAATTATATATTTAATAATAATAATAATTGTCGTTGTTTTTATTTTTATTATTACATTAATAAAATTAATATTTTTATGTGGAAAATTAAATTATTTATATGGGATAAATATAAATACGTATATACATTTATGGGAGTATATATAGATGTGTGTATATATATAATTTTAATATAGGGGTTTAAAAAACATATATTTATATATATATATGGGTGTAAATACATAAGGTATAATTATATGAGTGACTCTTAATATATTTTAAATTGAAGGTTTTAATATATATAAAGGATATAATTAAGAAAACACATTATATTACAAGATAATGATAGAGAAAATGTGTGAGGCACATGGGTTAAAATAAAAGAGGAAAATATTAAATAAATGAATCAATTATGAATAAAAATTAATGAGATAAATGGATAATAATAAATATTGATTTAAAAAAATAATATAAAATGGGAGTTTTGGGGAATTGTTCAACACATGAAAGGACAATACTTTTATACCCACTGGTCATATCCATCACTCTTCCTCTCAATCTCAATTATTATTTATTTCATTTTATTTTTTTATTATTTAAAAATTCCCTCTTCAATACATTCGTTGATATTGATAATATTGACAAATTGTTGGAGTGGTTGGATATTTTTCTAGATTAGTAAAATGTATTCAAAATCATATTTTTGAAGGTGACAAAGAATGTTTTTATGATTCAAAACAATCATTCCTTCAAGTAATTTTAACTAAAAAGCATTATAATGATTTTTATCAAATTATAATTATCAAGAATTATCAGGAGGTAATTGCATGTTTTATCAAAGCAATGTTATCAATAATTATTAATGTATTATTTCATAAAATTATAAATTTATAAATTATGGAAATAATTTATCATATTATAATTAATAAAATATAATTTACGAGAATAAATATTGGAATATAATTAGACAAATTATAAATAGATTATTATAAGGTTGTTTTTATGTGACATGGATATCAAATTAGTATAGTATAATTATTCAATTTTCAGGGAAAATTATATGTTTTTTTAATGAATAACTACATGTATTACAACATGTTCTCTTGAATTAATTTAGATATATATATTAAAAAACATTATTTTATAATATTTCTTTAGAATAATATTTCTAGAACATGTGTTGGCCGAAAAATATAATTTTTAAATTATCCAAGAGAGAGAAACTATTATTGCCTATAATATTTTAGTTATTTTTGAATAAGATATTTTTTTTCCTTCAAGGAATCCTTGAAAAGGTAACATATTTTTTATGGTTTGAAAATATGGTTCAATTGACGAACCTTTGACAAAATTTTTTGTTGGCATCGATGACTTTTGATGTAGGAAGTTCATTACCTCCTAGGTTCTCATTTACACATGTTGTAATTTTTAATTGCTGTGTTGGAATATTTGATACAATTCTTGAATGTGATCACATTGGGGTGTGTATGTGTAACCCATGGGACCTGCTGTGATTCTATGAATAATATTACTGTAGCCTTTTCTGGGTTTTATTTTTATCACATGATTTTATATTTTGTGTTGTACTTATCATGATGATATATTATGATATTATTTCTATTTTATGTTATACCCTATACATATGTTTTCATTCATTGGAGTTACTATTTTTTTATTGTAATTGGTGCACCATCATGAAATTTTCACCCCATACAGGAAGAGTATCCATGACTTTGTTTCTTTTAAAATGATGGACCCAATAACAAGGTGGAGATACTATGGATAGTCTTATTGATGATGTATTCAACACCTATGTATTTTTATGATCAATACATAGTTGATTTGTGAGTGATTTAATTTATTCATAGTTAATTTTAATTGGAAAAATACCATAATTGATATCAAAGATATGATTATACCATGGATTCATGTTGAGGATGCACTCAGGGAACTAGAAGCCATGTATAGTGTTTCTCGATGTCTAATAGATTTGTGAGCTGGGAACTCCATTCCTTATTGATATAAGATAATTATTATAGAATCCAAGATGATTACTGAGTGACACCAACAATTTCTAGATGCTAAATATCAATTTTTTAATTAAGGACCATGTTGAACCATGATGCATGTACATAATATTCTATGAGGTTTTAATGAAACACATGTACTAGCCTAGTGGCTAGAATAGTTACTACCAAATTTTTTGGGAGTTGGATTTCAAGCACTATGTGTTGGTCCATTCAATGATGGATTCTAATCACCACTTGTTGTTCTACTTATTGATGGATTACAGGTATCATTCAATGGTGCATACTCCTTGATAAATTACATGATTATCTTTCTGGCATGAAGTCAGAATTTGTACCAACGAGTGTTTGGTCGAGGTTTGGATAGCACACCATCTCTTAGTATTGTTTTTTATTTTTATAAAAATTTTAACATTGATTATTAATATGGAATAAATTTTTATAATTTACCAAACTAGGATTGTATTAATTGGTGGGGTCCTATTGATTCTCGTATCCACACCCTACTCAATCATTTCATTGGGCTTATAGATTCAATGATATACCCGATGAAGGAAAAGGGTCCTCTATTGGATGGTTATGTAGGTGGAGCACAACGCTAATAGATAATATAACATAATATAAATGATCCAACAAATCTTAAATTAATTATATTCATTCATTACTAAAGAGATATTTCCACTTTGGGATCTCTTTTTCATATACCATGTGCATCATGTTTTTTATTTTTCATTTAATCTCATTATTTAATCATTATTTTGTTATTATTATTTATATTCCTACTAAATGGTATGATATGGAGTGTTTAGTATCCCCACTATCATAATTAGAACTATTCTTCTACTATACAACCTCTTGCATATATGGAGGCACAATTGAGGTAATGTGGCCTTCAGCCTTGGAAATATTGCATTAGGTCAGGCTGTGAAAAAATGTTATTTTAGGCTCAAGATTTACTAATTTGTTCATATATTTATATTTTTTTTGAGACATGATAGATAAGAGATATGATGGTTTAGACTCGGGCAGAGGAACTATGTCAGTATCTAGAAAGCCCTATATAGTGGACCTTTGAGTTTCAATAAAGTGTGTAATTTATGTTATTATATTTTTATTGATTAAATTTTCATTTTTAGATTCACATGGTGTGGATATTTGATTTATTGGATTTGGGGTGTGTTCATGTATCATGAATAGGAAGGTAGGTTCACATTCCATATATATAGGTATTGTTGTTTTTCAAAGTATTTCATTAATTAAATGACTTTATTTGTGCAATCTTTTCATGATAGTTTCTCTTTGGGTGAAATATTTGGGTTTCAGGATTTTATGATATCTCGTTATTAACATTAATTAGTTGAATGATGTATGCCATTGTGGAAGAATATATATATGATTATTATAAATAACATGCAATGGTAGAGACCATGGTTAGTAATAAGAGGGGTTTACATTCAGATAACGGTATGCTTCTATGGGAACCTTGTGTGATCCAAGAGACTGAGTGATATATTTTTGTTCCTTTTGTTCCTCCTATTATAGAGATTTGAGAGAGGGAGTCTGATGTTCATGTTAAATGGTGTGAGTTATTCTAAAAAGACCTCTAGGGCTAATTCTCTATGACTATATGTCTATAGAGTGGGATAATTGTAATATATTTAATTTTTAAAATAAAATATACAACCTATTAATGTCAATTGATAAGTACTTTTATGAAAAAATTAATTTTTTTCAAAAAATAAAACATTTTAATAATTGTTTTAATGTATTTTATTAAGGGTAAAATCCAAATTAGAATCTTTTAATATTATATGGAATAATTTTAGTGTGATTTGCTGAGTTCATGTCAGATTTCGAAGCCTTTATAGAATCGACACAAATGTGATAACAATATTCTATATATTTTATTAAGTGCTCGAGATTTATCAAAAAATAATTGAATAAATCACAAATGGAGCATCATATCAGAAATATGATCCCACTATTAGGTCCTTCATGAATTTTTTACCCGAGATGGGGAACAAAAAATATGAGCATCAGACGTTTTTTCAGATCACATGTGAAGATATTATATTTATTATTTTTAATTTATTATTTTTTCAAGCATAATTGATTCTCTCAAATAAAATACTTTATAAAAAATATGAGACCGTAGATAGGTCTGAAATGTGGGGTATACCCTATGAAAGGTATAAAATTTATACACGTCAGGTTCTTGATAACATCAAATGTGATTATATCATTTTTATATTTAATTTATTTATTTTTCTTTTTTAAAACAATAAATAAGTAATATCTCTCAAATGGAACATCATATGAGGATTATAATATAATCATTAAGTCTAGAAATTGGGACATACCAAAGGTTGGGTATAATATTAGTGCACATCAGGTGCTTTGAAACATCACACGAGATAATACCATTTTAATTTTTAATTAATTTGTTGTTCTATATTTTTAATAATTATTGATTTTTATATCTCAAGTGGTGCTTTTTTTGAGAAATCAGAGACTACAGTTAGGTCCATAATGTATAGTTTAACCAAGGTAATGTATAACTTTTGTGTGAGTCGATTGTTTGGAAACATCGCATGCTATAATAAAATTTTAAAATTGAATTATATTAAAAATAAAATTTTAATTAATTAAAATATATATATTTAAAAATTAAGTCATATTATTCAATGTATCATTGTTGAGGAAACCATTGATGATGTTGTATCAGTCTGAATGCTTTAAAATACTATTATTTTAACCGATATAAAATATGATACTCCATTAATGGATAAATTTAGTCACTCCACCTGTAACGTTATGCTGAATCCTTGATTAAACATTATCTTTCAATTTTCGGAATTTAATTATTTAATGATGGAAATGATGAATGATATTTAATAATAATAATTAATGTTGATGTTTTTATTGTTATTATTATAATGATAAAAATATTTTTTGTCTGTGGAAAATTAAATAATACATATATATGGGATATATATATATATATGAATGTATATATATGTTAAGGTGTATATAAGTACTTTTATATATAATTTGTATACATGGGTTAAATAAAAACATGTGTGTGGGTGTATATATATATATGAAATAAATATATAAGTGACTTTAAATATATATTAAATTGATTGTACATAAAAGATTAAATTAACAGGAACAAATGATATTTAAGGTGAATTATAGAAAATATTGTATTAGTTGAATGGATTAAATTGAGAGAGGGAAAATAAAAATTAAAAGTATCAATTAAGGAAAAACATTTAATTAGTTAAATGAAAATTAATATATTTTGATTTTAAAAAATAATATGAAAAGGGGTTTTATTGGAATTGTCCAATGCATGGGATTACCTCACTTTTCCCTCCACCCTTCACATCCCTCTCTCTTTCATTACATCTATTTTTTTTATTATACACTTTTATCCATAATATCATATTCTATATTGATCAGATTGAGGAACCTTTGGTGCCATTGGATTTGTATCAATGAGTAGAATTTGGTTCCAATGATTTTTTAAGGAGGGATGTAATGTTTTACAAATGAAAATTGTTCTTATTTATCTCTTTTTAGAATATAATGTATCACAATTCATCTTATCGAATGATTATTATCATGAATTTTTATGAGGTAAATACATGTTTTCTCAGAAATAATTAACTAGAATTCTAAAACGATAATTACATCAAATTATCGAAGGATAATTTGTGGAAATAAAATATCATACTATAATTTTCAAAGGATAATTAAAAATTAATATTATTAGAATATAATTATATATAGTATCCAAGGATAATTAGAAGTGATTTATTATATGACTATAATATCAAATAAACATACAATAATTATATATTTCTCATGGGTAGTTATATGGATTTGTTAGGAAATAATTCTAAGGCACACCACCTATTTGTTTAAATTAATATAGTGATATAAATTATAGAAGATATTTTTATAATTATTCTTCAGGAGAATATTTATAACTCATTCATTGGCCAAAAATGATCATTTTAAAATTATATAGGAGAGGGAAAATTTTATTTCTTGAAAAATTTTATTTCTTTTTGAAAAATTATCTCTTTTCATTCTAGGATTCCTCAGTTAATGATTATATTTTTTTGTTGGTGTGTGAATGTGGTTTCAGGTGATGAAACATTAAGTGGAAGTTTTTCTTTTGGTCAAAATTTTTGTAGGTAGGAATTAACTTACCTATTGAAGTATAATTTACATATATTTCAATATTTGGTATATGTGCTAGATTATTTGATATTATGCAAGATTGTGATCACATGTGGGGGTGTGTCTGTATCCCACAAGACATGTTGTGATTCCATGAATAATATTGGTATATCATTTTACATGTTTTATTTTTATTGAATGATGTTATGCTTCTTACATTACTTCTCAAGATGATATATTATGATATGATTCACATTATGTGTTATACCCTATTTTAATGTTGCCTTACTTAGGAGGTATCATTATTGGTGGTTTGAACAGGTGGACCATTGTGAATTGTTTACCCCATAATGGTAGAGTATGCTTGAATTTATTTATTTTTTGTGATGAAGAACCTATGAACAAGGTGTAGATACAGTTTAATGTCATGTGTAGGTTGTACTTAATTCCAATGGATCAGGATCTTCAATGCCTAATTGATATGGGAATGACATACTCGATTCCTAGTTTTATTAGTAGAATTCTGTTATTGAAGTTAGAGATATGGTGATACCAAAGGGCCATGATGAAGATGAACTCATGGAAATAGAAGAAAAGTATTAGGATGCAAGATGCCTAGTTGATATGTGATTAGTGCACTCGATACCTAGTTGATCTGTGAGTGGAATTCTAATTTCCTAGTTAACCTGGAACAATCACTGTCGAAGCCATGATCCCAAAAAACATGTAATAAATTATGCCCAGATAGAACTGGGATTCATGTACACATGATCAGTTGAAGTTTTCAATAATTAAATTTACTTTCTTTGGGATTAGTTTGGTTAAATCAAGTTTGCTATGATACAAATTATTATTTCCTTGACATGGTCCATTGAGAAATTGATTCTGAGTACCATGCACTGGTCCACTAATAGATGCATTCTGAGTTCCATGCAATGGTCCATGATTCCTGATACATTCCATGATTATCTCTCTAGCATGGAGTTGAAGCTGGTAGGAATGGGGGTTAGTTGGCAGAATGGTTTGCAATCCATCACTCCTTAATGATTTTTTTAGTTATATTCTTTTTATGAATTGACTATTATTATATATTACAGTTATATACTTGGTAACACCCTGTAAGGCTGTATTGGCGGTGTCTTAATGTGTTTTTCACTCTCAATATACTCAGGTATTTCAGTGTTCTTGTTGAATCCATGAGAAACCTTTTGATGGGAAAGGGCCATATATTGGATGGATGAGTTGGTAGAGCACAAAGATAGTGTGGATAAGGATAGAAACCGAATGATCCCATGGTAAATTTATTAATGATTCATTTTCATTATTCTAGGCACCTTTCCAATTTTGGATCCCATATTTATATACCATGTTTTCGATATTTAGTATCCACGTTCACTCTAATTTATTATTCATCCTCATGTTAATATTATTCATTTTCATAATCAATGATATTATATGGAGATTATAGTCTCCCCATTTCTAACTTTTTACCCTCACTATTATTTGAAAAACACGTGTGTATGAAGAGGCACACATGAGGTCATGTGACCTTTTGTATCAGACCTAATTCCTTGGTATTAGATGTTGCACAATTAATGATTCTTTATTTTTAAATATTTAATCTACCCCAACTCTAATAACAAGAGGTTGATGTTTAATTTTTATATTGGTCCATGATATAGGGGACTAGAACATAGAGAACTAATTAGTTTAGAAGTATTGGAAGACTAGATACATAATTGAATTACATATTGCAATGTAACAAATAAAACATTTGTTGGAAATGTTTATTTCATCCTTTAAAATAATTCAATGATTCCTTCTTCATATCCTATGTAATGAAATTATGGGTTTGGGAATAGTGAATGTTGGTGATTGATATTTAACAACATTATTTTTTTATAATCGATGATTATTTTAAGATGTAAACAACATAGAACAACATGAAAAATTGAATTAATTCAATGAATAATTGAAATAATAAATCCAAATCCATAATAAAAGGTCATCAACTAATGATCTATAATTAATTTATGATGTAAAATAATTACATAGCATCAAATTCATTCTTCAATCTAAAATATAAAAATGTATCTACATGATTTTAATGTTGTGTCAAATAAATCACGGTTTAATCCCCTCCAATAATGAACTACACATGCACTAGGAACTCCTGAGTGAGTTTGAAGGAATCTCTGGGTACTGGTGCAGAATATCCTAATTCTTGGACTATTGGTATTTTAATTCCATGGGAATTAATTTAAATAATAATTCCACTTTATCTCTCAACAATTTAGAAGGTTGTGGAGGAGAATCATTCTATGTTCCTGAGAGTATTCCTAGAAAATAATTCTATGTGGTTTTTTATTATATTTTTGATTTCCTTGTATAAATAAATAACTATAGTTAGGGTGGAAAATAATATAATTTGTTTTAAATTGGTCTATAGTTAGAAAATAATAATTTCATTTAGACTCTTTTGATTTTATAAATCCAAAAAAACACCATTTCTAGATAATAATATTATTAATATGAACTTTCATGAAAAAAATTCATGGGTTAAATTAAGTATCATATATTGAATAAATTGATTAGGAATTTATTCAAATAATTGTTAATATATATTATTTATCCCCAGACCAATTATTCCTAGTCCTTAATTTCTCAATAATATTTATCAATCCTTGAATAATGATAGATTATTTAATTAATACATATTACCATATTATTCTCTAATAAAAAGATAAATACTTTTTTTTTTAAAATAGAAAATACATATTTTTTCAGCATTTTTGTCATATATAATCCATTCAATACATAGTGAATGAATATATGGGATCAATAAAATATGAAAAAATTTTAAACCACGTATAAGAATAATATTTTTTCAATTTGTTAAATAATAATAGTTAATTGAGGTTATCTATACACATATTATGGATCCTCTAGGATACGTTTTTGTTGAATTTGGAAGATCCACCCAATGTCTAAGGATTTAATATAAAAACACACCATGGAACCCATAGAAAAATAATATAATGTCAAAATGAAATAAAACCTCATATAACCACTTACAATTTAATATATTACCTTTATCATGAAATTTCTAATCAAACAGGCTGCATTTTGGTGTCGTCTACCTCTGTGCTCGATGTCTCTTTCTTGGACATAGTGAAAATGAATTTACCCACGTACATACATGGATATATATTTATTTAGTTATTTCCATTTCCAACATAATATATTTATATATCAAATTATATTATATTGAAAAAGTAAAACATTCTTTCGCACATTATTCATTAATTCTATATCACTCATGATGCACCCACCATATCTGAAATCACTGAGAACATATATCATCATTGTTTTTAACAAAATTTAAATGTAAATGACTATTAAAATACATTAATAATAATCTAAAGTCTAATTATCAATATACACATTAACACATAGGAGCATCTAATGACACATATAAATGTGGATTTTCTAATGTATGTCTGTGTTCTATAATCAATTTTCCTATAAATTATCAAGGCCATGCACCACGAGATAGTCTATCAATGATCTATGAATCTTTACCCATTATATCCTTTATAATTTTCCAATAGTCAAATGATATCCTTTTTCTATAGAAATTATATTTTTATAATACCGTCATGGACCTTCTAGATTCTCATTATAGAGGAGAACTATTTTGTCCATTGAACATTATAGTTAATCATCGGAAATTATTACATATTATGTCATGCATAAGAATGATAATGGAGTTATAATAAATTATTTAGTACTGAAAAAATGAATAAAATAAATCATAACGTAGATATAAATTTGTTATACGTCACCAACTACAATAGAATTCCACTTGAAATTAATCCAACTTCTAAAAATATTCAGTCCACCATATATCACAAGATAATCATGCTTCTACTAAGTTAATAATTTATTAAATTTGTATACCATGAATTTTTTATAACGAAACTATTATCATCATAACTTCACACCTCTATGAAAAATCCATTAGGATATGATACTTCTAGAATTTGTTCTTTGCCTGTTGGTGGGACAATGGATCTATTGCAATATCCACCACTATAGTATTATTGTAATATAATGTGATATTGTATTTATTCATATGTACAACATAAATATCTTGTACATTGTTTTGTATCAAAAAATATTATTTATCTACCTTAGATGCCTCTAGATACTAAGACTCCACTATAGAATTGGAATCAACTAGCTCTCTTCCAACTCACAACTCATCTGTTGTGACTGGAGACATATCTTGACTATAAAATTAGCTCCTTATTATATATATGAATTATATAATTAGTATATACCCTAATGAATATATCATAATTTTCTCTCTAATCTTTGAATCAATCCTTATGTATTCTTAGAAACTTAAGGATTACATTAATAGTATACCAATGTGGTTAACCTGCGCCAGCATGGTATTTTCCATCGATGATCAAACCTTAGAAAACATCAATCCTATTTCATATCAAATGATGCATGATTGATCCTATTGTTAAGGATTATGTGATATTACACAATCTAAATTTCTCCTCTCATGTATGAGGAAACATTTTCTTAGAAATATGTATTCCATGTGGAAGTCAAACTCATCATCTATTAGATTGTTCCATAACAAATATTTTTAGCATCTTGTCATTGTATTTACTTGGACATGGACCAATAAGCCTCTTGGATCATTAATTAATGATCTTCATCCCATGAATATAGTCTTATTCACTTAATCCCTTCATGTTGAAGACCTTGTCCAACTAGTCCTTATCTAAATGTAATACCAATATATAATTTCCAATAAGTAATATTTCATAAATATATACATTTAAGATAATTTCTTCACTCTCAAAAAACTTCTTGTAAACGTATAGCTTGAATTTATTCCTAATGATAGAAAATTCATATATGGATTCATAAAATAGAATATCTCATTCCACAGATGATTCCATTAATAAAATATAGATATCTAAAAATGTAATACATTTTTATAACCATGTGAAGTCACAAATCCTTCATGTTATGTCATATATTCATATTCCTCATGCATCCCATTATTGAAATACTTTTTCCATCAATATGAAAAATTTCATAGTCAGGGAAAGATAAAATTTTAAGTAGAATTTAAATGGGTTTAAGTATAGAAACTAGAGAAATTTTATCAAAATAGTCAATTCATTGATGTTGATTAATCCATTTAGCATCTATTTATTCTTTCTAGGTATAAAATTTACCATAAATTTTTTTTTTCTCTTGAATACGCGTTTACAACCAATAGGAATTACCATAAAAGAATGATGAACTAGAACACAAAATTGGTCATGATACATGGAATCCCTTTAAGAATTTAATCCTTCTTTCAATATTAAATATTTAGATCTCTCTACGACCTATTTTTAAGAGATAGTTTTTTTATTTTTAATTAATAACGAGTCACTATCTTTTGTAACTATAAAACCATATCATTCTGGTTCTCTTTTCTCTTCAATGACTCGTTGAAGTACATGTGCCTTAGGAATAACATCTTACATAGGGACTTGATAAATTCATTCCTAAAACAACTATTATGTATCATAAGAATCAATTTTATTAAAGTAAATCTCACTATCTTTCTTGAGAGTATTATCACATTCTAGAAGAACCATTTTTCCTTGTAAAAATATAATTATTTTCTGAGGTGTTATATAGATAATATACCTTTGTTTATTTAATATTCCCCATAAATATAAACTTTACTCCTTAGTGTGATTTTTTTCCTAAGGTTTCCTTATCAAATGCCCCAAAAAAATCCATAGACATTTCTATGAAGAAAGGATTTTTCCACTCCATAACATAAAAGGGAATTACACATTCCCCTTTAGTTGGTACTCATTTTAGTGTGTATGATACAATTTTTAATGAATATTCCTAAAAGGAAAATGTAATATTTGTATGAATCATCACTGACCATATTATTTCAAGCACGATAAAATTACCCCATTCACATACACCATTCCATAGTGGTGTATAATGCAGATTGAGTTGAGATGGAATCCTAAATGATCATATATATTTGATAAACTCTTTCATAAGATATTAAACACCTTAATCAGATAAAATCTTATTTTTATTCTTAATAATAAGTTTCTATACATTATTATTCTATTAATTGAATTTCTAAAAAGAATCGAACTCATATGTCATCAAGAGGACATAACCATATATGATCATGTCATCAGCATAATTAATATAGTATGAATATTCACCTACGGCTTCCACTAGAAATGTTCAACACATATCAGTGTGAATTTTTCCAAGAATTTAATTGTCCATTTCACCTACTCCACCAAATGGAATTTTTTATATTTATCTCTATAAATATGAAAATAATATTTTAAAGTGGTTATAACTATAAATATTACAAATAACCAACATGGTAGTTTTTTTTAGATTATTCCAACTTACATGAAAAAGACAGTGATTCCATAGTAGGGTGATATATACATTAACTTAATATAATACATTATCTATTTACAAAAATTAGTTTTCATTATTTAATAAATAAATATCATTATATAGTTGTTCTATAACAAAGAAAAATGTTGTATTAGTAAAATAGGTATTCTTTATTTCCAAATTTGAAAACAAACTCGTCCATGTCAAGGATGGATATCAAGACAATGTTCTTAGTATCCTTTAAAACGAAATTAATGTTCTTTAGAATCTAAATCATTATAATTTGAAAAGTAAGGTTGTAGTCTTCTATATCCAAATAATCATGTTTTCTATTTCGGTCTCTCGAAGATCCACCTCAACTCTGGAAATATTTATTTATCTAAATGGATAAAGCATTTTGATATATATATATTTATATATGAGTACCAAAAGTAGTATCTAGTATCATATGTGTAGATATATAAAGTTTACACTCAATAATGATTGCACCTTTAGATTCCTATTTAATATAAAGGTAGTTATTCATCCATTATACGTTATCACCACATGAAGACATAATCTATTTTGTTCCTTTTCCCGCTATTTAATATTTTTTTATTGGAATTATAGTGCTTACGATGTAAAACCAAGAGAATTTGTTAAAAAAATTAAAAAATATTTTATTTTTGATACATATTGTTACATGAATCACTATGATTTTATTGTATTATATACAACATAGAGTGTAACATGGCATATATGAAACACCAAGTTTAAATGAAACATTACATACTATTAAAATATTTTAATTTAATATGATAGATTCCACCAATACATTTTAATGGTGAATATAAATAGAAATAACAATATTATGAAAACTTTTTGTTTACACATTTATATAGATTGACTTTTTTTTGATTAATTAATTAAAAATAAAAATTATAGCTATTTCGGAATATATGAAATTATTTTCTCAAAACTATTAGAATGAGAATTAAAACATTTCAACATTATAAAATAAACAAAATAATTTTGGTTAAGGATTTTATTAAAATTAAAATAGTATATATTCAATCAACTTAATCACATGTGTTATATATATTTTTTAGAGAAGAGATAGTGATAACTAAAATTATATTCTTAAAAACGCTATTTTTTTTAAAAAATTAATTTTAAAAGATTTTCCTACTGCATTATTTTAAAATTAATTAATTATACATTTAAAAATATTATATTTATAAAATAATGATTTATGAAATCAGGAAATAAAAATAACATTAGGTTGATTTTTTTATGAATTTTCAAAAAATATAATTATTTTGGTTAATACTAAAAAAAATTGGTTGAAAACTACAATTTTGTTCAATTTTTTGATACCTTTAAATGTTATTTTAAATTGGTTTAAATGTAATAATTTTTCAATTATATATATATCAATAAATTTTATTTTATTCATATCAATTTAATATTGAAATTGGATATAAAAATATTGTAAATTATTAGGCATTTTCATTTTATAATATGCATTCTCATTGTGTCTTTGAGAATAATTTGAAATTTAATTTTCCACTTATGTTTATTCAAATTTTCAAAATGAATTCCAAATTTTTAACTTAAAAATTTATATTATCTAATACTTAAAACAAAATTTTGGACGAAATTTTATAGTCAAAATTGTAAAAATTAATCACCACCATTAAGCTAAAAATGGATTTACCATGGGGAAACCAAAAATATGCTTGTTAACATTACCTTAAAACATGTATAAAATCTATTATATTATCATATTTTGTCCATATCTTGTATAAATATCAATAATAATCCATGTTAGAGAAATTTATATTCATTAAAATTTGGGTATTAATTTTTCTATTGAAAAATTAAATGTATTTAACTCACCACACTTATAAATGGCCACCCCATATCCAATATTATTCAAAAATAAAAACCAATTTGGTTCAGAGCACAACTGCCAAAAGCAGTTATAATCTTACCACCTCTCATCCTATAATAATTAAATTTTTATGAAGTAAATCCTCGAATGGATTTTATTTGATGTATATACTACCCCTTTAAAATTTTATATCATGAATCCTATCTTTTTCCTGATATTCATTTTTTTATTTGATGTTATACAATATTGGTTTTTATGATTTGAATGATTAATAAAGAGATAATATATTTATGTCTAACTTTTTACATTTGTAAGACACATGCCATACCCAACATCAATTAAATTAATATGGTTTTTATACAAATAAAGAATTTATTTTATTATTTTTATATCGAATGTTATTGTGATTTACATATCCATTAAGGGCCTCTATTTCAAGATGTTAATGGTTCAAAATATTCCAATGCGATAATGTATTTTTTTTAATATTTACATTTATTGAGACATATGTTATAGTTTAAACCTATATTATTTATGAGTTGTACATAAATCCCCTTTCAAATTTAATATCATTGTAGGGTCCTAATGATTCCGCAAGGGGGGAATCCAATTACCCCGAAACATGGAGAAGGACCGAACTAGTCCGCGCACCGGCTCCCAACAATAGTACGAGGTAGGTTCGGTGAACTGCCATCCCGCTGACGTCTTCGTTCGTGAAATGGGGGTGGAGAGCCTACTGGGAACGAACCAGGAAGACTGCTAATGATGCTAGGTCGGTCCACCTCCATGAACCGCACCAACCTACCAATGTCGTGCACACCATCGTTCGAAAAAAGGAGGCAGGAGCCTGATGCGGCCGCGAACCACGTCGCTCGCGAAATGGAGGCAAAAGTCGCATGTGGCCTCGAACCGCGTCGTTCGCAGAACAGAGGCGGAGAGGTATGCGACCACGGAGAAATCCCGCGATTCACGGTTCCAAAAATCCCTGGGTTACCGGGTCATCCGCTGGTTGGGCTTACTCCACCGGCTTCCACAGAAAGTGTCGTGTTCCCATCAGTATAGACTCTTCATGAATCTATATATAGTCACCGAGGGGCACCAAAAAAAGAGAGCAAGGATGGGTGAAAACCTATGGGGAGACGCTGGAGAAATCCCTCCTAGCAGTAATTTCCCACGACCATCAGTGGACCCCATATTGTCAGCGGATGCACTCTTCTGCAAAGAAGAGAAACCAAACCGCGAACCACATGCGGCTAGCTCCTCTTCGGCCATCCTTTATCTTCTATTTCCATCGCGGATAGTCCCTCCACGGCCACCCCCTCTACGGACCAGTGCCATTCACGAAACGGATGCAAGAACCCCTCCATGGATGCGAAATAGGATGGGAGCCAACTCCTTTGCAAATGCCCCTAACGACCATTTCCTCTGCGGACTACGTCCTTCACGGACAACCTCATTTGCGTCCAGCTCCCTCATGGCCAGCTCCTCCACTAACACCCTTCGCGGACAACCAAACCACGAACCACATGCGGCCAGTCCCTCGCGGATGACTCCTTGTGGATAGCTCTTATGGGACCCGCCCCATGCAAAAAACCCCATGCACTTGATGGTCCATACCGGGGGGTCTTCACCCCCACACCCCCGCCCGGGGTCAGTGCTGGTCTCCGTTCGCGGCCCTCCGGGCCGGTCCCTTCGCTACTGTCACTTTCCCTCTTGAAAAATGGAGAGTCGCACTGCAAACTTTTCGGGCCAGGTCAACATTATTTTACATTGGACCCTTGCGCCTCCCCAACATCTGTTGTATACATTCCATGAGTCAATATACTCCTCATGACTCTCCTATAACCCCATTACCTAGCTCCATTTTCATGGTTCATCCATAAAGGGCCGCCCATGAGTAAGTACCACACCAACCATTACTAAGTATCTCCTACCTAGTCATCCTGACCACATGACGTAAAATTGTATGGCCGTCATCCTGACCACAGGACGTTAAACTGTATGGCCATCATCCTGACCACGTGACGTTAAACTGTATGGCCCTCTTCCTGACCACATGACTTTAAAATTTATGGGCTCATCGTAACCACATGACTTTAAACTGTATGACCCTCGTCCTGACCACATGACGTTAAACTATATGGCCCTCTTCCTATCCATATGACGTTAAACTATATGGAAACAGTCCTCTCAACATGACTTTAAAATGCATCATTCCCTATCATTCAATAATATGATGCCTCTTACTCCAAATAAGATATGACTTATGCTCGAATCATTGGATTCCTAATTCCAAGATTACACTGGCGTACCTTCAAGAGCATTGGAATCTATTTAAACATTCAACCACTCCGCCTCACACTTTGCGTGTCCTTCATTCGGATCTTCATACACTTCCACGTCTGAAGGGACCCCCTAATGGCCTGGTCCCATGCCGCATCAGCTCACCTACCATCCTAGGCCAATGCCCTAGAAGACTTTTGACAACACTATGATTCAGGTCCTATGTTTCGAACAGAGTCAACAGTCGACCCTCATTTGTTTGTCCCCAATTCAGGCTAACGTGATATGTATGCTGTGTTGCGAACCTGGTCAACTTTTATCCTCCATCGCAATTCCACCCTCATTGTGTTCCGAATGTCGGGCATGTAATTCACACTTTTCATCTCCCTTTGTTTGGACTGATTCCAACGCCCTTGTCGTTATCCCGCTTGAGCACTTGTGCATAGGAGTTGACCCCCATTATGTTCCTCAACCCACCAATGGGTTAGGATTCCCTCATGACCAGACAAGTGGATGACACCCTGGGCGTCCATCTTGGAGTAAGCCCCGTTCTTATGGGCCTCCTCAGAGTGTAAGCCCCAATCCATTACATTGGGCCTCCTCAGAGTGTAAGCCCCAATCCATTACAATGGGCATCTATCTCGGAGTAAGCCCCAACTCAATGGGATTCCCTCATGCATAAGGCCTGCTCCACTTCTCACGGACGCACCATTCACGACATGATCCTCTGGTGTCTCCTGCCTCTTGTTTCTCACACCGAGCATGACTCACGTGGTCTTAGAGTAAGCAACGACCATGACATCCTCTTATGTGACTCCTCAGAGTGTAAGCCCCGATTAATCTCACTGGGCCTCTTCAGAGTGTAAGCCCAAATACATCACTCTAGGCTTCCTTAGAGCGTAATTATGAAGCCAATGTGAACTATGAGGACGTTCATTCCCTACCACAGTTATGACAACCCAGCTTTTATTACAAACTTAAATATGATTTTATTACATAAAACATCACTTGATATAGCAAAGAATATCGAGATGTTTATTGTCTTTGGGGCTTAGGATAATTACATAAAAAACATAAAACATGAAATACAACATCTTTAATGAAAACTTCCATTACATGACCACTACATTCCCTCGTACTTATCATTGCATGGAAAACCTGAGGACATGCATAAGAAAAGGGTGATCTATAAAGCCCAGTACGGGAATAAACATGGAATAACATGAGGAGTACAATACATGTTATAAAATAGGAATATCAATAGAGCACAAGAGAAACATGAAAATAAAGGCATGACAAATAATGATAATCATAACATGGGAATGTGGCAACCACACTTAACATAGAATTAGCATGAATGGCTCATTGCACATAGAGCATGAGAAAATCCTCATTGCACATGAAGAATGAGTAAACCATCATTGTACATGAATTAGAATGATTCAACACTAATTTCACATTACATATCATGATACTATACTTTACCCAATGCATTGGAGTGCTATAAGGGCACACCCTTCTTAAACATTTCATTTCATGCGTAAGTGTGCCACATGGAACATAAAACACAGATTCATAAAAGATAATAATTTATTCCACGATAAAGGAATGTGGAATTAATACATGAAAATTTGTAATAAATAAGTAAATGTGCATAAAGGTGAATACCCTTGATGGAGAAATGGGAATGGTATCCACCACACAATGGCATTGGCTTAGAAAATCGGTGCGATTTCAGCAGAGTAACGGCGTGACATAAGAATTCATAAAAATGGTTCATGATAGAGAAATGGGATACACATCATATTTACATGTAATGTATAGTAATGAGGTCACATATATACATGTACCAACAATTTTAGTGGAATTTAGATTCATGATACAAAATTATTGCTTGAATGTAAAAGAAGAGAGGGAAGTTCCTTTCGGAATTTCGACTTAGTAACGGGTGCACATGGGAGGCATTTAATAGGAAAGAAAGGGGTATCCCATCATTAAAAAAATAATACGGAAGTATGGGGGAGGTGTGAAACCATTCCCCAACATTAATAATTGAAATTACAAGGGCAATATAACTTAAAGAAAATTGAAAAAAAATAGAAAGGAAGAAAAAACCTTTATTTGGAAGTGTGCTTCCAATGGCTTGAGAGAGTCTTGGGAGAGGCTTCATGGGAGCTTGGGGAACTGTTGGAGGATTCTAGAGAGAGTTGGGAAGAGGTTGGAAGAACTCAAAAGGTGTTGAGTGAGGAGGAAGTGGGAGCTTGGGTGGGTTTATATAGGAAAGGTGAGAGAATTCTTTATTATTTAGGTTTGGGTCCCCTTACATTAAATTAATCCAAACCACAAACAATCCCATGGTTTTTGCCCATGGTTTTTGGAAAAGGGAAGAGTAAACCAATATTTTATAAGGCCAAAGTCCTAAATTTTTAAAATATTATTATTGCTTATGTGGAGGTGAGTCACACTCCCATGGAAATTAATTTTAAAAGGCAAGGTGTTGAATAAGTCTTGAGGGGTCCATTAATGCTTTGAAAATTAAGTCAAACAAACCCAAAATCACAATATTTTAATGGTAAAACATATATTGTCCTAAAATAAATATTATAGTATTTTATTACATCACTATTTGGTCATTATGATGTCACAAAACACATTATATATTTAAACAGTATTTAATTTTTACCCAAAAATTTGACTGTCTCAGAAAATTAAGAAAAATTGACCGTTGGATAATTTCAAAGCCCTGATTCCAGAAATAATATTTATTTTATCTGAATAATTTTGTAAATATGTTAATTTTCACTATTAAAATAAAAACCGACATTTATAAAAAATTTATGGGTTTTGACAGAAATTGATTTCAAACCATAATAAAAATTTTATTTTCATTTATAAAATTATAAGATCAGTTATATTTAATAAAAATTAATTTAATAATAATAATATTATTTTATTAAAATATTATTTAATTAAAAAATCCCTTAATATAATAAAATAGATTTCTTAATTAAATAATAACTAAAAACACCATTTGTAATTTAAAAACAATTTACAATGTATCAAAAATGACTAGATATTATATTCATTATTATATAAAAAAATAATGTACATGAACATAGTACTAATTATTTGTTACATAACCCCTTAAAATAGTCGTATAAGACCTAAGGATAAGGTGTGCGATGGTGACAGACTCTTAGGGTGGCTCGGATAACATTGCTCGAGTGGTAATTTCAATCAACTTCCTCTATTCCCGTAGATGGTCACGTTCGAGCTTGACATGATGAATCCCAGCTTAGGATTGGTCAAGGGTGAATCCCAAAGATGCCACAACTTTTCCAAGTCCGACAAATGGGCTTCGTATGGGGCAATTCTATTGGATGAGGCCATCACTTCCTTTGTCTGAGTAAATTGGATTTGTTAAAGTCCTATATTTATACTAATCAAGTGATAACTGTTCAACAGCTATATTAGCAATGATCAAAATTCTTAACATAGAACAAATTAAGTTGGAATTTTATATAAACATAAAGAGACTTTTAATTAGATCAAGAGGGATTTCCATTACTGAAGCTCTGGGTCGTTTCAATATTCCCCCCTTATGAAATTTCTCCCTCAAAATTTTCCTTTTCCCACACTAAAACAAATATGGATAACTCAGCTTCATCATATCCTTCGATTCCCAAGTCGCATCTTCAAACTTGTGGTTTCTCTACAACACCTTTATGAGAGGCATTGTATTATTTTGTAGAACTTTTTCTCTACGATCTAAGAACTTCACTGGTTGCTCCTCATAAGAAATATCATCTTGCAATTGTACCGCCTCAGAAGAGAGTACATTTGAAGGGTCTGGTATGTACTTCCTTAAGATGGATACATGAAAGACATCATGTACTTTGGCCATGGAAGGTGGAAGTGCTAGTCGATTGGCCACACCCCAACACGATCAAGAATCTCGAAGGGGCCGATGTACCTTGGACTTAACTTTCCATTCCTTCTGAACCACATAAACTCCTTCCATGGAGATATGTGTAAAAACACCATGTCTCCAACTTTAAACTCAAGGTCTGGTTGACGATTATCGGAAAAACTATTCTATCGACTCTGGGCTACCTTGTTATGCTACCGAATGGTTTTCACCTTCTCCATAATTTCTTCTACCATTTCTATTCCAATCAGCTTACGTTCACCAACCTCATCCAAACATGTCAGTGTTCTGCACCTTTTCGCATACAGGGCATCATATGGTGCCATTTGGATGCTCGATTGGAAACTGTTATCATAAAAAAACTCATCCAGAGGAAGATGTTTATCCCATCCTCCTTTAAATTCCATTTAGCACGCTCTCAACATAACCTGAAGTGTTTGGATAGTCTTCTCATATTAGCCATAAGTTTGAGGATGATAGGTCCTACTGAAGTTCAGTTCAGAATTCAAAGCATGATGAATAATATTCCCAAAATTATTGGTGAATCTTGGATCATGGTTAGACATAATAAATAGTGGTACTCCACACAACCTTACCACTTCCCTGATATATATCAGTTCCTATTGATCCAATGAGAAATCCTCCCGAATAGCAATGAAGTATGCAGTCTTTGTAAGACGATCCACAACAACCCAGATTGCATTAGTGACTTTGGATGTCCTTGGAAGTCTAGTGACAAAGTCCATAGTTATGTTCTCCCATTTCTATTCTGTTATGGGCAATGGTTGCATCATACCCTTAGACTTCTGCCTCTCTACCTTCACTTGGTGACACACCAGGCACAATGATGTATATTCAAAGATCTCTTTCTTCATATTATGTAACCAAACGTTTTCTAGGAGATCTGGATACATCTTTGTGCTCCCTAGGTGAATAGAGAAATTTGAACTATGTACATCATCCAAAAGTTCCTTCTTCATCTCTGGACATGATGGAACACATAGTCTTTTCCCAAACCGCACAATTCCTTCTTCATTAACATTAATTTATGAGAATTTCACATTTTTGATAGCTTCCACTTTTTTTTGAATTCCCACATCATCCTTTTGAGCATCCTTTAACCATTCCAAAAGAGACAGTTGAGCAATAATTTGTGAAAGGATTGGTGATGTTCCTTTCTTTATGATTTCCATGTCCATCTTCATCATGTCTATGAAGGTTGGATCCATCTAAATTCTCTTCATTGATAGAATTGTTGGGTCCTTTCTACTTAGGGAATCTGCCACCTTTTTCGCTTTCCCATGGTGGTAATGTATTGAACAGTCATAATCCTTGATAATATCTATCCATCTTCTCTAGCGCAAATTATGCTCTTTCTATGTGAATATATATTTAAGACTCTTTTGGTCAGTATATATCTCACATTTCTCTCCATAGAGATAATGCCTCCAGATTTTCAAGGCAAAGATCACAGCCACCAACTCTAGATCATGCTTTGTGTATTTTCGCTCATTTATTTTCAACTGCCTTGAGGGATAGGATATCACTTTATCATTCTGCTTCAGCACACAGCTTAAGCCCTTCTTCAAATCATCACTGAAAACCACAAAAGGATCCGCACTTGTGGGTAATTTGATCACGAGCGCAGTTATAAGCCTCCTTTATAACTCCTTGAAGCTTTCTTTGCATTCATCACTCAAAGAAAACTTTACTCCCTTCTGAGTTAGCTTGGTAAGAGGGTTGGAGAATCATGAGAAATTCCTCACAAATCATTGATCATATCCTTCTAACCGCATGAATCTACGGATATCCGTTACCAATGTAGGCCTTGGCCAACCCTCAATTGCATCTGTTTTTGAGGGATCAAAAGATATCCCATTTCTTGTGATGATATGGCCCAAAAATGAGACATCCTTCAACCAAAACTCACACTTTCTGTACTTTGCGTAGAGCTTCTCCTTGCGCAATGTATCTAGTACTATTTTCAAATGCTCCACACGATCCTCCTTGGTTTTGGAGTATATTAGAATTTCATCTATAGAGACTACCACAAATTTGTCAAGGTAATCTCTAAAGACTCTATTAATCAAGTCCATGAATATTTCTGGAGCATTTGTGAGTCTGAAAGGCATTACTTTGAATTCATAGTGCCCGTATCTTGTATGAAATACAGTCTTGGGGACATCTTCCTTCTTCACCATTACTTGATAATATCCCAACTGCAAACCCACCATGGATCCGTATTGTTCTCCATGCAGATGATTAAACAATTCATCGATTCTTGGGAGAAGATACTTGTTCTTTATCAGGATTATTTTAAGTTCACGATAATCGATGAAAAGTCGCATAGACCCATCCTTCTTCTTGACAAAGAGGACTGGTTCACCCCATGGTGAAGCACTTTGGCGTATAAACCCTTTATCCAGATTCTCCTGTAGTTGTTTCATTAGCTCTTCAAGCTCAACAACAGCCATTCTCTATGGAGTCTTGGATATTGGTAGCGCCCCAGGAATTAGTTCAATTGAGAACTCAACATCTCTTCTAGGAGGAATACCAGGTAGTTCCTCGGGAAACACTACAGTGAATTCCCTCACTATAGTCATTTTCAAGGATGGTTTCTTCCTTTAATCAATCATCTGAGATAGATACAAATGATCATAAGTCAGTAATATCCATCCATGAGATAATGGAGCTAAAGGAGATTCATCTTCCTCCTTACACTTGTAATGAATTTTTGGTCGATTCTGCATATAGAGTGTGATTTACCTCTCCTGAAAATTTATGTTGGCTCTATATAAGGAAAGTCAATCCATGCCAATAATTGCATCAAATTCCACTAGAGGCAGTATGACGAGGTTTTCCGGGATATTCAATCCACAGATTATAACAGGGGAGGTCTTATATTCATGGGATGAAATGATTTCCCCATTTGACGTACTCACAGACATCTTCACTTCAATGATTTGTGGTCGTGATGGGATTGTTATACAAATATTTTGATATATAAAAGAATGCGTAGAACCTGAATAAAAAAGTGCATTCGCTATTCCTGAATGGATAACTAGCGTACATGTCACCACTTAGTTGTCGGGGTTCACTTCGGCAGAAGTGATGGAAAAACCTCTTCCTTGCTGCCTTGGAGGTTGTTGGTTGTCTCCGATAACCCTTGAATTAGGGAAAAGATTTTCAAAATTACCCGGTTCTTTGAATTTGTATCATTAAACAACGCGTTGAGGTTCGAATGGAGCGTTGCTATCCTCTGTCGCAGCCGTGTTTCTTTCTTGCCGACAGTTAACAGCTAGGTGCCCTTCTCTTCCACACCTGAAGGATTTCCTCATCCCCTTAAAGAAATTTCTAGGGTGCTTCTTTCCACACTATTGGAAAGTGGGGTGCTGGATCTTCTAAGCACCGTTGGATTTATCCATAATACCGCCAACATTGAATTCCACCTTAAGCTTCTTGTCCCCATGATACCCCTATGATTCCATTATCTCCATTTCAACCTTGATGGCACATCGGAAAATTTTCTCATAGCTGTCGAAGTCACGGATCGCTAATGCTTTCTGAAAGCTAGTCATCAGCCCACCAAATAAGCGGTCAACCTGGCATTTGGGGGTAACGACAAAGCCAGAAGTGTATCGTGCAAGCCTTGTGACGTTTTCCTCATACACTCCAACATATTATTTATCTTTTTTCTTGAGGGAATGGAAGTCCCTTTCAATAGTAATCAAAAAGGTGCGTGGAAAATATTTATCGAAAAACATATTTCAGAAATCATTCCCTTCCAATGCCTCGATCTCCTCCTCAGGCTTCGTATTTTTGATCAACGACCACCATTGAACAACTTCACCCTCCATACGATAAGCTGCCAGGAGAACCATCTCTTGTTCAGAACATTGGAGGATGGAGAATATATTTTGAATGGAGTTGATCCATTCTTCAGCAATCGTGGGATCGGATGATCCACTAAAATTAGGAGGCCTTTGTCTCATGAAGCTCTCGAGAGATACTTGTTCTTTCTTAGGGGGGGTTGAACGTTCCTCTTGACCCGTGTTTCTATTGAATACATGAGTTTTCTGAGAGAGAAGCGTCACAATGTTTGCAATTTCCGCTCCCATTGGATTTGGAATCTCATTAGTACAGTAATCAGATTGATCTTCACAATGGTTGATAGCCCGAGTCCACCTATTACCAGCCATTGGCTGGAATAAAAGTAAAGTTAGTGGTAAAACATAGAGGGTAATCCAAACACAAAAGTTGATGACTTATAAATAAACTTTTATTTCCTTAACTCATGAGTCTATACGCTTCAATCTAGGCTTTTCAGGAACTACACTCTAACATATATTATTAGGGCCATTTTTTTAATTCCCTTAATAAGTGTTCATACTAAGATTTTGAATTTATCAAAACACATCCACCGGGAGTGTCGTAACCAAGAGTTCAGTAAGGCCCATTGACATGCACCAGTTCTCGTTCAATACTATCTCAAAGCGATGTTTTCGAGTTTTACCCCTAGGATACATTTGTTCCAGAGCCGCCTCTACCTGTTCATATCCATAAAGGGATGTATTTGTTTGATAAACAACTTACTCAGTACTTACCAAAACATAGGGATGTTTTTATTATACTTAGTCTTGTATCTAAGGCTTTACTAGGGTTTCCTAATCCAAAAAATAACCAAACCTATCCTCTGATACCAACTATGACAACCCTGCTTGTATTACAAACATAAACATGATTTATTACATAAAACCTCACATGGTACAATAAAGAAGATCTATAGGTTTAGTGTCTTTGGGGATTAGTATCATTACATTAACAAACATAAAACATGAAATACAACATCTTTATTGAAAACTTCCTTCACATGACCACTACATTCCCTCATACTTAGCACTACATGGGATAACCTAAGTACACGAATAAGAAAATGGTGAGCTATAAATACCAGTTAGGGAATACACATGGAATGACATGAGGAGTACAATACATGTTAGAAAATAGGCATATAAATATAGCACAAGAGAAACATGAACATAAAGGCATGATAATTTGTGATAATCATAACATGGGACTTTGGCAACACCACTTAACATGGAATTAGCATGAGCCAAGGCTCATTGCACATAGAGCATGAGTAAATACTCATTGCACATGAAGCGTGAGTAAACACTCATTGGACATGAATTAGCATGAGTCAACACTCATTGAACATGATGTATCATGATACTATACTCTACCCAATGTATTGGAGCGCTATAAGGGCGCACCCTTCTTAATCATTTCATTTCATGCATAAGTGTGCCACGTAGATCATAAAACATGGATTTATAAAACATAAAAATTTATTACACGATAAAGGAGTGTTGAATTAATCCATGAAAATTTATAATCAAGAAGAAAATTTTCATAAATCTGAATACCCTTAATGGAGAAATGGGCATGGAATCCACTACACAATGGCATTGGCTTAGAAAATCGGTGCGATTTCAGCAGCGTAACACCGTGACAAATTAATTAATAAAAATGGTTGATGAGAGAGAAAGGGGTTCCTCAAAATAGTGAAATGTAATGGACAGTATGAAGGTCATATAGATACATGTCCCAAAAATTGTAATTGAATTTAGATTCATGATACAAAATTATTGCTTTAACGTAAAAGAAGAGAGAGAAGTTCCTTTCGGAATTTCTTCATAGTAACAGGTGTACATGGGGGGAATTTAATGAGAGAGAAAGGGGTCTCACATCATTCAAACAATAATAGGGTAGTATGGGGGAGGTGTGAAACCATACCCCAACATTCCTAATTTAAAATAAAAGGGCAATACAACTTAAAGAAAATTGAAAAAAATTAGAAAGGAAGAAAAAACTCTTACTTGGAAGAATGATTTCAAAGGCTCAAGAGAGGCTTGAGAGAGGATTCATTGGAGCTTGGGGAACCTTGGGAGGATTCTAGAGAGAGTTGGGAAGAGGTTGTATGAACTCCAAATGCATTGAGTGATGAGGAAGTGGGAGCTTGGGTCGGTTTATATAGAAAAGGTGAGGGAATTATTTATTATTTAGGTTTGGGTCCCCTTACATTAAATTAATCCAAACCCCTACCATCCCATGGTTATTGCCCATGGTTTTTGGAAAAGGGAAGAGGAAAAAATATTTTATAATTCCAAAGTCCGAACTTCTTAAAATAGTAGGCTTTCTTATGTGGAGGTGAGTCACACTCCCATGGAAATTAATTTAAAAAGGCACGGTGTTGAATAAGTCTTGAGGGGTCCATTAATGCTTTGAAATGTCAGTCAAACAATCCCAAAATCACATTATTTTAATGGTTAAATATATATTGGCCGAACATGAAGATTATAGTATTTTATTACATCACTATTGGGTCATTATGATGTCACAAAACACATTATATATTTAAATGGTATTTAATTTTTACCCAAAAATTTGACTGTCTCAGAAAATTATGAAAAATTCAACGTTGGATAATTTCGACATCCTGATTCCAGAAATAAAATTTATTTTATCTAAAAAATTTTCTAAATATGTTAATTTTATATTTTAAAATAAAAACTGACATTTGTCGAAAATTCACGGGTTTTGACATAAATGGCATTCAAACCTTGATAAAAATTTTAATTGCATTCATAAAATTATAAGATAATTTATATTTAATAAAAATTAATATAATAATAAAAATATTATTTTATTAAAATATTATTTAATTAAAATATACCTTAATTTAATAAAATAGATTTCTTGATTAAATAATAACTAAAAACACCATTTGTAATTTAAAAACTATTTACAATGTATAAAAAATGACTACAAATTATATTCATTATGATATATAAAAATAATGTACATGAACATCATACTACTTATTTGTTACATAACCCTTTAAAACAGACGCATAAGACCTATGGGTAAGGTGTGTGATGGTGACAGACTCTTGGGGTTGCTCGGATAACATCGCTCGAGTGGTAATTTCAATCAACTTCCACTTTTCCCGTAGACGTTCACATTCGAGCTTGACATGATGAAGCTCAGATTGGGCTTGGTCAATGGAAAAGCCCAAAGGCACCACCTCCTTTCTGATCATCGATAAATGGGCTTCGTATGGGGAAATTCTACTGGATGAGTCCATCACTTCCTTTGTTTGAGTAAATTGGATTTGTTAATGTCCTATATTTATACTAATCATGTGATCACTGTTCAATGGATATATTAGCAATGGTCGAAATTCTTAACATAAAATCAAAGAAGCTGACAGTTTATATAAATCAAATGAGACATTTAATTAGATCAAGAGGGGTTTCCATTAATGAAACTTTTGGTCGTTACAACCGGGATACGTAGGTAGCCTCCATGAGGTTCATGCCCGATCACCTGAAAAGCCCATGGGTCCACCTTCACATCAATTCTCCAACGCTCCCATTTGAACTATGTGGACCTGGATCCCTGTCTCCTAGGAAGGGTACATAGGAAGCCTCCCAGAGGTCAAGCCCATCATCCACACCATGGGCCTCCTCAGTGTGTGAGCCCCAATCCACCATTCTGGGCTACCTGCGAGCGTAAGTCCCAAGACAATTTAAACTACATGAACTTTGATCCAGGTCCCCTAAGCAAGGTACGTAGGAAGCCCCCATGAGGTTCAAGCCCAACAACCGGTCGATCCGACTATCTACACATCAGTTCATCATGCCACTCCTAGTGCCGCCTCAATGAGTTCCGACTCCTCGGGGTCATTAATCAAATGAGGGATTGTAAAACTCGGGCATAAATGATTCTGATCCCCTACGTTCAACTGACCATTTCCAACTAGGAGAAATCCATGGATACTATGCTTGGGTATAAAAAAAAGATTCGTGAACATATCAATACGTCTTAAATCTATAATAGTGTCCTAGAACAGGCAATAATTCCACCCAAAAGGCTGTGATGATCCCAACTTCTCATTCTCTCGACCAATGTGAGTTCTTAAGCGTCGCTGGTCAGACAATACGGTGAACGCCTGCCTTTGGAAAGTTGGTCCATGCGTCATCGGATATGGAACCGTTGGGCGTTTCGAGACCGACCCGAAACAATCATTAATTTATTTATTCTGTTAATATTATATGTTAAATTTAGTGTTATTCATTCATGGTTCATACAATTCAATGTTACCAATGTTTAATGGTTTTATGTCATAGTCTCATAATTTATCGGGAATATTTGGGAATATGATTATAATAATGAAATCATATTTTCTAAATCACAATAAAATCATTAATTTTATTATCCAGCCATTTTTTCCTGACAATACATGTTTCCAATTCAATTTCCACTCATTATGCACTCAAGAGTTCAAAAATAATGTTTTTATGAAAATTTATATTCCCTTTTGAAAACCATTTTCTTCGATATCCATGTTATCTAAATGTGTTTTCAATAATGTTTTTACCATATATAAAATGATTTAATATATATATTTTTTCCAATGTTTTACATTTTACCCAAATGTTAGGAAAATAACCTTATTATTGGTTTTATAACAATTATTGTCTACATTGTATTGAATATGTGAACGTAAAAATTTCATTAACATGTAAAACCTGAATGGAATTAAAATAATTCAAGACCATTATTTTATTTTAATAATATTTTATATGTTTTCAATGTTATTTTCAATGAAAATAATTTTTAAAATGTTTTATGTTTTATGTGTTTCTCAAAGGAAAAATTATATTTTCTGCGAGAAATGTTGTAGAAGATTTCATAAAAGATTCTGGAATATTTTTTAATTTTTATTAACAAAATGGATTTTCAAAATGTAATATATTTTAAAAAGTTAATTTCAAAGAAAAGTTATCTTCAATAAAAAATTTTCTATGTGATTTGTATTTCAATTTCCATTTCCATTTATGATGACATGCTTTAATATAACTCATGATTTACTAGTGATATGAACAATGGATTCCATTATTAATCAATATTTTAATGGTTTATGATTAATTTTTTTATGAGACGAATTTCAAATCCATGGTTTATACCCTGAAAGTATTATTATGAATGCATTTTTTCAATGGTTTATTATTTTATAAAATAATCAAATGGTTTGTAATTCAGTTTCTTTTATACGGATATTTCTATGACGAAATATAACCAAGTTGAACTTTATTACACACATAAACATTATTTAATACATAAAATATCATTTAATAAAACTATGAGGATAAATAGGTCTAGTGTATTGTGATGTAGAGGGAATTACATGACAACATAAGTTGTAAAAATACAACATCATTATTGAAAACTTCCATGACATGAACACAACATTACATAATACCTGGGATTGCATGGGATAACCTGATGACATAAATGTGCAAAGAGTGAGATATAAATCCTAGTGATGGATTAAACAAGGTATTATATGAATAATACAATACATTTTAGTATGTAGGCATGTTAATGGGATATAAGAGAAACTTGAACATAAAGGCATGGTATATCATGATTATCATAACCCGGAAATGTGGAAACAACAATTAACATGATATTATCATGAGCAAATGCCTGTTGCACATGGAGCATGATTAAAATCTAATTTAAAAATAATTATAAAGAGTAAAAGTTAATTGAAATTTCTTTATCATGATACAAATCATTACTCAATACGTTGGTTCGTTATCAGGGAACATCCTTCCTAATCACTTCATTTAATGCATTAGTGTGGCACATGGATCATATAACATGGATTAATTAAACAACATAATTTATTCCAGAATAAAGGAATATGGAATTAATAAATGAAATTATATAATCAATTATTAAATGTGTGTAATGGTTAATACCTTTGAATGAGAAATGGGTATGGTATTTACAACGCAATGACTTTGTCTTTGGAAATCATAGTGCAATTTTGGCAGCTTAACAATGTGACATAAGAATTTAGAAAAATGGTTTAGTATTGAGAAACTGGTGTATAATAATATGTACATGAAATGGAAAGTAAGGGGGGTCATATAGATAGATTCCCCATTATATGTAATGGTATATAGATTCATAATACAATATTATTGATTGAATGTAAATGCGAAGAGAAATATTTGTTACGGAATTTTGGCAAGGTAACGGGTGTACATGGGAGGCATTAATGGCAGATAAATAGGACTCTCATAATTCAAACATAAATAGTGAATTATGGGGAAGGTGAAAAATCATACCCCAAATATTTTAATTGAAAAAAATGGTATAACCACATAATAAAATTTGGATAAAAATAATAAAGAAAAAAATCCCTTACATGGAATTGTGATCCCAATATCTTGGAGGAATGTTGGGAGAGGCTTATTGAGATATTATAGATCCATATGAGGTTACTAGAGAGTGGATGGAAGATTAGTAATGTGATACATGGGTTTTGAGTAAGAGAAGTGGGTCCTTGGGTGGGAATATATAGGAAAAGAGAGGGAATTCATTTTTTTTTAGTTTTGGACACCACACATTAGAATAATCAAAATACCAAACCATTCCACGGTTATTTCCCATGGTTTATTCCAAAGGGGAGTGATAAAAATTATCATATATGGAAAATGTCCGAAAATCTTAAAATAATATGCATGATTTTGTGGAGGTGAGTCACACTCTCAAGGAAATCATATTAAACATTAAAATATTTTATAAGTCACGGTGGGTTCACTAAGGCACCATAAAATTAAAAAAACAAATATAAAATAAAATTATTTTAAAGGAAAAACATATATTGGATGAAAAACAATTTTATTTTAGATTAATACAATACTGATGGGTCAGGATGATTTCATCAATCACATTATATATTTAAATAGTATTTAATTTTTACCCAAAAATTTGAATTGCTCAGAAAAGAATGATATATTTATCATTGGATAATTTCGACGTCCTAATATCTAAAATAATATTCATTTCAACGAAATAATTATCTAAATATTCGAATTTTCACTTATAAAATAAAAACTGATATTTATTGAAAATTTATAGGTTTTGATAAAAACTGTTTTGATAACATAATAAAAATTACAATTGTATTCACAAAAATTATAAGATAAATTATATATAATTAAATGTTATTTATTATTAATAATATTTTATTAAATTATTATTGAATTAAAAAAATTCATTAAATCATCAAAATTGATTTCTTAATTGATTATTAACTAAAAATAATATATGTTCTTTAAAATCCATTTATAATGTTTCAACAATGAATAAATGTATATTATCTATTACAAAAATGAAACATATAATCATAGTTCTAGGGTATTATTACATATTGTACGATCGAACTAATGATGTAGACAGTCAATATACAAGTGGGGGTGGGGTGAATTTTATACATTAAAAATTTCCTTAAACAAGGAAAGATATAAGTTTAAAAATGTTAAACTAAGAAAATTCACAAAACCTCTGACACCAATTGAAAGACTGGGATAATGTGTGAAGTTACAAACTTCTAGTTCTATACACTTGCTTAAATTTGGAAAGTGATTCCGAAAAACCGGTTCCGGAAATATGGATCCAGAAAATGAAACTTAACCAATGTTTACAATATGAAATTCTACCTTAAAGCATGTAGAATCTAACTAAACCAGAGTACATGTATTAGGAAATATAAGAAGTTTATACTTTCCTTAAAATACAAAAATGCAGTGGAAAAACTTGTAACAAAAAAAGGAACAAGATATAAACGATTTATCCTAAAGAGAAGGGTATCCAAAAACCATGGATAAAAGTCCCTTGATTAATACTTTTAAGAAAATCTGTCTTATCCACACCTAGGTATTCCCTCGATAGGAAGATCTGAGAGTCTGTCGTGCTATCCCCGCAAGCCCTCAACTTCAAGGTAGTTGGAACCTCTGTCTTCCTATTCAAGGAAGCCCTCAAACTACAAGGTAGTCGACACCTCGGACTTCCTATCCCTGGAAGCCCGGGATTATGATAAGCAACAATCAGAGTCATACGAAGCAAGTCTGCACAAGGAAAAGTTTTAACAAGCTGTTTAGAATTTCTGCATGAATCATTGAGAGTTAATAAGAGACTATCTCTCTAGAAATCACCTCAATAGAACACAGTCCAAGATCAGTGTCAATATTGTAGTTTCGTTTCAAATGAGCTCTTATTTATAGGCGAATCTCCAATTGTCAGCTCCCTCCACCAACGGTCATATTTTTCCTTCAATTTTGTAGGGACCTGTATACGTGTCACTCAAACAATAGTTAGTCAATAACTTAGGTTTTGGAAGTCTAAGGATTTTATTCTGAATTTCTAGAATGTAATTTTCATTAGAATAAAGGAATCGTAATGAGAACACCCCCTTACTTAAGGATAGTTCTTCTTAGTTTGGAAATTTTCCTTATCCCCCTTAAGAGTAGGTCTTTTTCCTTCTCCCCCATTATGATTTTCAAAAAGAATTGTGGGAATGAAAAAAAAATATCTTACCTATAACATTATTACATAATAACACCAGATAAAAACCACCAGATATTTCATTAGAGGTGAACAAATTTTTTTACATTGAAAATAAAATGGAAAAAAATATCGGATTGAGTTCATTTGTCTTCCTTCTCCTTTGGAATTAACTTCTTCAAGGGAGTTTTCAGCCTCTTAAAATCATTCATATCCTTCTCACCTTGCTTCCCAAAAGCTGTGATCCATTATTGTTGAGCATTCAACACCTCTTCTTGAGCCTTCATGGCCTTTTCCTACATGTTCACTAACATATCTTTCATTACAAGATTTTCTTCGAGCTCAATCTGGATATCTCTATCACTTTTAAAATTTTGAGTAAGAGAGTTTACCTTCCCATTCAAGTCATTCACTTGTTGATTACGAGAATTTTTCTCAAGGATTAGCTTCTCCTGAAGATTCTTTATATTTTCATCCTCGCTATCAAAAGCATCTTTTACCTCATTCTGAAAATTACCAACTCAACGAAGCCATAATATACCTTCTTTGACCAAAGAGTGATTTTTCTACATGATTTTATATGAACATCATAATTGATGACAAAATATCCATGGCCAGTTTCAATCTTTACAAACTTATCCATCACCATGGATAAGGATTCTGATTTCTGATTTAAACTATGTTGAAGAATTTGGAACATTCAGTCTATGGTGGAAAAAATCGAAATGGTGTCAACCAATTTCTTCAGAGACTCAACAACAAAGTCATGACCCAAAGTTGATGACTCTGAATCTGATAACTTACTAGGTGAAAACTCTTCTTCAACATCAACTAGTTTTCTTCTAGAAAAAACCACCAATTTCTTTCTTCTGGTGATATTTTTTGTTGGGGGTGTCCATAATAACATTCTTTCCATTATCAACTTTCGTAATGGGTTGTTCATCAGGAGATTCATCCACACTCTCGCATAGTTGAACAATCTTGTCTTCATCTATTTTCTCCTTCTCTGGTCCTTCTTCAAGAAAATTATTCTCATAGTATTCTTCTTCAGATAATTAATTTTCATTATATTCCTCTTCCTTATCATCTTCCTTCCTACCTTCTTTCTCAACTCACTTTCTCAGAGTGACACGTTTTTCAGATTCAACCATTTCTTGATAATCCTAAACTTGTTTAATTAGGTCCTCTAGATCAACACTTCCTTCTTCAACTTCTTCTTCTTCCACAACTACTTCTTTTATCTTTCAACAACTTATTCTTCTACTCTATCAACAACTTCATTATCTTTAATCATTTCCGGCGTGAAGTAGTTCTTTCCAAGGGTCTCTAGTAATGGTTCAGTATGGAATGTTTTCGGAACTGGAATATTCTCAGAAGCTATCTCTGTTTCATTCAAAAGAGATTGAACAATCTATTCCTCTAACATCTTCTTCTTCATCTTCTTTTGTTTTGCATGCCTCTCTAACTCATCAGATGATTTCTATTTTAACGCCTTAGCCTCTGCAGGATCCAATAAGAATTGTGGTTCCCTATCCCTTCTCTTCTCTTTATCTTTCCTCCACTTGGAAACTACTTCATCCGGGTAGGCTTTTTTGTTTCTTTGGCTTGGGTGGTGCAGATTGGGTTTCCATAGCTTTCTGGTTCTTGTCTTTAGCCACCTCTTCTTTCAATTTTCTCTTCTTCCATGCCTTTTTAGATTTTTCTGGAGTTTCTTGATTTTTTTGAGCTACCTCAGCCTCTTCCTCTGGTAAAGGGTAGAATTCTCTGGATTCAATAGAAAACACCATCTTCATCCTCTTTAATGTATCATCTCTAACCAGAATTACCTTGAAATTTCTTGTCTTGGAAGTGCAAGCAACATTAAATGAGTCAAGACAACTGATAATATGCATAGTTAGCAAGCCTAGATACATTATAATCTGAGCTTTCAGATTCCCTTCTTTAATATTCTTAACGATAATCAATACATGCCTCATTAAATTTAACTTCCATATAATTACCAAAAAAATCGAAGATGTATATATCACTCTTTTTGAGATTATCCTTATCACCCCATCTTGGTACCAAAAATCCTTGTACCCATAAATATATAATCCGATTTTTCGAAGAGATATGAGATATCTTAGCCGTCTTTGCATCTTTATGTCCATGTCATTTCAATGCCTTCACTTTTCTGAAACATCCTTGCTCATCTGGAAGCTTATGTGAGAAAAATTCAGCTTAACCGTCATATGATTGACCCACCAAGCATGCAGAATTGGTGTAAGAAAGCACATAATTCTTCCCATAATACATTAAAGAAAACTTTTATTTTCCATCTTCCTTAAGGAAGGAAACAGACTCGTAAAACTCTACAAGAAAATCTGTAAAAAACGGATCCCGATTAACTGGAATTGATAAGAAAACATCCTCCCAGCAATTCAATCTGATATTCTTAGATATAAGAGAATCATACTTGTATAAATTCGGATGCACTAACCTCTCCCTCTAAACAAACCATTTTGAGATTGGCTTAGTAGAAGACATATCTTGGGAATTAGCTTCTATAGACATTCGGAATGGACGAGATCTGAGAGAATCGGAACGGGCTTTAAAAAGAGAGGTAGAACATCAAAACATGATATCATGAAGATAGATGTGGGAAAAATATCTAGGGTCCAATTTATATAGGCGATGGATGTGTCCTTTGAGCTTCCAAATACCATCTAACAGTTGATAAACTCTCTGATCTAATCTGACGGTTGAAAACATACCCGCAAAGAAATCATGAATCTGATCTTTTGAGGTTTTTAAGAAAACAATCACATTTAAGAAAACTAGAATCTGAAAAATTTTAAAATATATAAGAAAATACCAAAATGCAAAATTTGACTACGAAAACATATTTAAGGAAATCATTCCTTTCAGATTATCTTGGAAGATTATTTGTAATAGGTGAATTTATTCTTGAAAAAAATTTGACTACGATAAAATAACATCGAAAAAAATAAAGTTTAAAAGACTTTGATTACCAAAACTCTAGTATGAATAGTATGAGTACAAAAATCCCAGAATGAAAAGTATGAGTAATAAAATTTCCATTACGAATATTCTGAGTACGATAATTCTCATTACGAAAGATCCTGTTCCAAAAATTTTCATTATGAAAATTTAAGGTCTGAAAAATTCCATTATGGAAACATCAGTTCCAAAACATCCATTATGAAAATTTCAGTTCCGAAAACCTCATTATGAAAATTTCCAGTACGAAATTTTCATTACAAAAAATTCAGTACGAAAATTTTGAAGAACTCAATAAGAAATGTTTAGGAACCCATTACGAAAAAATTTTGTTATAAAATCTTGAATGACTGACTACGAAAATTTGGTTACAAAATCTTGAAAAACTCTCTACGAAAATTTTGTTACAAATTCTTGAAAAACTGTCTACGAAAATTTTGTTAAAAATGCTTCAAAAACTGTCTACAAAAATTTTGTTACAAAATCTTGAAAAACGTTCTATGATAATTTGGATTATTTTAACAAGAAAATGTGTTCCCCCTATGAAAATGAGTTTATTAATTTAAGGAGAATTTCTCAACAAGAAGTTAATGAAGAATGGTTAAATCATGGTTATCATTTCTAACTTCTGTTTAATGTATTCAAATCTATCGGAGGGTAATGATTTTGTGAAAATTTCAGAAAGATTATCTTGAGTTCTGATAAATTGAAGAATGATATCCCCTTTAAGTGTATGATATCTAAGAAATTGATGTTAAATATATATGTGCTTTTCATGAGAGTAGTGTGCATGGTGTTTAATAAGAGAAATGGCACTTGTGTTATCACAAAAAATTTGAGTCTTAGACAAACTCAAGACATAGTCAGTGAGTGTGTGTTGCATCCACAAAACTTGAGCACAACAACTTCTAGCTGGTACATATTCATCTTTAGCAGTGGATAGTTCTACTGAGTGTTCCTTAGTGGATGACCAAGAAACTAATGAATATCGTAAGAAATGACAAGTTCCGGATGTACTTTTTCAATCCATTCTACACCCACCAAAGACTGCATCTGAAAAGATTTTTAAAACTAAATCATTTCCATATGTATAACAGAGTCCTAAATCCATTGTTCCCTTTACGTAGAGAAAAATTATTCTCACTTCCTTTAAATGATATTCCTTAGGATTGGATTGATATCTTGTTTATTAGAATACTGAAAAAATTAAGTGTGGTCAAATAGCTGTCAAATTAAGTAGACTTCCTATCATACCTCTAAAAGATGATTGATCTACTAGTTTCTCGGCATCATCAAGGTCAAGTGTGTTTGAGGTACCAATGAGAGTACTAATACTTTTAGTATTGTCAAAACCATACTTTTTAAGAAGATATTTAATATACTTATGTGGAGATATATAATTTCCCTCTGGTTTTTGAGAAATTTTAAAACCAAGGAAAAAGGTTAACTCACCCATTAAACTCATTTCAAACTCATATTTCAATATATCCACGAAGGAATGAGTTAATGATTTCTGGGTTGAACCAAATATAATTTCATCATCATAAATTGGAACAATAAAAACATTTTTCTTATCTTACTTTATAAAAAGGGTTGGATCTGCATTTCCCTTAAAATAGTTATTTTGATGAAAAAGTCATATAAGTCTATCATACCATTATCGTGGGGCTTCTTTAAGAACACACAAAGCTTTGGTAAATATAAAGACATGATCAGGATGTTTTGGGTCTTCAAAATGAGGAGTTTGTTCAAAAAAACATCCTCTTGGACATAACCATTAAGAAAATGACATTTCACATCCATCTAAAAAATGTTTAAAATTGAAGAATTCTACAAAGGAATGTAAAATACAAATATATTCTAGTCTAGCTACTAGAGTATAGGTTTCATCATAGACTATTCCTTCATGTTGATTATAGACTTTAGCAACTATTGTTGATTTATTGCATACGATGACTCCATTTTCATCACACTTATTTCAAAAGACCCAATTTACTCTAATAACAGATGTTTCCTTAGGACATTCAACCAAGGTCCAGACGTTATTCCTTTCGAATTCATTTAGTTCATCTTGCATGTCTTTTATCCAATCATCATCACATACAGTTTCATCAGTGCATTTCTTGTTCTAATTGGGAATGAAATGCTAGATTTTTTACTTCATTTCATAAGGAACTTCTAGTCCCTACAGGTTTACTAACATCACCAATAATGCTATCTCTATGATTATTCTTAAGAAACAACTCGTTTGGGTTTTTTTAAAACTTATTCATCATCATAGGGTAGGAAATCTTTTGGGGAAAATGTTTTAGAAGTGTCTTCTTGAACATTTTCCTTATTATAAGTATTTTCAATCAAAGTTTGATAATCCTTTCTTCAAAAAACATCCGATGATATAGGATGTTGTTGTTTAATAAAAGGATCAGTTTCATAAAATTTGGCATGTACTGTTTCTTCAACAGTACATGTGTTTTCGTTGTAAACTATATATGCCTTAGATGTTTTGGAGTAGCCTTAGAATATTCCTTCATCATATTTTGGGGAGAATTTGTGTAAATTATATTTGGTATTCAGGATGAATACCTTGCAACCGTAAACCTTAATGTAGGAAGTCTATGTTTTTTACAATTCCATAACTCATAAATATTTTTATTAAGAAAAGGTCTAATAAAAACTCGATTTATAGTATAAAAAACAGTACTTACAACATCAGCCCAGAAATTTCTAGCTATAGAATATTCACTCTATATGGTTCTAGATATCACTTGAAGAATTCTATTTCATCTTTAAACTACACCATTTTGTTGGGGATTTCTAGGTGCGGAAATGTTGTGAGTAATACCTTTTCTTCTTCAAAAAGTTTCAAAATCAGAATTTTGAAATTCTCCTCCACGATCACTATGAATAGTTTTTAATGGAAGGTTTTTATTATTTTCATCTTGGACTATAATGATTTTTAAATAAGAAAATGATTCTGACTTCTTTTCTAGAAAATAGACCCATGTAAATCTAGTGTAATCATCAACTAAAAAAACACAAAATTTTTTCCTCCAATGCATCCAGTTTGTGTTGGACCAAAAACATCCATGTGCACCAACTATAACGCATCCGATGTTGAGACTTCATAGTTTTATTTAAAACTAGATTTCTGTTGCAAGCAATATTAAAAAGGGTTACAAACATTAGAAGAATCAAATCTAAGCTCCTGTAGATCCTTAACTAGTTTTTTCTTAGAGAGTGTGCATAAGTTTCTAAGGTTACAGTGACCTAGCCTTCTATGTCATAACCAAGAATGATCATCTATTTCACTAAGAAAGGGTACGTCTTATCTCCTATGGTCTTCTATGTTTAATGTGTATACATTCTCTTGCCTATGGGAAGAGATAATTAACTCTTCCTTGGAATTGTGTACTAAGCACTTATCATTCCTAAAGTTCACAATGTATCCTTAATCACATAATTGACTTATGATAATGAGGATGTTCTTAATACACGTAACAAAAAAAATGTTTGAAATCAATGTTTTACCTAGAAAAACAATGTTACCTATACCAACAATTTCTCCCTCAGCATTATCTCTGAAAGTTACTTATCCTCCATTCATCTTGACAGTTTTTTCAGAATAGTTTTTGTTACCATCCTGGAACATCGACTATCCGTGTACCATGTATTGCTATTGGTACTTTCTATATCTTCCTCAAAATAAGAAAAGAATTAGACTTTTAGAATCCTAACTTGTTTGGATCTGAGATTTTTAGATAACAAAATTTTGGGCACCCACATCTTTTTAGACAAATAAGACTTATGAAAACCTAAAGATGTGGTTTTTTTAAAGAACAATTCATTGCCCAGTGACCACCAAATTAACCCTTGGTACAAAATGGGGCACTTTGAGGAACCAAATAATTGTTACTAAAAGTTGGTTTTTCATGGGTATGACCAAAACCTGATTTTTTCTTAAAGGTCGTATTTGTGAATACATCTTATCAAAATTCCCTTCACCTAAGGTAATGTTTGAAAAACATTTCTTTAAGGAAAATATTTCGGACATGAGTTTTATAACAAAGTTGTTATCATCAAAATTAATATATTTGGAACTAGAGTTGGGCTCTAAGACATTTTTCTCTAAAAATACTTTTTCTAGATCTTTATAATGTTTATTCTTCTCAGAATTTACTTCCTCAAGAATTTTTTAAATTTTTATAAAATCATCATTTTTCTTATCAAGATATTTAGAATGATATAATATTTCCTTAGTAAGAATAATATTTTAAGAATTCCCCCTATCATATTTTTTATTGAGTTTTGGATTCTCAATCTCAAGAAGTTCAGCAAACCTAGAAACTTCTTCATAGGTAGGTAAATTATTTTCTTCATCAGAAGAGGAATCTTCATCTGAAGAGTTATAATATTTACTATCATTAGAATTTATAGAAACATTGGTGAATGATTCATCATTGTGTACCTTATCCATAAAGCAATGATTTTTAATATGTAATCTGGTAATAAGACCAATAATCTTCTTATCCAGAAGATTCATAATCCGAAGATTTATCTGAAGATTCACCACCACTGGCACTCCATGTATCTTTAGTTTTCAAAACATTCTTAGCATTATCTTTAAAATACATCCTCATATTCCTTGCATAATTCCTCTCTTTTCATTCTTTCTTCTTGATCAAAGGATAATCAGGTCTTATGTGTCCATCTCTCTTGCATTCATAGCATGTGACTTCTAAATCTTTCTTATCATTCCTTTCTTTCTTCTTATACTTGGATTGAAAATTTCTTTGTCCAGCAATCTTGTTCATCCATTGAGCAAGATTTTATAACTCATTCTCCGAGACTTCACTCTCACTAGATTCGGATTGGATAACAACCTTTTTAGATTTGGATCTAGTTACTCTCTCAGGAGTCTAATCTTTCAGGTGATTTGATGTTTTAGTAAAAGCAACAGTACCATTCCCATTTTTCTTTTTTATGTTGTCAAAATCTCTCTTCAACCTTTTTTCATGTTGTAGAAGAGTTCCAAACATCTTCTCTAAGGAAATTTGAGTAACCTTCTTTTTCTCATCAACTGCATTTCTCTATGATTCCCACTCATTGGGAAAAATAACAATGTTCTTTTTCACAAGAGCTTCATCATCCATACCTTTCTCTCCCATAGATTGTAATCTAATCACGATAGTCATGAATATCTATTGCACATTACAAATGTTTTCTCCATAAGGAAAGTTAAAACCATGATACTCATCACTAAGCATATATCTTCCAGTCTTAATCACATTGAATGTACCAAAATGTGTAACTTCAAGTTTCTTCCATATACAGTTAGCTTCTTCAGAAGAAGAGATTTGGCTATATATGTTCCTAGACATTAAACAAATTAATGTTTTGCGTACCTTATAGTTTAATTGATAATCATGCTTCTCTTGGTTTGTGAAAGTACTGACTTCCTTATTAGTAATTTCATAACCTCCAGTAAGCATAACAATTTTTTCTACTCCAATATTGATAAGTAATGTCTTCATTTGATCTCTCCAATACTCATAATCATTACCATAAAAAATTGGTGGTCTTGTAGGATTTAGGTTGTCGATGGAACCAATATTGATTCCTGCCATCTTAAAAAATCATTGTACACAAAAACTTGTTAATAAAAAATGTTCGTATTTAAGGATAATATTCATAAGAAAAGAAAATATAGATCAATGAAAAGCTGAGCAAGAAAAACATATATGTGAATATATGTATTTTAGAGACCTGCTCTGATACCAATTGTAGGATCGAAATAACGATGTAGATGCTCAATATACAAGAGGGGGTGAATTGTATACTTTAAATATTTCCATAAACAAGGAATGATCTATATTTAACAATGTTAAACTAAAAAAATTCACAACACCTCTAACACCAATTGATATATTGGGACAATGTATAATGTTACAAACTTCTAGTTCTATACACTTGCTTAAATCTGGAAAGTGATTCCTAAAAACCGGTTCCGGAAATATGTATCTAGAAAATGAAACTTAACCAACATTTTCAATATGAGATTATACCATAAAGCATGTAGAATCTATCTGAATCAGAAAACATGTTTATGGAAATATAAGAAGGTCATACATTACTGACAATACAAAAATGCAGCGGAAAAACATGTAACAAAAACAAGTAACAAGAGTTAAATATTTAAACCCAAAGAGAAGGGTATCCAACAACCTTGGATAAAGGTCCCTTGATTTGTACATTCAAGAAAGTATTTCTTACCCACACCTAGGTACGCCCTCGATATGAAGATTGGAGTCTCTGCCTTGCTATCCCCGCAAGACCACAACTTCAAGGTAGTTGGAACCACTATCATCCTAATCAAGGAAGCCCTCGATCTTCAAGGTAGTCAGAACCTCTGTCTTTCTATCCCCGGAAGCCCCCAATTGTGATCAGCAACAATTAGAGTCACAAGAAGCAAGTCTGAACAAGGCAATGTTTTAACAAGCTGTTCAAACTTTCTACACGAATCTTTGAGAGCTAATAAGAGCCTCTCTCTCTAGAAATCAATTAAATAGAACATAGTCCATGATCAGTGTCAATGTTTTAGTTTCTTTTCAAATGAGATTTTATTTATAGAAAAAGCTCCAACATTCGGCTCCCTCCTCCAATAGTCATATTTTTCCTTGAATTTTAGAGGGACCTGTACACATGTCACTCAAACAACGGTTAGTCAAATACTCAAAGAATGACGTTGTTTTATAATGAAACGAGTGTAAGCATAAATAAAACAGATGTTCAAAATGTATGAAAATAAAAGTTCAGAGTCTAACAAAAATGGAATTCGGAGCCTATAATAAAAAGATATTTGGATTCTATTATTTAGGAATTTGGAACCTGAATTCTGTAGAAATCTGAAGTCTGGTTTCTTCAGAATTCGGAACTAGAACATACAAAGTTCAGATTCGGAGTTCATGGGAATTCGGAGTCAGAACTCATAAGAGTTCAGAGACTGAATTCAGAGATCTTGGATTCAGAACGTAGATAAGTTCCTAATCAGAATTAGGAGTTGAACTACATGAGAGTTCGTATCCAAAATTCGGAATGGAACTTCATGAGAGTTTGTATCTAGAATTCAGAGTGGAAATTCATTAGAGTTCGTATCCATAATTCGGAGTGGAACTTCATTATAGTTCATATCCAGAATTCAAAGTGGAACTTTACTATAGTTCATATTCAGAATTCGGAGTGGAACTTCACTACAGTTCTTATATAGAATTCAGAGTGGAACTTCATTACACTTTATATTCATAATTAAGAGTGGACCTTCATTACAGTTAATATCCAGAATTTGGAGTGGAACTTCATTATAGTTCATATTCAGGATTTGGAGCGGAACTTCCTTAGAGTTCATATCCATAATTCGGATCATAAAATAGAATGCTTCTTATCTATGTATTATTTGATTCGGGGGTTTTTGATATGAATACGATTTTTATACTTAAGAAAAATATCAATATGAACAGTTAAAACATTGTAGGGGTAAATTCTTTTGAGAAGGAAATTTTCTTTATCTAAGTAAAAATATAAATTTTCTTAAGTATAGGGTGTTAGTGATTTTGAAAACAAGAAGGAATGAAAAAATTCATAAGGAAAACCTTATTGACATAACACATAACAACTTATAACACGTGTATAAGGCCTAAGTGTAAGGTGTGTGATGGTGATAGACTCTGGGGGTGGCTCTAATAACATCTCTCGTGTTGTAATCTGTATCAACCTCCGCTTCCCTTATAGGCTGTTCTGTTCAATCTTAACATGTGGAATCTCATCATGGGAATGGTCAAGAGTGATTCCCAATGATACTACCTCCTTTTTTAGCTCCAAAAAATGGGCTTTGTATGGAGTAATTCTACTAGATGATAACTTTTCTTCCTTTTTCTGAGTAAATTTGTTTTAATAAAGACCTATATAAATACTAATCATGTGATCACTGTTCAACATATATATTAGAAATGGTTAAAATTAGTAATGGTATTTTAAAATTTAACAACATAAAACAAAGGATGTTTATAATTTTATATAACCATTTAACCTAATAATATAGTTAAATAGATCACGAGTTATTTAAATAACAATGTTTTGGGTCATTACATGAAATTTTTTAGGAATCCCATTTATTTTTATGCATTATAATCATATTAATATTATATAATCATGTTTCACATAATTGTATGGATTATGATATAGGTGCTACATATAGAACCCTTCATTGAATTTGTTAATGATTGATGTATGATGAGACAAAAGGGTAGACATGAGGTTTTCCATAGACCAAAAGAGGGTATATTGGTGGTCATCCCAAACCTAAAATAGGATTAGTGGGAGGTTTTCTCAAGCCCATAATATGGTACATGGTAGGTTATCCAAATCCTAAAATAATGTATATATGAATTCACCCTTATCCTGTTATAGGTACACAGGTGGTTAGCCCAAGCCTAAAATTTTATGAATTACCTAGTGGGTAGCATTGAAATAATATTTTCATTGATTATGTGTATCCCCCTATTCCATGTCTTATGTAAAACATTGCATATCATAATTACACATTAATTCATGATTTTTCGGATAGTATTAAATATAATAAAACCCTTAAGATTGAGAATTATAGTCTTTTTGGTATTTAGGTTCATTACATAATAACTTATAACATGAAATAAATATCTCTATTGATAACATCCTTAACATGTTCATACTCAAAACTTCATGGGATAACCCAAGGACAAACATAAGAAATGGGTGATATATAAAGCCCAATATGTGAATAAACATGGAATAACATTAAAAAGTGATATATGTTACACAATAGGAATACAAATGGGGAATAATAGGAGTGATAATCATTAACATGAACAGTGAGACAACATATAAAATGATAATCATAATAGTATCATGGGAAATGTGGAAACATGGGACATGTTAAAATTACATAAAATAATAAATCATCATTATGGATAAATTTATTGTCATCAAGATGAAACAATTACAATTAATGAATTATGTTTACTCCATGTCCCATCATGAAATATCCTAAGGAAAATCATTTCCCAATGCATTTAATTGATATATAATTATGTGTGCACCTATCACCTTCATTTCATTCCCATGCATAAGTGGTCCAGATATATCATAAATCAAGGATTCATAAATCATAATATTTAATTCCATGATAAAGGAGTGAGGAATATATGATTTTGATTCTAAATCAATAAGTACAGTGAATAAAATTTAACACCCTATATAGAAAACGGTTATTGGTATTTTCTACACAATTGTGTTGCAAGGAAACACACTGTAAAATATTGGCCACCTAAAGGGGGTGTATAAATTAAAATGGCAAGGATTTATGTGAGTGAAATTGGTATCTAATAATATATAAATTAAAATTCACAGTATGAGTGATATTTAAATACATATCCAAACATTAATAAATGAATATAAAAGTCATATGATGAATAATATTCCTAAATAAAAATAAGAATAAGAGGATCCCATACCTTGAGAGTGTCACTACAAATGCATGGGAGGGGCTTCTTGAGAGAATGTGTGGAACCTTAGGTGGACTCTAGAGAGGGGAAGATAAAGTAATGATGTTCTAAAAGTATTTTTAGTAATGATAAAGGGGGATTGGGTGGTTTTGTTTTGAAAACGAGTGGGTAAGTCATTATTAATACTCAAACATATGTTTTTCACACTCTATAAAAATATAACTAAAACTGTAAACCATTAAATTTTTTTCCCGTGGATTCAGCAAAATGAGAGTGGATTTCATTATTTTATAAGAAAAATTTCTGAAATTAAAAAAATTATATGATTTCTTATGTGTCAACGAGTGATACTCATATAGAAATTATTTTAAAACAATAAAATATATTATATGTTTTAGAGTACTCATAGTGGATTTACAAAATTAATAAAGTAAAAATAAAATCACATTATTTTAAATGGAATAGATATACAAGGTCATGGATACCATTTTTAATATTTATTACATCCTTTTTTGTCATTATGAACACATAATACACATAAAATATTTATATGGCATTTAATTTTTACCTGAAAATTCCACTATTTTAGAAAATTATGAAAAACAGACTATGAAATGATTTTGATGATTTTATTTGAAAAATAATTTTCATATTAAAAGAATAAATTTTTAAATATTTTCATTATCAATTTTAAAATAATAATATACATTTTTTGAGAATTTTTTTATTTTTTTTACAATAATGGTTTTCAAATCCTTATAAAAATTACATTTGTCTTCAAAAAATGTATATGATCATTTATAATTAATAAAACTTATCTAATAAAAAATTAACATTTTTATTATTATGGTTTTCATATATATCCCTATACTAAACCATATAATTTACTATGGGTATGGTTCATTATGGTCAGAATTTGATGGTTTGGTTTGACATACATGGTTTGTGTCATGATCTCGATGAGCATTAAATTCTCCCATAAATGGTTTCACTCATTATTATTTTGTTGGATCAAAACATTGGATTAGTTAATTCAAAATCCTAGTTATGATATCTCCCACATAAAAACTAATGAATGGGTTTCATAGGGTATGATATTATAGGTTGAGGCCATCCGTTCCTTTGCATGTGTCAGTTGGACTGTTATGAACCCTATATTTATACAAATCGTATGATTATTGATCAATGTACATATTATCAATGGTTATGATGCTTATTAATATTTTTAATAAGATAGGAGATAATAAAACCAATGAGGTGACTTTGTTTTCAATAAACATGTTACATAATATGACATTTAATTAAATCACAAGTGGAATTTTATTTATAAAGGTTTAGGTCATTACAATATTCCCACCTTCATAAATTTCACCCTCAAAATATTCTTCTCCCATAGTAGAAAATAATGGTTTTATTTTTCTTCACTTCCTCTGGATCCCATGTCACTTATTAAAAAATTTGGTTTCTCTAAATAATTTTTTCTGTAAATTTGTATTATTTTGTAGTAATTTGTCTGCATGATCATATATATTCCATGGCTGCATCAAATATGAGTGGTCAGTCCCCAATTGTGACACATTTGGAATGACTATATTTGAGGGGTCTGGTATGTAATTTTTGAAGAATGGATATATAAAAAACACTATGTACATTATATATGTTAGGTGGGGCATGTATCCAATAATACCCAACTCCAATGTGATCATTGATCTCAAAGGGATTGAGGTATCTTCGACCAATCTGTCTATTCCTCACAAATATCATGACATTCTTCCATGGAGATATGCATAGGAATACTATTTTTGCAAAAAAAAAACTCTAGGTATCATGATTGATTTTCAACATTGCTATTATGTTAAATCTGGCCTTCTTTAATGTACTTCTATATGGTCTTAACATTTTCCACCACATCCTTGACCATTTTAGGATTCATTTTTTTGCATTCCCCATCCTCCTCCAAACATGAAAGAGTTGTGCACCACTTCACATAAAGGGCTTTATAGGGATCCATTTGGATTCATGAGTGGAATATTTTATTGTATCAGACCTTGACCTGAGCATGATATTGATACCATCATCCTTTTATGTATATTGACCATGCTATAAACATGCACCCAATTGTCTATAATGTCCACATAGGTTGAAAATTAGTTTGAGGATGATAAGCCACGATGAAGTTCAACTCAGTATTTAGAGAATGTTTAAGACTGTTCTAGAGATTAGAGGTAAATGATGGATCTCAACCATATACTATAGATAGTGGTGTTCCCTGAAGCCTCACAACTTCTCTAAGTTATATAATTATAAGTTTATTAAGTGAGAAATTCTATCAAATCACAATTAAATGTTTTGTATTTATATGATGATCCACCACAACCCATATAGAATTAATTCTTCCGGATGTCTTCAGAAGACCAGTGACAATTTCCATGGTGATGGTTTCCCATTTATATGATTTTATGGTTAAGGGAAGTTTAATTCCATTTTATTGTTTCCTTCATCCTTCACATTATAACATACAAGACATCATGATGTCTATTCTATAATCACATTCTTCATATTTTCACAATAATAGTTATCTTAGATATCTCGATACATATTTTTTATTCTAGTATGGATATAGGAGGTCAAACTATGTGCATCCTCTAACATTTCATTCTTTAAATCTGGATTTTATTGTACACATAGTCTTGACATAAATCTTAAAACAACATCATCATTATAATTAAACTCCAAGGATTCCCCAATTCTTATATTTTTCAATTTCATATGAATTCCCATATCATCTATATGTGCATCCTCTGTATTCTCTAGAAGTGATGGCTGAGAAATCACTTATAAAATAATTTATGGTGTTCCATTATTTATGATTCAAATTTATATCCTTTATAAATCTTAGAATATCAGATCCCAATCAATTCTCATCAATGATATAATTTTTAAATAATTTCTACCTAGATAATCTTCCACCTTATTTTCTTTCACATGATGGTAGTGAATTGAGAAGACATAATCCATGATCATTTACAACCATCTTTGTCGGTGTATATTCAGATCCTTCTATGTGAATATGTACTTTGTGGATATTTTGATCCAAATATATTTGACAATTCTCCCCAAAGAGATAATGATGTAATACTTTCAATGAGAAAATCATTGAAGCGAAATCTAGATAATGTGTTGGGTAGTTCTATTCATGAAACATCTACTTCCATGAATCATAGTCTAACAAATTATCATTTTACATTAACACATATAAAAACCCCTTCTTTGAACCATCACTTAGTACCATTAAAATTTATCCAATTTTCATGTAGTGTGAATATAAGTGTAATGATAGTCCTCATTTTAACTCCTTGATTCTCTCTTCACATTCATCATTCCCTAAAAATTGACACCCTTCCATGTATTCTTGGTTATATGGGTTTAAATCTATGATAACATTATCACAATTTTAAGATAGTACCAAGCTAATCCAATTAATATACGTGTATATATCTCAGATTTTTTCCTCTCCCAACATTCAACGGATTTTATTTTTGAGGGTTCCAAAGTTATACCATTAAAATTGATATTATTCCCAATTAATGACGATTATTTCAACTAGAACTCACAATTTCAATATATTTCATAAAGATTCTATTCACAATGTATTTAGTATAATGCTTTGATTCTCCTTATTCTCATCCTTGGTAATGGTTAGTATTATAATATCATCTATAAATAGTAAAAGAAATCGAGTTAATCTTTATAGAATAAATTCTTAATGTAAATGATGATTTATGAAGAATTAGTGATTTAGAATGGAATTATTATAGACTAATAGTTCGCGAACATTTTACGAATTGTGGTCATGTAGATATCCTTTTTCTTCACCGAAACAAGGTTGTATCTTGAACATTGATCCACTATGGATAAGTATTGTGGTTCACATAGATGATTGAAAATGTTATAAATCCATGGAAGAGGATACAAGTTATTTATCATGATCTTTTTGAGATCATGATAATCAATGAAAAGGCACATTGACCAATCTGTCTTCTTGTCAAAGAGGAATATTTCACCACATAGTGAATCACATGGGAATATGATACTTTTATCAAAATTCTCATAAAGTTGATTATTTAGCTTCTTCAGTTCCCCAACATCAATTCAATATGGATTATTTTATTATGGTAATTCCCTAGGTATAAGTTCCACTAAAAACATAGAATCTTGGCAATAAGGAATACCAAAAAAAAATTCAGGAAACATGTAACATCCCTGTTCTGGAAGCCACCCAGTGGCACCCCGTACCTGGTTGGTCACATGGCCTCGAGTGCATTTCCCAGAACTCCAGATGCTACCGACTAGAAGTGAGGGATTTGGGTGTGATATTGGGAAAACTATGCCCTCATAGGCAAAGTACACAGTGGAAGTGAAAACAAATAACAACAATAGTGGATGCAGTAGACATCCATACAAGAGTAAACAGTGGAAGACAGATAAATAAACAACTGGAGCAGAAATATATATCAATGATGCATGTTACACATATTTCTTGAAAATATAAAAACATGTTACAATGATGAATACATTACTACACCAAATTAAAAAAGAAAAATAGATGAGAAACTCCTCAGTATCGCAAGCCTCAGCTCGGTCCCATTCTCTCTAGATCCAGTGCAATTAAGAACCTGACGTAGAAGTGAGCTTGCCCTTATATATACCTGCAACAATATAATCTATTTTAATCCAAAAGCCTGACCCAAACCGGGTATGGACAAAGTACCAATAGGCAACCACCCAAAGATCTATTCCTAATCGCCAGTGAATATATGATAGGTAATGTATAGTAAGTAGTGAATAGTAAGAAGTAAACTAGATAATACACAACAGTAACAATCCACAGATTCTAGAATATATTCTACACACAATAAACAGCTTCCCAAGCAAGTAGAACAAAAATGTTACCTCTTGGTAGTTCTCACATTCTATCCCCAAAGGTTCAACATACAATTACTAGATACCCTCTGGGAGGCACACACAGTCTCACCCCTCTTGATAAGCTAACGAATAGACTCTTTGGGGAAGAACTCAACGTCAATTCCACCTGTGTCCTGCATCAATGAACTACATACTCTCTGATGAAGCACTCAACGTCAATTCACCCGGTGTCCTCACATCTTATTTAAAGAAACTCTAGAAAAGACCTTATGTCCATTCTCCCTATAGTCCACTACAATAGGATCTCACAGCCCTGTGTAAAATAAACATGCATAGTGTTCGTGTGTCACCCATGTAAACCTCAAGAACTACTTCTCTATCATTATAAGGCTCAAAAGCATAACAAATCCACAGTTCCACTATCCTACAACAGGGCATGGAAACTGGATAACTATGAACACGAAAACAAGCATGGAAAAGCATCCAGAACACATCACAATTCACTGTATTCACATGAAATGACCACTACACAGGCAAATTAGAAAGGCAATCAAACAACAAGGGAAAACAAGATACACACAATACACCATTCAAGGGTATTGGTGGAAATTTCACATAATATTCAACGAATTCCTATAGAAAGGCACAAACCACCTACCTCGATCCTAGGAGAACGATATATGTGAACCATGATGACAGATTCTCCTTAAAACGATGAAGAACTAAGAAAACGTCAAAAAATATCAACCCACGATAACTTGAGAAAACTGAGGAATTGGAAAACAAGGCTCAAGGAGAAGGGAGAACTCACAGCTGCGATTCCAACACAATCGATGATGATCGATTTGGAGAATGGACGGAGGAACATGGGCTCGTTGATGATCCACAGATTCTCGGCACTCTCGGACGAAGAAGCTGGAGAAGAAGACCTTTCTATCGATTATGCGCGACCCTGGTCCGTTTAATGAACAAAAAAGAAAGTACACATCGTGTACTTTCAGAGTACACAACGTGTACTCGGTTTTTCCGTACTCTGCTTTAACCGGCCTCCACCTCACCCCTACACACCGTGTGTATGGCCTGGACACGGCCAACACACGGCTTCAAGCGGGAAAAGATTATGAGGTGTGTACTCAGAAAGTACATGGCGTGTACTTAAAAAATTTACAGAAACTTAATTTTTCATAAAAACTCCAGAAAAATGAGAGACATACCAGAAACGAAGATTCGGATTCTTACAAACTTTCCCCATTAATGAAATTTGTCCCAGAATTTCCCTAACGAGATGGAGAAGGAGAACCCCCGAACAGCTCCAGCCACTGCGATCGTATATCGGCCCCCCTCTCCCAGGTCTCTTCCTATACTTTCTCGTGCTGCCATAGAACCCATACAAGTGGAACTGACCACCCACGGTGAACCTTCATACAACAATTGATAATCCTGATGGGATGCTCCTGAAACGATGAATCCACTTCAAGATCAACTTCCTTGGGCTGAAAGACATTAGGTGGGTCTGAAAAGTAACGTCATAGTTGAGAGATGTGGAAGACATTGTGCATGGCCCGGTACCTCTGAGGTAACTGCAATTAACAAGAAACTGGACCAACTCTCTCCAATACCTCAAATGGCCCGATGTACCACGGTGAAATATTAACCTGTCTCCAAATCCTATTGTGTCCCAAAATTGGTGCGAAACACTGGAAATCCTGATCCTCGAACTCGAACTCCAGCGGTTGTCTCTTCTAATCATCATAAGACTTTTGTTGATGTTGTCCTGTATCCATCCTCTTCTGAATCAACTCTATCTTCTCCAAAGTCTCCTGAACCAGACGAGGTCCCAGTTAGGATGCATCTCCTGCCTCCAGCCAACATAAGGGTGATCATCATGGTCTATCATACAAATCCTCATATGGTTCCATCTGTATAGTCGCCGGAAAACAATTGTTGTAAGTGAACACGAACAGAGGAATATTATTCTACCAAGAACTACCAATATATAGAATGCAATCTCAGCTCATATCCTCAAACACCTGGATCACACACTCGAACTTGCCATCTATCTGGGGGTGGTGTGCCATACTAAGAAGTACATGGGTACCCAAAGCTCTCTGAATTCCCAGCCAGAACTGAGAATTGAAGCATGCATCCCTGTATGAAAAAATGGAGTGTGGAACTCCATGCAGACGTATGATCTCTTAGATGTAAAGTCATCCCAGTTCATCGACATTGAAGGTCGCCTTGATCAGCATGAATTGATCGACCATTGTAAGTCTATCGACTTCCACCCATACGACATCATTCCCTCAAGGTGACCTTGGCAATCTGGTCAATAATTCCATCGCAACATCATTCCACTTCCACTCGGGAATGGGTAACTGTTTTAGAACGCCTGCTGGTCGCTGATGCCCTGCCTTCACCTTCTGACACGTATAACTCCTCAAGACGAACCCTGAAAAATCCCTCTTCATACATGGACACCAGTACTGGCGATGAAGATCCCGATACATCTTGGTGATGCCAGGATGAACTGCCCAAACTAAGGAATGATATTCCCACAACATCTCCTCATGTATGTCTGCAGGCACCCATACACGTCCATGGAAATGCAAGATATCATCCACACCCATTGTCTGTCCAGGAGGAGAGTCCTCTCCTGACACACTCTCCCATAGTACTAAGCCATCTGAGTCTGATAGATGCCTCATCCATACCTGATCAAGTAGTGTAGAGGCAGCAGCTACAGAATATATGAAAGTATGTCTATGTCTGTTGTGCACCTCTAGATGCATCTTAGAGAACAGAGCCACAAGATTCCACTCACTACTGGCCTCCTGAACTGCCAAAATCTGAGTTATTTGACTCAACGCATCTAACACTACGTTTCCCTTCCCCAGCGTATAGTAAATCTCGAAATCAAAAGAATGAACATACTCGACCCACTAGTGCTGCCTCAGGTTTAGATCACGTTGAGTGATGATATACTTTAAACTCTTGTGGTCGATGAAGACCACAAAGTGCTCCCCCAGAATATAGTGTCTCCAACAGCGTAAGGTATGAACAGCATCCGACAACTCCAGATCATGTGTTGGGTAGTTCCTCTAATGTGGCATGAACTTCTGAGACCGTACTCAATGATCCATCTTCCTGCACAAGCACGACTCCTAACCTCATACCTGAAGCATCATAATAGACTGTATATCTCTTTCCTAGATCTGGAATGAATAGTATTGGTGCCGACGTCAACCTTCTGTTCATCTCCTGAAAGGATGACTCACAAGAATCTGACCATAAGAACATTACCCCCTTCATGGTCAGACCTGTAAATGGTGTTTCTAGGCGTGAAAAGACATGAATGAAGTATCTGTAGAATCCATCCAGCCCTAGGAACTTCCGTACCTCAAAAATTTTCTTTAGCTTCTCCCAGGAGTCTACAACTCTAACTTTATATGGGCCCACAGATACTCCTGCCTCTGAGTTGAGATGACCCAAGAAGTGAATTTGTTCCATCCAAAAGTGGAACATAGAGAGTTTATCATAAAACTGATGCTCTCTCAGTGTACTCAGAATGATCTCAAGATGGGTGGCATGGTCGTGTCGAGTGTGAGAGTACTCGAGATATCATCCTCGAAGACCACAACAAAGGAGTCCAAGTAAGGATGGAACACTCGGTTGACAAGTGCCATGAAAACTGCAGGCGCGTTCGTAAGACCGAACGACATGACTGTATACTCGTATAGACAATTCCTGTTCCTGAAGTCTGTTAGAGCTATATCTAATGGTCTAACAGGCAACTGATGATAATAAGACCACAAGTCGATCTTCGAGAACACCTGGGCTCCTTGTATCTGATTAATGAGGTCATCGATCCTAGGGAAGGGATATCGGTTCTCGACCTTCAACTAGTTCAGCTTCCGATAATCCACAAAAAGAAGAAGGGTAACATCTACCTTCCTCAGAAACAAGATAGGAGAACCCCAAGGAGAATTACTGGGTCGGATGAAACCCTTTACATGCAACTCCTCCAACTGCTTCTTGAGCTCCTGCAACTAAGGTGTAGCCATCCTATAGGGTGTAATGGACACCAGTGCCACTCCAGACACATGATCATAAAAAATTCTACACCACGCTCTCGAGGAAAACCTGAAAAGTCCTCTGGAATGATGTCCCTAAAACGATCAACCACTGAAATTAAGTCTATCTGCGAAGTTCCATGATCATCCAGATAAAGACTAGAAATATGGGATATCACTCTCCCTAGACCATGAAGCTCGAGTCCTGCTCGACTCGCCTAAACATCCCACTCGCCTCTATGAAGAAAAGATTCAACCTTTGGTGAAATGAAACTCACTCTGTGGTGATAAGAGTCAACGACTTCCTGGGAGGGAACCAACCAGTCCATCCCAAGGATGAAATCATAGCCTGTAATCTCTAGGACATAGAGATCCCATAAGAAAAGATAACATGTAACCTCGGGAGGGCACTCTCTACACTGGCATAAACTAGATGTCCTTTTCCCCAAAGGTGTATCTAGTGTCAACGAGTCGGCATAAGAAAGGATACAAAGCCCATGGATCTCCACAACAGAAGCAGAGATAAAGCTATACGTAGCACCATTATCGAAAAGAGCTGATGATAAAACAGAGGATACTAAAATCATACCTCAAACTGTAGAAGGTTCGTGATCCTACTCCAGATAGGTCTACTCTACCACAAAATTATGGCCTTCCCCGCAGCCCTATGGCCCTGCGTGACAACTCTGAGCTGAACCTCCATGTTGGCACTGAGGTACTGGTGACTGACTGTCAAGGCCTCGACCTCCACCTCGGCCCGAATGAGTGGAAGAACTCTAGTTTCCCGACTGGGGAGAAACTTGTGGTGCTACTCCTGAACGAGGTGTCATGGAAGAACCCCCGTCACCAGCTACTGGTAAGAAAACCTGACATAAATGCTGAAGGTGACCCATCTTTCTGCTTGATCGGCACTCCACTGGGTCTCTCTGGCACTATGGCCTCGTTTGCCCTGCCCTTCCACAAAGGTAGCATACAACCAGGCTACCTGAATATGTATCTCGCCTCCTCGGATCACCGTGTGTTAGATCCCTACGGTGCTTCCTACTGTCAACTGGAGGAACACTAGCTCTGAAAGAAGAACAACCTAGATCGAAGCTCCAGAGTCTCTCATAATGTGCTTTGCAATCAGTGCCTAGTTGACGATGAAAGTGATGGTAGTCAACTGGAAGATATTCACTTGTGAACGGATCTCCCACCTGAGACCATCCTCAAACTTCCTTGCTATGAACACAACAATTCCATCCTGGAGGGGTGTCAAATGCTGGAGCTCGGTGAAATGAGAGGAATAATCCATGAAAGAAAGAGTACCCTTCTCTAGACTCAAGAACTCATGGGCTTGATCGCCCCTCGGGGTCTCCGAGTAGAGGTACTCATAGAACACGCGCTGGAACTCCTCCCAAGACATAACCTGCTGATGACCCACCTGTGAGATCACGTCCCAACACCTCTTAGCGGAGTCTCAGATCATGTAGGTAGCGAGCTTGACCCACATCTCTGGAGGATTCTCCAGATGCTCGAAGATAGTTAGCATGGCTTCCAGCCATGAACCTGCAGCCTGTGGTCCTCCTTCCCCTAATTAAGTAGGAGGATACTACTGCTAAAAACCCCACTCCATGTCTGCCATAGATGTGGCAGGAGGTGGTGCTCCTTGAAAGGTCTAAATCATCATCATGAATCCTTCCCTGATCTGTGCATCTGCGCTTGCAACTGGTATAACGGTTGGTGCCAATGCTGGCCCGACTAGAGGATCAGCAGGAAGTCCCTCATCAGTCATATCTGGCGTCTGATCACTTCCTGAAAACTGACGTACGACCGGAGGGCATCTCATAGGCATAGCTCTAAAAGAAAAATAGCATACCTTAGATTAGGAAAACAAGGACAGAAAACAAAAGAGTAAAAAATGGGAATAGGGGGAAGAAACATTCAAGTCTACAAAACATGACTACACGGAATGTAAAAAAACTACACGGCTTGTATTTGAACTCCATTCCCCTACCCGAGTCTCCTTGCACAGCTAACCCACATAGTCTCCTTAAACTGAGACTACACAACAAAATCCCTGAGGACACGACGTGTGGTAGGAAAGGTTTCAATGACCCGTGTTGTGAGTTACACGACCGGCTACACGGAAGAGACTACACGGTGTGTTCCAATCAATCATGGTGTGTACTTGAAGACTTTTCCTGACCCGTTTTGTTCGTGACACGACCATGTACACAGCTGACCCTTACACGGCATGTTCCGAACAAACACGGCGTGTATAAGAGGTGAGAACAACATCCCGTGTTGTTCGTGACATGGCCGGGTACCTGGAATAAGACTACACATCGTGTTGTTTACCAATACGGCGTGTTATACTCGAGCTTCCCAGGACCGTGTTGTTGTGAGACGACCGAGTATAGGGATCAAAACTACATGACATTTACCTACTGTACAAAGCGTGTTCCTGAAGGGTTTTCGCAACCTTTGTTTCGGCTCACACAGTCAGTGACATGGTTTAAAACGACACGGAGTATAGTCAAAAAGTACATGTCGTGTATTCTGGGTTTTTCTGGGTAGTAGCTCAGAAACTACCCAGAAGCCCAGAAAACAAGGCAAAGAGGTGATAAATTCCGATTCGTGAGGGCCCATACATCCCGCGAATCAAATCTGGACATCTCCTAGAGTCATAGACAAGAGAAAACAGGATCATGATCCACCAATTTCCAATTAAAGAGGGCCCATAACACCTCATGAATCAAAATGTGGCATTAATTTAAGCAAAGTAGGATACAAAAAATCCTCTAACAAGGAAGTAGAGATTTTATCAAACATCTATCAAAACAACATGAATAATCAATACAAAGTCTATCACAACTGTATGCAATCGCTAATGCACCCTAGATGGCCTGGGAAGAATTCATGGAATGTGATTTCTACAAGTTCATATATGATGCATGAGATTGCATACCCTCATCTCATCGGGCTGTGACAGAAATAGAACCACAATAGTCAAGACAATAACAACACAAACCATGTGCATCACTATAGGTGAAACCATATCAACCGTAAAATCTCAAAACCAGAAAAATGAAATTAACGAGGTAGAATGGATTTTCCCTATACAAGGGTTAGCTACTCTCGAGCACAGATTAATACCAAGTACTGAATCTGTCCTGTTCTAGGATAAAGGCTCCAAACAGTAAATCAAGAGAAAAGAAATAACTCTGATACCACTTTGTAATGTCCTGGTTCAGGAATCCACCCAGAGGGCCCCGTACCCGTTTGGTCACATGGCCTCAAGCGCATATCACTGAATGCCAGAGGATGCCGACTAGAAGCGAGGGCCTTGGGTGTGATAGTGGGGAAACTATGCCCTCATTGGCAGAGTACACAGTGGAAGAGAAAAAAAATAACAACAATAGTGGAAGAAGTAGATATCCATACAAGATTAAATAGTGGAAGACTGATAAATAAACAACTGTAGCAGAAATATATGTAAATGATGCATGATAGAGAAATGTCTAGAAAACAACCAAACAATTCATAATGCTGAATAATGTACTAAACCAAAGTACAAATGAAAAATAAATGAGAATCTCCTCAGCATCGCAAGCCTTGGCTCGGTCCCATACTCTCCATCTCCAGTGCAATCAAGAACCTGAAGTATAAGGTCTCTTTCTGTTATCTATACCTGCAACAATATAATCTATTTGGGTCCAAAAGCATGACCCAAACAGGGTGTGAGACAAATCCCCAATAAAAAACCACCAAAAGATCTATGCCTAACAGTCAGTGAATATATGTAAGGTAAAGTACAGTAAGCGGTGAACAATAAGCAGTAAAAAAGATAATACACAATAGTAACAATCCACTGATTCTAGCATAATTCTACAAACAAGAAATAACTACCCAAGCAAGTAGAACAAAAATGTAACCTATGGGTAGTTCTCACAGTCTAACCCCTATGGTTCAACCTACAAGTACTAGAAACCCTATGGGAGTCACACACAATCTCACCCCTCTGGTTAATCAAATTAATAGACTCTATGGGGATGTACTCACAGTCAATTCCCCCTATAGTCTCATATCGTACTAAAGGCTCTATGGGGAAGCAGTCAACATCAATTCCCCCTGTGGCCCACGTTGAGGAACTACAGACTCTCTGAGGAAGCAATCAACCTCAATTACCCCTGTGGTCTTGCATCGTAATTAAAGACACTCTGGTGAAGCCCGTACGTCCATTTTCCTTATGGTCCGCTACACTAAGATCTCGTAGCCTTGTGTAAAATAAACATGCATAGCATGCGTGTGTCATCCAAGTAAACCTCACAATCTACATGGATATCATTATAAGGCTCAACACAATAAAAAAGCAACAATTACACTATCATACAACTAGGAATGGAAAGTGGAAAAATCCTAACAAGAAAACAAGCATGGAAAAGAACCCAGAACACACCACAATTCACCCTATTTACATGGAATGACCACTACACAAGCATATCAGCTAGGAAATCAAAAAACCAGGGAAAAACAGGAAACACACAATACCCTGTTCAAGGGTATTGGTCAAAAATGCACATAATATTCAACTACTTCATATAGAAAGGAAAAAACCATCTACCTCGATCATAAGAGATCGATATATGTGAACCACGACGACAAATTCTCCTTAGACTAATGAATATCTGAGAAAATGTCAAAAACACTAAACCCACAATAAATTGTGAAAAAAGAGGAATTCGAAAACAAGGATCAACGAGAAGGGAGAACTCGCCGTTGTGATTCATTTGAAATCGGCGTCGATCGATTCAGAGAACGTACGGAGGAACGGGGGCTCGTCGAAGATCTGCGGATTCCCGACGCTCTTGGATGAAGAAGCTAGAGAAGAAGTCCTTTCTGTCGATTACGCGCGACCTTGGTCCAGTTAATGATAATAAAGTACTTGAAATGTACTTTTAGAGTACATGGCGTGTACTAGGTTTTTCCATACTCCTCTTTAACCGGCCTCAACTTCATCCCTACACACCGAGTATGTGGCTCGGACATGGCCAGCACACGGCTTCGAGTGGGAAAAGAGTACATGGCGTATACTCAGAAAGTACACAGAGTGTACTTCAAAAATTTCACGAAACTCCATTTTTCCTAAAAACTCCATAAAAAGGAATGACATACCTGAATCGAAGATCTGGGATCTTACAAAACACATCAACGTATTCCATCATTATGGTAAGGTGTCAAAGGATGATCATTTTCATAGAATCATTCATTTTATTCTAATACGCTTTTTATTAGGGAAATAATATAAATTCATGAGATGTTGGTTCTAAAGAGTATTCATCCTCCTTCATTCACCTATATATAATCAACTTTTAATTCACAATTTGTATAGTGATTTCCTTCTCGAATCGATTTATGTTGGCTCTATATAGGGAAATCCAATCCATTCCCTATATTGCATATCATTACACTAAAGGAAGTATCAATGGTTCTCTGGAAAATTATGCCCACATATTTTGATATGGGAGGATTTATCTACATTGGAAGCAATAATTTCCACATTTCTCATTTTCACCAACTACTCTACTTCTCTAGATTTTCAGTTATTTTTGAATTGTTATACTAAATTTTTTCTATATGAAGGGATGGGTAGAGCTATAATAAAAAATTATGTTTCTATTTTTGAATAAAGAACTAAAATACCTGTCACCACTTAATTTTTAGGATCCACCTTAGTATTTGTGATTGAAAAACCTCACCATTATTGCCTTGGAGTTTGTTGGTTATCTCTGAAACCCATTAGTTTATTGAATTTGATTGCAATGTGCCCCGATTCATTTTAGTTGAAGCAATGTATAATACGATGAGGATTGATCATAACATTAATCCCCTCCAACAAATTAGAGGGTTTCTCTTATAGAAATTCTTAATCATGGAATCCTTGATTCCCATAATTAATTCATTTTCTCGTTCCCCTTATAAAATTTCCAGGGTTCTTCCTTCCACACATTTGACATGTGGGATTTTGAAACCTATTTGAATCAATAGATTTATATATTGGACAACTATAATTAAACTCTAATTTATCTTTATTATCCCATGATACCCATTATATATAATGGTCCCATTTCAAATTTTAGGGCACATCAAACAATTTCCTTATTGAAATCAATGTCTCAAATCTCCAATGATTTTTATAGAGTAGTTTTTATTCATCCCAAGAAGAAGCCAAACATGAATTCATCATTGAAAATAATTACAAAGGAATATTAGGAATGTCTTCTGATGTTTTCATCATATAACCTAAAATATTTTTCATCAATTTTCTTGAGGAAATGAAAATACCTTTCAATATTATATCAAAGAGTGTGAGGAATGTATTTATTATTTTTATTCCTCACAACCCATCGCATAGATCTCTACCTCGGGCTTCGTATTCTTAATAAATTTCCACCACTAATCTGCTTCTTCATCTATATGATAAATTCCAAATTGTTCCTACTATTTCTCGAAACATTGAAGGACAGAGAATATCTTCTCAATGGAGTTGATCCGTTGATCATTGATTAATGTAACATATGATCCATTGAATGTCATATGGAGTTATTTCATAGTGGTATTAATTATAGTTTGTTCATTATTTTGTGGATTTTGGTGCTACTCCTAATCATGGTTTCTATTTAGAACATGATTCTACTAAGAGATTATTGTCACAATGTTTAGGGTTCCCAATCCCATTTGGTTGGGAGTGTCATTTGGGTAGTCATAACAATTCTCATCACATTTTTTTTACCTTATTCCTATTATATCCCACCATTGGATAGAATAATTGAAATAATATGGGTGAATATTTTTAAACTACTAAATAATATAAATACAATAATATAAAATTGATAAATTTTATAATAAATTCATTTCATTAACTTATTAGTTTTCTAGGAATCAATATATATTATCCATGATCTATTTCATAACAGATATTATTATGGATATTCATTCCTTTAATAATTTCTCATAATGATATTTTGAATTTAGCAATGAATATCCATCAATTGTGTCATACTATGTGTCCAACAAGCCCCGTTGTCATGCACCTGTTACCAGTCTATTCTATCTTATACAGGTGCCTTTAGGTTTTACCCAAATTTATATTTGTTCCAAACCCACATCCACTAATTGTATCCAGTCTCAGATGTATTTTTTTGATAAACCACATAATCTATACTTACCAAAATTTAGGGATTTTTTCTTATTCATTTCATTATTAATAAGTATTTCACTAGATTTTTCCTATCCAAATCCAAAAAATAACCAAACCTATACTTTTATATAAACTATGACAATCCTACTCTTTTTTAGACATTAATTGATGATGTATTACAGAATATGAAATATAATAGAAACCAACAGATAAAAATTAATGTTATATTTGGGATCTAGGTACATTACATAACAACTTAAAATACGAAATACATCATCTTTACTAAACAAATCATCAACATGCTCGTACTTAAAACAACATGGGATGACTTGACGGCATACATGAGAATGTGGTGAGATAAATAACAATAAGGGAAAAAACCTAGAATAACATGGAGTAATTTATTCATTTTATATAACAGATATATAAATGGGTAATAAATAGAGTGATAATCATAAACATTAACAATGAAAGATGATATACCATGATAATCATAAAGGAATCATTCAAAATGGGGCTCCAAGGGATATGTGGAAACAACTTAAAACATTGAATCATAAATACAGGTCAAAGATAATTATTAATAAATCATGATAGAGAAATTACGATAAAGGAATCTTGTTTCATATATATCATAAAATGATGTCTCATCATACTAATCATTACCCAATGCATTAGAGCATTGTATAATTTTTGGCACACCCGCCACATACATTTCATTCTCATTCCTAATTATTTCCCATAAATCATACAACATGGATTAATTCAATGTAATATTTTATTAAAATATGAAGAATAAGTGAACACATAAATTTATGTCCTAATCAAGATGTATAAGTTCATAAATGTGAACAACCTTTATAAAAAATGTGTATTAGTATTAACGACAAAACTATTTGGCATTGAAAATCGCGGGAAAGTTTGGTTGAATAATGGGTGAGTATAAATGTTAATGGGAGGGAATGATGATAGTGAAAATGGGTATATAATAATTTAGATAAAAATTTATTTTAAGGGGGATATTTAAGGTTATATACCAACATTAGGATATAAAGATAAAAAAATACGATAAAGAAGATAATTGAGTATAGAGGATAAAGAGAGGATCCATTATAAAGAGATTGTGACTCCAAATGTTTGGGAGGATCTTTATGAGAGCTTGGGGGAACCATGGTAGGATTATATTGAGGGTAGAAATGAATAATTAAATTCACAAAGTATTTTTAGTGAAGATAAATTTTGTATTTGGTGGGTTTGTATAGAAAATTATTGGGTAATTCTTTATTATTTCTCAGACATATGTTATTTAATATATATGATTAAATAACAAAGAACAAAAACCTTAACATGTTTTTTGACCACAATTTATACAAAAAAGGTGTTGATTTAATTATTTTATAATTTCACGGGCCAATCATAATAAAATAATACTCTTTATTATGTTTAATTTAGTAATACTCTTACTGAAATGATTTTTAATCATTAAAATATATCATAGGATTAGAAGTATTCATAAAGGCTTTTTAAAATTAATGAAATAATATATAAAAAATTATTTAAATGGGGAAACAATTTATAGGTCTTGGATACCATTTATTGTTTTTTTCATAATTTTGGGTCTTTATTATGTCATAATACACACCGCATAATTATATGGTATTTTTTTTCTAAATTTCAACATTCTCAAAAAATTATGAAAAATTAATAATTCTAAAATTTTGATTTTTTGATTCAAAAAATAATATTAATTTTTATAATAATAATTTTCTAGATATGTTTATTTTCACCATTAAAATAAGAATCAACATTTATTGAGAAATTTTTTGTTCTTTTTACAATAATAGGGTTTGATCCATTATAATACTTACATTTTAATTCATAAAAATTATATGATATTTTATGTTTAATATAAATTATATAATAATAATTATTATATAAATATAAATTTTAAAAAAAAATCCATTAATTTATCAAAATATATGTCTTAATATAAATTTAATACCAATTAAAAATAATATCTCTATTTTATTGTATAAAATTAAAAAATTTATAAATTTATAATAAGAAGAAAATATCAACATTATTCAATTGGAAATAAAAAATAAATTTTAATATTATTATGGTATTGATACATAAAAATTTTTAACTGTAGAAAATTGCATAATGGTAAAGTGAATAATGGTGAGAAATTTTTGGGGTGGCTCAGCATACGTGGTTTGGTATGTGATCTCGATAAGCATGAAAAACTCTTGTAAATAGTTTCACTCCTTCTTATGTTGTTGGATTTCAACATGTGTTTGGTAAAGGGAAATTCCAATGATTCTATATCCCTCAGAAGCTCTAATAAATGTGATTCATAGGGTATTCTCCTTCTAGTTAAGTCCAACACTTCTTTTTTTTCTATTGGATTTATAAAAACACTATATATTTACTAATCATAGGATTACAATTCAACGACTATTATATCAGTGGTTATGATTCTTTACGATATTCTCAATCAGATAACATATAATACAAAAAAATAAGTTCATGTGTTTTCTGTAACTATATTACATAATAAGACACTTAATAAAACCATAAAGTTATTTTTATTTATAAAATTTCAGGTTTTAAAATTATGATAATGTTATTATCTAATGGATCACGTTCATTTATTTCCATATGATTAATGTATAATTAATTTAAAATATTTCTACCATGTTTCAATATAATGATCAATGATATGAAGGGTGTTTTTTTGTAATTTTTATGTTTGAGTTCTCATTACATTATTCTCATGTTATGATTATATATCTCCTTTTTTACCCTTACTAATCATTTGAGGTCACCCATTCTTATGTTTACTTTCCCCATGTTATGAATTAATATTTATATTTAGGTATGCTAATGGGGATAAGATTTTTTGGAGATATTAAAGATCATTCCTGAAAAAAGAATTTTGTATCCCTTGTTTCCTATAGTACAAAACTGTTATGGCGTATAGGGATGTGTTTGGGTAATGTAATGAATATTCATCTAAAAAGATATTATATTCATGTATGGGAATCGTAGGAAACTATAGTACGTATTATAGGAAAGTATTTGTTGTAATTTTTAAAAAAGAATGAGAAAACATTAGTGAGATCCCTAAGGATATTTCTAATGATTGTTCTAGGTTTTTCTCTAAGGATATGTATAAGAACGATTTAGAAGATTGAACAGAATTTTTGTAAAAGATAGAGAATGTAAATTTTAAAAAAATAAATCCCTATATGGATACTACAAGTTTATGTGGATATAGAATAGAGGTACCTAGAGGTAATAATTCTAAAAAGGGATCATTAAACTAGACTCGATCATCACCCGGTGTATGAAAACATGCCTTTCTATACACCTTGTTCGGACACTCTCAGAGGATATGATTTTGAAATTCAAAAACTCTTTATAAGCCATATTGAAAGAATTAAAGAGATTATTAATATGAGTGACCTATGATAAACATATGGTTTCAAAGGCAAAAAATAATGTTTCATGATTTATTCTTATTACAATAAATTTTTACCAAATTATTTGGTTTTCCAATTTGATTATTGTTGCTGAGATGATTATTTTTTATCTTAGTTTGCAGTGGGAACCAGAACAAATTGGGTTAACACTGAATGCGCCAGACCTTTTTCTAATGAGAATAAAAATTGGATGATCACTAGAGTGAAGTATTTTGTGATTATTCGTAAATATCTATCAAAATATATACTTAACAACATAAAAATAGGAGAGATTTAAAAATCATGATGTTACTGGAAGATGAAAATTTATGAATGTTCCTATGGTAATGAAAATTGTGGAATGGAGATTCAGTTCTCTACATATCAGGAATGTGGAAAGTTTCACATGACTGGATTTATTATAGGAATGATTTGAGGTTTTAGGTGTGGAAATTAATTATACTATGTAACTAATTACAAAGTAAAAAATGAAACATTTGGTTAATGAAACAGATGTGAATAATTGTATCCATAAAAGTGGAGTGTATGATCCTTATGAAAATCTATTTCCTAAGGAACAATCTCATGAAGAGAATAATTAAGGGTGTATGAGTAAGGGGTTTTCTATTTATGACAATGATACTACAAATGAAAAAAAAGATATGAAATAGTTATTAAAAGATTTAGATTATTAATCCTAGACAATAGTTTGAGAATGAAGTCGTATTATTGGAGTATATATGTTTTGGATTTCAAGGATTATATTATATTGATCCAAAAATATATAAGGATTATTATGTTTTTTGTAAATGTTTTAAAAATATATTTTAAATTATGCTAATTTACTAGAAAAGTGAATTAATGAAAAGGTGATATTCTGATTAATGGTAGATAAAACAAGAAATGTTCATGATGTTAATGAATTTCTATTTATATTGTATAAAAACATTATATATATGGATAAGGTAAATTATTTTTTATTTATTACATTGGAACCGATAAATTATTTGTGGACAATGTTTCTAAAAATATCATTTTTGGAGTTGACAATATCTTGGTATTTATGGAATATATTCAATAATATTATTTTTAGAAATGGAATGGGGGAAGATTTCATGTTTTCAATAAGTCATTATTGTAATTAATTTTTTTACCATGTATCAATAGAATACATGATGAACCAATTCCCATGTTCGGTATGTTCCAATTAAGATCTAATTCATGTGGTTTTGGGGATTAATTATATGTTGCTTTTTGAAATTTAGTGACCTCATTTCTATTTTTTGGATATTAATATTCATTAAATTTCATAAGAATAATATTTTTTGAAAATTTTTAATTATAAAAAACGATGAGGTTTAAAATATTAATTTATTATATTTACATATGAAGATTTATCCATACTGGATAACCATTGCTACCCTTTTTTAATAAAACAAAGACGAAATGACTTATCATTCTATTATAGATCTTGTGATACATTAGTGCTTCATGAATGAAATATTCATCTTCATTTATCAATGTATCATATGAACTATACATTTAACAATGCACAACTAAATGATAAATTCGTTCTTATGATATAGAGGAATGTTAATCCCTAGGTATATCTGTCCCTTTGAAATTCATGATCATATCATGAAACTATCTTATTTATTGGAACATACAATTAACCTATCTCATGTTGATTATTTTTTTGTATCCCTCCTATGTAATTACATTCCTAATACATCCCATGTACTGAACTCAAATAATGTTCTACTAGTGCATGATATTTCTTATGAGGAGTAACCATTAGAGATTCTAAATCCAATAGAGAATGTTATAAAAAATAATAAAACTCACGTGGTCAATGTTTTCTAATAGAGTAACCTTCTAGAGGAAGTTACATGGGTACATAAGGATATAATTATAGTAGAATTATACTTGTTTTTTGAACCAAAGTAACAAATTTTAAGGGATAAATTCATTTTAGGGGGTGGGGTAGAATGTAAAAACCAGAGAATTTGTGAAATAGTTTTTTTCCAAATAAATTTATTATTTTTGAAATATTTTATTACAAACAACAAATGTTTATCTAGTTTTACATGAAACACTGATAGGAACATGTGATACATAGAACAATAAGTATAAAAGAAACATGAATTTTTTTTAAAATATTATAATATAGTATGATATCTGTCACCAATGCAGTGGAATGGTGGGTATGTATATTATAAAATAAATTATTTAAACTTATGTTTTACATATGTATAGAGAATGAATTGTTTTTATTAACAATAAATTAAAAATTAAAATAAAAAATATTAGAATATATAGGAAATATTTTTCTAAAAAACTATTTCAATGAAAAGAAACATTATTTACCATAATAAATTATGAAGCATAATTTTAGTGAACTAATTTAATAAAATTGATATATTATATATTTAATAAACAAATTATAATATATATTTCTTTGAACAATAGATAAGGATAAATTATATATTCTTTTTTAGAACTACAATTTTATAAAATACAATTTTGTTCTCATTTTTTTACACATATTTTAAATATATTATTTAAGAATTTATAAAATATCTTTGAAAAATTATCCCTAATTTCGGAAATCATAATATAAAAATTATATTAGAGTTAAATGTTTTTTTATATTTTTAGGAAATGTTATATTTTTTTGATTATTAATGAAAATTACCAAATTTTAATTGAAAATTTCTCTTTTGTTTTAATTATTTATAAAGATATATTTTATTTTAAATTTTTTTCAATGTAAAATTATTTATATTATATATCTAATAATATAATTTCAGTAATTTAAATAGATTTTATATTGAAATTGGAAATCAAAAATTTATAAGAATCAAAAAAATCATTGAAAACCTAATTTCTCATCACGTCTACAAGATTATTTTAAAATAAATTTTATCAACTTCTATAAAATGAGTTTCTCTAAATAGATTCCATATTTTTATTTAGAATAATTCATTTTATATAAGTGGTTAAATTTTTTTGGTGAAAAAAATAATTGTTAAAAAATTTAAAATTAATTACCACAGTTATGGTACAACATAGTTTATGGGGTTAAAAACAAAAAAGAAAATAGTGAAAATAATACAAAATCATTCAAAAAATATTTTACCTATAATTATTTTAACCGTGTCATGTCTATGTATTATAATAATCCATATTAAATCATTTTTTCATAATAAAAATATGGGTACCCATATTTATTTTTTAAAATTACCTATGTGACCCTCATCTCAATTAAAAAATGAAACCCAGACTTTTATCCTCTTAATAATTTGAAATAGTATTGGTTTGAAAAATCCCAACCCAAAAAAATTCTCATAATCCCTCCTCTCACCCAATATTCCTTATTTTTCAATAAATACAACCAATGAAGGATTTTGGAATAATCCTATAGATGTTTCATGATGAATAGGATCTTCGAATGAGTGTGATGGAAGTTGTTACTTATAATAAGGGATTGTTTATTTCACTTTTATTTTTGGGAGATATATTGAAAACTCACTAAATTTTTATTTTTTTCATTTATATTGTTCCCATTTGAAATTTTATATCATGAATCTACACATTTTCAATATATTCATTGTTTCATTGGATTTTATGCTTTATTGGGGATTACTATTCAAAATATTAATTATGTAGAATGAGATTTTTGTCTCACATTTTACTTTCCTAATACACATTCCATATTACCCACATATTTATTTTATGTGGTTTTTATACTACCCATGAATGTATTTTATTATCATTCTCCATATATTTATTCAAATTTACATATTAATTTGAGGTCCTCTCATTCTAGAGGTTTATAGTTTAATAGTTACCAAAACGGTAACGGGTTATTTTCATAATTTTCATTTTTTGAGATATATGTTTTTATTTTATAATATATTCATTATAATTGGAATATTAATCCCCTTTGAAATGTAATATCATAAATTTATTTATACAAATGATTTTATAACATTAATTTAATGTTATTATTTAATGGTTCTTATGATTCAATGTTATCATAGTAGTAAGGTTTTATATTACAATACCATTTATTAACTGGATAGTTTATGATTAGGCTTACAATATTGAAATCCTATTAAATATCTCTCATTAAACTCATGAATTTCATTCTCCCCTAGATAATTTCGTATAATACATTTTATTCGTTCATTTTTTGTACATTATTTACCGAAGAGTTCAAAAATAATTTTTTTAGAAAAACCTTCTTTTTATGTGGAATCCTTTATTATTATAAAACCATGTATTATAAAAACATTTCAATAATTATTTAAAAATCATAAAAAAAATTTTTACATAATTTTTTTACAAATGTTTTAATTTAAATTTTTTCAAGGAATCTTAATGCTGATTTCCTGATAATTCTAATTTTGGATTTTACCAAATATTTAAAAGGTATATTTTTTTAATGACCTATAACTTGAATGGAATTTTTTAATTTCATGAACATTATTTCCATTATATATTTACTTTCATTTTGCCATTTTTATTTTCTTTTAAAAGTAATTTGAAAATGTTCTATGTTTTAAAAGGTGTTTTTTCATGAAAAAAGGATATTTTCCCCATGAAATATTTTATATTATTTCCAATACTACCTTTATATGTTTTCATTTTTATTTTAAAATAGAAATATTTTTACAATTTAATATGATATATGATGTTATGGTCTTGTAACATTTATCTACTTTAAGAAAAATTCAATGTGATTTATCTTTCAAAATATTTTTCCATCAAAGATGATATCATTTGATGTAACCTAGGCTTTACAAGAGATGTGATCCAAGGATTCCAATCTTATTCTTTATCTGAATTTTTTGCAATGAAAATATCTCCATGAATTTTTTTTCACTCCCATGTGTTAAACCATGATATATTATCATGAAAACTAATTCATTTCCAATGGGATATCCATTGATGAAATGGTGAAATAATTATGAAATACATTTCTTTTTCACCCGTTATTCAATGATGAAATGTGTTATTAAGAAAATTTATTATAATTGGATTCCGTATAATGAATGTCATATAATATTTTGGCACATAAATGTATGAATTATGTGATGGGATGGAACTATATCTCTCTCTAATGAATTTATTGATGATTAATGTTGGGTGATATCATAGGGTACAATTGAGGATACCCCATGACCAGAAGAGGGTGTAATGTATGTTATATTAATACCAAAAGAGGGTACATATAAGGTTATTTCTATCCCCAAATAGGGTACATGGTAGGTTATGCGTAGCCAAAAATAGGGTGCATGAGTGGTTATCCGCAGACTAAAAGAGAGTAAAGTAGAGGTCATCCCAACCATAATGATGGTACATGGGTGGTTAGCATCATATTGACATGTTATGAATTTATTGGTGGTTATACTTGAAATATTTTTTCCAATTATTATGTGTGTGACACAATTCTATGCCTTATTCCAATATTATGCTCTCATAGATAAATATTATTGATTCCATTAGGATTCATGTCTTATGAACTATTAGTCTTTATTCCATGAATCATGATTATGATCTTTGTTACACTAGATATGTTTTTAAAATTTAATGATCTTATATTCATACCATTATTCCCATATCATGATTATGTGTCTCCCTTTTTAACCCTTACTAATCATCTGAGATCACCATTTATAATGTTTACAATCCAAATGTTGTAATGAATGGTTTTTATATATGCATGCTAAGGGAAGATATTTATGGGAGTCATCAAAGATATTTTTTGAATTGTGAATATTATGTTCCAATATTCCAAATGTAATAAACTAGTACAGTAATCAGTAATGTGTTTCTGTAATGTAAGGAATATTCAGCAAAAAAATTATATAAACCTTTTATATTTATCTTGGTTCACTATACTGAATCCGTAGACTTAAAACTAGTATTGGGATCTTTTTTCTTTTGTATTAATTGTCTTATTATCTATATAGATTATGGGTATTTCATACACAATTCCCATTTCAACATTCTAAGTTAGATTAATTTTTGTAAAGTGTTTAAATGTTCTTTTTTTGGTTGTAATTAACAAAAAAACTGGTTAAGGATTCAGGAAGAAAGGAAAAAATGATATCTCCACACAAATCATTAGTGAATTTATTTCTAAATACATTTAAATCTACTATGAATTCTACTATATTGACTACATGAGGCCTAGTATGTTCCCACTCTCCAAAAATTCATGTGAATTGTTCAATAGAGATATCATTTATCTCATATCTCACCTTCTCATTATAGTGAATGTTCTGGTGAAACATGATTCCATATATATATATCCCTATAATCATGTTTCTTTATAATATCAAGGGAAATGTATCATAACATGAATCCTTGAACATGTTTCGAATCATTCAAGTGATTAATGTAGAGAGAAAATTTTTCCACACTAGCGTGTTAGAAAAACGCTTCATGAATGGGATTTTCCAGCACTTGTAATTTTTTTACACTGTGTATAATAGTGTCAAAGTTCCTTTTAAATTCATGGAAATTAGTACAGATAAAAATTTTATCCTTATAATTTGTTGATCATAGAAATATATTATAAGTGTTATAGTTTTTAATATCTATAACTATGAATAGAAATAGTTTTGTGCTTTATCTGATTTATAAAACTAGATAATAAATATTTAATTTATTTTCTCCAAATATATTATCCAAATCTAATATTCATCATCATTAGTTATTAAATTATCCTATCACATGCACATTAAATTCAATATAACCCATATTAGTTTTCTTATAACCTAGAATTTAGCCCAACATGTTATCTGAAGGGCTTTGGGAAGGTATAATTTTACAAAACATCATTAACAGGAAGTTCCTTTATTTACTAAGTAGACACCCCAATCTTGAAATATCCTACTCGGGTTTCCATAAACCCTGTATCTTGGTTATACAAATTATTGATTTTCTATTCACCAATTTATGTGAAATTATTTAGGTCAACCCAAAAATCAAGTAATAATTTTCTAATAACTGAAGGTACCCTGATTTTCTTCTCTCAATCACTTTGAGCTTTGGTTTGATTTTAACATAAGAAGTTGAAGTCGACACTGAAAGAATATATGATTGAGGAATTTTATCATTATGAATAAATTTTCAATTTTATCTTTATGACATTATTATTAATATTAAATGTATTAACATATGTGATTAACCATTTCATAGATATGTTTTTATGAAAAATAATTTGATATATTTCTATATTTATTGTTTATAAATTCATTATCTTATGTAATCATTAAAAATATTCCATAAAAAATTTACACATCATACATTAATAAAATTAAATAATAAAAAGTGACTTTTTCATGTTCCTTTCTTAATTGTAATTTTATAGAGTAGATTACTAAATAACCATTGACATATCGGAAAATCATTTTAATCCATAACTTTGTACATGTTGCGGCTTTCCACATGTCCTACCATGTATCTAATATATTGGTTACACCTTGTCAAGAAAAGTAAACTACATTCACTCAAATGGTATATCGATTTATTAAATACTATTTTACACATACACAACTTAGAGGATCAAAAGGATAGGTTTAAGGGGGCTACATAAAAGGAATTTGTAGTTACACAAGACCATACATAAATATAGGATAGAGGATTCACATGAACATAGTTTAATTTTATAATAATTATAATTTCAAGGATATACAATAAAAATTATTATTATATGCTCATGAACAACAACTTATAGGTAATAAATTAAAAATTTATTAAACTATAACTCATTCATAATTATTATAATTTAATAAAAATCATTCTCCAATTAATTTATTATCTTTGTTTAATAAATCAATTATTTTATCTTAATTATCATCCTAACATTCTAGAGATTATCATACATCATAATTTTAAAAAAAATAATTAATTAATATAAAAATAAACTAGTACGAAATATGTACCTCAGCAGAAACATGATGAGTACTCATTTGAACTACCAGATATGTATAATGGTCACATAATATTTACTCATATATAATGTAGTGTATACAAACATTATTTTAATTTAATGGATTATACTATCAAACAAATAAAAATCATAAACATTTTATTTACATATCATCTTATGATTTTAATGCTTAGAGAGTAATCAGTTCATTATGAAATATACATGATATATCGTTCCAAATATTATGAAAAAAATATTTATACATTTAATATACATGTATATATATAACCTATCAAATAGTGTATATGATTTGAATAATTGACACCTAGAACACATGTTGATTATGTTTAAATATTATAATTAATTAATTATAAATTCTATGTAAATTGGTCTTTTATAGGGTGTGTAATATCCATCTACATATTATGTATAGTTATTCACTATCTATTTACAGAACCTGGAAAGGGATTGGATGTTTTGGACATTTGTGAACATTAAAAGAGTATTCAACATGTACCTAGGCAACAAATCAAGAGTTATCTATGTTACATGCTTATTTATTGAACATTCCATGTAATAAATATCCACCATGTACCTAAAAAAATAATAATATGCTATGTATTCATGTTTTACTCAATACAGTATTGATAACCATAGTCTAAGCTATTTCGATAAAAACTTGTAGGGTATTAAATACATATCACATGAAAAAATAAAAAATTTCCCCATATAATTCATGAGCCATCTTAGTTTATTAAACAAGGATACATGATGTGAACCTAATGGCTAAACATTGTGTACTCTGGTATTATCCATCCAGAATCTTTGGAACATCTCGATGAGATCATGGAATGAATAATGTTTATAATTATACCATTTCTAATTATATTTTTCTTAAAAAAATATATAGAATATGAGTTATAAATATTTATATTTACATAATGATAAAACATGAATTGAGAACGCAAGTTAAATTCATAATTAAACTAAAAATATTTAAATTATTAGAAACAATTATGAGTCTTATTTAAAACTTATTGAACGTTCTAGGAGTAGTTGAAGGCAGTATTTGGGAATTCTAAATTCCACTTTTTTTCAAGATCTCAAATTATTTCAAAATGTACACAATGTATAACATCATGAACCCTTCTCATTGGCAATAATTGGAGTCACCCTATGTCCATGGTTAGTGAAAAAAACAATCCAACAGAACCATAGAGAATGTAGTTACTGTTTAAATGACATACGACCTCAGATGAAGGATTATGATGAAGTATAACCCCTTTATCATGATATCTCAGTCAATAAGTTTGACTGTGGGTGTTATAAACCTATGAGCTCGATCATTATTTCATACAATTTTTTGAAAAGAACATGCTCACTAAATAAAATGGCCATGTATTTATTTGGGATATTCTATTCCCATAAAAGAGACATCATATATCAATTTCTGTTAAATTATAAATGGAAAAAACAATTTCTCTCATTATTTATTAATGAAATACCACTTGAGTGGCACCCGACATATCCTTACTATTCCTAAACATATGTTATCATAATTTTCATTAATAAATCAATGAATTTCAATAATAATATCTAATAATATTAATATTAAATTCTAATAAAAAATAAAAAATTTCACATAAAACAACATTTAATGAAACATTAAAATGTGCATTTCCAATTACCAAGTTGTGTTTTATAAACCTCAACACTAAAAATAACAAAGGGCATAACCACGAAAAAACCATCAATCTCCTATGAATCTACACCACTAATATAATGTATCATTTGTGTCCTATAAAATGATATCAAATTTCTAAAGGCCATATATTCAATATTATTATCATTGAACTTCTAGGATGTCATCATGGTGTTGAACTACTATGACATTTTAGAGTGTACATTATCATTGAAATTTATCACATACTTTTTTACATAGAAGAACAATCATAGTGTTATAATAATATTATTAATATTTAAAGCAACAAAATTAGATATTCGGAAATTATAGATAATTTGGTATTAGGGTAATAACTCTAACAAGTAAAAGATAATAAAGGGTGAGATCATACACCCAGTAAGGGAAAGTATGTATTATAAGCTATCCTTATTAACTAAGACAATAACAATATGTGCTAGTGGGTATTAAATAAATATACCATTCAACCAAAAACATGATATTCAAAATATATCCAGGAAAATATCAGAATAAAAATTTCATGGATTACAATAACTTGAATCTTAATTAAAAAATGAATTTTTTTTGTAGGATTCAATCAAGAAATATTTATCCAAATGGGTTGGATTGATTCAGTGACTAATCCTTTTCGACTTTTCTTCTCTTAACGAATTTTTTTTCAATAGATAGATACAAATGATTCTCCAAGAAAAAAATAGACATGTGAATTCACATGAACACAAGAATTTAGAAGGTTTACTGCTCAATAATATTCGCTAATACTAGGAATGATCTGTAAATAATCCAAGACCACAAAATCCACTAGGACAAAAATCCTATATGTTTGATAAAAATTATTGCATATCCATCACATTCATATGAATATATTCATTTTAATTGATTTTGAAAAAATAAAATAGAACATTACCAATATGTTTCAGCACATCATCTGTGTGCTTAGAAGGTTTATCCCAAATTTTTCTACTATAAGTTAATTCTTCATCCTCAATATATTTGGAAACATCTCTAAATCCTATTTTAAGGGAAAAAAATTTCAGAACCTACTCATCTTGATCTTCAACATACTATACTTGTTTATATAGAAATACTTATATTCATACTGATTCATTTAAAACATCTTCTTCCGAAACAATGTCTTTGATACATCTCTATCTAAAAACGCTTCATCTAGAAAATCGTTTCTTCATCTAGTGCCTCACTTCATCATTCATCACTCCATGTTTGGTACCATAACCTAAAATAAAAAAATATCATAAAATTCTTGGTTGGTACCTAACATCTTTAAAATGAATTTCATAATTCATAGTCTCCCCTTTATAAATCCATCATTCCTCTGATAAATATGGGAGGGGAGAAAACCCAAAATTTGAATTTCCTACTCGAAACATTATTCGATTTATCATCATTAAATCCTCTAAATTAAATGGAGTGAACAAACATTGTAATAATTTTCCATAAACATCTTCATCAAAAATTAAAAAATATTCCTAAAATCTTGTTTAGAATCATGATATTTCATTCATGATTATTGAGGAATTGAATGTACATGTTATTATCATTATAATGAAAAACATTAGAAATAATTAAATGTCCTCAAACAACATTCCAATGTAAACAAATTAGTGATTAGTCGTCTATTACTTATAAAAAACATAAATGTTCAATGATATTCATTATATTCTATATCTAATGAATTTTCACACCTTCGTTAGATTCTTCTCCATAAGTACCCCTTCATATGAAATCCTCTTGTTAATGAAGTAATGTTATTCCATACGAATTTTTTTCAAGTTCCCTTTTCCTAAATTCTAACATTTTCGCTATCTTATACTATATCAAAAAAATACTTATAAGAATATATGAAGAAAACACATATTCCTTAAATTTAAAATATTGAATAAGTTTATATAGAATAATTAATGTATTAGAACAATCATGATGTTTTGTACAATAATGAAGATAAATGAATAAAATTATTTTTTTGAAAAACACATCATGATTTACCTATAAATACTAGTGGATAAAAAACGTAAATTTTCCTCCGTCCAATCAACTATGTATGGATAATTAATTGTTATCCAGCCAATACGCAATTCAGTTTTATTCTTTCTAGGACACTACATCTAAAAAATACAATATAACTACTAATCTTTATCAACTGATTTATGAGTTGAAAATAATAGACAAAAGCATAAGAAAACATTCTACCTATTAGCCAGTTTCTTTTTTTTCATTAAACAAACAATGCCTCTTGATTTCAATAATATCCCCCTTTGGACATTGTTAACATCCAAGGATCATATATCAATGAACCTTTAAATCATAGTCTATGGATCACCATCAATGATTTACTGCCAACGTGAGAAAGAATGGTGTAGGAAACCCGAATCATTGAATCAAAAAGGACCAAACACAATCAGTGTGTCACTGGGAGGGGGAGGGTTGAATCAATGATTACTTTTTTTAATGTAATTTTTTTTGAAACATCATCTTCCTCCTATTAGTGATCTACCAAATTTCTGAAAGAACAATCGCACTACTATATGAACACTTGAATTTATAAGGTTTACTACTCAATAAGAGTATATAGTCCATTTAATTGTTTGGAAATAATCTATTACCACATAATCCACTTAAACAATCATTTTGTGTCGATAGAATAAGTATGAAATACCCTTACATTGGTATAGAACTATGATTAATAGTATATTTTAAGTTATTCTTCTATAATGAATGATGTAAAACAATCTTGTGTGAATAGTTAACCAGACATAACTAGTTGGTTAAAAATAAGACATTATTTTTCATCAAAAAGTTCTACTAATTTATTACATCAAAAAAATTCTTCAACTTCCTAACCAACATTAGGTAGGGGAAATACTTCTATAATTTTTCAAGAACCCAATGTGACAGATAAATCTAATTTTTCAGTATGTATCTTTATTAGAATTAATTAGTATGATTATTCATTAATGAAAAAATATGTCTGAATAAATACTCCAGAAAAATTATAAACTACTTATTTCATTCCTCAAAATCCTCATTATGATGGCTTGACTCGATCCAGTATCCTCTTCATTCTTCATCATAAATCTAGAAAACATCATTAGGAAAACATTCTCTATTAAATTATTTATCAATAAAAAATTCATTTTTTTCATTATATCTCTTTATATGAATAGTTATCCATCATCATAAGTTAAAATTTACATAAATCTAATTATAAAAGATTCAGTCCTTCAAAGGGTAGGATTCTGAAAATGTTTCCCCCCACCCAAATTTATATTAACTCTAATTTTACATTCATTTCGACATTATATTTTACTATTTCAACACATATCAAAACTTCATGATTATTCATAAAACATGTCGAATCATCTCACAAATAAACCCAACTTCCTTCTCTCTAAATATTATTCAGTTCAATATATATTACATTATGATATTGTTATTTATTACGATAATAACATATATAAGACTGAAAAACCATTTCTGTTTCTCTATAACATTTGAAATAAATATTCAATATACAACATTTCAACTTCTATATCCATAAAATATCATTTTTTACAACACATTATAAAAAAGATTTAGGTCAACTATGTCAAATACTCTAAGTGGGTGGTGAATAAAGTACTATAAATTCAAAAAACTACCCCTTTTGATCTTGTTTCATTTTTCAAAAACTCACTTCTATCTATTTTTAGTAGAAAATTTTGAAATTAAATTTAATGATGCATGATAAATAACAATATTTACTTGGATCACCATTACTGGGCTACGTCTAAGGAGAATCCAATTGAAATGTGATGATGTACCAAATCCAATGAAATAAGACAACTATTTACAATTATTGGAGTAGATTTATAATCCCTCCTTGTTTACAAATAATCACAATTTTAAATCTCACTTCTCCCTCAACTCAAGTGTTCTCCCTGACTCTACTGAATATCCACTCACAATTTTTGTACTTGTAGGTCATTTAATTATCACTAATTAATGAATCTTCAACTATATTTAGATGATCTATTGATGTCCCAGATTCATATATTGATTAATATCACTTTATCAAAGAACACCGGAAATTCCATTTTGAACAGCCTTCACAAACCTCACTTATTTGGGAAGCTGCATCAATCATGAATCTCGAACAATCCATCGTGAAGTAAATATCCTTTTGCAAAACAAACATTTTCACAAAGCTCAAACTAGACTTTTTAAATCTCTTGACATTTCATAAACATCACATAGACTTCAAAAAACACAAATCATTTGAAAATCCAAATTATCATTCATGACGTTCATTCTTTTCGTAGAGCTCAATCAGCCTTTGCGAATTTTCTTACTTTCATGAAGATCACTAACTTCACGAACCTCCTTCAGGAATTTTGAGCCATAATATTTTCATTGTGTATTTATACTCTTATAATGGGTGTATATTTTATTTAGAGGTGTTTCCCACCGACTCTACAACCTTCCATCCATGTTAGCACCATGTCGTCTCCATTTCATAGAGCTCTTATTTTTCGGTCACAATAATCTATATTACGTGATGCCCCTCAAATTTTTTTCGTAATGCTCTCCATAATCATGAAGCCTTCTATAAATGTCATTTTTCCAATGCTATGTTCATTTTCTCATAATCGAATTGCTTCCATAAGAACCATTGTGCTTCCATAATGCTCTTCACCTCTACTATTCATGATTCTCGTATGAGTCATAGAGACCACCTTCGGTCTTCTTTGATCCTTCAATAAACACTCTTCGAGAATCCCATCATTGTCCAAAAGGATTGTCAACAATATCTCTACAACATGAAAATTCACCTTGAAAACCCATATTTTCCAACAACATGACCAACCCAAAAAAAACTACAAAGTTACCTTGAAGGATTTTTCCCAACAAATTTATAAATACATCTTCTTTTCATCAATTGATCATCCCGATGATCCTATATTTTAGGATGTATATTGTTTGATGACTTATATTTCTTATCATGTGAATGATGTAATGGTCTTTTATTCTGTATGAGGAATTGACACCAACAACATTTCAACATCTCTTGACCCACATGAGAACCAAAACAGTTATTCTTTTGGTTTTAAACCATTGAAAACACATCAGAGTTATTTTTCCATGAAACAAATGATGAAAAACAAAACATTTGATTCATGATAAGGTTTGATACATTTGTATACAAACATATATATAATAAATCTTTGGTATCACTTTATTAACCATTCAATATATTATAGAACTTTGCATAATATTATCTTTTTATACCAAATTTGGGCCTGATGGATTGGAGTCATAAGTCCTCCAATATATCTATGACATTCCATATCAAATGGAATGGTATCAGAAGAGGATACTTTCTTCCAGAATCTCTAAAACTATCGATTGGTACTTTTTAATTAGTGGGTTGGTAGGATTAGATAGTTTGATATATTCTCTTTTCTGATGGATCGATCGATCTGCGTTTCAAGAACACTAAAATCATTATAACCAATGTTCTCTAAAAATATTTTCTTTTATCATTAAATTTTAATGATGTAAAAAAATATAAGGATCATCATATCATCATATAACTTTTGGTTTAAATTTATACGACTTCCCAAATTTCCAACACATATTTTCTTTTTAACAAAAATATAAAAAGATTATAAAACCACTAACAAAACTCATGCACCTTTTATCCCTTTCATTCACAGTACATGGATCAAAAGTATTTTATAAAACACATAATATTGAATAATTTAAAATAAATATCATAATATTTTATCTAGATATATTCATTCATTGATATATTTTCTCATAATGATCAAAAACCAATTTGTGTACCCAATGTGAGTTTGAAAACAGATTCACCTAGAAAACAACATCCATCCAAAAAACTAAAACTGATAGATGATATTATATAACATGAATCTAATATTTTTATTGTAGTACATCCATAGTATATTAATTGACACATAAATGTATAGCTTATTTATTTTAATAACAAAAAAATAAATAAAAATTAATCACTACTTCAAACATTCGAAAAAATATATTCAGCAAACATGGTCCCAGAAAATATATCCCTTTCAATTTCTTTTCAACGATGGTTCATAAATTATGAATTTTTTTAACCTAAATAAATTAATATTTTATAAAAATTTATATTCAAATGTGATATAACTCAATAAAATAAACTATTGTCATTTAATGAAAAATTGTGTTGTCTAAATGTTCTGACTCATGAAACTTTTTTCTTGCACGAGAAACATTAAATACATTCACATCATCATGACACCTTACATTATTTATTCCCGTAAAAACATGTTTCCACCAACTGATTCAAAAAATAATATAACAGTTCTCACAATTACATTTTGATTTCATCATTTACACATAGCTTCCCCAATATATATGATTTCTTAAAAATTTTAGCACATATCAATGGACAGAGTAATGAAACATCAATTTTATCCCAATTGATAACACTCACCAAAGAATAGATGAGAGAGGGTATATAAAAACATAAGTCAACCTTTCATTGAACAATATTTGACACCATTGTTCAAAATAATCTTGAAAAATTACTCCTTGGATAAAGGAATTGTTAAAATATAAGAAACTTGTTCTGATGTAGGAACGTACTCCAACTTGAGTTCATTCCTATAAACATGTTTTTTTGATGATGTGATGATAGATGTAATTTTTTTGGGTGATAATGTTTTACCAGATTATATGTAAGGATAATGACACTCAAATTATCACAACATAAGAGGATAGGTAATATCACATCAACAATTTAGTCTTCCAACCGAGTCATCATTCGTACTAGTTGTTTTGTATCTTGGGTAGAAGTAGCGTAATCATCATTATCCATGATAAGATTTAATGATTTTTTTATTATCATTCCAACTTACATAAATGTTGTCCAAAAAAGAAAATTCAACCAGATGTGGATCTCCTATCATAATCACTTCCTACCTGATGATCATCGGAATAACCAAAAATATAATTTCATTGTTATCTATGATACCGTATTTCAAAATATGTAACTCCATTTTTATATATGATAACTATTTTACGGCCAATAAATGTATTTTATATAACTTTGGAATCATTCACATAATGTAACAACATAAACATTGTCTGGTCTTGAGTCGTTCAAGTACAGTAAACATCCAATTAGCTTCTTAACCTATTTAGAGTAAAATATTTATATTCTCAACCATTATACAATGTGGTTCATACTGAAATTGGGGTGGAAACATGTTATGAATTTTCCATTTCATAATTATTATTAATTTCCCTAGCATACCAATCTTGAGTATGAAACACAAATTTCTTATTTTGTGATATATTTAACCCAAAAATGTATTTCATTTCACCACGAAATAGAATTTCCAATAAATGTTTTCATATCTTCAACAAACAATTTACACGTTCTATAGTCATTCCAAAAAAAAGATAATGTCATAAAAATAAATAATAACCATGATGGAAAAATAATGAAATTATTTTATGTCGAGATAACAATAAACTATTCCTTTCTTAAAATTCACCTTTCATAAGCATGTGTGAAATTTAGAATAGAGTGCCCTCGTATCTTTCTTTAGCCCATACAATGATTTCATCAACTTGATAGCATCACATTCATTATTTCCAATAACAAAACATCATGGTCGTTAAAAACAATCGTTTTCCTCTAGTTCCCTATTTATAAATTCCAACTTCAAATCCATAAAAAATGTTTAATTTCAATTATTTTAAAAAAATATTCTAGTTATATATAACCTTTCCACCTGAGAAAAAGTCTCATCAATGTGAATGCATTTAATCTATGAGTATCCCTTGAAAACTAATCTTTATTTGATTCGTATCACTCAACCATCATCAATAAACTTGTTCTAGGACACCCAAAGTGTACCAATATTTTTTTTCATTTGGGTTAGGAATGAGTTCCCATGTATAATTTTTATCAATCTGATCCAACTGTTTATTTATAGAATGATCCCATTCTGGTTTCTCAAAAGATTCATTAATATATTTTGTATCAAATTTTAAATAAAATAAGTATTTAGAATAACATTTTATGTTCTCTTAGTCTAATCCTTTTGATGTTGATAACCTATAATGTTTTGAGTTTTTATCAATTTCCTCATCCTATGATTTGATGCATGAAGTTCTTCATCAATAGTATAATTTTTTAATCCATATTATTAAAAGTATTTTTCATTGAAATTTTTTGGAAACCTTATTATATTTCGAAACAAAAATTATTTCACCATTATTTCACCTTCCTCATCACTGTGTATTTGTGAAACATATTCCCAATATTTATCGCGAAACATTACATTAGAAATATAAACTATTATTCCAATCACTTTGTTGAAATATCTAGATCCTCTTCCATATATATAATATCTAGTAAATATTTCATCTTGACCTCTAAACTAAATCGTCCATTGGTTTCCATGTTTTTTTCTTTATGATTCAAGGTGTCCCAAAAAAACTATTATTTTTTTTCAATCTTAGTGTATTATCAAATAAACATTCTAAGGGAATCATGTTAGATCTTGGACTATAGAAACTACAATTCTAAATATAAATATTTTTGCACATATATTTTGTCTTCAATTAATGGGATGTACCATGATAAGTATCATTTTACACCCAATTTTATCTAAATCTCTACTCTTCTATTCTATAATAGTATTTTTGTGTGATGTATATTGTGTACAAAAATCATGATGAATACTAATTTATTCATCCTAATTTTGGAATTATTCATTATTAAATTACCCACAATTTTTTGTTCTCAAATTCTATAAGAAATTTAAAAATTCCTTCTCATATTTTCTCCTGATGCTTTTAAAAATCTTCATAGAATCATACATATGCTTCAAATACATAACAAAATTAATGAATGTAAAATAATTAATTAAATTAATGAAGTAATTATATCTGGAATTTTAATTATTACTCATTGGTCTATTATTTCCGATCTTTGAAAGATCCAGGGGTCAGGTTGAATGAATATCCATATTCTAAAGCACAAAGTTCGTAATATTTCCATTCTGAAAAATATTTCATCCATAATCTCATCTTATTGACATATAAGGAATTCCACATACATTGTCTCATTTTGATAACATGCCCATGTTTCATGAAAACACATGTCCCAAACATTTATTCAATAATTTATTTTATTCAATAATTCTTAAGTAACACGAATTCTGAACTTCTACAACATTAAACAAGTTTCCTTTTATCTGTTGCACAATTGTAAATTTTTTTATCTTACACTCTATTAAAAAGATCAATATTTTATAAAAAAACATTATTTATATTATAAAAATGTCTGGAAACAATTTAATTTTTTCATCCCCTAAATAAATATTGATTTCATTGATTTTAACATTTCATCTTTAATATTAGAAGATCCAATACCATTGATTCTCAGGTATTCATCATTGAAAAACATAACTTCAACTTTATTAAAATATTTCAAATTATTCAGAAATTTAAAATATCCTTTCAATAGATATGAAAACCAAGTATCCAATATCCAGGGTTGTTCTCATTTTGTAGCTTTAATATTAGTTTATATAACAACATAATTTACCTTCCCTTCATCTTTATTCACCTTAGGATTATGAGATTTGTTACAAATATGTTGTTGTGTTGGTAAAAAAAGACATTCTTCAACATGATTTCTAGTTTCTTCACATCTTTCACAAATACAGTCCATATGTTTGAACTTATTTTTAACATTCAAAACAACTTTATTAGATTTATTCTTTTAAGGGGATGAACTCACACTTGAGAATTAACTTCTATAAATCATGGTATTATTGTTATTTTGTTGTTTTTTAAGGAAAAACATATTATCCATTTACCAAAATCCACTATAATAACAACAGTAACCATAGAGGGTATAGATTCCTCTTTAACTTCTATACTATAAAAAATTTTGAGATTTCCTTCCATAAGCTTTCATATCATTCTCATTATAACTTTTCTAAGACCCAAACCTCCTATCATACACAAGAATATTCTTATTTAATTAGGTTTTCTTCATAACATTATTAGAACAAGAACTAGTAACATGTTTTTTTAAAATCATTAATTTTAGAAAATTATGAATTTTAAATTTTATTAGTGTTAGTCACATACACACCATTACAATATATATTTTTCTAAAGAATATATACTACATTATTTTCAAACATTGAAGGTGAATTTTTTATATCCATCTTAGGATCACTCAGTATAGAAATTTATGCAACATTAGAATAAGATTTCATGAAACTTTTAACTCCATGATCATCTTTTGAAAAAAAAAATTCAATAAGATACAACTATTCTTTTTTCAATTCATCATTACTTCAATAGGTTTATTCAAATTATTTTCTTTATCAATAGAATTGTTTCTAAAATCAATCTCATACAACAACATAGTTTTCTCTTTAGGAATAAAATCTTGATTTTTTTCTATAGTACATTACTTCTATAACTTCTTATTTTATGTTTTTAGTATTTTAGTATTTCTGATACATTATTGTAAATCTCCCTTAAGGTGAAATTATTAGTCTCTTATTCTCGTTAACTATATCTTCCAAACCCATCATCATTAAATTTATTGTTCAAAAAAATTTCTCCAAAAACATCTTTAAATATTAAGGACTCTTCTTCATTATATTCATCATCTTCATATTTTGATAGAATTCATTGACTTTTTTATTTAGAGAATTATTTTTTTCCTCTTGGTATATGATTTTGTATTATCACCTTTTTTCTTCAAGGATACATTTTGGTATTTTATCATCTTCATCAATATATTCTTTATTCTTTATTCATATGAAATTTGTATCAATGTTCTCAATGCCTCCACATTCAAATTAATTTTTGGGTATCACCACATTGTAATTTCCTATACATATTTTCACAATTTTAGAAGACAATGATAAAAACACTTCAATATTGTTACATACCACATTTTCATATTCATAGTTTGAAAATTATTCTTATTTGATAATATTCTTAAACAGTCCTTATTTTATGGTTTTAAGGAAATTTATTTATGAACTTTTTTATTTTCAATTCATTACATTCTCCATTCTCATATCATATGCAATGAGAGTACAATGATTGTTATAAAAAATATAGTTTAAATGTTTATATCTTATAAATATAAAATAGTGGAATTAATCATATTATGAAGAATTCTCAAACCTTTTACATTCTCACCAAGACATATTATGGTGCAAATAATATCATTCCCCCTTGTTGAAAAGTATCCAAAAGATTCAAACTCACCCATTTTCGGATCATCATACTTTGTCCTCTTGATTTATAATTATACATTCACCACCTTCGTATATCCTTAATAATGGTTTTCCATCTTCTCCCAGACACATTTTATAGTTTCAACTCGCATCACACATTGAAACTCTATTTCAAAATGTGATGAATGTAACAAATTCATTTCACTTCCACCATTCTATGGATTCCTCTTCTCTATATATGTAAGAGGAGAATTTTCAATACGATGAGGAAATCTATCTATTTTAACATCCAATTCATCTTACTAATAGGATTACGTTATAGAAACAATCTATCTTTCTATATATTATAGTTCCATCCACCGAATACAAGAACCACCTTAATATTCACAAAATTCAAATTCTACATAACAATTTCTCTTAAAAAAATTAGAAAAATTTAAATAAAGGTAACATTCACTCTAATACAATTTGAGAAAGCCTAACATTGATCAATGTTTCACCGAGATATGCATCGTCTGAACCATTAATTCCATTTTCTTTTCTTTTATATTTATTTTTTAAATAACATTCACCTACTATAAATGAACTATCACTTTTCTGAAACCAAAACTTCTACAATAAAATTGGAACACAAGTATAAATAATATCTACTATACATAAAAAAACTAACTAGTCCTTTGGATAGTTTGTAAATAATATAATGCAACAGAATTAACTTGAAAACAATCCCTTTGTCTGGATACAACAAGTTGGAAATACCCATACAATTTGATATCACATTGATCAATATAATAGTGTGTGACATTTTTATAGCACAAATGAGGTAAAATATGTTTTTGATACATGGAAATAATCCTTCCCTTGTTTTTTAAAAACAATTCATTGTTCATGTTTAAAAACATCCATTTATGGATTTCTTCAAAACAATATTTTTTTCTATCTTACCCAGAAACATGTTGGAATAAACATTTTTGACTTTATACAAGAACTTAGTCTGATGGCTCAGTCCAATTTCATTTTTCCAATTCATCAGTCTTATTCTTTATTTCAAGAACAATATGTGGGAATAGATACTCTAAAAAATTATAACCCACTTATTTATTTCTCTAGAAACCTTATTCTAATTTCTTGATCTCATATATTATCATCTTCCATATTTTAATTTTTATAAAAAACCTCTATAAGAAATCCCTATAAAAAATCCTTGGCCTAAAAATGTTTAGCTATGTCACTCCCTCTCTATACATGTATAGTGATCCATCATCATATAGTACTATGCACCTCTTTCAAATGATTGGAGATCCAAATGTGGAATGGTCTGAAATCTGAAAATAATTTCCCGCTGAACCAAATTTCTATAAAATCGAAATTAACATTAATTTAATTTTAATATTTGAATATTTAATCACATATCAAATCATCTTGATTCTTCCCAATTCTTCTCAAATCATCTCATAATTGTATCATACCTCATACTTTCTAGACAAACTCTATTCCAACAATAATTTATATCAGATATTGATTTTTCATTACAATAAAAACAATTGAAATAATGAAAAAACCAATTTCATTATTCCATACCAGTAGAAAATAATATACCCTATACATTATTTCAAAATATGTAACCTTCAAATACCCTATTCAATAAAAAATTTAAAAAACTCTTCGAAACAATTCTTCTATTCTTCAACTCATCATGCAAATAATCCTACGTCCGATGAAGTCCGGTAACTGATGACTTATTGGAGTTAGCATGTGTCAGATGGATTAGTCTTTAATTACAGCTAAAAATTTATCCCCAATGAATATATAATGTCTCTTAACCAACTTTTGTGAAATCAACCTATCATGACCCAACCTAATAGTGCTTGAGCCACAACTTCCCCATGCCTGCCTCCATTGGCTAGCAGATGGAGACAAGCACTAATATTCATATCTTAAATGGGGATTCCTTCACCTATTGTACCTATATTCACACATAAGAACATCATAATTTAAATGTTCAGAGTAATAATAAAAATAATAAATAATATATTTAATATAAAATAATCTTAAAAACATTTATTGTGTACAAGAGTATGACAGTGAAAACTAAATGTAATCAGAAAAAATACACACCCAACCAAAAGGATCTCCCAGTAATAAAAAACTATAAATTAAATGTGTTGAGAGCGCCAAATCTATAATATCCAATTTATGATCACCATTTTCGGTCTCATGCACCATGTATACCTAAGATTTTCTAAATTCACTTGTATCATTTCCATCATCTACATTAGATATGACAATTTCAGTCAAATACCATGAATTAGTGAGAAAATACATTCACAATAGGACTCCATCAAAAATGAAGGGGGGGGGGGTAAATAACCTATAGAAATAGATATACAGATAGTTGAACCCAGAGAAAGAGAGTACAAATCTAGAAACCTGTATACAAATTGATATATATATATATATATACTCAAACAATGTAATCCCAAAAAATATGGAAGGGGATACCCACAACAATACCGACCAAGGAAAAGAGTTTTTATCAGTTCAATAAGTACATCAGCAAGGACCAACATCTCATATGTCTACCCGATAGAGAATATCCATGTTGATCATCACTTCTATGTTGTACCACATAGTCAATGGGACACAATATCTAGGTAGATGACAAATGAAGTAATACAATATGATGGTTTCAATCAGGTAAATGATAGAGGGACCATGCCCAACCTAGTTGGAGGGTTCCAATCTGTGTTGGTAGAGGACCCTTTCCCATCCAATCTGGAGTGTGCCACTATAGTAATAGAGAATATGTGTCCTATCTCCGCTGAGGGGTTCCACTATAGTAGTCGGGAACCAATTAAATATCTCTATAGGAAGGTGACACTCAAATACATGGTTGATGAACTATGACCATCATAGCTAGAGGGTTCAACTCTAGAAGTCGAGCACCCCTGGCCTGTCACTAAATTAAGCTGCCACTCTGATCATAAAGGAACCAAGACTTGTCCCCCCTAGGAGGGTTCAAAATAGGTTGATAGAAGAGTACCCATGACCAGCCTAGTGTTAGGGTGGAAATCTTGTAGTTGAGGACTAATTACCTATATTTAGAAGATGGTGAAACTCTATTCATCAAGGACTAATGCCTTGTCTCTGTAGAAGGGTGGCACTTGAATAGTACATAAAGGACCTGTTACCAATACCAATGTTGGGTTCAAATATATATTCAGTTGAGGATGCATGCAATTCCCCACAGAAGGATAAAACTCGAGAAGTTGATATAAGACCCATGCTTATCCTACCTATAAGGTTCCATTCTTTTGATGGGTAGAAGAACCATGCCCTTTCATAGTATGAGGGTTCCACTGTAGAATCCTCTGAGGATCCTTCCTATTCAATGATGTCAATGAAGATTTTATAAATAATCATCAATCCTAAAATATATCACATCATATCACAAAACATAAAATGGAGAGTTCCATCATGTTATATGTGAAAAAATAATTAGGATACGCAACATGTGGGAAGAAATCAATGTCTAAATGATGGGGATATGAGTGTTTGATGTTTCCTTCAAAATAACCAAGGGATACATGTCATGTGAGAGGAAAAACACAACATGGGGTCCCACCACATCACCCGTCCAATTCCTTATAGTTTCATGGATCACCAATAGTGTAGCACTATATAGAGTGTGGACAGTCTGCATGGTTTGTCCAAGCCACTCAGGGTCCCTGCGTGTGCACATTTGTAGTGTCTGAGTACTTCTGTATGTGTTTTGAACTAGACAGTGTCCATGTAGTTCAATAAAAGATGTTTGTCTAGTTTTTTCTATCACACTAGGTCTTTCATATATGTTTCAACACACAACGTTTCCACTTTTTGTGGGATACATGGAATTTAGGTGGGCTTCAATCCATCCAATCCCTAGCTTTTCCAAAATCCCTACCCACTATATACTAAGGGTCATACACCATGTCGTCATTCTATCTTCATGGAATATAGATGAAGTTTTTAATGAATCTCATATCTAGTCTCCAAACGTTGAATATGATCATTTTCCTTGGAATTCAGCCTTGCCTCCTCTCCAAAATTATGGATTTTACCACTATTTTCCATTTTCATCCATCTAGTGGTTGGAAATGAAATCCTCATTTTGTTTTTTCACTTACTACATGAAGGAACACCCCTCCTTGGATGATGATCAGTGTTGAATGCCAAAAAATACATGATATTAACTCATGTCACTATTATTATACCCAAAATACATCATCGATTGCTAATATGTCCACCAAACAAAAACCATCAAAAATCATGGTACCTGATCAAGGTCAGTCCGGCCTAGTAATGTTAAATCACGACCCCGTGGTCGAATTCCTACTAATGTGAGGAAACATGGGGGAAAATGAATAAAAAAGGTTTATCAATGTTTTTTCAATAATTCTTGGCCAATAATCTTGAATGGGGATATCCGGGGTGAGAATCGAAAGAATAATCAATTAAATTTTAGTAATTGGGAGCATATAATTGTACACACTAGAACATATCAAATAGTGGGGTTCATATTGCTAAATTTTTTAACCATAAGAGTATGAACCCACAAATTATTTTTCCTTCATGTACATTGGATAATTTTTCATCGAAGAATGTGTTCACCGACGATTGAGAAGATATTTTTTTTTGTGATTTAGTCAACATAGATATAATGGTTCTTTATCGTAAGATATAAATATTCAATGGAATGAAAGGAAGAAACCACTCAAATATCTACAGTTTTCTATAGATAACCATAGATAATTTCCATATAAGTATTTTTATAGTAATTAGAATATTTTAATTTAATTAGAATAAATATAATAAATTATTTATTTTAACTAAACAAACCTAACAACTATCATTATTTCCAAATGCCCAGAGTCGAACCATTTTAGTTCATCTCTTGGGTAAAAATTACATTATAGGATCAACCATGGTATCAAATTTCTGATACATATTACATTTTAAAATTTTTACCAATTTCATTAAGAAATCATAATTGTACATTTCAAATATCTTTAATATTTTTCTGAAATAAATTATGAACACACTCGTCCTTGGAATTGTAAATGTTCCTAGCACCTAGCTCCCAAATATATAGGAAAAAATATTTCAAATATTAAAAAGAAAAAAAGGATCTCTAAATTATTCCATAAATTATTCATTTCATCACCAAACAAAAAAACTAAATAAAAAGCTTGACATATAGAGCTTTCTTCTATCTCTCCCACTCTTAGGATCTCCCCTACCAGTTCTTGTGCTTCAACAACACCTAATCCAAGGGGATGGTCCTTAAATGTATGGTTATCTTATGTCATACCCTATTTATACTAGGAAATCCTCAAAAGTGTCTCCATCCTTGATGTCCATATCTCCCAGTTGATAATGTTTGTATGGTCCTGCGTGTTTCATGTAGAGACCCGAAGCTTATCGTACATAGACATTACATTACTTTTGCGGAATACTTGGTACATAACAAAAACACACACACAAGGATTGCAATAGTTTAGTGTCTTTGGAAACTCGGAACGTAATCTTCTAATCGTGGTGAAAGATCTTCAATATCTCCCATAAAGATCTTCCCTTTTTTTTTACCTAAAAACCTTTCATTATATCCTGGGGAAAAGAAAACATAAAAGGGTGAGCTCAAATGCTCAGTAAGGGTAAACAAAAGAAATATCAATCACATCATATACATAAGAACATAGCTTTTGGAAATCTTAACCTGCAAAAGAGCTCATAATATCATAACATGGGATAAATCATAGAAGTGAAAATGAGATCCCCATAATCATAACATGAAACTTGAAACATTGTGGCATGCACACATAATCATGGAAAAACATTTCTTGTTAGTCATGACTCATTGCCAAGACTATCTTAGTGGACAAAGTCCCTTTCTGAACCGAGTTCACTCCTCGTTTCAGTCCTGTATCACTGAACCGAAATAACCTTCCGTTCCATCCATGTCTATCTCATGAGATATAAAATCATTACCCAATGCATTGGAGGGAGATATAGGTCCCACCCATCTTATAATGAATCCTTTCTTATGTGTGCCACATAATCATAAAACATACATCATCGCATAACACATATAACAAAAATGGAATTCTTGAAACATCATGACATCATAAATCAATTCATATATGATAAAGGAATTCATAAACATAATTCCATCACAACATAGTCAAACCAATGTAAAAATATGGATAGAAACAGAACCCTTTATTATCTTAGATGGAAAATAATTTTGATAAAACACTTGAATTGAATTCTTGAGGAAAATATCCTTTCTTCTTCAAAAACATTTTTCCTTTCATAACATGTCATACAACATTAAAATAAAAGAAGTTGATTAAAAATAAACTTGAAAACTTGTAAAGGAAGCTTCTTTGAAGTAATGTTATAAAAATCCATTCATGCCGTATAAGTTAAAAAAACATTCTTCGTACTTTTGTCGGAAAAGTCAAAAAGTACCTCGTACGGAAAAACGACAAAAGATTCCTTTCATATTCTTTACTAAAAACTCACCTAAGGGTAAAATTGGATTTAAACTATTTCAATTGGATGGAAACAATATTAAATATTGAGGGAACATGGATGTGGATGATAAAATACACCCCAGTAAATACTTACGAATAAACAATCTCGGATAAAAATGAGATTGTGATATTTCCCTTACCTTATGTCCGACTTGCTTTGTAAGTGTCCAAACCTCATGTATAATGATTTAAATCATGTTATTGACTTATTCCAGAATCATATTCATTGTTATGATATCATATATGGTTCACTTATGACATTATATTACCCGTTCTTTTGTAAATTCCATGTTAAATAAGCGTTTTGGGTAAAATCGTTTCATTTATCTTAGGTGTTTTGACTTGTTGTTCTTGACATCACTATTACTTATATCATGATTTACTTACTTACAGAATATAAAATATGATTTATATATCATATATATTCAGTATATATATATATATATAATAGATAGATAAATAAAATGAAAAACACCATTCATGGAGACGGTAGTCCGTACGTACGCATGAACGCTGTTTTACTTTCCTTATTGTCTTGAAATGGAAGTAAGTAGATGACATACATATATATATACATAAATCCAGTAGCTTTATAATTTCATATATTTCATTATTATTTCTTATATATACTTTATAATCATTCTTAAATGGTTAACATGGAGAATGAATCTCATCGCGTCGTGGAGACGGTAGTCCGTACGTACGCACGAGCGATGATATCATTTCCATAAATATTGAACTGAATTGGAGTGGATTATACAATATATCAGAATCAATATGATGTTGTAATAACTATGTATAGTTATTCTTTACACCATTATACCCATCCGTGTAAGGTGGTGGTGGAAAATAGATTACACCACGGCGTGGAGACGGTATTCCGTACGTACGCACGCGCGATGATTTCTTTTTCCGTAGGATGGATAGATGGTGAAATAGGTTTGTTTCATACTTATAATAACATATCAGTATATGAGTGATACTGATGTTATTACTTCATAATGAAACAACCTAAGAAGAAGAAGTGGAAGAAGAAATAAAGATGAAAGAATTGGTAACGGTAATTACCTCTTCTTTGAAGCGCCTTTTGGAGACCTCCTCTTAGGGAACTAAAATTGGTCTTTGAGTAAGACCAGAACCTCTAGGATGTTGCTAGGGAAGTGGAGAAGAGATTTTGGCAGGGGTTGGCCGAGCTTGAGTACTCAATTTGGTGTGAGGAGGAGGGGGAGGAGGTGTCCTTTTATAGGGGAGGAGAGGGGCACCTTAGGAATATCTCAAAATATTATTTTATATTAAAGTCAAAATCGGTTTATAATGGTTCCAAAGGGTCTTATTTCGAAGATAAAGTGGGGATGGGTCGAAATCCTATCAACCAATAGGATTTAGACAAGTTTAGGGTATTATTTTAACCTTATCAATTAGATTTAACTCTAAGTTAAATAATTTAACTTTTACCGTGTCTTTTTGTTTTCTTTCATTATATGGTTAATAAACTTACTATAACATGCCAAACGAACCCCAAATTGTATATTATTAATACATATATCCTTATCTAAGTCATTTGTCCGAACCTTAGATTTTTAGGAATAAAATAACAATTAATAATATAATATTTGATTTAAATACTATTTTGTGTCAATTTTGACACTATTTGATATATGATTTTTGTGAAAGTCATAACATAATTATATGTTCGAAACAAGTTGATTAAATCAACACTAATATATCATAGTAACCTATAAAATTAGTGGAATTCATAAAAAGTCTCAAATTACATTTATTTTGGTATTTATATTATCAATTTTTTCAATATTTCATTAATAAGATAATTACTGCATCATCTTTGTGTCATAATTAAATTAAATTATTTGATGTCTAAAAATTACAAATAAAATACCATCATGTAGGAAATCTTTTTAGCTTTCTAATGAATATTTACAATCGAATTTATCTTATGTATAACCCTATATTAAAAATGATTTACTTATTAAACTTTGATTTTAACTATTTTAACCCTTCTTTAAATAAATTAATAATAAATATCCTAATCTAATCCAAGTGGGCCTAAATGGTCATATTTTATTCCTAAGTTTGTTTTTGGTCGAATTACACTTGTCCAATAGAATTAGGACATGTGTTAGGGTAATATTAATATCATATTTACCCTTAGTTACCCTATTTACTATTAACCGCGGTAAAAATAGTAAAAAGTTACTATTCACCAAAAAATTATTTTCATCTCATTGAACCAAATTTTAGTCCTTGATATTAACCGTGTCTCTCGGATTTTTGAAATTTCATTCACAGAAGCGGTAAAATTAAGTTTTATGCAAAATTCAGTTTTTAACCTACCACTTAGTGGTTTCACTATTCATCAAAAATTGAAAGTTTTCAGAAAAATACCAAAATTTCACCCTAGGCTAATTTCGATATTCTGAGTCCAAAAATGAAGTCCATTTTGAAAAATAAAATTTATAAAATTTCAAAAAGTGGTTATTACTATTCATAACGGCTAGTTTTAATAGCATATTGTTGTTTAGTGAAACTCGGTATTGCGTACGACGCAAGCTATCGAGGAAGGTCGCGATTGCGTGTAAAGCAAGCCAAGCAAGTGTTGTGTAGAAAAAGATTCCTTTGATGATAACATAAAAGTCTCGGGTGTTACATTCTACCCCCCTTAAAAATAATTTCGCCCTCGAAATTCGTCACTTTGCAACAAACAAATGAGGATACTTCTCCCTCATCATATCCTCAAGCTCCCATGTAGCTTCTTCAAGTTGGTGGTTTCTCCATAAAACTTTCACCAAGCGAGTGGTCTTGTTTCGTAGGACTTTTTCGCTACGATCTAGAATCTCTATCGGCTGTTCTTCATAAGAAAGATCTTGCTCCAGCGGTACAACTTCTGATCTGAGTACATGTGAAGGATCTGGTATGTACTTTCTCAGGAGAGATACGTGGAACACATCGTGAACTTGAGAGAGATTCGGTGGAAGCGCCAATCGGTAAGCTACCTTCCCAACACGATCCAGTATTTCAAAAGGACCGATATATCTAGGGCTCAACTTCCCCTTCTTTCCAAATCTCATAACCCTCTTCCAGGGAGATATTCGTAAGAACACTTTATCGCCCACTTCAAACTCTAGGTCTTTTCTTCGGTTGTCGGCATAACTTTTCTGTCGACTCTGAGCTGCTCTTATGTGTTGTTGAATAGATCTAACCTTTTCTGCCATTTCATCAACGAGATCAGGTCCTAATAGCTTTCTTTCCCCAACTTCATCCCAGCAAGTTGGAGTCCTGCATTTCTTTCCATAGAGAGCTTCATAAGGAGCCATCTGAATACTGGAGTGAAAGCTATTATTATAAGAAAATTCCACCAAAGGTAGGTGTTGATCCCAACCTCCTTTGAAATCCATAGAGCAAGCTCTCAACATATCTTCTAGGGTTTGAATTGTTCTCTCAGACTGACCGTCTGTCTGGGGATGATAAGCAGTGCTGAAACTCAACTCTGTATCCAGAGTATGCTGAAGACTTCGCCAGAACTTCGAGGTAAATCTCGGATCTCGATCAGATATAATAGAAAGTGGTACTCCATGCAATCTTACCACTTCCTTTACATATATCCTGGCAAGCTGATCTAGAGAGAAATCCTCTCTAATAGCAATGAAGTGTGCAGACTTTGTAAGACGATCAACTATGACCCAGATAGCATTATTGCCGTTGGATGTTTTAGGAAGTCCTGTGACAAAGTCCATAGTGATGTTTTCCCATTTCCATTCGGGTATGGGTAATGGTTGTAACATCCCCTTAGACTTCTGTCTCTAAGCTTTAACTTGTTGACAAATCAAGCATCGAGAGACATACTCAGCAACATCTCTTTTCATGCCATCCCACCAGAAGTACTCTTTCAGGTCCCTATACATCTTCGTGCTTCCAGGATGAATAGAGAATGATGAACTATGAGCCTCATCCAGCAGCTCATTCTTTAATTCGGGGATGGGAGGAACGCAAACCCGATTCCTGAACTTTATTATCCCATCACAATCAAGGTTGAATTCAGGAACATTTCTCACCTTCTTTTGTAACTCGACATCTTCTTTCTGTGCCTCTTTAATCTTCACATGTATAGATGGTTGAACATTCATTTGGGAAAGATAAGATTTTTCCCTTTCCATTATAATTCCAAGATCCATCCTTTGTAAATCCATAAATATTGGATCTTTTGTGATCCTCATCATGGATAAACTAGCATGGTCTTGTCGACTTAATGCATCTTCCACCTTGTTTGCTTTCCCAGGGTGGTAATGGATTGAGCAGTCATAATCCTTAATCAGCTCCAACCATCTTCTTTGACGCATATTCAACTCCTTTTGTGTGAAAATATACTTTAAACTTTTATGATCAGTATAAATATCACACCTTTCACCATAAAGGTAATGCCTCCAAATCTTTAATGCAAAGATTACCGCAGCCAACTCCAAATCATGTGTTGGGTAATTTTGCTCATGGATTTTCAACTGTCGTGAGGCATAAGCTATCACCATATCATTTTGCATAAGAACACACCCCAATCCCTTCTTGGATGCATCACTGTAGATCACAAACCTTTCTCCACTACAAGGTAGTGTGAGCACAGGTGCACTGGATAACCTTCTTTTCAACTCCTTGAAATTCTCTTCACATTCCTCTGTCCAGACAAACTTAACTCCTTTCCGAGTCAACTTGGTGAGTGGATTAGATAATCGTGAAAAATCTTTTACAAAACGTCGATAATATCCAGCCAAACCAAGAAAACTTCGGATCTCAGTTACTGTTGTTGGTCTAGACCATCTTTCGATAACCTCTGTTTTTGCTGGATCCACAGATATCCCCTCTTTTGAGATTATATGACCCAAAAATGCAACTTTTTGAAGCCAAAATTCACACTTGGTAAATTTGGCATAAAGCTTCTCCTTTCTCAGGGTCTTCAATATAATTCTCAAGTGATCTTCATGCTCTTCCTGGCTCTTTGAATAGACAAGAATATCGTCTATAAAGACTACCACAAATTGATCAAGATAGTCTCTAAAGACTCTATTCATTAGATCCATGAAGATAGCAGGGGCATTAGTAAGACCAAATGGCATCACTATAAATTCATAGTGTCCATACCTTGTACGGAAAGCCGTCTTTGGTATATCCTCCCTTTTGACCCTTAATTGATGATACCCTAAACGAAGATCAATCTTGGAAAAGTATTGAGCTCCGCATAGTTGGTCAAATAAGTCATCAATGCGTGGGAGAGGATATTTGTTCTTGATAGTGATCTTGTTAAGTTCTCGATAATCAATGCAGAGTCTCATTGATCCATCTTTCTTCTTAACAAATAGAACAGGTGCTCCCCAAGGTGACGCACTAGGGCGTATGAATCCCTTATCAAGATTCTCTTGGAGTTGCTTCTTCAATTCCTGCAACTCAATTGGGGCCATTCTATAAGGTGTCTTTGAAATAGGCAAAGCACCCGGTACAAGTTCTATTGAAAACTCAACTTCACGATTTGGTGGAAGACCCGGTAATTCCTCCGGAAAGACATCATCAAACTCCCGTACAATGGGCATATTCTTAATCGTGAGTTTCTCACCAACCATTTGAGATAAATAACCTTCATTTAGTGGAATCAATACCCATAAGATGGAAGAAATTTCCACTGGAAGGTTATGTTCATCCTTGCATTGATAGACGATCGTAGATTGATCTGGAATATGAAATGTGACTTCCCTTCTTTGGAAATCGATATGAGCTCTATGTAGAGAATGCCAATCCATGCCAAGAATCACATCAAATTCCACTAAAGGAAGGATCACAAGATTTGCAGGAAGCACTTTCCCACAAACTTCGATCGGAGAAGAATTATAAACTTATGATGCGATTGATGTGCCATTAGGTGTTGTCACAGCTAACTCAACATCTAATTGTTGAGGTAATACGGTGATACCCTTAGAAAATTTTTCAGAAATAAAAGAGTGGGTGGATCCAGAATCAAATAAAACATTTGCTACTTTAGAGTGGGTGGTAAGTGTACCTTTCACCACATCGTTATCGTACTCCACCTCGCTGATAGAAATTGCATGTGACTTTCCTTTGTCTTTAGCCTTAAGAGTTTGTTGACGTCGACCATCATCATCAACCCTTGGATTTGGGCATTGATTGGCATAATGCCCCATCTCCTTGCACTTGAAACATTGAAGTGTTGTAGGTTCATTCTGTGTATCCCTTCCTTTTTTTGCGTCATTAGACATCTTCTTCCCATTATCACGGCATTCAAATGCCCGATGACCTTCCTTTCCACATTTAAAACATTTACTTTTCCCTTTAAGACAACTCCCTCCATGTTTCTTTCCACACTTTGAGCATAAGGGAAAGTTCATCTTCTTTTCCGTGTGCTCTTTAGATTTTTCTTTGAATTCCATCTTCCTCTTCTTATCAAACCCATGTGACTGATGGGTTACTCCAATCTCCATCTCGACTTTGAGAGCACATCGAACGATTTCCTCGTAGCTATTGAAGTCCCTTATGGCTAACGCCCTTCGAAGACTTGGTTTTAAGCCACTAAAGAATCGATCGATCTTACTCTCAGGTTGGATAATAATACCAGAAGCGTACCTTGCAAGTCTTGTAAAATTTGCTTCATAGGTACTAACAGATTCATCATCCCTTTGCTTCAGTTCAAGGAACTATTTCTCCATCTTTGTTCGGAGAATACGAGGGAAGTACTTATTGAAAAATAAGTTCTTGAACTCGTCCCATTCCATAGACTCAATTTCATCCCTTTGCCTCATATTCTTAACAAGATTCCACCATTGATCAGCATCTCCTTCCAAACGATACACTGCTAGGATGACTTTATCATGCTCAGAACATTGAAGAACTGAAAATATCTTTTCAGTAGTACTAATCCATTGTTCAGCAATTAATGGATCAGTAGACCCGCTGAAAGAAGGTGGACGCTGCCTCATGAAGGATTCAACAGAATGTTGCTCCCTCCTTTGCTCGTTTGGAAATCCTGCATGATTCATAGCTTGAGAAAGTTGTGTGAGCATGGCTACAAGATTTTGCATTCCAGCTCCCATATCGTTTGGTTGCTCCGGGGGACAATCATTGCATTGCCCATCGCATTCCGCATTAACACGGTTCCTTCGGGTTCCAGCCATTGACTAAAACCAAGAAGAATAGTGTGAGCAACACTAATTATAATAGGAAACCACATAATTCAAGAATAAAATTTTCATGCTTAAGGTCTTATCCTAGGTTATTCAAGGCCATTTCTAAAACACTAAGATTGTGTTCTATGCTTAGACTTATCCTTTGGGTTCTTACTAAGGCTTTCACATCCTAGTTTCCAAAGGTTGACTATACCTTTCCTCTGATACCAACTGTAGAGACCCGAAGCTTATCGTACATGGACATTACATTACTTTTGCGGAATACTTGGTACATAACAAAAACACACACACAAGGATCGCAATAGTTTAGTGTCTTTGGAAACTCGGAACGTAATCTTCTAATCGTGGTGAAAGATCTTCAATATCTCCCATAAAGATCTTCCCTTTTTTTTACCTAAAAACCATTCATTATATCCTGGGGAAAAGAAAACATAAAAGGGTGAGCTCAAATGCTCAGTAAGGGTAAACAAAAGAAATATCAATCACATCATATACATAAGAACATAGCTTTTGGAAATCTTAACCTGCAAAAGAGCTCATAATATCATAACATGGGATAAATCATAGAAGTGAAAATGAGATCCCCATAATCATAACATGAAACTTGAAACATTGTGGCATGCACACATAATCATGGAAAATCATTTCTTGTTAGTCATGACTCATTGCCAAGACTATCTTAGTGGACAAAGTCCCTTTCTGAACCGAGTTCACTCCTCGTTTCAGTCCTGTATCACTGAACCGAAATAACCTTCCGTTCCAGCCATGTCTATCTCATGAGATATAAAATCATTACCCAATGCATTGAAGGGAGATATAGGTCCCACCCATCTTATAATGAATCCTTTCTTATGTGTGCCACATAATCATAAAACATACATCATCGCATAACACATATAACAAAAATGGAATTCTTGAAACATCATGACATCATAAATCAATTCATATATGATAAAGGAATTCATAAACATAATTCCATCACAACATAGTCAAACCAATGTAAAAATATGGATAGAAACAGAACCCTTTATTATCTTAGATGGAAAATAATTTTGATAAAACACTTGAATTGAATTCTTGAGGAAAATATCCTTTCTTCTTCAAAAACATTTTTCCTTTCATAACATGTCATACAACATTAAAATAAAAGAAGTTGATTAAAAATAAACTTGAAAACTTGTAAAGGAATCTTCTTTGAAGTAATGTTTTAAAAATCCATTCATGCCGTATAAGTTAAAAAAAACATTCTTCTTACTTTTGTCGGAAAAGTCAAAAAGTACCTCGTACGGAAAAACGACAAAAGATTCCTTTCATATTCTTTACTAAAAACTCACCTAAGGGTAAAATTGGATTTAAACTATTTCAAGTGGATGGAAACAATATTACATATTGAGGGAACATGGATGTGGATGATAAAATACACCCCAGTAAATACTTACGAATAAACAATCTCGGATAAAAATGAGATTGTGATATTTCCCTTACCTTATGTCCGACTTGCTTTGTAAGTGTCCAAACCTCCTGTATAATGATTTAAATCATGTTATTGACTTATTCCAGAATCATATTCATTGTTATGATATCATATATGGTTCACTTATGACATTATATTACCTGTTCTTTTGTAAATTCCATGTTAAAGAAGCGTTTTGGGTAAAATCGTTTCATTTATCTTAGGTGTTTTGACTTGTTGTTCTTGACATCACTATTACTTATATCATGATTTACTTACTTCCAGAATATAAAATATGATTTATATATCATATATATTCAGTATATATATATATATAATAGATAGATAAATAAAATGAAAAACACCATTCATGGAGACGGTAGTCCGTACGTACGCATGAACGCTGTTTTGCTTTCCTTATTGTCTTGAAATGGAAGTAAGTAGATGACATACATATATATATACATAAATCCAGTAGCTTTATAATGTCATATATTTCATTATTATTTCTTATATATACTTTATAATCATTCTTAAATGGTTAACATGGAGAATGAATCTCATCGCGTCGTGGAGACGGTAGTCCGTACGTACGCACGAGCGATGATATCATTTCCATAAATATTGAACTGAATTGGAGTGGATTATACAATATATCAGAATCAATATGATGTTGTAATAACTATGTATAGTTATTCTTTACACCATTATACCCATCCGTGTAAGGTGGTGGTGGAAAATAGATTACACCACGGCGTGGAGACGGTATTCCGTACGTACGCACGCGCGGTGATTTCTTTTTCCGTAGGATGGATAGATGGTGAAATAGGTTTGTTTCATACTTATAATAACATATCAGTATATGAGTGATACTGATGTTATTACTTCATAATGAAACAACCTAAGAAGAAGAAGTGGAAGAAGAAATAAAGATGAAAGAATTGGTAACGGTAATTACCTCTTCTTTGAAGCGCCTTTTGGAGACCTCCTCTTAGGGAACTAAAATTGGTCTTTGAGTAAGACCAGAACGTCTAGGATGTTGCTAGGGAAGTGGAGAAGAGATTTTGGCAGGGGTTGGCCGAGCTTGAGTACTCAATTTGGTGTGAGGAGGAGGGGGAGGAGGTGTCCTTTTATAGGGGAGGAGAGGGGCACCTTAGGAATATCTCAAAATATTATTTTATATTAAAGTCAAAATCGGTTTATAATGGTTCCAAAGGGTCTTATTTCGAAGCTAAAGTGGGGATGGGTCGAAATCCTATCAACCAATAGGATTTAGACAAGTTTAGGGTATTATTTTAACCTTATCAATTAGATTTAACTCTAAGTTAAATAATTTAACTTTTACCGTGTCTTTTTGTTTTCTTTCACTATATGGTTAATAAACTTACTATAACATGCCAAACGAACCCCAAATTGTATATTATTAATACATATATCCTTATCTAAGTCATTTGTCCGAACCTTAGATTTTTAGGAATAAAATAACAATTAATAATATAATATTTGATTTAAATACTATTTTGTGTCAATTTTGACACTATTTGATATATGATTTTTGTGAAAGTCATAACAGAATTATATGTTCGAACCAAGTTGATTAAATCAACACTAATATATCATAGTAACCTAGAAAATTAGTGGAATTCATAAAAAGTCTCAAATTACATTTATTTTGGTATTTATATTATCAATTTTTTCAATATTTCATTAATAAGATAATTACTGCATCATCTTTGTGTCATAATTAAATTAAATTATATGATGTCTAAAAATTAAAAATAAAATACCATCATGTAGGAAATCTTTTTAGCTTTCTAATGAATATTTACAATCGAATTTATCTTATGTATAACCCTATATTAAAAATGATTTACTTATTAAACATTGATTTTAACTATTTTAACCCTTCTTTAAATAAATTAATAATAAATATCCTAATCTAATCCAAGTGGGCCTAAATGGTCATATTTTATTCCTAAGTTTGTTTTTGGTCGAATTACACTTGTCCAATAGAATTAGGACATGTGTTAGGGTAATATTAATATCATATTTACCCTTAGTTACCCTATTTACTATTAACCGCGGTAAAAATAGTAAAAAGTTACTATTCACCAAAAAATTATTTTCATCTCATTGAACCACATTTTAGTCCTTGATATTAACCGTGTCTCTCGGATTTTTGAAATTCCATTCACAGAAGCGGTAAAATTAAGTTTTATGCAAAATTCAGTTTTTAACCTACCACTTAGTGGTTTCACTATTCATCAAAAATTGAAAGTTTTCAGAAAAATACCAAAATTTCACCCTAGGCTAATTTCGATATTCTGAGTCCAAAAATGAAGTCCATTTTGAAAAATAAAATTTATAAAATTTCAAAAAGTGGTTATTACTATTCATAACGGCTAGTTTTAATAGCATATTGTTGTTTAGTGAAACTCGGTATTGCGTACGACGCAAGCTATCGAGGAAGGTCGCGATTGCGTGTAAAGCAAGCCAAGCAAGTGTTGTGTAGAAAAAGATTCCTTTGATGATAACATAAAAGTCTCGGGTGTTACATTTCACCTCATCTATGACACAAAGAAGATGATGTAAATCCATTACAACTATGGGGGACGGTCAAGGCAGTAAGAAACCTGGCCAACCAATGTTTGGATCTCTAACGTCCTAAGTGACCTTAGGGATTTCTCTCTCCCCAGAATGTATCTATACACTCTTTATCATGGGGGGAATATAAGGAAACCATGGGCACTATACTCAAACTCCTATGGCCTATAACGTTGATCTACATAATAATTTTTTTAGAATTGGTGTATTCTCATCATCTCATAGATGACCTAGACCTTTTATGTTATCACATGCATAATCTCTTGACTCACATGAGATGCCCTGTCAATCCCTCTCAAGCATAACAGTGACCTTCAAGGTATCTTGTATAAGACCTCAAAAGGATCCAATCTAATAGAATATTGGTACATGTTGTTGTATGAAAACACTACCAATGGGATGTGATATTACTAGATCCATCCAAATAATAACACATAATCCCTTAGAATTACCCCCAACACCTTGATAGTACACTCGGTATTCTTATATTTCTAGAGGTAAAAGTTTGTACTCAACCTAATCTAGGTTTTGAATGTCTTAGGTGTGCCTCTCCACAATCATGTTGTAAACTATGAAAAATGATTAGAGGAAATAATACAGGTGACCCCATGTAGGCGAATAATATTCCATATGTATATCATTCTAAACTCTACAAATAAAACATCCCCCCTAATATAATGGAAATGTGAAGACTTCCTGAGTTGGTCAACTATCACCTAGATAGATTCGTGGTCCATTTCTTTATATGTAATTCCAATCTTTTTTATGACAGCTATGTTTCGATCATCCACTCGTAGATTATAATAGGCTACAAAGAATCCCAATGGAACCTATTTTCCAATATTCAACTACAGATAAGTGAGGCATGATTAAATTAACTCATTATTTATCCATATCATGATGGACCACCAAAACAGCCTCTGAATGTCACTATACATCTTATATGAACTAGGATGTAAATCAAAGGGAGATGTTTGTAAGTCTTTCCTTACTTACTCTAATATTTATACATAGACCATCATTCATCCTGAGAGAAGGCTAAAGTTATTCCCACCTTCAAGGAATCCATCGGGTGAATCTTCTAAGGACATCTTACCAAATAAAACCACACAGTTAATGTCACCCTACCATAACTCTCTCACATGATTGAAAAATGGAGGTCTCAATGTCATCTACTGATGAAAATTTGAACCCTCATGATCCACCAGGGTTGGCTACTAAGAATTAAACCACTTATATACCAACTACACCAATAAATCATAGGGCTTCCTTGAATAGAATTTGGTTCCACATTTCCACTTTCCTTGGTGTAGACTATCTCAACTACATGTTCCATTATGAACTCAAAACTACATCATTTTCTTTGGTTCAAGTCTCTCTTGGTGAATACATTCCTAAGATTTTGATGGTTTTTGTAAACCACAATGAACTCCCCCAAAATGTTGTGCATGCACATCCTCATGGAGAGTACTACTTCATCCATCACTAAGTCATGAGTTGTGTAAGTATTCCCATGGGGTCTCAACTACCTTGACCCACATATGATAACTTCTAGCTGTTACCTCAAATTACAGTTGGGACCAACTCCAAATGAATTATAATACACTTGAATTCCATGAACGCATCCATTATTCTCAGCATAAGAGAACATGGTAGTGTCAATATCATCTCCAAAAAGTCCCTCTAGCCCAGATCAATCTAGGTAAATCACTGCCCTTACCATATCATGGATGTAAATGGGTATGAAATCCTAGATAAGTCTACCACAATCCTCTGTTAGTACACTACAAATCAGATATAATACCTCTCCTCTAACATGCTCTTATATTTCCCCCAATCAAGAACTACAGTGATCTCCTCTAGGTCCGTGGACATACCAACCTCATAAAAGGCATTACCTAAGAGGTAAACCTCATCAATCCAAAACTAGATCATTATGATATAATCATAATTTTGGTGCTCCTAAAGAAAATCTAAAACCATCTATATGTTTTCTGCATTTTCCTTCTTCATCATAGAGTAGATGAGTATGCTTTCAATGAAGACAACCAAAAATAGGCCATGTATGTCTGTAAAAACTAGTTCATCAAAGTCATAAAAATAGCATGGGAATTAATAAAACGAAATGAAATAATTAGGAAATCGTAGTGTATATAGTGAAATTAGAATTCCATATTCCAAATATTATATATGGGAACCTTCAATTGGTGGTTTTGGGAACTGATATTGATCTTTGACAATAATCTATCCCCTCACAACTGGTCAAATAGGTTCTCAATCCTCTATAAGGGGTACATTTTCTTTATAATTTTCTTTTTTAGGTGTTGATAATCCAAAAAAATTCCACAAGCTCCTAGTCATCTTTTCCATAAATAAAACCAGATCATCCTAGGGGGGGAAATAGGTATGAAGAACCAATACTCTCAATGGTCCTATAATTAGAATTGAAGCTCCATGAACTCGATAGGGTTTTCCGAATCGGCCAAAAATGATATTAGAGTAATCCTGGGATATATGTTGTTTGAAAACACAACCTATAACCTCATAGGTAGACCCAAAACATATTCATGGAAGAAATACATAAAATCCTCCCTGATATTATAAATCCAAAATCCTAAAGAACTAGCTGCACAAAGGGCAACCATCTCCTACATTTGGGTGATCGGCTGAATCCCATTGCTCAAAAACCCACTCACCCTACCATATGATATATATATATATATAAATATAGATATATATATATATCTCTCTCATAATGGTGAATCTACTTCCATCCATAAGAATGCATCTGACTCATTTTCATTGATGGTCAATATGGGCTTAGACCATGGAGTACCAGTCCATTCCCAAAATCATACCATAGGTTTCCATTGTAATGAAAAAAATGTCTCATGTGGACCTCTCTCCACAACGAAATATATTTTACTACTGGAAAATAAATGATACATAATAATAATTCCATGTGTGAACCTCTAGAAAAATCTATTGTGACAGCACATCAACTGGGAGCTCTAGCTCTCACACCAAATGTTTAGTGATGAAATAATTACTCACATATATGTACATTATTACTACAAAAATAATAGAATAAACACATATCATATATCTAATTTTCTCAGGTTTTTTTGGGTTGTGCACCTCTAAATCCTATGGTATTATGTGGTCCCAACTACCTCATCCCTAATATTTCCATGGGAGTCCTGGTGGTGGTGGTTGAAAGATATGATGTCAATGACCACCACAACAACTCCTCAACTTGGAGAACCACCTTCTCCTCTTCAAGCTCTACCTCCCTAGGTGACACCCTACCCTCTCCTAGGAGATCCCTTGTCATAGTGATTTCTCATTCATGTATGTACATCAACTATCTATCTGTTCTCCTCAGAACATCTGGTTGGGATGTCTCACACTATGTGGAATCGCACATCACAAGTATACAACAACTCCTCTCTAGAATTCTCTATTCCTCGGTGTCATCCTTGACTATATGGCCAAGCCAGATCATTAGAATTTCTCTTATGCTAAGATCCTGCTAGCTTGAATCTGATAGTTTCTACAGACCATCCATCTATTTAATTCTCATTTCTTGCTCTAGCTTCCAAGAGTACTTATTAAAGAAGGATCTATATCACTAGTGTTCGTTCCAACACCCAGGAAATTGTTTGGATACACAATGTTAAAACACTGGAACATATATCTATATATATTCCCGACTCAATCATATATGCATAGAAGTCTTCATCCTGGATCATGTCATGGGAGTACCATTTAAGGTCTCTGAACCTCCCAGCATACTTAGCCATTATCATCAATCCCTTTTGCAGCCCTACAATATTCTGTATATAAATTAATCATAAGTAGGAGGTTCATCAGTCCTTAGAAAAACATTCTAGAAGTCAAGCTATGATAGTGTCGAATCATCATGAATTTGGTTAACATGATTCTACATGTACCCACCTTTTCCCTGAAAAAAGATAGATTTTAGAATAACCAATTGATCTATGAATGTATGGTTGGGATTGAAAAAATGTACCATAATCTCCAACCAATCCTCCACTTCCTGGGGACCTGACTCACCATGGAACCGTAGTAGCCTCGAGTTCTGGAACTCCCAGAGTGTTCTAAGACTGCACATATCCTTATCCTACTATTCTTGTTTGATTTTTGGATCACTATGTGGGGGTACTACTACCTATCCACCCAGAGGAGGAAGAAAGTATGATGTACCCAAAACCAAGGCATCATCGCTCATAGGATCATTATCACAATTCCAAACTAGTAACCTAGATGGATGTTTTTTTTCTAGGCATCCTAAAACATTAATTATGATGTACCATAGTCATATGAGAAGAGATATAAATATATATATAATGATATATGGGGAGATGAATCTATAAGGAAAATTAAAGGATCAATCCGATATGATGCATTTACCATTGATCCCTTCAACCAATGCCTAGGTAAGCCGAGTCGAATAGAAGGTATTAATGGTCCTAGGGAATTGATATGCATGTCTCAACACCAACACTAGGTTAGATGTCCTGAGAGACACACTTGATAAACCTAATCATTGTTTCTATAATATCAACTAAACTCTAATAAGGGGAAAACTCCAAACACTATCCCAGATATTAAACCACCTCTAATACCAATCTTTCACAATGTTACCCAATGGGGATCAAGAAAAAACTACCTCAAGACCACCCCAAAGGCCAGAGGCTAATGATAAGCATTGAAATACATATCTTTGTTGGAGAGGACATTACATACTATACCATTACACACAAACCCAATAATCTCAATGAATAACTGAAGAAAACTAATAATAATAATATGTAAATTCTGTTATATAAACAATGAATATTAAACTTCTAGGGTGTTCTAGGGTATGATAATTCCAATTGATGATAAGGGGGGTTGGGGAACAACACACCAACCTAGAATAATGTCCCAACCAGAAAAAACTGGAACGTAAATGTTCTGAGAGAGCCCAAATCTGGATCTCTAATCACTGAACAGTGTATGTGTTCCAATCCACCATGTATTCCTATACTCCTTGGATATCACTATCGACATGTACTTCAACTAATGTAGATATTAAATATGCCAAAAATCTGATACGGGGGTGAGTTAATACATACACATTAGGGAAAATGAAAATGAAGGGGGAGCTGTAATAGACATATAGGAATTGATAGAATGACAACTCAACCAACAGAAATTGAGTATAAATCAAGAAAAATGGATATATATATAATATATATGATCAATACAAAGAAACAAAAATGATATATTTGGATATCTCTCTCTGAAAACCCATCCTAGAAAATGTGTCACCATCAGTTCTATAATTCCATCAACATTTCCAAACGTCTGATGCATCTTTCCCGTCGAGAACATCCAAGTAATGTCTTACCTATCCACATTATGACATAGTCTAGTGGCCAAAATATCTATGTAGAGGACCCATACCCTAGTACAGTAAGAGGGTTCCACTTAAGTAAATGGTAGAGGACCCATGCCTATCCTAATTGGAGGGTTCCACTCTAGTAGTCAAGGACTCATGCCCAGTCTCTTCTAGAGGATTCCACTCTAGTCATCGAGGACCCATTATATGTCTCAAAAAGAGGATGTATCTTAGATAGAAGGTAAAGGAATCATTCCCATAATAACTAGTGTGATCCACTATAATATTTTAGTACCCATGACCTATCTCTATTTGAGGGTTGCACTCTGATAGGTGATCACCCATTCCCCATCGTCACAGGAGGGTGACAATCGTATAGTAGGTTGAGGACCCACATCTATCCTATATAGGGGGGGACAATAAAGTATTCATGGACCCATGGACTATTTCTATATGAGTGTTCCACTCTATTCATTGATGAAACATTCCTTGGATCTATAGGAGTGTTCGAATCAGATAGTATGTAGTTGACACATGCCTAAAACAGCTGGAGGGTTCCAATCTAATATTTAGTTGAGGACCCTAGCCCCCCAATAGGACGGTGAGACTCAAGAAGTAAATATAGGACCCATTCCTAGCCTAGATGGACGTTTCCACTCAATTGATAAGTAGTTGAACCATTACCTATCCCAATAGGTTATTTCCACTCTAGAAACCTCTAGCAATCTTGTATGATCACTTTTATCAACGAGCATTTCCTAAATAAAATCATGACCATAAAATCTCAAATTGTATCTGAAAATCCAAATAAGTAGGGAACCATAACATTATATGAAAAAACACTTAGGATTGGATACTCATAGACAAAAATCTATGTTTAAAAGAAAATGATATGAGAGAATAATGTTCCATATAAAGAAACCATTGTATACATGATAGGATAGGGGACGCACACAATGTGTGGTCCCTCTCCATCACAATTCCATGTCTATATAAGTACATGATTCCAAAATTGAATAACACTAAAATGTCTATTGGGAGTCTCTAAGGTGTATCCAAGACACTCAGCGTCCCTACTCGTGCACCATGGTTGTGTTTGTGTACATCAGTAAAATAAAAACACCAGGCCATGTCTATGTACATTGCTACGTAGAATTCTTTTAGTCATGTCGTCTGACATGGGGTATTTTTCATGTGTTCCTCCACCAAAAATTCCCACCCAGTGTGGGATACATGATGTTTAGGTGCGATACATGATGTTCCATCTTTATCATATCCCCAATCCCAATCTGCGACTCCCTAGGGGTCACAGGTCGTTCGTTCTTCTTAACATCATGGTGTGTAGTTATTATTTTCCTATAATCATAGATCTCATCTACACATATATGATTCAATCATAATTCCATTTTATCAGGACCTATATCCTCTTAAAAAAGATGCATCTGACAAACATTTTTACATTTTCAGCCATACGGTGGTAAGAAATCAATTCATTGTTTGGTTCATCACATCATGCCCGCATAGTCGCACCTCTATTCAATACGATTAGTCTCAGATCACCAAAATTCTATGAGATCAATAATAGATACCACAGTTTATTCTAAAAAATCAATTCTTGATTTTCAATCAATTCTTGATTTTCAATCAATTATTGATTTTTAATCAATTCATCTAATGTGAAACCATTGTGAATCTAGGGGTTCGAATGGGCTCAGTCCTACCATGAAATGTCAAATCATGATCCCATGGTCCAATGATGACTAACCCCAAGATACTTGGTTACAAAAGAATAAAAACAATATTTATCAGTCATTTGGAAAATTTATTGGACAATGATATTAAATCCTTATATTCGGGGTTAGAAATGAAAAAATTATAAATTAAATTTTAGAACATGGGTGCATGAAATTGTCTACAACTCACACAGATAAATGAAAGGAATTGATGTTTCATAAAAATTTAATAGGATGAGGTGGAATCAACAAATGGGTAGTCATATATATATATTGGAGAATTTTTTAATCAATGAACTCACTCCCCAAAGATTAATAGGATTAATTATGTTTGTGAACTTAGATATTCTTTGATCTAGTTTTTTTATTGTTGGATGTGATTCACTAACATAAGGAGTAGAAGAACAATCTAAATTATCCTACATTTTATGTTGATAAACATTGAGAATTTCCCTATATGTGTATTTATACAAATTAGATTATGTTTATTTAATTATAAAAAACAAATTTAATTATATATTTTAACTAACACAACCACAAATGGTCATTATTTATTAACACCTCGTGTTGACCCATTTTAGGTTCCACCTATTGGAAACATTTGATTTTGGACTCAACTGTTGTCTTAGATTTAAGATATGAAATTATGTTTAAGATTTATACCATTTTATTTAAGAACATTTTAATAATGAAATATAATATATATTTAAAATTTTTATAAAATTAATTCTGAGAACAACCTACCACAAAATGAAACATTGTCTCGGTGACAGACACTGAAAATATATGCATAAATATTTCAAAGTCATACGAAGAACAAATTGGGTCTCTGTACAAAAAAATCATTTTTCATTATTGACCCACTAATATAATAAAATTTTCTTTTGATCTTGGAATAATTGAAGAAATAAACTATTGTTTTATGTGAAAGGTTAACTACATTTTTGAGATTCATCTGTATGATCCGTCTTTGATCTCTCATTATTAATAATTATGCCTTTGAAAAAAGTATAAATCAGATTCTATTTATATACTATCACAATGTATAATAGATTAGTGTTAGAACTCCTATGATGGATTACTAGGACATAGGATCTGATGGACTGGTGTTAGCAATGAATACATTCCTAAAAATTCTGTATAACTCCCAATTTATCATTTTATATTGGGATAATGGGATGATCAGATAATTTTATGGATTAACATATATGATGGATTGGTCAATCTATGCATCAACAATGCATCAAACATTGTAACCTGTTTTTTCAAATAAAACCATTCTTTTATCATGGTGTCTTCAGGATGTTGAAAAAATTAATATCAATATATAATTATCTAAATTACAATGGAATGTTTTATGACTTCCCATAATTCCATAACATATTTTCTTTCTAATAGAAACTCAAACTTACTATCAATCCACAATGAAAAATAATACACATTTCCCATTTATTTCACAATTCTTGGATAACATGTGTTTTAAAAAATATGAAATTGAATACATACAAAAAATAAAAGCAACATCATATTTTTTATGAATAGATTCTGACTCTGATAAATTATTTAATTTTAATTGGAAACTCATTTCTAGATTCAAGGTGAGTGTTAAAAAAATTAACATTGAAAACTTATTCTATCTAGAAAAATTAAAATGATGTATTATCTTATTGAAAATGCATCCAATATTTTTATTCTAAAACCTCTTACGTCTAATGACCAATAATTAAAAATGTAATTGATTTATAATAATGAATAAAAAATTACTCACTTTTATTTCATCTATATTTAAATTCCGGAAAAAATTTCCCCAACATGAACATCGTAACATTGTTTTCCATAATGTAGTGACTAATAATAAGTTCAATAATCTTCCCAAATGCAAAACATTATATTTATTTTACAAATTAGACTCCAACATCTAAATAAAAAGGTCAAGGATTCACATTAACATACTATTTAAATATTACAGACATGATGACATCACATATTTTCCCTATTAACATAGAACTCATTATATATATATATGCTCTCCCTAAAATAAGTTAATTTATATATAAATTTATTAAATTCTTTAATATCTCACCATCTTTAAAAAAGTATCCCAATCTATGAAACGAGTCGGTAGAAAGATCACATACCATAACCTTGAATAGGGTGAGGTTTAACACCCATAATTAACCTCATCATTTGGAATGTTTCCATCATAAATGGTTTATTGAAGAAATTATAATCCTCTATATTTGAAGGTAAAAAATCAATATATAGTTAATTTAATTCCACATGTTCTTTGAAAAATATTTATTTAATAACAATTTCCTTTGATCTGGAACTTTTCAATGGATTCTTGGTAAGATTGATTGAAAATTGATTCTCACAACCCAAGATAAGGTGTACCTCCACATTTACAATAAAATATTCCCGTTATATATTAATCCACATTAATTATTTATTATATTTAGTTATATATATATTTTTATCTTCTCCAATGTGGAGATTCAGGAAAAATTTCTTCTTTTTATTCCTATTTACACATCTTTCTCCCAAAATGAAAACTCCACCAGATATGCATCCTATATCATCGACACTATCTACCTAGTGTAAATCCTTATATCCAAATTGATTGAAAATTACCTTGTTATAATAAATAATAAAATTATTTTTAGTTCCCTTACTATATAGAGGAATAAATATTCTATATAAAAAATGGTTCATTTTTGGGGATCATTTGAATCAATCATAACGGGTTACATCATAAACATAGTATCTTCTAGCGGTTGTTAAATACATTTGGATTCCAATATATTTACAAAGGACAAATATTATTTCAAAATTCATTTGTACTCATTTTCACCCACTACGATAGGTATAGAATCATTATTTAAATATTTCATGCCAAATAAGTTGTGTAATTCCTTGGAATATTTTCTTCTGATATAATAATGTGATCCAAATGATGATAAATATATAGCCCAAGAATGTAACGTATTTATCCCAGTACATTAATTTAAAATCAAATCTTAATTTAATTTGAAATCCCATTCAAATTTTCATCACCCTTCCATAAGATTATGATATCATCAATATAAAAAAACATAACGAGATAAACCTCTCGAAATTCGATTATGGATAGTTTGATGTCCACTTTTACCATCATGATGTTAATATTTATTTAACATGAACCCAAACTAGAATAAAAAAATCTTGGGGCATAATTAGGAATATATAAATCATTATTTAATTTACACACATATTTATCGTCATCTTCTATAATGATTCCACTTTTTTGTTCATTATAGACTTCTTCTTCAATTGATTCATTGAGAAAACATACATGACATACATTTAGAATATCATATATATCCATTTTGTAGTAATAGAAAAATATTAAGATTATTTAATGTATTTTTAAAATGGAAAATGTTTCACTAAAATAAATTCCTTCAGCCTTCGAGTACCCTTTACAAACTAGTGTTATCTTAGTTCATACAACTTCACCTCTTTAATTCAACATGTTTGTGAAAAATCACTTTTTTCCAATATGATTATTATCTTCAATCATGGGAACCAGATCCCATGTTTTTTTCACTAAATATGATCCAATTATTCATTCATGAAATATATCCACTCTTGATGATCCATAGTTGTGGAAAATTCACTTGGCTTATCCTTTGAAAAAAAAAGTGTTATAAAAAACTATCCTCGTCATTATTATAGTTTCAAATTCTTTTCCTGGGATGTCATATGATATTTTTGTCCTCCAAATTCTTCTAATACCTTGAATGGGACGAAATTTGTTTTACCTCGTCACTTCAAATGGATGTTTCAATATATTCATTCTACACAGTTTTTATAACATCACCTCTATGAGCGACATTTTTTGGTAGTTTAATAGAAATGTATTCATCTTCATTTTTCCAATATAGTTAACTATTTTTCAAACATTCTATAATAATGTTCCATAACTTTTATATCTTTAGTGATAATAATCCTTATAGTTTCGTGATTATAACAAATATAACCTCTAACATTAATATAGTATACATGGAAGATACCATCAAATACTCATTGATCAATATTCTGAAGATTATCACCATTGATAATGGTGATGTAGGTGAATCCAATTACCATTAGGTATTTGAAATGTGTGGTATCATTGTAAGTCATATCATATGGAGTCAAGTCATTTCTTTCAGAATAGATTTAATAATTTTTAATGTGAAATTCTAATCGAATAGATTCTCTCCAAAAGAATCAATATGTATCATTTTCAATCAGTATAGTTCAATCCATATCAACAAAATATCAATTCTTTCTTTCAGAAATTACATTATATTGTGGTGTGTATGGTGCACTATATTCAAAACGAATTTACTTATTTTCAATATAATCATAAATCATCCCATTTTTTATTGAACACCATTTTAGGTACTATTCTACTTAATAGTGTATCCATATTCCATTTCATCACTTCTCTTGAAAATCAATTTAAATGTTAACAGAATCCAATTTGTGTTTTAAAAAACATGTGATATTATTTTGAAAAATTATATATGAAATAATTTATGTTTCTCAATTTTATTTATTGATTTCTTAGGGTCCCACATATTCTATAAAAAATATGATCCAGTTGACGAGATATATATATCACAAGTATCCTCTACACTGAATTTAAAATATTCCCATTCCAAAAAATCAAAAAACAACAATCTATTATTATTTTCTAATAAAGTACATCACATACAATTCCTCTCTTTTTTAGTTGGTTCTTATTCCTCTAGTATATATTTAAAATATTTTGATACCATAAATATTTTTATTCTATAATAATTAGATAACATTGAACATGTCCATTATTAACCTAAAACACATTTCCTTTTGTTTTTTTCAACTAATTAGAAATTTACGGAATTAAATATTTTTAATAATAAATCCATATATTCTAAGAAATAATTTTTTGTGTCATCAGAAAACAATGAAACAATCATCAAATTTTTATTTGATCGATCAATAAATAAGGAACTTCCAAATGCAATTTTTTATTTTCCAATATTGGAAGATCTAATGCCTTTGATTCTAGTTACTCCTCATTTATGAAATGTCATTGTCCCTTATTTTTTCATTCACAATTTTTAACAATTTTAAAATTTTATCATATATAAATAATACTCAATATCCAACATCCATGATCAATCGTATTTTGTGGGCTTTAGAAACATTTTAACAACCAAGGAATTTTATTTTATATTTCCTTCATTTATGTGATGATTTTATTATTTTTAATATAACATTTGTTGAACCACAATTATTACAAGTAATCCTATTGAAATGTTACTTGTCTTATCATATATTTGAAAAATAGTTTCCTCTTGTTTATATATATATATATTCAATTTTAAAAATCGGTTTTTTCATATTGTATTCTTTGAGTGGGTTAATTCACTATAAAACAATACCTCTAATACCTCACGGATTCATTATAGCACTGATTATTGAACCAATGTATCTTATTTATTCACAAATCCTCCAAAATACTTGTAATATCCAATGAGGGAACATTTTCCTTTGTAACAATATTGTTTTCTCAAATTTTGTACCAATATTAAAACATCTTCAAACAATAATCCATGGATACTTTCCCTAAATGAAAATTATTCTAAACTCCTAAAATATAATTTTTTAAAATAGAATACTTCTTATCCATATCAGAGTCTATAGATTCTATAATACTTTATTTAATATTTGGTTTCTCACATTTTTTAAAATTTTTTAATTCACATTGTTTAGTGACAATCATGGTCCATTGGAATTTATTACTCTTATTAGGCTTATTATTAATACTCTAAGTCACATAATCATAATTTTATGGTAATTTTTTTTCTGATCCACCATAGCTTCACCTATCATAGAGAAATATATAGAATCCCAATTTAAATTAGGAATGTTGGACATTCATTATTTAGTTTCAACTATTTTATGTTTCATATGTTTGATTTCTTTCATAGTCACCATAAATTATATTTATAATATTTTGTTAATGGATTAAGATTCATTAAAAAATATATTTTAATCATTCATCTATTTTACAAACCAATATATTTCATTATGTTTTGATTTACGATTTTTTCCAATTGATCTTATTTACTCTGCTTGTTATTTTCATTCTCAATATTTTCAATTTTTTAAATACATTCATTTAGTTTTTTTAAAAGTATAAATCTCATCTATGTTTACTCTATTTCATATTCGTCTTTATTGTTTCATATTTCATCAATTGCAAGACTATCAACATTCAATTTTTTAATAAGAAACATATAGAGATAATCATCAATGGAAATCCAACAACCATTTCATTGTCGTCATCTTTTTTAAATTTAGACAAAAAAATGTCTGTATATATTCATATAATTTCCTTTCAAAAAAAGTTTATTTTTCCAGCTTATTATTTAGAGTTATTTTTTACTTTCCATATTCTTTGACACTTACATAATCTTCCATTTTACTTGGATTTTTTTGAGTAATTTCTAACAGTTCCAATGTTATATAAAATTAATCTTAAAAAATATTTTATACTTACCGATTCATATTTTCACATTTCATGGAATAAAATAAATAAATTAATCATTTTTTTGACTCACTTAGTATTTTGTTTCAGAGTAACTAAATGCTTCATCATAAACATTCTTAGACTTTCCATTTATATTTTCTTTAAGTGATATTCGCTGATCATCATTTTCCTTTTTCATGATATATATTATTTTCATTTCATATGTGTTGAGAATACTATAAAAATCATCAACAAAGAGTGCTTCTGGAAAATTATCATTTAATGAATATGCATTAGAATAAATGTTTATAAGAGTACCACTTAGAATAATTTCCTACCATAGTGGACTATAATATTTTCTCAAACAAAATATTATAGTGTTTATATTGTCATAAAATAAAGTGAAAAAAACCCACTAAAAGATTCATTATCACCCATTTTATTATAATCACACTTGAATATATAGATCTATTACTTTTGGATATTCATATTGAAATTATCTTCATAAGTTATTTTCATATTTTACCAGATTACTTATGCTGTAATAATTCATTTAAGCCTCGTAAATTAAAATTTGAATAGAGTGAAGAAATTATAAAATTTATATCACATCAAATATTTCTATAAATTATTCTTATCAGTTTCTTTTAATAGAGAAACATTAGTTGGAGGAGTGAGTCAATCTATATTATCCTATAAAAAACATATCCTGTGGATAAAACATTTGTAACAATAATGTACTTCAGGATGTGATAGTTCTTCCCATGAAAAAATGGAATACCTTTTCTATTAACTATGTAATAAACATCCCCGAAAATTATCTTCAAAAAAAATTGTACTTGACAAAACAAACCTTCCCCTAGATAACTATGATGAGGTTCTATCAAGAAATTTGTAATCACTGGTGGAAATAAGTTATAAATAGGTTTTTCATTTTAATGTCAGAGATAAACCCTTCACCTTTAGTAATAATAATACTAATATAGATGAAAAACAACACCCATAAACACTAACATAAACACATAAATTTAAAATGATAATCACTCAATAATTATAGGTAGTCAATTATATGATCTAAAAATAAACCATAGCTCCATAATCCACTAGAGAAAAAACATTTATGGTTATTAAAAATGATGGTATATATATCATATTCATGAATTTATATTCATTTTATAATACTTTTAAATAATGTATTATACCTTAACAAATATTTCTCAAGATATTGTTAGTATTATAAAAATGAATCTTCTTACATACACTCCTACAAGTTAATTTTTCTTTCTTTATAGATTGCATAGAATGTAGAAATGCTTTGGTTGGAACTTTTTTATCTGAATCAGTTTATCTTTAGATATTATTACCTATTCATCTGTAATTTATTCAACCATTACTATATTGTTCATAAATATGTGTCCTGTACTTATTATATGTAATTTATTTTACTGAAAACTCACTTCTTCATCTGTTACATTGTTCTTCTTCTAACACTCTTCCATTCTCAGTGCCTATTGTCTATTACATCAAACTAAAATCCAAAACATCTCCCAATACAATTTTTTATTACCACATGTATTCAACAACTATTTTATAATACACCTTATCACCTTTATAAACCCATTATTTCTTCGAGAAATGATGGAGGAGTCTGAAATCTAAAAATGAATACATAAGTAGAAATATTATTTGAGTGACCAACTTTAAAACCATTGAATAAAATGGAGTAAAAACATATGGTTATGATAATAGTGAAAGTTCTTATAAGGGAAAATCCATACTCAAATTTTTTTTATTCATTGGATATTTTGTGATATACATTATTTAGAATACATGTCCAATGTTATTTTTTCTAATGAAACATTAAAATCATACAAGAACTAATTGGATATTTCATGTTAAATTAATAATTAATTTAAATGGATTGAATTAAAGTGTACCTTAGTTTTGAGATCATTATTCGATGAATATGTAGATCATATAAAAACATTTCAGTACACCTTCATTATTCTTGTAATATAGAAGTTAAAATCCATATAGTGAGAATCCAAATACACTACATTGATATCCATATTATGTCAATGGATTGATGAGGTCTAGAATGATGGATCGATCTTCATGTGGTGTTCTCTTTTATCATCGCGATTATTACATTATTTTTTAATAATTTTACTTGAAATATCATTATGGAGAAGATGAACGAAATAGGATAATCTCACATGTGTCATAGAATAATCTCTAAAAAAAATTTCAAGAGAGAATGATAGAAATACAGATTTCATTCTTAAAAAATATCTAATGTGATCAAATCTACCATAATATTCATATTCATTTATTTAATCGATTATGGTTATGGTTAAAATATAATTTAGTTTAAAAAATTCCCTTAATAATATATCAATCCATTAAATAACCCAGTTCTACATAATAAAAATATTATCATTATTATTTTCTCATTGATTTCACTAATAGGTAAAATACTAAATATTATTTTACTCTCTTGAAAATGTATATTTATCACTAGAACTAATTATATTATTCTCCTCATTCTCATCAATTATTGAATTCCAAAATAATTGTTAATCATAAATATTTATTCATTAAAAACAAATTATAATATAATTTAATGTAATTAAATAATCATATTAAAAATAAGTATTTATATAATTTATTCGATGAATAAATCTTGAATAAAATTCATTCCTAGACTTTAGAACAATATTTATTCTATAAACTAAATTAAATTTATATTTAATTTCTATCAAGGAAAACACTTATTTTGTAACCCTATGGGATTATTTCTCATTGACATTTGGTGGGTTCTCCTAATTTCCAATATTACTATCTTGTAATGGTTTATGAAAACCAAGAGGGAGAAGTTAATGTCATAAGTCTGACAAAAATATACATTTTTACACGATATAATATAATACCCTTATCTTGATATCTCATCAATAAGGTTACAAACATGTTTCATATACTATAATTCTTGATATATATTTCATTGAATATCCAAAATGATAATTCCTTCATATCTATTTATATGGAATTTATATTGATAGTTCCTTTTATATCAAAGGCATGAAATATCAAATTCCATACATGGAAGATAAAAATACTAACATTATTTTTTCATCAGTAACATACATATAAGGATGTTCCCAACATATCCATGTTAGCATGAATATAGTGTGTCATAGGTTTTATGCTTACGTATAAGTATATGAGTCATAATATTAATTAATAATAACATTATATTCTTAGAATCATTATACATTACCACCAATGAAAATTATAGTGACACAAAAACATGTTGAATTTGTATTGGTGGTCCAATCCTCAAAATCGTCAATCATGGAGATTTCAATGTGAAAACCTATTGAGAATAATCCTAATCCTCTTATGAGAACACCCACCTAATAATAAAAAAACATTCTTATTTGTTGTTCTCCATGCTGACCGTATGATCAATATTTAGTACACATCTTCATAACATCTCAATGTTCGCATCACAATAGGGGATAATTATGAAATATTTTGATGAAAAATACACCCTAGTATATTTAAACATTAATCTATTATAAATAAATTATCAATATGTGAGGATATATATTGAATATTCACTTTTTTCAATATATTAGGTAACCAAAATTAAAGACCATTTGGTTCAAAGAATCCAACTCCAATGAACATCCACATAGACTAGAGCCGATAACTATTGACATTTAGTCCACTATCTCTCACATGAAGAGAATGTTTCTGCTAAGATATGGGTTTTTAAGGGATCCTCTACTTTGTATTCGTGGATATACCAATCACTAAAACATCACCTCTTTGTGAAGAAAATCCCGCATGGGATATTACTTTAGGTGTACATGCTTCATCCACTAATGTGACCATTGTTCATTGATGATAGACACCACTACAATATTATCACAGTAAACTATGGTATGACCCTTAATAAACCACACATCATCCAAATATTAGATGAAATTTCAAATCTATAGTCTTTATGTAGCTCTATTAGAAGATGTAGTATACTCTGACTATAGAGTAAAATCAATAACCATTACATTATCTGGGCTCTTCCATTTTATATCTCATCCAATGACAATGAATACATATCCTGAATATGTATTTAGATTATATTGACTTATTTTGGAACTAGCATATTTATATCCTCATATGAAATTCTCCTCATCCCCTCTATATACTAGGAACATATCTTTAGGTAACCTCATAAATATAAGGATAGTTTTTATAGACATCCAATATATATCTCATGATTTTTCCTAATATCTCTATACTACAATAAAATAATAAGAATTATATTTCTCGGTACACTACATGTCATACATTACTAACCCAATTACTAGTATATTGTGAAACATTTATATTATCTATTACTCCAAAAGTGTCTAAGTACGCTTTTTCATTAAAAGATGAATACCCTGTAACCTAGGAAACAATCCCCTATGATATAATTCTATACTAAATCACCTTAATATCATTTCAATATATATACCCTAACATTTACCGAGTACTCTCTTTGGTCTTTAATGATCGATCATAATCCCAATAACATATATTAATTTTTCTAATTACTTCATGGAGAACCGTGTATTAAAAAATTTATTATTGGACTATTAGAATGCTATATCATTTCTATTAAATAATGTTTCATTGTTATATACTATAAGTAAAATGACCACACTCTCAATAAACTGGAAAAGACAAAAAAACTCCTATTATTTTATCATGAAACCAAATTCTACTCCACCTTCATCAAAATTAATATTCCATGTCCTGAAATCTTTCTTTAATCCATATATAGATATATAGAACTCACTTACTTTATTATCATTACATGAAGCCACAAAAGCTTCTATATGTTTCATATAGACATATTTATGAAGATTCTCATTAAGAAATGTTTTCATGAAATCCATATACCAAATTTCGTATTTATTTTATGCTAACATGAAAAGTAGAAATTTGTGGATTCATGTATGGAGAATTATGGAAACATTTCACCGTACTCTATGTCTTAATTTCATTTATACCCATTTCCATTTAGATGTGTTTTTTAGGTATGAAATATACCAAAAAACTCTACTTCCATATTGAATACCATTATTATACAGTGGGTTTTACATCACATAGAGGATTCACCAAAATCCTAAATTGGTTTTTGTATATAGAAACTATTTTAAGATTCATTACTTCATTATATTTGGAAGAATCTATGCCATGTCATGTATCCTTATAGGTTAGATGATTATTATTATCAACAAATAATGACTCTCCATCCTCAGTAATAAAAAACCATGTCTTTTTTGGTTCTCTATCCTCTCTTTTACACTTATATAGTAATTTTGTCTCCTAAATAGTCTCCTCTATAAAAATTAAAACAACTTGTTCTATAGCTATTCATATATATCCGGATATTATAATTCATTAAATATTATCTCACTCCCGCTTTACCTTTTATAGATTTAGTCCCTCTAAAAAATTAGGGATTTTCATTCCGTAGTAATCCTTTTTATTAGGGGTTGTATAAGAAATATTTTTATGTTTTCTTGGGATATCCATAAATACACATGTTGTACATTGAAGTGAATTTTAATATCCTAAATAAACCTAAAAAAACTCTTGTAAAAACCACATATGTGAGTTAAATAAAATTAGTTTCTTCCCAATACATATTTATTATCATAAAAAATCTTCTAATTTTATTTGTTTTTGGTTTAGTATGTGTGTTGCAGACTATAATGAGTATTCCCAAAATGTGAGTACATGATTTTCATGACTCATCATTTACATTACAATGACTTACAAGATGTGGTTTTTCCATTCACGTACACTATTATTTTGTTTATTATAAAGAGTTGTTAGTTAGAATAAAATCCCATACACCTATAAATGTTTAATGAAATAATGACTAAGATCATATCCACCAAATTTAGAGTAGAGTTTCTTAATATTCATTATAATCTAGTTCCCCACTTCTTTACTTATTTTTCAGAATTTCTAAATGGATTATGACTTGTAAATAAATAATTAAATATATTAATAACTTATAAAATCATCAATGAATGTTATGAAGTATGAGTACCCACCCCTTACTCCAAATGTGAAGTCCCACATACATCATTGGAAACCAACTCTAGCATCTCTATGTCACTTTGACCCATTCCTCCAAATATTATTTATAATATTTTACCATATAAATACACACGAAAATTACCAAGTGGATTTTTTTGAATAATTCTAATATCTTTCAAGATGTTACTTGGTCTATCAATTATCATTTACATGAACTAAGCAGTGATTTCATAGGAGGGTGAGGTATGATTCATGTGAATCATATTATTTATCTATTATTAACACTTAGTTATCAAGATATAAAACATAATGCGATCTATGTAAATGGTACTTAATATGACATATAATTTCTTCATAATAGAAGAAAATTTCAATCCATTATATTATAATAAATAATTACATATGTAATTCAGATACAGAAATTAAATTTTTGGTAATTCTCGAAAAATAATAAAAATAACGAAGAACAATGATATTCTATTCAGCTATGTGATGTGGTTGTTTCCAATGGATAATATAACTAATATAACTCCATTTTCTGTAAATAAACTTCATCACCCCACGAAAGAATTCAAAATATAATAGGATTCTATATTTTAATAAAATTGTGAGAACCACTTATGGTATCTATTACCCAATTCCTATAAATTGAAATATCACACTAAATAATAAATATAAAAAATAATTTCCTTGATTTCTTCTAACAATGTAAATATATTCTAATGGCCCTTCATTCAACATAAAAAATATACAGCATCATACTTGTAATCTCCTTACCCCGCTCACCCTTGAACCGATGGCCAGAATGGTCGCCACATGACGTCTGCGTGTCTCCCTATATGACAAAGACTGTCGACTTGTAGTTATTGATTCAAATGTTCTCTATTGACTATTATGTCTTTTTTTGTAAACCAAAAATGTTTTCATATACCCTTATTGTACTGACTATGCTTATCATCCTGACTATGCTTATCATACTGACTCTATCAATCGTACCGACTCTGTCAATATTACTGACTCTGTCAATCATACTAACTCTGTCAATTGTACTGACTCTATCAATGATACTGACTCTATAAATCGTGTTGTCTCTTTCAATCATACTGACATTTGTGAATCATACTCACGTTGTATCATATCAATACATTACACAACGTAATACTTATATTACTCATTTTTTTATCACATGCTAGTTTTTATCTTTTATCAACACATTTCAATCATACTCATGTTTATCATCTTCATGTATCTTTTGTTTTAACCAAAATTTTGTCATGGATTTAGTTATAAACTATCAAAATGATGTTGTGTTTTCTGTTTCAATATGACCATTATAACGCCAGGTGTCCGAGTCCCTCCGAGTTTTCCAGAGAAATATAAATATTGGAGGAAATGTACCATTGGGACCAAAGGGCTATAAATAGGAGGTCATTTGAAGCAATGATGAACAACTAAGAGACATTGACCATTTGTTTCTAATATCGAGTTCTATAGAGATACGCTGTGACTTCTCTCTCGCATCTTGTGAAAGCCTTGAAATTACAAAACGTGAATGGCTCGTTCTTAGTTTTTGTATTTCAATAAGTGATTTGTTTTACTTTGTGCGACCGATCAGGTGATAACGATATAGGGCTGCTGAGCATAGGTAGACGGTTCTACTGATCTTCATATCGAGGGATTTCAATTGTTTGAAAGACATAGGTGCCGATTACCTACAAAATCGAGGGCTTATGGGGATAGAAAGACAGTCGTACTGACCATCATATCGAGGGCTTGCAGGGATAGCAAGATAGACATAATGATCACCATATCTAGGTCTTACCAAGGTGGTAGTAAGACAATCCTCTTATCCTAGGTGAAAGGATACCCTTCTCATTAGGTTAAAAGAATTGTAATACTTTTACATTTACGTTGATGTTTGTTTTAGTAAGGGAATTTTATTGTTTCCTTTCTTCATTTCATATTCATTTGTAATTGTTTCAATTACAATTATATTGTTATATATTGTATCGATTAATTATATACGCTTTATGGTAGAATCATTCACTATTTTATTACTCCGGTTATTTTATTCATTATGAATACAATTTATTTACTTTTCTTATAGTATCACATCATATCATACCTTTATAATCAATACAATTTTGGGGAATTGTATGTATTGTGAATTGTATTTCTTAATTGTTTAAACAAAATGTTTTTAAACCTACAATTACACCCCATTTCTTGTATTGTTACATCTACTATACATATACATCTATATATCGATTAAAAAATTGGTATTAGAGGAGGTTTCCACTGATTTGTATCACTTGCTCAATTTCATTAAAATTTCTATTTCGACTATTTATTGAACTAACGTGTGTATTGGAAATGATTTTTTTTTATTATATGGCAGGGATGAATATTAGATCAATTGAAAATATAAATCCAACTAACCTGCCTATATTTTATGGGAATTATTATAAGTACTTGAATGATCTAATTAAGACATTTGTTATCTGTACTGCTGTAGACAATTTTATTATGCTTACTAGAGGTTAAAGAATTCCTGACAAAGAAGACAGTACTTTCACTAATCAAGTAAAGAAATAATATCGACTAAATTACAAGGTAGTCAATACTTTTCTATGTTCTATGCCCAGTAATATATACAGCCAGATATCATCTTGTAATAAAGCCAGCTGTATTTTGAAGAAATTGGTAGTCACACATATTGGTACATCTAAGGTTATAGAAACAAGTAGAGCAATGCTTCTAGTAGAGTATCATGGATTTCTATTTTACTTATGGGGAACCGGTATGTAAAGTGAAACAAATATTCATGACAATTGTCAACAGTTTAAAATATATGGGAGAAAAAGGTCTTGATAATGAAGCTCTTGTAGACAATATTATTGATATAATTCCTAATGAATGGGAGTAAAAAAGGACAGCTATTGATGAAAACAGAAAAGTTTCTCAGATTACTATTGATGAACTCTTTGGAACTCTTCTACAACATGAGGCAAGAATGAAGAGAGACGATGATTTTAATAAAAAGAAAATGTAAATGGATGTGTATCTTTTACTACTACATCTAAATCTAAAACACCTGAAAGGTTAACAAGATCCAAAGCAATGAATTTTGTTATGTCAGAATCAAGTGATTCTGATCATTCAGATAATGAGTTATCCAATCATGCTAGAAGGATGAAGATGATTGTTGGAAAGAAATATTTCCAATACAGATTCAAAAAGAAAGATAGAAAGGATAATAAAGAATCAGAGGTAACTTGTTATGAATGTAAAAAAGTAGGTCATATAAGACCTGATTTTCCATTACTAAAGAGAAAGGATATATAGGAGAAACATTATGAAAGAAATAAGAAAAAGTGTTTCAAGAAAATGACAAAGAAATTCTTGAAGGAAAATGATACATGGTGCACAATTAGTGGTGATTCATCAGTTAATTATTTAGAATATGAATCCTCATGAAAAAGGAATATTGTACTTATATCCAGACTACCAATAGAAGATCATTGTTTCATGGATAAGGTACACAATTCTGAAGCCATTACAAATGTTTTCTTCAATGAAAATTATACTGATAATAAATATTATGAATCATAAAATGATGAGTCTTAGTCATTAGAAGATAATACATTACCTTCTTATGAATAAGTTTCTAGGTTTTCTAAATTACTAGAGAATGAAAATTCGAAACTCAAGAAATATCTTGATAAAGAAAATTCTAGAATTTCAATTTTAACTAAAGACTTATTAGATATTTCTAATGGTCTTGATATAACAACTTCTAATTTTGAGAGTATTTTAAAAACCATTGAGAAAGTAAATTCTGAAAATGATAAAATTTCTAAGGATCTTTCTAATGGTCTTAATGTTTTCCGTATGCTTATGTGCGAGATACCAATTTAATCCAATTGAGTGTAATTTAATATCCATGAAAAAATTATTTTGATATTTAAAAGGAACCCTGGATTTAGGCCTTTTTTATTATTCTGGAAATGATTTTGTTTGAAAATGTATTTTAGATGCTGACTTTGGTGGTTGTAGAATTGATAGAAATACTACACCTAGAACATGTCATTTCATATGATATTCCTTGGTTTCATGGACCTGCAAGAAACAATACTCAATAGCACATTCCACTGGTGAAGCTAAATATATTGCAGCTTGACGTTGTTGTGGTTAGGTGTGGTAGATGCAACACACACTCACAGACTATGGATTGAGTTTCTATAAAACTCAAATTCTATGGGATAATACTAGTGACATAGATCATAGTAAAAACCCATCACATCACTCTCATGCAAAACCCGTAGATATTAAGAATCACATCCATAGGGATCACACAATGAAAAGAGATATTATTATACAATTCATCGGATTTCCAGATCAACATGGAGACATTTTTACAAAACCATTACCTTTCAATTAATTTGAATTTCTAAAATAGAATCTAGGAATGATTACATTAAAATAATCATTCGTATCTACTTCATGATCTATTGTTCTCCTTACATTAAACTCCTCTAAAAATGGGAGAACATTTTTTTCTCTTTATTCTTTTCACCCAATATATTTCTAAATGTTTTCCTTATTTATTTGTTTCAACTTTTGGTTTACTATATTTACGATTATCATTTTGACTATTTGTTTATTGTTTTATTCATCTGTCATCTTGTTTGTATGATTATCGTAGACATTTTTTCCATCGGCTAGACAACCTATATTAACGACTTTGTTTTCAATCGACACATTGACCTATGGTAATGAATTTGTTTTACATAGGGATAACAACCTATTGTAATGACTTTGTTTTGAATCAACACATCAGCCTATAGTACTGAATTATTTTTCCATCAGCTTGATAACCTGTGGTAATGACTTTGTTTTCCATCATCTTGACAACCTCTGGTAAGGAATTTTTTTTCCACCATCATGACATTCTATGGTAATGACTTTTTTTCCATCGTCTTGACAACTTATGGTAATGAATTTCTTTTCCAATGGCTTGAAAACCTATTGTAATGACATTGTTTTCCATTGTCATGACAACCTTTGGTAATGATTTTTTTTAATAGGCTTGAAAACCTATTGTAATACTATTAAACCAACAATTTCTTAGAATCTCCTGCAGGTTCATTATTTCTTTCATTGTTTTTTATTATTTTTTCCCATTTTTTAAAAACCTTTAAATTATATCGATTGATTTTCTTATCTTTTAATCTCAACCCTAGAAGATCAACGATCATCCTTTTTTCGCCTATAAATAGACCCCTCCCCTACCCAAACCCACACTAGTTTTTCAGATCTCACGGCGAAGCACTGCCCCTTTGCATTAAAACATCATATGATCTTCCCTTTTCGGAATCTATATGTCTCAATCCTCTACAAATACTCCTATCAAAATTCCTTCAAAAATGTTTTTAGAGAAATACTTCTTCAGAAAAAGGTTAGTTTCTCGGTACTTCGTTGATATGTATGATTCAACAATCAGGAGTATTATTTTCTTTCAATGATGAATACATCGTTGTGTTGAAAAACATGTATCTCAACATCCGATTATTGTCGAAGAAGTTAGTCTCCTCTAAAAAACCATGTCTTTTGGAAAAAATATGACGATCAACTTTGTTATGTACAATAGAAAAATATCAATGTCTGTGAAACAAGAAGCCCACTTTCAAAATGTCTCAACAGAAGGTGAATTTTTTGTCTATCACATAAACTACTGGAGGAAGTTGGTAAATTTAATAAATAATGTTCTGAAAAGTTTTTGTTTCTTATAAATGATGAGAAGATAAAAGTAGCGCATATATCTCTGATAACTGGTTCTTGGTGCTTTGGATGCGTGGTTTTCATATCCCAAGAAAAGGGGATAGAGAAACTCTTAAAGTCTATAATATTTTTATGCTAGACTATCTTGTAAACATGAGAATGATCAATCTCATGGGATAAATTTTTTAAACAGTCAAGAATGTCAAGTCGGGAGTGATTAAATCACATTTGATTATATATCCCTCCATTAGTACAAAATTCATTATTGATAGCTATATGTTTTGTAATATTCCTTTGAAAGAAAAATTGAAAGAGATGGAGCCTTCTTGGATAAGTAGGAATATGTTTAAAAAGATGTATGTTTGTTTCGATGAAAACTAAAAGTGTGTTTTCCAATATGTAGAAGCTGAATCGACACCAAATCAATCGGCACCAAATCAATCAACTCCTATTCCAATATAAGATAATCAAATTGTTTTTTCTCCTCAAAGTTCAGATCCACAAAGCAGTTCTAAGCCAAAGAAGAAACCTAAATTCATCAAGTAGGTTGTGTCCATGTGGAGGAAAGGTAGAGAACAAAGATAATAAGGTGATCCTAAGTTTGGTCTTGATCCAGTTGATTCTTTTTCCTAAGAAAATAAGGGTAGAGGATACCCTTCTGGATGAAAAGAAAATGAAGCCACATTTAAAAAGGAAATCTCGAGACTTTGATGTTTCTAAAATTATGAAAATGTTTGAGGAGGCTAGAGATCAACTAATAGAAGAAGTGCATCAAGATCCTATCGTACAGAGTCTTCCAGGGAAATATAAAGGGAATTTTATTTGGAAGAAGTACCAGACGTTGAAGAAGAGGAAGAAGATTTTATTTTGGAATTTCATTAGAGTTCAACAAATTATAAAGAATAATCATTTCAAAATAAAAGTGAAGGTATTCAACATGTTCCACATTTCGATCAAGCACCAAATGAATCACTTGAATCTCAAGATACAATTCCTTCCCAATTAAAGAAAGGGGATCAATCTTATCATACCGAAAAAGTAATTGTTATCAGTGAAAATGTGGAAGAAGAAAGAAATGATAAAGAAAAATCAAAAGGAAAATAGCCAGTTGAAGACACAAGCCGAAAAAATGAACTAGATTCGTATGATGAGGATACTGATTCAGAAAACACAATTCCTCTCATGATGTTTGATTACATTGTTCATGTTTTTAGAAGGATTGAGAAGACAATTCATTATTTTCCTAGTCATGAAGGTAAAATTTGTTTCATCACTGGATATCAAAGGAAGAAGTTTGGTTCTATAAGAGAACATAGAAAGAGATTATTTTCAATTGAAGCCGATTTAAAAGTACTATCTGAATGTTTAGTTGCTAATAAGTAGGCTTGAAACAGAATGAATCAGTGGTCATAAAAAATAGAAATCTCAGTGAATGATCATGAAATATCAATTGATGACTTAAGGTGGATTTCAAATGATCTTTATATTGCTTTCAATAATCATGAAAAAGAAACCATTAAAATGAAGAATCAAATGTCAACAACTCATGGAACCGATATTCCTTCAGTAAAAGAGATGCAAGAGAGAATGAATTCTTTTCTGATAAAGTTTTCAAACATTTAATCATTCAAATATGAAATAGTTATGTTGATGAAGAATTTTTTTTCTATTTAATGAAAATAATAATTTTCAAGACTGAACTGATACTCTTGAATAAGTAATCAGAGTCCAAGAATAGACTATCACGAATCAGGATCAACTTTGTGCCGATCAACAAGAGCTTCTCAAATCTCAGGATGAGTCTATCTCTGAAGAAAAGAAAGAAATCAAAAAGATGAAATACATTCTTCATGATCTGATCACGATAGAGAAGGAAAGGGAAAACAAATGAGTGTTTTTGTATCATTCATTTCTCATTTCTAGAATCTGATAGAATTTTGTTATATAAATGAGATTTATGTTACCTTTCCCATTTCCTTACATTTCTTATCTCTAATTATTTCAGGAAACTCATGATTAAACGATTATTTTTTAAATCACAAAGGTGGAGAATGTATTTTAAAGGGACAATGTTTTAACCAAATACTTCTAAATCAAGGAAAATTTACGAATACAATCCATAGGAAAGTATATATCTAAGGGGGAGTTAGTTTTATTCAATTTCATATTCATAAGAGTTTTCAATAACTCAGGGAGAGATGAGTATTTGTTTTTGTTTTTACTTCGTGTTTTTTCGCTTTCCAAATAGGGGGAGTTTATTGAGTCAAAATTTCTATTTTGACTTTTATGTCTTGTTTTGGAAATCACAAATGTATTCATAAATGCTTATCGCACTGACTATGCGTATCGTAATGACTATGCTTATCGTACTGACTCTGTCTGTCATACTCACTCTATCAATCGTACTGACTCTGTCAATCTTACTGACTCAATCAGTCGTACTGACTTGGTCACTCATACTTACCCTGTCAATCGTACCAACTTTTTTGAATCATACTCACATTTTATCATATCAACACATTACACTAAGTAATACATATAGTACTCATATTATTATCACATGCTTGTTTTTTTCCTTTATCAACACATGTCAATTGAATTCATGTTTATCATATTGCTATAACTTTTGTTTTAAACAAAATGATTTCGTGGTGTTAGTTATAAACTAATAAAAATGATGTCCTGTTTTCTGTTTCAATATAACCTTTATAATGCTAGGTGACCAAGTCCCTTTGTGTTTTCCGGAGAAAAATGTCCTTTGGAGGAAATGCGGCCATTGGAACCTGAGGCCTATAAATAAGAGGTCATTTCATGCTGAGAAGAATAACTAAGAGACATTGATCATTCATTGTTACTATCATGTTCTAAAGAGAGACTTTGTGACTTCTCTCTTTCATCATGCAAGATCCTTGAAATTAGAAAACGTGAATGAATCATTCTTAGTTTTTTTATTTCAATAAGTGTTTTGTTTTGATTTGTGGAAATGATCAGGTGATAAAGATCGAGGGCTTGTAAGGATAGGTAGATGGTCCTACCAATCATCGTATTGAGGGAATTCAATGGTTTTAAAGACATAGGTGCCGATTACCTTCAATGTTGAGGGATTGAGGGGATATAAATACATAAGTACCTATCATCGTATCAAGGGATTTCATGGATGTCAAGATATATGTAGCAATCATCGTATTGAAGGCTTTCCAAGGTGGTGGTAACACAGACCTAATATCCTAGGTGAATGGTTACCCTTCTCTTTGGTTTAAACAAATTGTAATACTTTTACATTTCCGCTGATGTTTGTTTTATAAAGGTAATTGTATTGTTTCATTTCTTAATTTTATATTCATTTGAAATTGTTTCAATTACAATCATTCTATTACATATTTTATTGATTGATTCTATACGCTTTATTGTGGAATCCTTCACTATTTTATTACTCTTATTATTGTATTCATTTATAATAAAGTCATTAACAACCTTCACCAAAAGGAGGGAAGGGTCATCATATTTCCAGGACCTTCCTTCTATAAGTTGAAGGAGATATAATGACCCCAGAAACCCGCCTTCCATAGGTCCCGGAGTGGTGACTAGCACCAAGGGTATAAAATCTCACAAAAAATGGAAGGCATTACCCTTTTTATTTTTATAGGATCGAGAGATAAGGTATCCAACCCATCAATAAAGAAGCTGAATGTAATGGTAAATCCAGACGTAAACCATTCCTATATGATTGTTCAATAGTAAATGGAACAAGCTACAAAAACATCAAAGGTAATGTACCAAGAAAAAGGAAAAAAGACAGCAACAACTGCCCCAAGGTCCAAGCTACTATGGTCCCGCATGATCCGTGATTTCCTCCTGGAAACCTGAAAACAATTTTATATATGTAAGGTGAGCATACACGTACACTCTGTAGGGATAACCAAAGACTCTCATGCACAGGTGGAGAGGCATTCTAATGCCCTGTGAGAAAAGGAAAAAACCATAACATCAAGTAAGGGAAACTATCCACCCATGCCTCACAAAGGGAGACTCCCCAAATAACGCAAGTCAAGTAAAGTATAGTAATATAACATCAATATTTGGGTACCCCGTGACACTTTCCCACTGGTTATTGAAGACATCCTATGCATTGAAGCAATCCCACCATTCTCGCTACAGTCCTACTTCCAAGCCCCACCCGCACACACCTGGGTCATAACCCCACTGTAGTCCCACAGCCAAACCCCACCCGCACACACCTGGTCCATAACGTCATCACAGCCCCTCTGCCTTACCCCACCTGCAGACACCTGGGCCACAACCACCATGCGTAACCACACCAACAATCACTTGGATCAGAACAACTACTGCCACTCCCGAAGACACATGGGCCTCATCCCAAAGACACTTGGGAAACAACCTACCCGCAAACACCTGGGCCAACCACCAGAACTACCCTGCCCGAAGATTCTTGGGACAATAATGGACTTCAGGCCATCACAGCCTACCCGTAGAGTCTTTGGATATTCAAGAAAGGGAGGAGAAAATGAGCTAATAACCAGCCACTCATAAGAGTGTTGGAAAAAACACCCTCCCCATGAAATGGGGTGTTCCGAACTAAGTGCTCAACTTGGGTGGGGTTTTAATAAGAAACATTAAATCCAATGATATATGTATAGGTAACAAACACTCATCCCAACATAGGGGTTCCAAAACCTAAGAACAAACACCTTTGTTACTATTCATTCATGAAAGAATCCACGACACTCACGGCCAAGTTACAACTCATTCCCAATCTAATTACCCACTCAAACATTCATGATTTCATGTTCAAGTGATCCCATTAATGTGATTTCTGAACTTTCGACAACTAACATGCATAAACACAAGCCAAGAAAAAATGAAATAGCCAAATAGAAATATAAGAATTCACAACCAGTTCTCTTGTAACGTCACAACAACAAAGGGATAAGTGACTTCCTTCAAAGTACTAGAACCAATGAAAACATCACAAAAGGGATTAGTGAGATCCCTCGAAGTACTTGAAGCAAAGAAAACCCTGAGACACAGTGCCATGTCCTTAAAACCAGGAACCAACGCGCCTCCTACCAAAACAGAGCAGGGAAACATCCAGGTTCAACACATCATTCATTAGGTTCTCTTCACTATTTATTAACCGGGGTGATTAGACACGAATTCTTGTTTTACTGAACGTCCATTTAACCAGCCGAGTTTAAGTGGTTAACCAAATTCCATGTTATGTCATTTTATCATCACATAAGACATGTTTGATTAGTATGCAAGGAAATACCAACAACAACCATGATTTTCAGTGAGCATATGCCCGCACAATTCACAACACATATCAACATGAATGAGTACATAACAACATCGATCATGCGCCCCCCTTAATTTTTTAAATGTCTGATCATTATCTACATTTCGTTTGGTTTCATCAATTCCCATATTGAAAAAAGAGTACCGATCCCGCATGATACACATAAAAGAGAGGCGAATGAAAAATCCCTACTTGATTGATCATGGATCAACATTTTTTTTCTCCATGCGCCAATAACAGGGGATGTATGGCTTGGAGGGGAGGAATTCGGTGGCCTCCAAGTGGTGTAGAAAGCTCCAGTATAGTCCCTCCACCTGGAAAGGGAAGAAGGGACTCCAGGCGCACCAAGGAGAAGAACGAAGCTGGCCAAAGGAAGAAGGGGAAAATGAACTTCCCGTGAGATATATAGATAAGATCTTGTTGTTACGGGTTGTGGGAATTTTGAAAGCCTGGAAAGACAGATCGCGGATTCCTATGCTATTCGGCAGTTATGCATGATGGCATTATGATGTTATTTAATATCCCCATTAGGGAGGTTTCTCGGGATTTTTAGGAATTAATTATTGGATTTAAATAGCCTTGTAAATGTTACCGAATTAATTTACATAAAAATAATACGTTGCGGGAGTGGGACGGGAAGAGAAAATAGAGGGCTGGGTGAGGACGTGGCACCACTGTCACAGTGCCACCATGACCAGTGGAACCTCATTTTTGAAAAAGTAATGGCCAGGGGGGATTTGGGCCATTAAATTAGATACCTCGCAAACTATTCTATCCCTCTAGAATCAAAACAAACCAGATGAAAAGAAGGGGTCCGAACGACCACCTCAAAATATACCTCTCAGGGGTGATCATCCTTATCATCTAGAAACACCAATCCCTCAAGAAACTAGGCCACATACAAGGGTCAAACTACCCAGTAATATGGGGTGGGGATTCACTTCCCCCATGTCAGGATATTATCCGCTTTGGGAGGAACTAACTCGCCCGGACGAGTTAAATCGCATCCACCATAATGTGTCTTGACTAGGGATTGTGTCCTCCACTCCCCATAGCTAGGAATGTTCACACACATTCAGAGAATAATGAAAAAACACGCATTTCACATTCAACAAGGTAAAGCATTCCATCACAAACTTGTACAAATAGAACATCACAAATTTCAAAACAACTCTGGGTACTGGGTGTGCACCTGTGCTTCCAATTCTCAGGTACTCTCCTCGATCCCACCATGCCTCCACAACACACAAACCAGAGGAATGGTCCATCCATTGAGTACCTTCTCCTCATGACCCTCGACCCTCACTGGTCTTTCCACAAAGGTCACGTCGTCCTCGATATCTAGCTCTCCCAAGTCGATGACGTTTGAATCATCATGAAGATACTGACGGAGCTAGGACACATGGAAGTCGTCATGTATCCTCAGTAAAGGCAGTGGTAACGCTAGCTGATAATCCACTTCTCCAACCCGCCACAACACTTCGAAGGGTCCAATGAATATGAGAGAGAGCTTTCTCCCCCTACCGAACCTCCATTGTCCACGACAAGGGGATACCTTCAAGAACACGTGGCCCCTGACCCCGAAGTACAAGGGTCTCCTCCTATTAGCGACATATGACTTATTTTGGTCCTCTGATGCCTTCATCCATTCCCGTTTAAGCTGAATCTTCTCTTTCGGGCTCTGCACTTCTTTTGGGCCAAGAACACTCGCTTCCCAAACCACATTCTAGCTCATGGGTGAGCGACATGGTCTCCCATGGAAGGCTTCAAATAGACCCATTCCAATGGTACAATGATAGCTATTGTTGTAGGAAAACTCTACCAGAGGCAATTTTCGCGCCCATGATCTCCCAAAATCCAGTATACATGCCCGTATAATGTCCTCCAATGTCTGGATGGTGTGCTCTGTCTTACCATCTATCTGGGGATGGAAGGTAGTGCTAAGTCGTAGTTGGGTGCCAAAAGAATGAAGAAATTCCCTCCAAACTCGTGACGTAAACCGTGCATCCCTATCAGAGACTATGGACCTCAGAACTCCAAGATACTGTACCACCTCATCCACACACCTACGTGTTAAGGCATCCACTGCGCTCGACTCCTTGATCGCCAGAAAGTGGGCCGATTTTTTCAAATGATCCACCACTATCCAGATAGCGTCACAACCTCCATGAAGCTTTGGAAGCCCCATGACGAAATTAGTCAAGATTTCGTCCCTCTTACACTCAGGAAAATCTAAAGGTTTCAACAAACCGCATGGAACACGGTGTTCAGCCGTCATCTGCGGGCACACTAGGCACCTTCCTACGAACTCTGCTACTGCCTGTTTCACCTTGGGCCACAAAAACTGTCTCCTTTGGCCTTGGTACATCTTGGAAACTTCTAGGAGAACTAATAGGGGTGAGTTGTGGAACTCACCAAGAACTCTCTCATGAATTGCCTCTGGAATGAACATATTCCCACAGAAAAGCATCTAATTCTAACCATCCTATGTCCACCCATCCAGAGCATCAACTTGGTTAACCTGGTCATGCAACACTTCTCTTTCTAAGTCTCCCCACTGAGACTCCTCTAATTTCTGTAATAGAGATGAATATACTATCATCTGATATAGGCAACCCCTACCACCATCCATCCTAGAGTCTGGGAGCAGTGAAGCCAACTCCTCCATCGTCTTCCAAATATCTTCTGACTCTCGAACTGAACCCCTCTATTACTTCCTGCTGAGGGAATCAACCACTACATTCCCTTTTCCTGTGGTGTAGGAAATCTCAAAGTTGTAGTCTAGAAGGAACTCCATCCACCTTCGCTTCTGTATGTTTAGGTCCTGTTGGTAGAAGACATACATCAAGCTCTTGTGATCGGTGAAGACCAAGAAGCGCTCCCCGGAGAGGTAGTGCCACCACAACTTTAGAATGAACACGACCGCCAAAAGATCCATATCATGGGTGGCATAGATACGCTCGTGGGGACATAACTGAATATACCCATTAGAGATCACCCCTTTCCACTACATCATCACACATCTGAGGCCTTGCCTTGAAGCATCACAGAGCACCTCAAATGGTTCCCCTTCTTCTGGAAACCTCAGCACTGGGGAACCAACCAACCTCTCCTTTAGATAGCTGAAGACAGCCTTGCACTGCTCATCCAATACGAAAGCCTGGTTCTTCATGGTCAAAGCTGTCAAGGGTACCACAACTCCAGAGAAGTTGGGAACAAACCTCCGGTAGTAACCAGCCAGCCCGTGGAAACTGCGAACATCCTAAAAGTTCTTGGGTGCTTCCTAAGAAACAACCACCTTGACCTTCGATGGGTCCACTGCTATCCCTTGCTCGAACACCATGTGCCCAAGTAAATGAACTTATCACATCTAGAACTTGCACTTGGACAACTTCCCATAGAGTTGGTGATGTCGGAGGTCCTCTAAAACCATTCTCATATGCTCAGCTTCATCCTCCTTGGAACTTGAATAGATCAGGATGTCATCAATAAAAACAACTTCGAACCGGTCCAGATATTCCCAGAATACAGAGTTCATGATCCCCATGAACAAATCTGGTGCATTTGTAACACCGAACAACATGACTAAAAATTCAATGTGCTCATATCTTCACCTAAAGTAAGTCTTTCATATGTCTCCCTCTTTCACCTTCACTTGGTGATATCGAGACTGCAGATCGATCTTCGAGAACAAAACTGCTCCACTCATCTGGTGAAAGATATCATGAATCCTTGAGAGAGGTTAGCGATTCTTGACCATTACCTGATTCGGTCTCTTATAGTCTATGCACATGATTAGACCACCATATGCCTTCTTCGAAAACAGAACAATATCACCCCACATTGACGCACTTGGTCAATCAAAACCCTTCTTCATCATATCGTCAATCTGAATCTGCAACTCCAGCAACTCCAAAGGTGTCATCTGATAGTGAGCCATCAAAATCATATGGGCACCAGGTTGCAAGTTTATCCTGAACACAACATCACGTCGAGGGGATAGAGTTGACAACTCTTCAGGGAAGACAGAAATAAACTCACCGACAATTCTTGGGACATTCAACATTCCTGCATCCACCGGCTACCCTGATAGCATATCCAGGAAGTAGTGGAGGGGTTCCCCTCTCTTGCTGCTTCCTCAGAAACTCCGCTCACCGATGAAAGTCACATGTCAGCTTCCCAAGTCTGAAAACAAAACCCTTCCTCAAAAGCAGTCAATGACAGAACATACAGAGAAAATCCAATCAATGCCTAGGATGAAATCGTATGACTGTATCTGCAAGAGTAGAAGATCCTTGACTGACTGAGGTGGACCTATCATTAGTCTGCATCCTTGAAAAACATGCAACATGTTTGTCTGACCTCCGACTAGTGTGCTCAGCACTAGGGGAACTTGAAGTCTTTAATCATCTAAACCCAGAGCATGGGCCAGACTGGGTGTAACAAAGGAGTGTGAAGCTCTTGTATCGAACAAGGCATATGCAAGGGTAGTAAATAGGATGATCGTGCCTCGAACGACCTCTGGCCCTACTGGAACTGCTGCCTCCGTGGCGTGAAACTGCCCATGCCCAGCACCTCTACCTCTTGGCTGTCGGCCACCTCTCTAACCTCGCCCAGGTATAGGTCCTTGAGGAGAGCCCTATGATTGGCCTCCTCCGGCAATGTTGGACCTCAACGGAGAGGGAGCCCTCTTCCATTGCTGCTATTGCTGAAAGGGCCTAGCAAGGAAGTACTGCCGCTGAGGTGGGTGTTGTACCTGCCCACCCCCACTGCATTGTACTCTATCTGGGCACTGGTTCTGAAGGTTCCCATGGATGACACAGACGAAGTACCTCGGTCCCAGGCCCGAAGGGAAAGGTTGAGGACCGGGAGACCAGAATTGGAACTGCTGCGGCCTCCTCCATGTTGGTTGGATCCTAGAGGGCCCTAATGCTGGAGGCCTACTGCTGACGACCTTCTTCATTGATGAGCCCAACTGGATCCCCTCTAGTGACACACCTCCAAGCGTGTGCATCATTTCCACCACATCAGCCTTCTTTTAAACCTCTAAGTATGTTGGTATGGTGAAGGGAGTAACAACGTACTAAAGAGAAGGTCGGAGTGCCTCCTCTAAACGTCTCGCCCGAGACTCCTCATCAGGAAAGAGGTCCGGAGTGAAGCAAAGTAGATCCCTGAAATGGATCACCAACTCTATCCCTGACATACTCCCCTGCTAGAGGGAGAGTATCTCATACCTCTTCTCAGCCTTCATCGTGGAAGAGATGAATTCTGCCCGGAACTAATTCTCAAAGTCATCCCACGGAACCTCAGTCTCCCTCTTCTCTCCATGATATAGTATCCACCAATGATGTGCTGCTCCCTGCATCTAGCTAATGGCCAGAGGAACCCAGTACTTCGTAGGATCTCGAATCAAGAGGAATGCTATCACTAGTTCCATGAGCCAGCTCTCTTTCTCCATATCTGAGGTGCTACCCTTGTACTTCCCGAGGGTTTGTCGCTGAATGGTACGAAGCATATTCTTCCACTGATCATCCCCCTCCTCCCAGTCAGTCCTCTGCTGATTGGAAAAGTCAACCTCCTGGGCCTCGATCGCCCACACAACTCTTGGTCGCCTCCCAGGTGCCATAGCTGCAAGGTAAACAAGGAATGCCTAAGCCCGAGTAGTGTCGAATATTGTTATTAAATTTTCATATACTTCTTTATTTATTGGGAATCCCCAAGAAACCCCTAATACATGAGAATGCAAGTCATTATGATGTATGTACATTTCCTAGGGTTTCTACCCTGTAATTAGTGTCACCTCACTTGGTCGTTCGGTAGGTCCAGAGTCTTTGCATCGGATCCTGGGGGCCCCTAAAATCCCATGTCCAGGCCGGTCTTCCCGGGCCTAATTCACACACCAAGGTCACCCAACACCATTTCCCTTCCACCCCATACAATCCTCACTATTCCTAACTCTATACTCCATCCTATCTCTCAAACTCCCTCTGATATCATTATGTCACGACCTGACTTCACAAAAAGGAGGGAAGGGTCAGTAGATTTCCAGGACCTTCCTTCTTAAAGTAGAAGGATAGATAATGACCCAAGAAACACGCATTTAATAGGTCTCGGAGTGGCGACCAGCACCAACTGTGTAGAATCTCACACAAAATAGAAGGAATTACCCTTTTTATTCCTATAGGATTGAGAGATAAGGTAGCCACCCCAACAATAATGATGTTGAAGGTAAAGGTAATGCCCAAAGTAAACCATTCCTATATGCATGTTCAATAGTAAAAGATACATGTCACAAAAACTCCAAAGGTAAAGTACCATGATAAAGGAAAACGACAACAGCAACCTCCCCATGGTCCAAGCTAGTATGGTCCCGTATGATCCATAAAGTCCTCCATGAAACCTGAAAACAGTTTTATATACATAGGGTGAGCATACAAGTACACTTAGTAGGGAAAACCAAAGACTCTCGTGCCCAAGTGGAGAGGAATTCAAATTCCCCGTGAGAAAAGAAAAGAAAAACAAAACACCTTGCAAGGGAAACTATCCATCCAAGCCTCATCAAGGAACACTCCCCAAAGAACGCAAGGAAAGTAATGTAGACTAATAGCACATTGATATTTGGGGTAACCCATGACACATTCTCACTGGTTATTGAAGACATCCTACGCATCGAACCAATCCCACCATTCTCGTCGCAGTCCCACTGCCAACCCCCGCCCTCACACACCTGGCCCATATCCTCCCCACAGTTCCACTGCCAAACCCCGCCCGCAAACACATGGGCCATAACATCACCATATTCCCACTGCCAAACCCTGCCTGCAGACACCTGGGCCATAGCCACCACACATAACCACGCCTGGAAACACTTGAGTCAGAACAACTACTGCCACGCCTAAAGACAGTTGGGCCTCATCCCAAAGACACTTGGGAAACAACCTTCCTACAAACACCTTTGCGAACAACTAGAACTACCATGTACGAAGATTCTTGGGCTAATAATGGATTTCAGGCTATCGCAACCTACCCTTAGAGTCTTGGGCTATTCGGTAAAGGGAGAAGGAAAGGAGCTAATAACTAGCCACTCATAAGAGTGTTGGGAAAACACCCTCTCCATGTAATGGGGTGTTCAGCACTAAGTGCTCAACATGGGTGGGGCGCGAATAATAAAAATAAAATTTACAAATATATGTATATGTAACAAACACTCATCCCAACCTAGGGGTTCCAAAACTAAGCACAAACACCCTTGTTACTATTCATTCACAAAAGAAGCCTCGACACTCACGACCAAGTCAAAACTCATTCCCAAAATAATTCCCCTATAATAAATTATTGTTTTTATGTTCAAGTGATACCATTAGGGTGAATTCTACACTACTGGAAAATATCAAGCATCAACACAAGCCAGAAAAAAAAAAGAAACCGCCAGACAACAATTTAAGCATTCACACCCAGTTCTCTTGTAAAGTTACAACAACAAAGGGATAAGTGATATCCCTCATTGTATTGGAACTAATTAAAATCTCACAAAAGGTATGTAACACCCCGAGCTTCCACGATACACTTCTCTTTCGATAATGCAATAGCTTGCATTGTACGAAAGTTCGAGATTCTAACACACCGCGACCAACCAAAAAAGCCATTATGAATATTAATACCCAATTTTTGAAATTATATATATTTTATATTTCAAAATGGACTTCATTTTTGGATTCGGAATATCGAAATTATCCTATGTTGAATTTTTGGTATTTTTCTGAGAACTTCCAATCTTTATGAATAGTGAAAAATACTTAAAACAACTTTTTAAATCAAAATAATTTATAGTGATAAATTACACCATTGAGTGGTTTTAAATTATAATTAGAATATATTTTTACCATTTTATCCAATGGTGGTCATTAGAATTAATTTAACATTGAAATTCGACATAAAAAATTGTCAATCTTTTGATATATATAGTTTCTTAAAAACACATTATTTGTTGTGACAACGGGAATTAATTATAAAATTAATTAATGCAACATATATGATTGCAATTTTTTAAAATAGACATCATTTTTGAATTCTGAATATCAATTATAGATAAGGGTGAAATTTTGGCATTGTTTTGAAAAACTTCAATTTTTTGATGAATAGTGAAACCACTAAGTGGTAGTTAAAAAACAGATTTTTCATTTAAATGATACATTACCACTTATGTGATATGATTTTTAAAAATACGACATAAATGGTTTTCATTAGGAAGTAAAATGTGGTTCAATGGGATTAAAATAATTTTTTGGTGAATAGTAACTTTTAAGTTTAATTAATCGCGATTAAAGTTAATTAGTGTAATTTAAGGTAATGATAATGATATAATAATATGAAATGAAAATTACACTTTTCCTACCCCTATTGGATGAGTCATGGCCGACCAAGACAATACATGGGTCAACTTGGGTACCCCATGGAGCCACATTGGTAGGAAAATGACATTAAAAACCTTTTATTTATTGTTAAAATAAAAATGTCACAAAATGAGTTGTTTTACTAAAAGAACTTTTAAATGGGGTTATACAAGTCAGATTTTTGACTATAAATATTCATTGGAAAGATAAAAATATTTCCTACATCATTTTTGTTTTTTTATAATTTTTAAAAATTACATAAATTAAATTATTTATGACACCATGATGATGCAGCGATTACAACATTAATTAACGATTTTAATAAAATGGAAGGATAATGTAAACTCTAAGACATACACTTGTCCAAATTCTATTGGATGGGTGTATTTCTAACCCTTATCACCATACCTTAGAAATATTTCATTTTGGGAACTTTTGAATCCGAAAAGCATTTCATAATAAATTAACATTTCAATCCTTCCAAGAGTTCCCCTCCTCTCCTCTTATAAAAGGCCCCCACCTCTACCACCATACCTACACCTCTCAAGACTTTGTCTAGGCCAACCCCTACCCATTGTGTCTCTCCACACCCCACTCTTGCTCCTAGAAGCCTAACAATGGGCAGAAGTCATACCAAGGAAGCCTTTGAGCTCAAATAAAAAAGAATTACCCGTTTTAAAGGTAGTGTTCTCTCTTGTGTTCTTAAGTTATTTTGCTTTTACAACCCCCTAAACTATTTTTATTAATTTATTTTGTAACAAAATAAGTATCCCAAATATACTATGATGTTTTTATAAGATGTATTCGAGCTACAAATACACACACATACATCTAATGGTTACAGAACATACTGTTTCTGTGGATGGCGAATTTCTGCCTCACGAAACGATGATTGTTCAACACTCATATAACACCTTCAAAGGGGGACATTAAGATGTAACTATATTTAAATATGATATATAATATGTTTATGTTTTACTTAATCTTCCATATTTTTCATTTATGGCATACCTTTATGGTTTCCATTATGGTTAAACGCGGTAGTTTCATTTGAGAAAGTGCGGACTACCGCCCCCTCAAAGTGATTTGAATCGTTATTGCCATATGTGGGATGTATAAAGGATGGAGTAAATGGTATTATAAATTATATTATACTGGAATTATAGTATAAATTTATATAATTATAATTTAATTCCATTAAATATGAAATAGAAATGAATGTAGCATTCATTCGTACGTACGGCTTACCGTCTCCATGAACAGTGCATTTCATTTCGTACCTCTAAATGTTATGTAATATTATAAATGCGTGTATATATTAGATATATATGATATATATGATATATAAATCATGAATATATATTTTATATAATGTATATTTCCCCACATGAACAACTTGTAATTATAAGAAGTTTATTTTTGACTCAAGTACCAAAGATCGACAAAATGACCGTTATTAACTTAAATAATTACATAATGTTCACAACCTAGTAATAAATGATATAAAAGGAATAATGAACATGAAAACGGTTCTTAAGAAAATAGAAATTAACTCTAGTTTATTATTCAGGATATTAAATAACGATCGAGTTATGTCGGACACGAGGTAAGGGAAATTCCTAACCCAATTTCTGTTCTTTGGGATAATCTCCTACATTCAAATTATGTCATAATATTATTATATAATATCATTTATATGTACTTTATTTATGTATACTTATAGTGAATACACATAATAGATATATTTTATTTAAGAATTATCTTTGTAAGGGACTTCGTCTCAATCTCCATTCAATGAGGCATATTTATTTTATACACAAATTTCTTTTATACAGTGTATAAACCCCTTTGACTTTTATGTTTATTCAAAAGGAATATTTTAATACGAAGCGTTTTTACTAAACGACAAAGGGAATGTTTTTTTCTTACGTGTGTGGCGACAATGACTTCTCCACCGCCGTGACCATTATTTGTGTTTCAGCTTCCTCTACAAGCCACAATTTTTTTAATGAAAAATAAATATCATGTTTTAATTATCTTTTATTTTGGTATTGAAAATGGCTTTGAATGTTTTTTAATTATATCAATGTGTTGTATTGATATGTTGTGATTGAAATGTGGAAATGTTATTTTTCCTTTATGCATGTTTTATGTGATACGATTATTTTATGGTTTATGATATGTTTAAACCAGTTCATATAAGGAATTCATTGGACATAATAAGTGACGGGTGGAGGCCGCTATAGATCCTCAATGCATCGGTAGGTCTTATGAGACAAACTAGTGCCTTGTCACGAGGCCTTGACAAAATATTATTTGTAGTCATGGCACGAGGCCTAGGCTAAGTGGTTATGATAGTCTGGCATTATGCATTCCATCATTATGAAACTGGTTATTGATATTGCATGTGATTATTCGACTAGTAGAATATCCATGTGAGTAAGTAAATGGCAGTATTTAATTTTATTTTTTCCATATTATGCTGAAGTTCAAGTTTAAAAATGCTTTTTTTTAGTTATACATTTCCTTAAATGTGAATGTTTATTTATGAAAGCTTCTGCTATATTTTTATCCTTACTAAGCATCTGAGCTCACCCCTTTCAATGTTTTAATATTTTCCAGGATGTGAAGAAATATATTATGAATGACCTTCAGGGATAGTCAGAAGGGGACATGAGTATGGACAATGGAGACTCTGTTATTGTAGATTTTCACTTTTTTATTTAATGTATCATTTATGAATGTATCTAGTGTTTCCATGTCTACTAAACTAAATGGTCTTTCGAGACTTGATCTTTTGTGATCATGCCAATGTTACGCAATAATGCCCCGACTCCGGGTAACTGGGGTCGCGGCATTACAGTTGGTATCAGAGGAAGTTTAGTACTAACCATGGAAGCTAGATTTAGATAAACTCTGATTATAGAACATAGACCAAATATAGACTTTGAGGATTAGTATAGAAGAACTTCCTAGAATTTTGGTATTATAGAGATTTTGTGAGATTTTCAAGCTATACATCTCTGTCTGGATACGATCAGGTAGCGGTGGCTCTGGCACAGATGTACCTAGGGGTAAAACTAGAAAACACCGCTTTGAGCTAGACTCGAATGCGAACTGGTGCATGACAATGGGCTTTGCTGTACTCTTGGATACGACACTCCCGAGGGATATGCTTAGGATAATTATCATTTTCGTTACAAATCAATATGAATGGTTTATGAGTATATAATCCATAAAAGAAAACATTTCTTTTTTATTAATATGTATTATATCCCTAAACTGTTCAATTTATGTTAAGTGTTTTACAAGTATGGAATTATGTATTTTTATTCATAAACTGATCTAGTTTATGCCATTTTTTAGAAATGGAGCCGAGTTGAAGGAATGGGAACTGTATCAATACACACACCCCATGTAGGGATTACCCTCATACTCAAGATAATTATAATGGAGTTGGTGATACAACTGGTGCTGATCAGCTTATCACCATACTGGGATAACTCACTCAGGCTATGAATAACAACCTTACTCGTATAGAGCACCCTGATCCCCAATGTGGAGGATCAATGTTAGACCGCTTCATGAGGCAACAACCACCAACATTGAATGTAATTAAAAATCCCTTAGTAGCAGAGAAATGGATTAATTCCTTAGAAAAAATATTCCATGCCCTGGGGAGTAGTGAAAGGGAAAAGGTTATCATGGCAGTTTACCGCCTCACTAGAGATGCTGATCAATGGTGGTCATTGATTCCAAATACAATTGGAGATGAAGAAGTATCATGTATGGAATGGAGAGAGTTCAAATATCTTTTCTTAGAAAAATACTTTCCTCGTGACCATCGAGCTGATATGGAATGAAAATTTATGAGTCTGAGACAAAAGGAGGATGAGAAAGTCGCAAAGTATGAGGCCAATATTACAAGGTTAGCGAGGTATGCTGCAGATTATATCCGTAACTCAAGAAGTAAGATTGATCATTTTTTGATGGGTTAAAACCATTTCTCTGTCGAGATTTAGTATCACAATCCTTCTCATCGTACGATGATATAGTCTCATGTGCTATAAAGACAGAAAAGGAATTCTCTAAGTCTTATGACAACAATGTAAATCAAGAGAAGAAGAGAATGGTGGAACATGAGACAGATAAATGGAAAAAGGGAAAGAAGGATTTTACATTATGCGATAATTGTGGGAAGAATCACCCTGGTACTTTCCTAAAAGGAATGAGAGTTTGTTATAAATGAGGAGAAAAAGGTCACCAGGCTCCTGATTTCAAGGGAAAGAAAGAGGCTATAAATGTTGAATGCTACAATTGTAGGGAAATGGGGCATTATGAAAATGAATGTCCTATGCGTCAGGGAACCTTACGTCAGAAAAGGTCAAGGTATCAAGGACAATATTATGTTGTTACTATAGTTGAAGTGGAATAATTAATGTATTGGTGATTTTGGAAACAAGTATTATATTCTGGTTATAAGAATAATGTGATATATATAAGAATTGTACTATAGTACTTGTTGTTTTCATTATGGTTTTAATATGATGGAGGTAATAATATTTTTAGTATGTGACAATAAGATAAACATTAATTTGTTTGGGAAATCTAATGTTAAAATTGATTTTTTAATTTAAGGACCTTTTAGAGAATGTCTGGACTGTGGTATTTTGGATATCTATAAAGGAAGGAATGGATTAAGTTGACCTTAGGATAGTATTTTTTAAGGTTAAAACATTTATGAAGACTATTTTTGGAATATTATAATACTATAGTTCTAGGAAAAGGACAACCTGCAGGTTGAGGGATAACCTGTCGCGTCAGACAAAGCTGTTGGAATCGAACCCACAACTATAGTGCCACAAGCCTTTATTACCTACCACTATCCTACAAGAAGTCCCTGGTTATTACAAAAAAAAATTTCTAATCAAAATGGTATGTGTTAATATTTGGAACCTTATACAATTATGATAAATAGAATATTTTTGAGTTCTATTACCTTTTAGAGTGAAAGATGTATTTGTGGTAAAAATTTATTAAAGATTGAATGTCTACATGACAAGTATGTATATTCCCTTACATTCTTAGTAAATCCCCTAAATAAATTCCCCAACTTTATAAAAGGTTACTTAAAACAAAAACGTTTCCGGTTAACTTTTCCAACTGGGGATTCAATGACCGTTTAACCAATCACAAGTTTGTGATTTTCCTATGGTTAACTTCCTCCTAATCCAGTTTTCTACAACTCTCCATCAGACCTTGATGGTTTTTTCTTCCATATCCATATTTTCATTGAATCCAAGTTTGGGCTATCTCGGGTGAACTTTGTACTTATCTTTCTTTCTTTTAAAGTTATATTTTTATTAACCATATTTTAGATGTGGATTCTCCACAAAGGTATTTTCTGTTTTCAACAAGTTATTTTCAATGAAAAATTGTAAATTGTGAGGACACAATTTAATAATGGGGGGTACAATGTAACACCCCGAGCTTCCACGATACCCTTCTCTTCAATAATGAAATAGGTTGCATTGTACGCTTGTTCGAGATTATAACACACCGCAACCAATCAAATAGCCATTATGAATAGTAATACACACTTTTTAAAATTATATATATATTATATTTCAAAATGGACTTCATTTTTGGATTCGGAATATCGAAATTAGCCTATGTTGAATTTTTTGTATTTTTCTGAGAACTTCCAATTTTATGAATAGTGAAAAATACTCAAAACAACTTTTTTAATAAAAATAATTTATATTGATAAATTATACCATTAAGTGGTTTTGATGTATAATTAGAATATATTTTTACCATTTTATCCCATGGTGGTCATTAGAATTAATTTTACATTGAAATTGGACATAAACAATTGTCTATCTTTTGATATATATTGTTTCTTAAAAACACGCTATTTGTTGTGACAGTGGGAATTAATTATAAAATTAATTAATGAAACTTATATTATTGAAATTTTTTAAAATAGGCATCATTTTTTAATTTGGAATATTAATTATAGCTTAGGGTGAAATTTTGGCATTGTTGTGAAAAACTTCAATTTTTGATGAATAGTGAAACCACTAGGTGGTAGTTAAAAAAACTGATTTTTCATTTAAATAAAACATTAACTCTTCTATGATTTTATTTTCAAAAATCATACATACATGGTTTTCATTAGTAATTAAAATTTGGTTCAATGGGATTAAAATAATTTTTTGGTGAATAGTAACTTTTCAGTTTAATTAATCGCGATTAAAGGTAATTAGTGTAATTTAAGGTAATGATAATGTTATAATAATATGAAATGAACTTTACAATTGTCCTAATCATATTGTATGAGTCATGTCCGACCATGAAAATCCATGGGTCAACTTAGGGACCCCATGGAGCCACTTTTGTAGGAAAATGACATTAAAACTTTTTATTTAATGTTAAAATAAAAATTTCACAAACATGAGATGTTATACTAAAACAATTTTTAAATTGGGTCATAGAAGTAAGATTTTTGACTATAAATATTAATTGGAAAGATAAAACGATTTCTACATTATTATATTTTTTTTAGAATTTTTAGACATTAAATAAATTAAATTATTTATGACACCATGGTGATGTAGTGATTACCTCATTAATTAACGATTTTAATAAAACAGAAGGATAATGTAAAATATAAGAATTACATTTGTACAAATCCTATTGGATGGGTTTATTTCGAACCCTTATCACCTTTCCCTAGAAATATATCATTTTGGGACCTTTATAATCCGAAAAACATTACATTATAAAGTAACATTTCAATCCTTCCAAGAGTGCCCCTCCTCTCCTCTTATAAAAGGCCCCCACCTCTACCACCTTATCCACACATCTCAAGCCTTTCGATCGGCCAACCCCTGCCCATTTTGTCTCTCCACTCCCCAATCTTACACCTAGAAGCCTCACTTTGGTCAGAGGGCTTCCCAAGGAAGCCTTTGAGCTCAAATCAAATAGAGTTACCCGTTTTAAAGGCAGTGTTCTCTCTTGCGTTCTTATGTTTTATATTTCTTCTCCAACCCCCTAAACTCTTTTTATTCATTTCTTCTGTGACAAAACTAGTATCTTAAATATACTAGGATGTTGTTATAAGAAGTAATCTAGCTACAATTACACACAAATACATCTAATGGGTAAAGAACATACTGTTTCTGTGGATGGAGAATTTCTGCCTCACGAAAGGATGATTGTTCAACACTCATATAACACCTTCAAATGTGGCCATTAAGATTTCACTATATTTAAATATGATATATTATATGTTTATTGTTTACTTAAACTTTTGTAATTTTCATTTATTTCATACGTTTATGGTTTCCATTATGGGTAAACGCGATATTTTCATTTGAGAAAATGTGGACTACCGCCCCCTCAAAGTGATTTGAATCATTAATGCCATATGTGGGATGTATAAAGGATGGAGTAAATGGTATTTTAAATTATATTATACTTGAATTATAGTATACCTTTATATATTTATAATTTCATTCCATTAAATATGAAATTGAAATGAAAGTAGCTTCATGCGTACGTACGACTTACCGTCTCTATGAACGGTGCATTTCATTTCTTACCTTTAAATGTTATGTAATATTATAAATTCATGTATATATTGGATATATATGATATATATAATATATACATCATGAATATAATTTTGATATAATTGATATTTCACCACAAGAACAACTTTTAATTATAAGAAGTTTATTTTTGACTCAAGTACCAAAGATCGACAAAATGACCGTTATTAACTTAAATAATTACATAATGTTCATAACATGGTAATAAATGATATAAACGGAATAATAAACATGAAAAAAGTTATTAAGAAAATAGAAATTAACTCTAGTTTATTATTCAGGATATTAAATAACGATCGAGTCAAGTCAGACACGAAGTAAGGGAAATTCTTAACCCAATTTCTGTTCTTTGTGTTAATCTCCTACATTTAAATTATGTCATGATATTATTATGTCATATCTTGTATTTGTACTTTCGTGGTGTATACTTATATAGAATACACATAATAGATATATTTTATTTAAGAATGATCTTTTTAAGTGACTTCTTCTCAATCTCCATTCATTGAGATATATTTTGTTTTATACACAAATTTCTTTTATATGGGGTATAAACCCCTTTGACTTTTACGTTTATTCAAAAAGAATCTTTTTATACGAAGCATTTTTACTAAATGACAAAAGGAATGTTTTTTTCTTATGTATGTGGCGACAATTACTTACCCGCCGCCGTGACCATAATTTTAGTTTGAGCTTCCTCTACAAGCCACAATTTTTTTTAAATGAAAAATAAATATCAAGTTTTAATTTTCTTTTATTTTGGTTTTGAAAATGGTTTTGAAAGTTTTTTTATTAGATCAATGTGTTGTATTAATATCTTGTGATTGAAATGTGGAAATGTTATGATTCCTTTATGAATGTTTTATGTGAAAAAATTATGTTATGGTTTATGATATATTTAAACTTGTTCATATGAGGAATGCATTGGACTTAATAAGTGATGGGTGGAGCCCGCTATAACATCTCGATGCATCGGTATGTCTCATGAGACAAACTAGTGTCTTGGACCGAGGCCTTGACAAAATCTTATTTGTAGTCTTGGCACGAGGCCTTGGCTACGTGGTTATGATAGTCCGGCATTATGCATTCCATCATTATGAAAGTGGTTATTGATATTGCATGTGATTATTCAACTAGTTGAATATCCATGTGAGTAAGTAAATGGACGTATTTAATTTTATTTTTTCCATATTATACCGAAGTTCAAGTTTAAAAAGGCTTTTGTTTTAGTTATACATTTCCTTAAATGTTAATGTTTATTTATGAAATCTTCTTCTATATGGTTATCCTTACTGATCATCTAAGCTCACCCCTTTTAATGTTTTAATATTTTCTAGGATGTGAAGAAGTATTTTGTGAATGACCTGCAGGGATAGTCAGAAGGGGACATGAGTGTGGAATATGGAGACTATGTTATTGTAGTTTTTCACTTTGTGATGTAATGTAACATTTATGAATGTATCTAGAGTTTACAAGGCTACTAAACTAATCTTTCTTTCGAGACTTGATCTTTTTTGATCATTCCAATGTTACACAATAATGCACCGACTCCGGGTAACTGGGGTCGGGGATTTACAAAGGATAAGTGAGATCCCTCGATGTACTGGAAGAAAATAAAACCCCAAGACACAACCCCATGTTCCCAAAACCCAGAATCAATGATTTCTCAATAATAGAGTATCCCACCCGAGTTCATGTCATAACAGAGCAACCACATAGCTTCAGATTCACAACCAACATCCATACTACAATTGAGTATCCCATCATCACCCACATCACCCCATATGAAATCAACAGAACAACACACCTACTAATGAAATAGAGCAGGGAAACATCTAGGTTCAACACATCATTCATTAGGTTCTTTTCTCTGTTTATTAACCGAGGTGATCACACAGGGATTCTTGTTTTACCGAATGTCCATTTTACCAGCCGAGTTTAAGTTGTTAACCAAATTCCATGTTAAGTCATTTAATCATCACAGAAGTCATGGTTCATTAGTGCGCATGGAAAGACCACCAACAGCCTTGAGTTCCAGTGATCAAAGGCCCGCACAATTCATATAACATATCCACATGAAAGAGTACATCAGAACAACGATCACACCCACCCTTCATTCTTTAAAGGTTCGTTCATTATCTTCATTATGATTGGTTTCATCAATTCCCACATAGGAGAAAGCATACCCACCCTTCATAATACAAACAAAGTGAGGTGATGGAAATATACCTACTTGATTGATCAAGGATCGATGTTTTTTTTCTCCATGTGCCATGAACAGGGGATGCATGGCTTGCAGGGGAGGAATTCTGTGGACTCTAAGAGGTGCAAAAAGCTCCAGTAGAGGCGCGCCACAAGCCACGAGAATAAGGGACTCCAGGAGCACCGTGGGGAAGAATGATGCCGGCGAAAGGAGTAAGAGGAAAAAGAACTTCCCCGTGCGATATATAGATATGATTCCATTGTTACGGGATATGGGAATTTTGAACGCTTAGAATGTCAGATCGTGGTTTCCTATGTTGTTTGGAAGTTACGCATGATGTAATTAATTTGTTATTTAATATACCCCATCAGAGAGGTTTCTCGGAATTTTTATGAAATAATTAAGGTCTTTAAATGGCCTTGAAAGGGTAAAATGATTAATTTATATCAAAAAAATATTTTTCTTGAGTGGGACTGGAAGAGGAAACAGAGGGCAGGGTGAGGACATGGTGCCACCGTCATAGCGTCACCATTACAGTGCCACCGTCACGGTTCCACCATGACCAGTGGAACCTCATTTTTGGAAAAGTAATGGCCATGGGGGTTCTGGCCATTACAAATACAATTTCATTACTTTTATTATAGTATTAAATCATATCATACCATTATACTCAATACAATTGTGGTTAATTTTACCTATTGTGAATTATATTTCTTAAGTGTTTAAGCACAGTGTTTTTAAAGCTACAATTCACCCCCACCTCTTTTATTGTTCCATCTACTATACATATACATCTATATATCGATCAAACAATTGCTATCAGAGGAGGTTTCCGCTGATTTGTATTACTTTCTCTATTTCTTTCAAATTTCCATTTCAACTATTTATTGTACAAACATGTGGAGTGGAAATGATTTTATTTTATTAGATTGCAGGGATGAATATTGGGTCAATTTACAATCTAAATCCAACCAGACTGCCTATATTTGATGGGAATGATTATGAGTACATGAGTGATCAACTGAATACATTTTTTATCAATACTTCTGTAGACAATTTTATGATTCTTATTGGAGGTTACAAAATTAATGACAAAGAAGTCAGTACTTTCACTAATTAAGAAAATCAAGAATATCAACTGAATTACAAGGTACGCAATACTTTTCTATATTCTATGGCCTGGATTATATACAACCAGTTATCATATTGTAAATCAGAAAACTATATTTGGATGAAATTGGAAGTCACCCATTTTGGTACATCAAAGGTTATAGAAACAAGAAGAGTAATGCTTCTATTAGAGCATTAGAGATTTCTTTATTCCTTATGGGGAACCATTATGTAAATTGAAACAAATATTCATGATAATTATAAACAATTTAAAATATATTGGAGAAAAAGGTCATGATGTTGAAGCTCTTGTAGATAAATTTATTGATATAATGCCCAGCGAATGGGAGTCAAAAATGGCAGCTATTGATGAAAACAGAATTTCGGTTTCAGGTTACTCTTGATGAACTCTTTGGAACTCTTCTACAACACGTGACAAAAATTAAGAGAGATACTAATTCCAATAAGAAGAAAAATGAAAATGGATGTGTAGCTTTTACTACTACATCTAAATCTAGAGCACCTGAAATTATAACGAGATCCAATGCTAAGAAATTTTTTATGTCCGAATCAAGTGATTCTGATCAATCAGATAATGAGTTAGCCAATCTTTCTAGATGGATGACCAAGTATGTTGGAATTAAAGATGTATAATAAATATTCAAAAAGAATGATTTAAAGGATAATAAAGATAAAGAGGTAACATGTTATGAATGTAAGAAATTAGGTCATATAAGACATGATTGTCCTTTACTGAAGAGAAATTATAGAAAGGAGAAACATTCTGAATGAAATAAGAAAATGTATTACAAGACAACGAAAAATAAAATATTGAATACAAATGATACTTGGAGTTCATGTAGGGTTGATTCATCAGATAATTCATCAGAATATGAATCCTGGGGAAAAAGGAATATTGGACTTACAGCCAGACTACCAATTTAATATCAGTGTTTCATGGCACATGTACACAATGCTGAAGTCATTACAAATTATTCCTTGAATTAAAATTATACTGATAATAAATATTATGAATCTTCAAATGATGAGTCTTCGTCATTAGAAGATAATACATTACCTTCTTATGAAGAAGTGTCTAGGTTTTCTAAATTACTTTAGAATGAAAATTCTAAACTCAAGAAAAATCTTGGTAATGAAAATTCTAGTATTTCAATTTTAACTATAGAAGTATCAAATCGTTATTATTTTCTTGATTTGAAATATTCTGATTTTGAAAGTATTTTAAAAAACACTTACGAATGTCAATTCTAAAAAAGTTAAACATTCTATGGATCTATAAAATGTAATTTCTATGAATAATGTTTTTGAGCCTAACTCTAGATCAAAATCAATTGTTTTAGAGGATAAAAACATAGTTATAAACCTAAAGTCGGAAATTTTTTCCTTTAAAAAATGTTTTTCAAACATTACTTATGGAAAGGAATACTTTGATAAAATGTATTCTCAAATTTTACCAATGAGAAATCATTCTGGTTATGGTTATACTCATTCTAAACCGATTTTTATAAAAAACTATTTTGTTCCCCAAAGTACCCCTTTTTGTACTAAGTGTCAATGTGGTGGACACTGGAAAAGAGACTGTTCTCTTAATAAAACTCAGTCTTTAGAATTTCATAAAGCTAATTTCGAAAAACAAATGTGGATTCCTAAAATTCTATTATCTAACCATGCTGGATCCAAACAATTTTGGATTCTAAAAAACTAATTGTTAGTTTTTCAGGAAAAAAAAGTGTACCAACATGAATATTTGGTACATGGATAGTGTTTTTTCTCGACATATGACCGGAAAAAAATATTTCATTGAAATGATTATCCAAAAAAAGGAGGAAAGTATTCCTTTGGAGATAATTCTCAAGGAATGATTGTTTGAATATGTAATATTGTTTTTCATGGAAATATTTTTATTTTAAATGTTACGTTTTTTAATGGTCTTAATCACAGACTCATTAGCATAAGTCAATTATGTGATGAAGGATACATTGTGAATTTTAGAAATAATAAATGATTATTTCACAATACCAGGTATTTGTTTATTCTATCTTCCCATAGTCAAGAGAATGTATACAATATTAACATAGAAGACTATAGGAGTCAAATTTAACTTTCTTATGTGGAATAGAAGACCAATCATTACTATATAATAGAAGACTAGGAAACTATAACCTAAGAAACCTTTGTAAACATTAAAATAAAAGACTTGTAAAGGGACTAACAAATTATCGATATGATTCTTCAATGGTTTGTGACCCATGTCAATTTGGCATGAAACATAAAAATAGCTTTAAATCAATTAATGAAGTTCCAACATTTAGTGCATTACAACTACTGCACATGGATCTTTTTGGTCCTTTACCAACTGGAAGCATTGGAGTCAAATACTATGTATTTGTTTTAGTTAATGACATTACATGATTTACATGGGTCTATTTTCTAAAACAGAAATCTGAATCCTTTTTCTATTTCAAAAATTATAGATCCCTTGTTAAAAATGAGAAAAAACTACCATTGATAACTATCCATAGTGATCATGGTGGTGAATTTCAAAATTCAGATTTTGAAACATTTATTTTTAAGAAAGGTATTAATCACAATTTCAAAGCTTTAATAAATTCTCAGAAAAATGGTGGTGTTGAGAGAAGAAATCAAATACTTTTGGAAATGGAAAGAACCTTGTTGAGTGAATACTTAATTGCTAAGCATTTTTGGGCTGAAGTTATTAGTAATACATGTTATACTATAAATCGTGTTTTAACTAGACCTTTTTTTAATAAAACACCTTATGAATTACGAACTAGATGATAACCTAAAATTTTATACATCAATGTTTTTGGATACAAAGTATTCATTCTGAATACTAAAGAGAATCTACACAAATTCGCACCAAAATCTGATGAAGGAATCTATCTAGGATATTCAAAAACTTCTAAAGCATATAGAGTTTTCAATAAAAACACTTTTACTATTAAAGAGACAATACATGTAAAATATGATGAAACCAATCCGTTTGTTTTCAGACAACCCCAACCTAAATCTTCAGATGTGTTTTCAAAAACTGATCATCAACCATTATTAGAAGATCCTTCTTATAAGGAAAATGTTCAAGAAAATATTTATGATACTTTTACCCCAGAAGATTTTCTACCATATGTTGATGAACATGTTCTACAAAACCCAAATCAATTTCTTTTTAGGAATCATTCAAGTGAAAATATAATTGGTGATGTAAATCAACCTGTAAGGACCATAAATTACATGAGAAATGAAATAGAACATCTTGCCTTTCTATCTCAATTAGAAAATAAAATTCCAAGTGAGGCTTTAGGTGATGAAGATTGGATTAATGCAATGAAATATGAACTAAATGAATTTGAAATGAATAAAGTTTGGACATTAGTTGAAAGACATAATGAAACAACAGTAATTGGTGTAAATCAGATTCCAAAAATAAATGTGATGAAAATGGAATCATTGTAAAATATAATGAAAGACATGTTGTAAAGGGATATAATCAACAATAGGTAATAGAATATGATGAAACATATTCTCCAGTAGCTAGAATTGAATCTATTCATATTCTATTAGCCTTTGCAACATACTTTAATTTCAAATGATTTCAATTAGATGTTAAATGTTCTTTTCTAAATGGTTTTGTTCAAGAAGAAGTTGTTGTTGAACAACCTCCTGGTTTTAAAGTTTCAAAATATCATAATCATGTTTTTAAACTTAACAAAGCATTATATGGCCTTAAACAAGCCCCAAGAGCATGGTATGATATACTAACATGATTTCTTTCACAAAACAATTATGTGAAAGGTACAGTGGGTCCAACACTTTTTATAAAAATTGAAAATAAAAATGTTTTGATTGTTCAAATTTATGATAATGAAATCATATTTGGATCATCTCAGCATTATTTAACTGATTCTTCTACAAATTTAATGATATTTGATTTTGAAATGAGAATAATTTATGAGTTCACATTCTATTTAGGTTTTCAAATTTCACAAAAACCATAAGAAACATATATATCTCATCATACGTATATTAAATATTTACTCAAAATTTATGGATATGAAAATACTAAAAGTATTTTCACTCAAATTAGAACCTCAAATACATGTGATCTTGATTAATCTATGAAACCAGTAGATCAAAAAAATAGTGGTATGATGGAATGTTTGTTATACTTAATAGCTAGTCTACCAGACTTAATGTTTTCTGTATGATAATGTGAAAGACACCAATATAATCCAAAAGAGTCTCATTTAAAAGCCGTGAAAAGAATCTTTTTGTATTTAAAAGGAACTCTGGATTTATGTCTTTTTTATTTTCTGGAAATGATTTTGTTTTAAAAAGATTTTCAGATGATGACAACGGTGGTTACAAAATGGATAGAAAGAGTACATCTGGAACATCTAATTTTTTATTAGATTCCTTGGTTTCGTGGTCCTGCAAGAAACAACACTCAGTAGAACATTCCATATATCATCCTGAATATGTATTAGCTGGAAGTTGTTGTGCTCATGTGTTGTGGATGCCACACATAGTCACTGACTATAGATTGAGGTCCTCCAAAAATCAAATTCTATGGGATAATACTAGTGCCATAGATCTTAGTAAAAACCCATCACATCACTCTCGTGCAAAACACATAGATATTAGGCATCACTTTTTTAGGGATCACAAACTAAAAGGAGATATTATTTTACAATTATTCAGAAAGCATGATCAACTTGCTGAAATTTTTATAAAACCATTTCCTTCCGATAGATTTGAGTTTATAAAAAAAATCTTGGAATGATTACATTAAAATAATCATTCATATCTACTTAATGTTTTCTACTTCTCCTTACAGTAAAATGCTCTAAAAATGGGGAGAACATTTTTTTTCTGTTTCTTCTTTTCACCCTATATATTTCTTAAAATTTTCCTTCTTTATTCTTTTATTCTATCGGTTTACTATATTTCTGATTATCATTTTGACTATTTGGTTATTGATTTAATCATCTGTCATCTTCCTTTCCTGATTATAGTATCGATTTTTTCCCATCAGCTTGACAACCTATGGTAATGACTTTGTTTTCCATAGGCACATCAACCTACGGTAATGACTTTGTTTTCCATCGGCTTAACAACCTATGGTAATGAATTAGTTTTCCATCAGCATGTCAACCTATGGTAATGACGTTTTTTTCCTTGGGATTGACAACCTGTGGTAATGAATTAGTTTTCCATCATCTTGACAACCTATGGAAATGACATTGTTTTCCATCCTCATCACAAACTATGGTAATGACTTTGTTTTCCATCGGCTTGAAGTCCTATGGTAATGACGTTGTTTTCCAACGTCTTGACAACCTATAATAATGACTTTGTTTTCCATCGGCATGACATCCTATGGTTAAGAATTTCTTTTCCATCATCTTGACAACCTATAGTGATGATATTGTTTTCCATTGGCTTGACAACCTATGGTTTTCATTTTGTTTTTCATTGGCTTGACAACCTATGGTAATAACTTTTTTTTCATCACCTTGATAACCTATGGTAATGAATTTGTTTTCTATCGATCTCACAACCAATTTTATTATTTATCCTCATACGCTTGTATTTTCATTCACTATGTTAATACTATTAAACCAACAATTTCCTTATAATCTCATGTAGGTACATTCTTTCTTTCTTTGTTTTTTTTATTATTTTTTTCACATTTTTTTTAAACCATTAAATTCAATCCGTTTATTTTCTTTTCTTTTACTCCCAACCGTAGAAGATCAACGATCATCCTTTTTTTCCTTATAGATAGACCCCTCCCCTCCCCAAACCCACACTGGTTTTTCAGATCTCTTGGAAAAACTCTGCCCCTTTGCTTTAAAAATCAGTACGATCTTCCCTGTGTCGAATCTATATGTCTCAATCCTCTTCCATTACTCCTACCTAAATGTCTTCAAAAACGTTTTCATATAAAGACTTATTCAGATAAAGGTGAGTTTAGTGGGACTTCTTTGATACGTATGAATCAAAAATTAGGAGGATTATTTTGTTCCAAGGCTGAAAACATCTTTGTGTTGAAAAACCTATATCTCAGGATCTGATTATTGTTGAAGAAGATAGTTAATTCTACAGAACAATGTATTTTAACAAAAATATGATGATCAACATTGTTGTGTACGATAGAGAAATCTCAATGTCGGTGAAAAAAGAATCCCACTTTCTAAATGTCTCTACAGTATTTGATTCTTTTTTTCAATATCATAAACTACCAGAGGAAGCTGGTACATTTAATAAAGAAAGTGCTGAAAAGTCAGTGTTTCTTATAAATGAAGAGAAGAGAAAATTAGTGCATTTATCTCCAGATAACAGGTTCGTTGTGATTTGGATACATGGTTTTCTTATCCCAAGAAAAGGGGGTAGAGAAAATCTTAAAGTATGTAATATTTTTTTGCTATACTATCTTGTACACATTATATAGGTAAATCACATGGGATACATTTTTGAAACAGTCAAGAATGTCATGTAAAGAGTGATTAAATATCATTTGATTATGTATCCCTCCATTCTGACAAAAAATTTTATTGAGAGCTTGATGTTTTGTAATATTCATTTGAAAGGGAAATTGAAAGATCTGAATCCTTCTTGGATAAGTAAGAATATATTTAAAATGTTTTATGTTTGTTTCGATGAAAAATCAAAGCTCTTAGTCAAAGATGTAGAAGCTGAATCGGCCTACATTCAATTGGCACCAAATCAATTATCACCTTTCCCAATCGAAGATAATCCAACTATTGTTTATCCTCAAAATTCATATCCTCAAACCAGTTCTATGCGAATTAATAAACCTAAATACAATAAGTTGTTTGTGGACAATTGGAGGAAAGATAGAGAAAAAAGAAAAGAAGGTGATCCTTAGTTCGGTCTTGATCTAGCGGGAGATTTTTCTGAGAGGATATTGGTATAGGATACCCATCAGGCTGACAAGAAAAATAAGACTCTTTTAAAAAGGAAAGCTCAAGAATTTGATGTTTCAAAAATTATGAAAATGGTTGAGGAGGCATGTGCTCAACTAACAGAAGATGTTCATCAAGAACCTATCATATAGAGTCTTCTAGAGAACGAAGAAGGGAAAAAAGTTTTGGAAGAAGTACAGAAAGTAGAAGAAGAGGAAGAAGATTTTATTTTGGAATTTCTTCAGAGATCAAAAAATAATAGAGAAGAATATTTTCAGAAGTAACGTGAAGGTATTAAACAGGTTCCTCATTCTGATCAAGAACTAACTAAATATCTTGAAACTCTAGATATAATTCCTTCCCAAGTAGTGTAAGGTGCTCAATCTTCTCATACTAATAAATTAATCGTTATCAGTGACAATGTGGTAGATGGAAGAAATGAGAAAGAAAAAGAAAAAGGAAAACAGCCAGTTGAAGACTCATACAAATCAAATGAACTGGAATCTTATGATGAGGATACTGATTCAGAACACACAATTTCTCTCATGAATTTTGATAATGTTTTTCATGTTTTGAGAAGGATTGATAAGACCATTCCTAATTTTCCTATACTTGAAGTGGAAATTGAATTCATCACTAAAAATCAAAAGAAGATGTTTGGTTCTTTTAGAGAACATAGAAAGAGTGTATTTTCAATTGAAGTCGATTCAAAAGTTCTATCTAAACGTTCAGCTGCTCATAAGAAAGCGTGCAATTGAATGACTAAGTGGTTATACAAAATAGAATGCTCAGTGAATGATCATGAAATATCAATTGATGAATTAATATTTAATTCAAATGATCTTTCTATTGCTTTCAATAATCTTGAAAAAGAAACCATTGAAAGGAATAATCATATGTCAAAAACTCATGGAGCCGATATGACATTAGTAAAAGAGCTACAATAGAGATTGAATGATTTTCGAACAGATTTGTCGAGGGTTTCAACATTCAAAGATGAAATAGTTATGTTGAAGAAGAAATTTTTTTTTCATATCTAAAGACAATTATAATTTGAAAGAAATAATTGATACTCTTGAAGAAGTCATCAGATTAAAATAATAGAATATAAATAATCAGGATCGGCTTTTATAAAATAAACATGAACTTCTCAAATCATAGGGTGATTCAATCTATGAAGACAAGAATGAAATGAAAAATATGGAAGTCGTTCATCATGATCTGATTAAGACAGAAAATTAAAGATAAAACAAATAAGTTTTGTTGTATCTTTCTTTTCACATTTATAAAATCCTACAGGCTTTTTTATCTCAATGAGATTTATGTTACTTCTCCCAATGCCTTGCATTTATTTTCACTAACTCATTCAGGAGACTCAAGATTAACCCATTCTTTTTGTAAATCACAAAGGGGGAGAATTTTTAATAAAGGGAGAATGTTTTAATCAAATAATTAATAATCAAGGAAAATTTATGAATAAAATCCTTAGGAAAGTACATACCTAAGGGGGATTTAGTTGTATTCAATTTCATATTCCAAAGAGTTTTCAATAACAGAGGTGTGATAAGTATTTCTTTCTATTTTTTCTTCATGTTTATTACTTTCAAAAAAGTAAGAGATTGTTGAGTCAAAAGTTTTGTTTTGAATTTTTTGTATTTTTTTGGAAATTACAAATGTATTTATACATGATTATCATACTGACTATGCTTATCATATAGACTAAGCTTGTCGTACTGACTCTGTCAGTCGTACTTAATCTGTCAATCGTACTGACTCTATCAATTGTACTGACTCTGTCAATCATACTGACTTTTGTGAATCATACTCACTTTGTATCATATAAATACATTAGACTAAGTAATACTTAAAGTACTCACATTTTTATCACATACATGTTTTTATCCATTATCAACACATGTAAATTGTAATCATTTTTATCATATTCATATATCTTTCCTTTTAACCAAAATGATGTCATAGAGTTATTTATAAACTAATCATGACGATGTCATGTTTTGTATTTCAATATGACCGTTATAAGGCCCGGTGTTCAAGTCCCTCTGAGTTTTCCAGAGAAATATGACCTTTGGAGGAAATGTCACTATTGGAACCTGAGGCATATAAATAGGAGATCATTTGAAGCTGAGAAAAATAACTCGGAGACTATGATCATTCTATTCTACTATCATGTTCTAGAGGGAGACACTGTTACTTCTCTCTAACTTTATGTGAAATCCTTGAAATTAAAAAACGTGAACGACTCGTTCGTAGCTTTTGTATTTTAATATGTTATTTGTTTTGATTTATGGGACCGATCAGGTGATAATGATCAAGGGTTGATGAGGATAGAGAGATGGTGCTACCGATCTTTGTATCGAGGGATTTCTATTTTTTTAAAGGAAGTGGTGTCGATTACCTAAAAAATCGAGGGCTTGCGGGTATAGCAAGATAGACGTACTGGTCATTGAATCGAGGGCTTGCAGGGATAACAAGACAGACGTACCGATCATCATATCGAGGGCTTACCAAGGTGGTGGTATGACAAACCTCTTATACTAGGTGAAGGATACCCATCTCTTTGGGTTAAAAGAATTGTAATACTTTTACATTTCCACTGTTTTTTGTTTCAAAATGTGAATTTTATTGTTTCCATTCTTCATTTGATATTCATGTGTAATTGATTCAATTACAATAATACGGTTACATATTGTATCGATTGATTCTATACTCTTTATGGTTGAATCCTTCACTATAGTATTACTCTGATTATTGTATGCATTTTGAATACAATTTCATTAATTTTCATAGAGTATTACGTAATATCAAAACATTATACTCAATATAATTATGGTTAATTGTATCTACTGTGAATTTTATTTCATAAGTGTTTAAACACAATGTTTTTAAACCTACAATTAACCCCCCCCCCCTCTTGTATTGTTCCGTCTAATATACAAATAAATCTATATATTGATCCAACAGCAGTGAGGGTCTAATCGTAGTTAGTGGGGGGACTATTCCATTTTATCAGAGTTTCATAGTGGTATATCAGAGTAAATAACAAAAAATAGTGGAATCATTAGAAATTAATTGAAATGATGAAAGAAAAATAGTACTCATTTTATAAAAATGGCCAATACCAATTATACAACAGGTGAATGCTTGACATGTTATTGATATGTAATTGAATGAAATAAACAATTCAATATGCCTTACACATCATGTACAATACTAATAAAATACAACCATGCCCAAAGAGCTTTCAACTCGAGTATCCTGAGCTCCCGCTCGATCCTCTGCTCCAATCTCACAATAATTTTCTAACAACACAATCCTGCAAACAAAATAGAATCTACATGGCTACACTAGAGCAATGGCGGCCCAAGTATGGTGTCAGATATGATTCTCAGTATTTTGGGACCACTGATGTCTACCCCAAATCCATAAATTCAATAAATAATTTAAACAGTAAGAAGAATGCTAAATTAAAGTCATCATTACAGTGTTACTATATATACAAGTACCTGCTTCAGCTCTCAACTGATATCTGAACCTAAATTATTCATTTTCAATGTATACCAAACAATCATCACACATTCATTTTCATTTATCATTTACTCAAACCTCAATAAATTACATAATTCTCTTTATCTGTCATGATCCTGACATCACCCATATATGTCCCTCACCACTGATGTCTCTAAAGACCATTTAAGTAAACAAAGAAATGACTGAATCCAAGCTGGTCCTTTGGCTTGGATAACACATCATAATACATTAAATTTAATATCTCATATACACAGTCTGATCTTGTCCACTAGAAATAGTGATTCACTCTTGGGTCCATCCACTAATATTGATTCACCCAATTCATTGATAAGTCAGAACCATTTATCATATTCAATACACAAATCATTATGTCACAACCGTTTTCATTAACCAATTAATTCATTTCATGTTCAACCAATTGGACCCATATTCTAATGTCAATTAATGGGTGTCGAAAATACTTTCAAGAACCCTCAAGATTATTTGGATAATCTTTCCTTGTCTCACAACCCATGGCTATTTGGAGCATCCGTCCCTTCCCCATAAAAGAATTTTTTCGTGCAAGCTAGGTGTCGATCGACATGTCTAGTACACCATGAGTATTTGGAGAATCAGTCCCTGTCTCACAACCCATTCATCAATCATACATATATATTAATCCTTGGTGTATAAAAATTTGTCTACAACATAGAAACTATCTAATAATTAATTCATAAATTAATTCTTCAATACGTTACTTTTTTTACAACTAATTTACAATATAAATCACCCATAAAATATGTCAACAATTAATTAAACATTAATCTTCTTAAAAGATAATAATAAATTAAAAATTAATTATTCTTATAAATACACAATTATAATGAACTTGATGTTGAATTATCTATATTATTTAACAATTCGCAACTCATTGACTCAAATAGGGATTCGTCACAAACATTAAAAATTTACATCCATGTCATTAACATCTCAAGAAAGAAATGTTGAACAAGTCCCTAATAGTTAGAGATCATCTAACAAATCATATCATATTATTAAAAACCTCCATAAAAACATCTTATGTCAGGTAATGAAACAACGCATCACAAGGCACACTTGGCCAACAATCATAACAAAAAATAAATTCACAATCTTAAATTAATGCATTAAAATTAATTAATTCATAAAACAATTAATTAAATTGCATCTCTTTAACTAATTAATCAATCAATTAGACATTTACCATTTATCATACAATAATTAATCCATCCATGAATTATTACTTGTTTATAATTAATATTCCAAACATTTAAATATATTCAATATTCTCAATATTCAAGAAATGCCACAATTTTCCCAAAACGTGACTTGATAATTAATTACTCAATTAATTACCTTATTTTCCATCCAACCCCATTCAAATCATTTAACTATTTAATCATATCATTATAATAAAATTATCAATACATACATAAATGTAACACACCATCAAGCCCTCATTTATCTCACATGGGCAACATCATTTAATAAAATCAAAAGTGTCATACATAGACTTATCATATATCAGCACCAGCATGAAGAAATATGAAAAGCCAAACCACAACAGGAATGACATGAAATTACCACAATCTAGTAGTTTATCAATAATCAACATCTCAAGAAAACATAGTAGTTCTATAATTAAAGAAACTCACAATCTCAATTGATTTAAAGAAGCTATAATTATTAATTAAAGTGATACAAATTTAGGACACTACACCACGGTGGCATCATTTTTATTCTGAAACGCTTTAATGTACTTGGTGAGATCTAGTCCACAAATGGTCCACAGTTGTAGGAGCACACACCATCATATATATACATTCAAATATATACATATATATATATATATATTCAGTGTGTGTGCACGCATTGTCTACATTGATAAAAAAAATTCAATATTTTAAAACGGTACACCGAATCAAAGTAGTAATGAACAACTCAACTATAAAATAGTACCAGGGACTCATAGAAAATTAATAGAACATAATTTAACTGGTGAAAAATGAAACAGCGGGTTTTAAAGACTACCAGAACCAACGGCTGTAATGAAAATAAATCCTAACCGCCTCGCCCTTGGTGGCTTATGCCGGAACATGGACCTATGGGTCCCCAAAAAACATTATCATATCCTAAAAATTAGAAGAACACAATAATCGGATAAATCCTAACCTTAGGGTTTCAGATGAGAACACTAGGTGAGAGAGAGGAGTCCAATGGAAGATGAAAATCATGAGTTAAATATGGAAAAAATAACCAAGACTAGGAGGATAAGATTCACGAAGCATCTGAGAGTAATGTTTGCACAAAAATTATAGTCTTATAGAGGGGGTGGAGCACTACATGTTCTTCCTAATATTGTCATGCACTGGTGCGTGGGTGTTCAGCCCAGGGATACACAATAGGGAGAGGGGGCCATGCACTGTGGGAGGTTTCTACACAAGGAGGGGGCCATTGTAGCTGGAGCATGAGTTCCCTATGCAACAGGTCCATCACCAAAGGAAGAAGAAAAAAGGGGGGGGGGGTCGTCCGCCTCACCTGCCGGTCCCCCCTCCCATTTTTATTTTCTATTTTTTTCTATAATTAATCTAATTAATTGGATTTTATAATTAAAATAATAATACTCATTTATTATTATTATTATACACATCAAACAGTTAACCAATATGTGAAAAACTCTACATTTAAGAAAAAGAGATTCTCCATTTACTCTCCTCTAAATAAACGTTTCTTGCTTAATTATGAAACTCGCTATTGACCACTTAATTAAATTATATTAACATTTATTTAACTAAATAAAAACAATAATAAGAATAACATCATCATTATTATTATTCCAAAATTAATTTTTTTAAACCCGAACCCCCAAATAAATATTATACCATTAATACGATAAAAAATCCTACCCATAACCCCTAATTTAGTTTCTATAATTATAATAATAATTACCTTCATAAAATGAAAATAATAACAATTTCGTTGTTATTTTATTTCAATCCTTTGATAAAACCATCAAATCTATTTAATAACAATACATCATTAAATCTCAAAACCCTCGTTTAATTAAAATAATAATTATTATTATTACCTTTATAAAACTAAAATAATAATAGTCTAATTATTCTACTTTTTTAAACCTTTGATAAACCCAACACCTCTATTTAATAAGAATACATAATTATATCTAAAACCCCTCATTTAATTAAAATTTTCTTTGAGAAGATCAAAATCCACATTAAATTCATTTATCATTTATTTAATTAAATAAACTCAATAATAATAACAATAATAACATCATCATTATCACTATTCCAACATTCATTTGATTAAAACAAAAAAACCCCAATTTATTAAAATTTCATTAATATGATATTAATGATAACAACTCCAACACATAACATTCATTTAATAATAAATAGTCTTTTATAAATTTTGAAACTCTTTATTTCATTCAAACTGTTCTTTGATAAACCGAAAAGCATCATTAATTTTTTCAACAATCAATTAATTAATTCTTTATCATGAATTTAATTGAACAACCAAAATAATAATAATAATGACTTCATTATTATAATTTTTATTAAATCATTATTTTAATTAATCACATTGTCTTTGATAATCATATTTAATTTAATTTAATAATTTATTTATCAGTGTAAACTACAATGTTTGGACCGAAATTGTGCACTGCCCTTATATATCTATTAAAGTGAAATTTTCAAGATTTGGAAGTCCTATGACTCATCGGGACACTGGCTAAAATTATCAGAAAAATACACAAGTCCAAAAATAACACCTTTACATCTTCCAATACTCAAAATAAAATCCCATTGACCGGTAAAAAAATCACCCATTAATACACTGAAAAATTGAAAACCATCGTATTTTAACCAGGTTCAAAAACATTGGACATTACAATCTACCAACCTTAAATCCTTCTCATCCACGAGAAGATGTTGGGAACCACTACTAAAAAAATCAAACTACCATGGTAATTTAATCTTGTTAGAATTCACATGTTGCATTCCCAACACCAAACACATATTTAACCCTTCACAAACCTAACAGATAACCCATTAAATCAAGAGCCAAATATCACATTATAGATTATACATCGTAATTGAGCTTATATCTGGGTCCATTATAGGCACAACATCAAAAAATACTGTTGAATCTTGATCAACCAATAGAACAGGCTGCTCAAGCTTACCTCGAAAGACATCGCAGACCCAGAACCAATATTTTCCTTTAATCTAATGGCAAGCCATTAAAAATATTCCAAAACAATCTACATGTATAACTAAGTCCTTAATCGACATCTCGGGAAATTTCCAAGTCAATCCATCATTAGGCTATTTAAAAAAACAATTTTGATGCATCAAAAATAAAGGAGTAGCCCAATGAAACCATGAATCCCACATACTACCCAGATAAAAATTACTCATCAAGCCCAACAACATTTAAACTGTAGCATGGTGTAAGACCCACACTGTCATAATGTATCCATAATGAGGTTATGATATGATACATACTCATCATATTAAAGGGAGTGCCCTATGAGAAAACCAAAGTCATTAAGAAGATCAACTGAACTACTACCAGATGGCTTCGTTCAAATATCCAAGCGCTACCTTCTGACACATTTAACAAAATCGATTCGACCATACCCACATTAAGATTGTCCATGATGTCGAAATAAATTATTAGCCTCCATCCATCACATATCCACGTGCCATAAAATCCTATTACCAAGAACTCCACCCGAAATGTGGGATAAACATAATTTAATGGACTAGAACATTCTAAGGGTACTACCTACCATGACTTATCCCCATATGAATCATAAAGAAAGACCCTTTCACTCTGTCACACAAAAAAATCATGAGGTTCAAAATCCCCAATTTTGGACATCTTAATTAATTCACTTAAAACTTTTAAAAATTTGAAAAAAAACCAACAAACACACATGTACTTTTTCACAACAAGTCAATTGGTTTTCAAAACAACGCCCCATAGGCAAAACAGACATGCTATAACAAAAATACTCTTTAGACATAAAAATATAGTGTTATTATATTATAACAAGAAATTTAGCATATATATTCCTTTTTACCAAAAAGGTGATCTCCAAGGGTCCAACTTATTCAATCTAGGTTGTTCAAAAAGAAAGCCCACAACTATTCATTACAATAAAAAATCAGTAGTTCTACATTTATAACCATTTTCAAACATACTATGTTTATATGGTTCAGTCACATAGATTTCCATCTACCAGTCGATAAGGAACCCATACACTTTAACAATGGAATTTGGATCCCTTTTAAATATTTTTTCATTTAATATTTTAACTTTATCATCACTGTTAAATTGTTTGAAAATATGGGTTACCCTTTATATGAAGTTATAAGGTACCCATACACCAAACGATGGAAAACCGGTTCTATTGTATTTGCAACCAAATAAATTTATCCAAAGAAACCAATCATTTATCAGCATGCTAACATGTCACAACTAGTATCTGTCACAGATCAGCATGAAAAAATCACTAAAAAATGATATAACACTGAAGCATGTAACATAATCAATACATATTATCACACAATGTAGTTAATTGTATCACTGAAGCCTGCTATCTTAAAATTCAAGCGAAATAGATAAAAAAATTGCATTTATTCAAGGGTCACAATCCATATTAGTAGGCATCCTACTTATGAAACTAAATGACATGTTATGTGTGTGATGTGTGAATCACTATGTGCCCATGATGATACATGTATGAAACATTATTTCCATATCTGGAAAGGCAATTATCTTTTCAAAATTAACAATATAACTAAATAGAGAAAAATACACCAGTCACAAAAAGTGACATCATATCAGTTGTAACCTCACATACTACAAACAACAATTCCCAAAACTGGCCACTTGGTAATTTCTCTTACATGGGGTGATCAGTACCAAGAACGACTATAAAACCATGGGTCAAAACATTCTTGGCTCCTGTCTACCAACCCAAAATAGAAGGAAAAAGGATAGCAAACCCTCTGATACCACTTTATTGCATCCCGACCCAAGTCACCCCTAAACTAGGGCCTAGACTAGTCGGCACATGACCTCATGTGCATCTCCCCATATGCCAGAGACTACCAACCAGTATTGAGGTTCAAAGGATAGTCATTGGAAAGAGCATACCCTCTTATCAAAGTCACACAGTTGTATATCAGAGTAAATAACAAACAATAGTAGAAGTAGTAATACATAATCGACATAATTTTTGAAGAAAAATGGTAGACATTTTATAAAAGTGTCTTATTCCAATTATGCAACAGATGAATTCATGGAATGTTATAGATACATAATTAAATGAAATAAAAAATGCATCATGCTTTACAATTCATGTACAACTCAAAAAATAGGAAACCATCCATAGATGCTTTCATATCGTGCATAATGAGCTCCATCTCTCCCCTCTGCTCCAATCTCCCATGAATTCTCTAACACAATCATACAAATAAATGGAATCTTCTTGGGTATCCCAATGCAATGGAAGCCCGAGTGGGTTATGAGATATAAATCTCATTAGGTTGGGACCACCACTGTCTTCTCCAAATCCAGACATTCATTAAATTATTAAAACAATGTGAAGGAATGAATAATTAAAGTAAGTAGTACAACGTAACTATACACCCAAGTACCTTATTCAGCCATCAACTGCTATCTGATCCAAAATTATACATTTTTCATCTATATCCAACAATCACCACACATTAATTTTCATTTATCAATTATTCAAACCTCGATAAATTACATAATTCTCGTGATATGGCATAAGCCCGAAATCCCCCATATAAATCATTCAACACAGAAGTCTCTAAAGACCATTTAAGTAAATGAAGAAAAGACTAAATCAAAGTATGTGCTTTATCATGGATAACACATCATAATACATTTTTATTTAGTCATTCATATACAACATCTGATCTCATCCACTAGAAATAGTGACTCACTTCTATGTACATCAACTAATAGTGATTCACCCAATTCATTGATAAGTCAAAACACTTTATCATTTTCAATTCAGAAATCATTATGTCAAAATATTTTACATTGAACAATTAATTCATTTCATGTACGACCAATTGGAACCATAGGCCAATGCCAATTAATTGTTGTAAATCATCACGTCTACCACTATATAGAGTATATGGATCTTCAATCCTTGTCTCAAAACCCAAAGGTATTTGGATCATCTTCCCATATCCCATTAATAAATGTTTTCATTCAATCTTATTGTAGAACGCCATGTCTAGTACCTCATGAGTATTTGGAGAATCATTCATTGTATCAAAAATCTTTCATCAATCATACATATATATTAATCATTGGTGTAGAAATCCATGTATAACACTATAAAACCATCCAATAATTAAGTTATGAATTAATTAGTCCAATATGTTAATTAATTTAACATCTAATTAACCCTATAAATCACTCATCAAATATGTCAACAATTAATTAAAAAATCAATATCTCAATAGTTAATAAGTAATTACCAATAAATTATTCTTATAAATCTAATAAAATAATTTACTCAACATTTTATATTACAATTTCTTTAACAAGTCTGAACCTGTCCACTAAAATAGTGATTCTTCCTGAACATTAACAATTGACATGAACGTCATAAACATTTCAAGTCAATCATATTGAACAAGGAATAGACATTTAGGAACCATATCAGACAACATATCAAATTTTTAAATAACTCCATCCAGAAAAACATTAATTCATTCAATGAAAATACAAATCAAAAGGTACCCATGGACAATAGTTGTAACAAACAATAATTTCAAAATCTTAAATTAGTGCATGAAATTTAATTAATTCAAAAAAAAATTATTTAAATAATATCTCTTTAACTAGTTCATCTATTAATCATCCATTTACAAATTATCATGTAATAATTAATCCATCCATAAATTATTTCTACATTCCAATTTATATTCTGAACATGTACAAATATTCAATATATTCAATATTCAAAAAATGCCACAATTTTTCCAACATGTGACTTGATAATTAATTCCGCAATTAATTACCCTATAACCAATCACAACCCATTCAAATCATTTGACTATTTAATCATATCACTTTAACCAAATTAGAAATAAATTCATAAAACCAACACATGAGAAAGTCCGCATTTATCTCACATGGGTAGTATCATTTAATAACATCAAAAGTTTCTTGCATAGACAAATCATATTTCATCACAAGCAAGAATAAATATGAAATATACAACCACAACATGTATGATACGACATTACCACTTACCATTAGTTTATCTTTAATCCCCATTTCAAGATAACATAGAAGTTATATAATAAAATAAACTCAAATTCTCAATTAATTTAATGAAGATATAATTCATAAATAATGTGATAGAGATTTTTGTCCCTACCTCGATGTGGCACCATTTTTGTTCCACAACCCATTAATTTACGTGGAGACATCCAGTCCACAACATGGCTGCAGTTGCACGCGCGCACACCTTCATATATATCAGTGTGTGTATGTGTTAGTTTTATTCATTGATAAAAAAATAAATATATAAAACCAGTACCTAGAATCTGAGTATTAATGAACAACGCACCACTAACATGGTACCAGGTAATCATAGAAAATTAACAGACCTTAATATAATTGGTAGAAATCCAAAAATTATGTTTAATATAAAACCTGAACCAATTACTCCAATGAAAATCAAGCCCATCTACCTTTCCCTTGATGGCGTATACTAGAACATGGACCTACGAGCCCCTAAACAACAACCACATAACCTAAAAATTAGAAGAACACAACAACTAGATAAAATCGAACCATAGGGTTTCAACTGATCTAAAACAGAGAGAGAGAGAAGTAAAATGGATGATGTGAATCAAGAGTTAAACACATACATAATCACCCTGGCGAGGGACAAGAATTTGGAAGAGTCTGAGTGGAATCATCGTGCGCAGTGTGGTGTCCTAAAGAGTGGTGGGGCACTACATTTTCTTCCCGGGAGTGTCAAGCCCTGCTGTGAGGGGGTCCCATCGAGGGTCGAATGCTAGGGATAAGGGGCCTTGTGCTATAAGAGGATACACTACAGGGAAGGAGAAGTTGTACCTGGAGCGCGAGGGCATTGTGCAACTGGAATTTCGCCTAAGGAGGAATAAAACATGGGGGTTGTGCACCTCACCAACAGGTCGCGCATCCACTGTTTATTTTCTTTTTTCCCATAAAATTAAAATAATTTATTAGATGTAATAATTAAAATAATTATTCTCATTTTATTATTATTATACATATAAAAGACATAACTAATTACAATAATACTCCCCATTTAATTAAAAACGAATCTCCATTTACTATTATCTTAATAAAGGTTTCATAATTAATTATGACACTCTCTTTTGATCATTTAATTAAATTCATTTAAAATTTATTTAACGAAATATTGACAATAATAAATAAAAAATCATTATTATGATTCCAAATTTAATTTTTTTACAACCCAAATGCCCGATTTATTACAATATCATTAATATGAAAAAAACTCTAACCCATAACCCCAAATTTAATTTCGATAATAATAATAATTATTACCTTCATAAAATGAAAATAATAATAGTCTCATTATTAGTATTTATCAAACATTTGATAAACCCAACACCTCTATTTTATAAAAACACTACCTTAAATATGAAACCCCTCATTTAATTAAAATAAAAAAAATATTTATTACATTCCTATAAGAAAAATAATAATAGTTTCATTATTATTATTTTTCAAGACATTGATAAACCCAACACCTCTATTTAATAACTGTACTTTGTTAAACATAAAAACCCTAATTTAATTTAATGTTTCTATGACAAGAAAAAAATTCACATTAAATTATTTTATCATTTATTTAATTAAATAAACACAATAATAATAATATTATTATTATTATTATTGAAACTAAAATTTAATTAAAACCAAATAACACCAATTTGTTAAAATGTCATTAATATGATATTATTGATAAAAAAATCCATCCCATAACCTCCATTTAATAATAAATGGTCCTTTAATAATCCAGAAACACTTAAATTAATTAAATGCGCTGTTTGATAAACCCAATAGCCACATTAATTTCTTCCACCATCTTTAAATAATTATTTATCATTCATTTAATTAGACAACCAATAATAATAATAAAAATAACATAATTATTATTATTATTAAATAATTATTTTAATTAATTACACTCTCTCATATAATCTAATTTAATTAAATTATATAATTTATTAAGTAGTGTAAACTGTATAGGTTGGACCGTAACTATGCGTTGACCATATAGATCCATGAAAGTGATCTTTTCTAGATATGATACTCCTGAGACTCATCAGGACACTCACTAAAATTATCAGATAAATATGAAAGTTTAAAAACAATAACTTTATATATTCCAACACTCAAAATAAAATTATTGAGCTCGGTTAAAAAAACACATTGATAACCCGATATTTTTTAAAAAATATCGTAATTTATCCCGGTTCAAAATCATTGGAATTTACAATACTACCTCTCTTCCCATTTGTTATTCTTCTTTTTAGAATTGTGGTTTATTTGTGTCTTAGACATTACAACATAACATATTTTTATGGTATGAATCTTTTAAAATAATTTCAATGTCTTTATTTATTACTTTTCACAGAACACTGAGCTAAAATGAACTCCAAAATTTTATTAATGATTACTGAACATAATTGGAGGGAATGAATAGTATTAACCACCATATAAAATATATAATTATTCAAATATTTTAAATATATACATTAATGATTTATGAATTTATAAATAATCATTTGAAATTTCATTTTATTATTCAAATTTAGGTTTTCCTCAAAAAACAATGTATTTATTTTTATGAGAAAAATAATGTAATTATTTTTTGAAATTGTAATAAAATGAATATAATTTTTGAATTAATAATTTCAAAATTAAATTTGGAATAATGGTTGATAAATTTTATGATTATTTTAATTTTTTTTAAATAGAAACAATTACTAATTTTTATAAACTCTCATTTTATTTCTATTTAAAATTATTTTTATTATTTTAAACTAATCACAAAGTAAACAATATAATTTATAGTCATACATAATCTAAAATATTAAATTTTAGAAAAATATATACCTTAATTTGTGATATGTAATTTGTTGGTAATAAAAACACATTTTTCCGGAAAAACATTTTCTGTTGTGTTTTGATTGTTTAATTTTAAATTAAATTTTTCAACTTATATGATTTTATTAAAAATTTATTTCATCATTAAAAAATGAGTTAAAATAATTCTATAAGATCCTTTTTATTTTTAGGAAAACAAAATTTACCACGGTTTAAAAAAAATTAGTATAGTATAGGTAAAATTATATAGCAGGTTAAAGATAAAATGTAAAATCATAAAATACCTAAAAAATAAAACATTAAATGGTTGGTATATGAATTTTTCAACCATAAAAAGATATTAAAACATAATTATCAATATAAATCATTGGAATTAATGTCATCCATATTTTTATTACCATAAATATAATAAAATCATTTTTAATCTGAAAAAACCACCCCTCCAAAAGTATAAATACTACCCCTCCCGAACCCCTTTATCAAAAAATCATTGAATCTCTTTGAATATATTTTAATAGCTCCCATCATAACTTTCCCCATATGCATTTTCTATTGGTCTCACCCAAAGATGAATTCCATGTTTCATAATGCGGTCCTTAAAGGAGATGATATTCAAGAGGAGGTTAAAGTAAGAAAAAATTAAGGGAAGAACATGGTAAATTTTTTTCATCTCACATTTACATCTTTGATATATATGCCTTATTAACCTATTATTTCTTATATGCGGTGTATATACATTCCTTTGATATATCAATTCTTGAATATCATTATCTCAATGTTATTCAATGTTTAATTTGATAATTAATAATTTTTGGGGCAAATGATTCTACTGATTACAAACTGTTAAGGTAATTCATAACCCAATTTCAATTATTTGTGTTAGCCTTATAATTTATTTATTACATCATTCTAAGATAATTAGATTTAATAATTTTTATTATATTATGATTGTTTTTTCACTTTTTTTTAATATTTATATTGAATACACATAATCGATTAATTTTTATTAATTATCATATCAATGATATGATATTCATAAGGTAATTTATTTTAAAAAGTATTTCTCTAATGGTCCCATTAGAACCCTCATTTTTAAAGACCTTGTTTTTTATATTTTTTTCCATGATTTTTTTAGTTTTATTTTATGATTTTTTTGAAGTCTTTTTTACTCATTCTTGAATTTTTACAAAATGGTTTTAATGGATTTTTTTCTTCATTTTTTAAATGATGTACTTTGTTAATATTATCATTAAAATATTTAAGGAATGTGTTTTAAATAAAAAGGTATGATTTTATTTTTCCACTATCATGATGCATTAATTCAATGATGTCCCAATTAAAAAAATTATAGTGTTATTTTCAATGAATTAGTTTTCTTCATAATTGTGTGTCATTTTTAAAATAAATGATTTTAAAATTGAAATTTTTTATTTTTAGAAATTACTTCAAGAGATATTTAAAAATTATTTTACATCTATGATAACATTATTTTCTGGTACTTATTCTTTAATAAGGATAGTATTCTTTTATATTATCTATATTCTCTTTCTGGTTAGTTCATGTATATGATGGAATGATATTCATGAAACCGATTTCTTTTACATTAGTTACGTAATGATTACATGTTTATAAATCACATTTCTTTAAATATATTTTGATGTGATAAATGAATTGTATTGTTATATAATATATAGGGATGGTTGTCATTATGTGTCAGTGGTTATGTTTTCACCAAGGATGGTGGTTGAATTATAATCAATGATGGGTGAGACCTATATCTCCTTCCAAAGCATTCAGTAATGATTACTATCGCATGTGATATACATGGGTGAAATGGGAAATGATGTTGTGTTAGTAAAACAATAGTAAAACGGGGAGTGACCCTTATTCAATATGACAAGACTGGAACATGAAATGAAACCTATTTTGTAATATAATATTCCCTTCATGATAGGCTTGGGAGCGAACATTGACTACTATGATATTGTGTGTAGTGGACACATTCTACTACGATAATCTTGGAATAGTCTGAAATACTAAGAAAATTATTTTCGAAATTTTTAATGTGCCACATTCCATGTCTTATCCCAATTTTATTCCCTCATGGGTCATGTTATCTTATGAATTACGTCTTAAGAATATCTAGGATTTATTCCAGGAATTAAGATAATGATTTTGATATGCATGGTACAATTTTCATATGTTATATTTACATTCTTATGCCTTTATTCTTATGTTATGCTTGATATCACGCATTTCTACCATTAATGATCATCTAATGTCACATGTCTCTTGTGTTTATTTCCCACATGATATGAAGGAAGATATTCAGTATTAGTATTCAAAAAGGGTAATAATAATTAATATTAATAGTGATACAATATTGATGTTTAATAAAAATATTTTTTTGTTTCCATGTTTCCATAGACACCATACCCATACAATTCAGATTTTATTTCTTATGTTATGTAATAAATCTTAATCTATTTATTAGAAAAATGTGTCATTATAATTGGTATCAGAGAAAGGTTTAGTTAAATTTTTTTTACTAGGATGAGAAAACTTTTGTAATAATCCTAAAAGTTTGTGTAGGATAAAATCATAGATTTTTGAAAATAATCATGAATAGCCAATGATAAACCAAAAGTGTAATATAATGAAATTTAAAGGTAATTTCTCTTGAATGTATGGTTGTAACGGTATGATTACTACTTATCGAACTATTCCTTTTGGGTTTAGTCAATGGATAGAACATTAAAGAGTCATGTAAATAAATAATTTAATATGAATGAAATTATTTTCATCCTATGAAACCAAATGTTATGGGAGCACTAATGAATAACATTATTTCCATACTCATATAAGCTATGAATCGTACTTGGATTCCGATTGCAAAAAATATGGAATAATTGTCCTTTATGAGCTAATTTCAAACATCTTTCAATGGGAATTCTGATCCACTAGAGTCTTAGAAATGGATCAAAAACATTGATAAAATATTGTTTGTTATTTAATTATTAGGACATGACAAATTGGCATATATGTTTAATGTCTTGAAGGTGAAGTAGGTTAATAGTGTAATATTTTCAAGATTGAGAGATAAGAAGAAAAATTGAATCAATGGAATGTGAGATTAAAATGGGACATTCATATGAAATTACATTCCTTGTATTCTATAAAAAAATTTACAGGATGAATTTTTTAAACCAATTAAAAAGGATGAAGAATCCATTGGTACATATAAGGAAATATTTTCAGGGCTTTGATGGTATGCCTCTTGTTTAATTATCGGCCCTGAAATTAAAATTGATCGATTACTTTTTGGCTAAAAAAAGTATTCGATTAGAATTTTCTATAAGAGACATCATTACATAGGAAGAAATTGTTCAATGTTCTATCTAGGTGTTTATGGAAATCATAGAAACCCCCCAATCACATTGTTTTGATATGAAAATAAAAATGTAATTCAATGGAAGATATAAAACCCATGGAATGAATGGGATGATCCTTCCATTATGTTAAACATGTGGGAATAAAAATATAGGGAATTTATTTAAGTGAAATGGTAAATGATTTAACTATGGAAGGTAAGGTAATCTGGTATATGATTAGTGAATTAATGGGAATAAGTTAGCTATTGATGTGAATTTAATTATTGATGAACATAATCCACCACCCACAATCCAGTGTTTCGATTGAAAGGTGTTTGGGGATTATATCAATCAATGCCCCAATCAAAGAGATTATATAGATGTTATGATAAAACAACATCATAAGGAAATGTCCAAAGGGAAATATTATATAATCTAAATGGATGAATTGAATCATGGTAATTATGGAAAAAATATCCTCCCAAGCACAGTTTGAATTTTAATGTCTAATTTTGAATGAGTCAGACCTATGAATATATTATAGATAATAATTTAGTTAAATTTCATGTGATTATATCCCACTACATGAATTCAAGAAAAAACGAATCCTTTGAGGATTATTCTACCTTAGTTTCTCCATATGAATTTGAAATAATTTTTTTAATGTTACTGGTAGCCATGAAAAGTGGTGGTGTTGATATTTTTGGAGAACACCTAATTATAGGAATGGTATCCTTTAATATGCAGATGATGTAGTGATAAAATTATATTAATGGAATGATTTATTATAATAAAATAAATGGGATAGTATTTATGAACATGTAATTGATAAGTAATGTGATGGAAATATGATTTACATGTTACTTTTTTTTAGAGTTTTTAAATTTATCTTATAAGGAAGGATTTATTTTTTGAAGGCATTCATGTTTTAACAAAAGTATTATGTTAATAAATCTTATCATTGTGTTTGAAGAGAATACATGATAATGACGTTCAAATTTTTGATTTGTGACTATTAAGAGCTAAATAATGTTTTTTGGGGGAATGTTGATAATTTTATTTTGAAAATTTATAAAAATTAATTCAAATATTTTTTTTCATTCATTTGGAAGGTTCATAATGGTAAAAATTTTGAAATTTTTTAAAATTAACATTGGATGAGGTTTTAGAGATTTTTCTATTACAAATCCAAATGTATATTTATATGTATGGGATAAAATGTACTAAAAATTTTATTATGATGACAACTAGAGATATAAAGAATGGCTTGTCATCCCATTTTGAATATTATGATCCTATAGTTCTTCAGGAAATAGAGTTTTAATATCATTTCTTACAGTAATAATTGTAGTGGATATTAATTATGGCACAAAAAAGAGTTAAATTTTACTTTTGAGGCCAAATCAAGTAAATATATCATCCCACTTGATTTTTAGAAAAAAGTTTATCATATTATCATCATTATTAAGGATATCAATTACTATATTAGACCTGTTTGGTCTATGGTTTTTTTGGACCTTAACTTTCTAATTAAAATGTTATCTTTCATTCTCCCTCAGAACAAGATAGTTAAAATTCTCTTCTAGGTCTATATGTTCACATTAAATTAATATTTTACTACTCACTATCCTCATTATGTGGTGATATTCACCTTTTACATTCACTCTTTTCAGGAGGATGTTTCATTGACCCATTTGGCAATGTGGGCTTCCTAAAAAGGTATTTTCAAATTTAGACCATATAATTTAGAATTAAAATTTCAAATTTTGAGTGAATAATTTTTTGAAATTCTTGTTCAAATTAGGATGGTAGTTTAATGGTTAGCCCTTCCACTGAATCTCTACCAAATTCATAATGTGTTCCATGAAACTCAAATGATTTAGTGTATAACCAATATTTTACATGTACTAAACTCATTGTTCATAGTTTTGGAGAAATATATTTCTTATAATAATAAAATGGTATAGATTATTGATCGTAGAAATAAATTTCTAGAAAAGAAGACAACTTGCATGGTTAAAGTGTTTTTGGGAAACCACCAATATGAGGATGCTATTAGAGAAGTTGAGGATGTGATGAGGTGAATATTACCTAATCTATTAGTATATGATAGAAATAATTTGAGGGAGAAGTTAATTTTATGTGGGGTAGAAGGTAACACCCCATGATTTATTAATATAAATATGTTTAAATAAATATAATCACATTGATTTCTTATATTTCATTGATAAATGAGCTTAAAAGAACTCCAAGATAGTATAAATTTAACATGACCATAAAAATATAGTAATTAAATTGAATGTAATGAATATTATTAATCAAATTATAAAATATATCATTAAATATATCATTATTATTGTATTAATTAACACTTTTTGAATCTGAACATTATTTTTAGTAAATTCATTTTACTCTTTATATAAATGTTTTCTTTAAAAAAGAAATTTATATAACATTCTAATAGAAACTAAATATAAATAATTTTTTAGTATTTTTAAAAAGGAATTTGATAAAATGAACATCAGTTTTGGATTTGGAATGTAAAAATTCTCTTCGGATTATGTATTGATGTTTTTTCCGAAATGTTTCATTTTCTAGAAAATAATTAAAAAATAACGATTGTTTATAACCCTGGTTTTCAATATATTTGAAATAAATTTTTTATATTAAATAGATATCAAATAAACTGAAGCACACTTTACTCATTTGTAATCATATTAGTTATATTTCAACAATATATACAACTTATTTTGGTATTAGTACATTTTTTTGGATTAAAAACACATATTTCCATCAAAACTATTCTTTTTTGGATTTTGACAACATAATTTTAAATGTAATTTTCATAATATATGTTTTTAATTTTTAAAACATTATTCCATATTTTGAATCTGAAGGTTCAAATTATGTTATGTGGTTTTTATCATTTTGGGGAGAAAAAAATTAACATGGTAAAAAAGATTTACCACAATATAGGTAATATAATTTAGTTGGATAATATTAAATGGTAAAAGAGTAAAATACCTAAAAAATAAAACATTAAAAGGTTTGTCGATGTGTTTATTAAAAATAATGAGAATATTCAACATTAATTATCAATATAATTATTTGGAATTAATGCCACTAAATTGTGGTTGTAATTAAATATAAAATAGTTTTTATTTAATCAATTTTAAGAAACTCTACTCAACTATAAATACAATCCCTTGCCACACAATTGTTCTCACAAGGCATAAATCTATTTAAATATTTCCAAACACTCTTCTCAATACTCTACCCACATCAATGTTCTGCTGATATCACCCAATGACCTATTCCCTGTTACATATGTAGTCCTTTATGAAATTGATATTCAAGTGGAGGTTAAAGTACAGAAATATAAAGGGAATCATATGGTAGGGGTTTCTCATCTCACTTTTACATCTATGAGATATATGACATATTCCCCAATTATTTGATGTTTTTTGTGTATATAATGTACATTGATATATGAAATCATAAATCAAATTATCATAATGTTATTCAATGTTTCTTTTTATAATGATTACTTTTATGTGGCATACGATTCGAATAATTACAAAATGAAAAGGGAATTCTTAACCCATTTTCTATTCTTTGAGCTATACTTATACATCATTGATTAAATCAAGTTAATATTAATTGTTCTGAATCTATTTATTATCATATTATTGTATATACGCATTTTATGTGGATTTATAGTTAATACACATAATCGATTAATTTTATTAATTATCACATCGATAATATGATATTTATAAAAAGATTTATTTTAAATATTATATTTTCAATGTTTAACTGAAAACCCCCTATTCATCATTTCCTATGTTTTCTAAATTTGAATCTAGATATTTTTTTAATTTAATTTTATGATTTTTTAATTCTTTTCTACACATTTATGTTTCTTTAGAATGTATTTAGAAATGATTCTTTTTTCCATTTTCAAAAGGATATTCTTTGTGAATTTTCTTAAAAAATACCTATGGTTTTTTTAATGATAAATGTCATGACATTATTTGACAACCATTTATATGATTTAATGATTTTAAGTCTTCATTATATGATTATAGGGTTATTTTCCTTGAAATTATCTTCAATTAACAAAATTCAGGTATTTGATATGAAATTATATAAAATTGTAAATGTTTATTTTCTTAAGAATTATTTCAGATGATATTTCAAAATTATTTTCCATATGATATAAAATTACACGATGTTACTTATTATTTACTAAGAATTTTATTAATGGGTACTATAATTATTATAATTATTGTCGATTTATGCTGAATATGACATGAAATTTTTGAAACCCATTTCCTTTCAATGAGTTATGTTTCCGTAAGAAGTTTTTTAAACTCATTTCCCTAAATGGGTTCTGATACGATGAGTTACTTATTTAATTATAGAACACTTATATATGATTATCATTTTGTGATTGTTGTTACAATATATCCAAGGGTGGTGGTTATGTTATAACTAATAAAGTAAGGGACCTATTTCTCCCCAAAATGCATTGGGTAATGATTTATATCTCATTAGATAGATAGACCGAAATGGGAGATGAACTTAGTCTAGAAAAATTTGGTTGGAACAGGGATTGAACCCTGTTTAGAAATACAAGATTGTAATGGCAAGTGAAAAGAGTTTAGTAAGGTATGTTTTTCAACATGATAGTCTTGAGAATGAACATTGATACTATAATCGTTGGGGGAGTGAACTCTTTCCACTATAACAACCATGGTAATGATCATTAGATAATGATGAAATGATTTTCTATGATTATGTGAATTCCATATTCCATTTATCAAGCCAATGTTATTCTCTAAATTATCATATTCTGTTATGATTCATGTCTTGGGAACAATAGAATTTATTCGATGAGTCATGACTATAATATTTGATGTTTATGTTATAATTTTTAAATTTTTTGATCATGTTTTTATTCCCTTTTTCTTATTTAATGATTGATTTCTCCATTGTTTACCATTAGAAATAATTTAAAATCACCATTTTATTATGATTATTTTTTCCAAAATGTGAAGGAAGGTATTATGTGTGACATGTAAAATAAGGTTCCCTTTAGGAATGAATAAGTGGGAGTTGATAAAGATTTTTTATGATACAGTTGTTTTTTCCATGTTTTCTGTGACACTAAACCCATATGATTTATGCACAGTTTTGTTATGTAATGTAATGAAAATTAATATATTTAGATAAAAATTCTATGTATAAATATATTGGGAGGATATAGATAGAGATTCATTCTCAATTACCTTTTACTTTCCTTTCTTATTATTTATTAAAAGAATAGATGTCTTTTTAGGTTTCTTCTCTTTATCAATTTAGAAATTTAATTTAAGGATATATGGGAGTGACTTCATTTTTTTGTTCATTTTGAAATACAAAATAATTTTTTATAAGGCAAAAGAGAGGGAGGTTTGGATGATATTTTAGTGAGAAATTAATTATTCATTTTGAAACCTAGAATTTCTAGACACTCGATGTAGCCAATCATTTACACTATACAACGTCTAGTTTGTGTATTTATCTCTTCTAATAATGATCCCAACGATGAATGATAATTTCATATTAACCCATAGTATCATTATATTTTATAGCTAAAAAGACTTAGAATATAGAATTAAAAAGTAAACATATAATGAATCATCCAAGTGCTTCTTCTGGAAAAGTAACTATTCATCACTTGCCTCTATAACTGGAAGATCAGTTACTAGTGGATCTAGCATATATAACATTATTCCCTAGAATAGTACTCTGTGAAATCACTTTTACCATTCAGTGATGTTATTATTGTTATAGACATTCGATAAATATAAGGTAATTAATAGGGATAGTGTTATGGTTATTCAACATAACATTTGATTATATGACATTTTAGATCTTATTATAAGTAATTTTTTATTACAATAAAGAGAGATGAAGACTATATAATTTTTTTCTATCAACACTTTTTTCATAACATACCTCATTATTATAATTCAAATGTCTATTTTCAATGAAATTATAGTGTCATGTATCCATATGACATTTTGTGTCACTTAGTAAATAGATTGGCCAATTACTCGACAATATTTATGTTGGAATGTCATTGCAAACTAGGGAATTACAATTCCATGATCCATTGAGTGGAATCCCTAATAAAGAAACATCCCCCCTAGTTTACTCAATATTTAAATCTGTGTTACATTAATTCTGGAAAGGAATACTCATCTTGATGTAAAATATTAATGTCAATCCAAAACATTCCTAAGAACTCTCTGATAAATGTTGGTGTCTAAAAAAGGTTTGGATAAACAATTTGATATATGATTTCAGTACCAATAAAGTTATATATATATATTATTCTATCATTATATTAAATGTAGGGATTTTATTTACTATGAATTGAATTTTACTTTTTTATAATTTACATGTCAGTTAAATATTATGTGGATTCTAATTTAGGGATTACCAATCATACGATAAAACAATTATGTATAATCAATTTATTTTAATTAAATTAATCATATTAGTCCATTTATTTACCAGATCACCATCCTGCATCAATAAAATAAATTATTCCTAAGATTGAAATAAATTAAATAAAAAATTACTTGATCATGATAATTAACTATTATTTTATTTTTTGAGTGGATAATAAATCAGCTTATGATCCTAGGGGAATGTTTTTTATTTCTGACTTGGATTGAGTTACTGTAATCCTACTAACCACTAATATAATTTCCAGTTTGGATTTTCCATGATTTTATATTGAACCGAGTCCACCTCATATCCTCATTAACTAACTCCAAACACCTTAAGATAATCCTTTTATTATATATATATATATTTTAAACTCACAGTCAGGTGAGGGTACCCGAATGTTTGGTTAAGGAGAATTACATAAAACAACCTCAACCACACCTGTCCATTATAATAAATTATATAGAGAGGACATTAAATCAATCAAATTTAATTTAATAATAAATAATTATAAACCCATTTATTAAAATTAAATTTACAAAAATTGATTCATACATAGGTATGTTGAAAGAAAATGAAATGTCATAAAAATGTAACAAATGTGAATATTAAAAATACTACCTAATGTTAATTTCAATTCATTCATCTATTAGATAGAACAAACATAAATCAATATGATCAATTATATTATTAATTAACTAATTCATTATATCTTATTCTAACTAATAATCTATTTTATCTCCAAATTTTGTGATTTCAAATTAAAATTTTATTTCATCTAATTTTTTTAATAATATTACATAATTTTTACTTGGAAAATACTCAGTGAGTACATGTCCATGATACTCATTAGGGTCCTTATTGTATAAAATGTAGCCAAAAAATATCACATACATTAATTCTGTCAAACTTTCTGGATGTGTACTATCTAATTAAAGACACTTGGACCACATGGCAATTACATTTCCAAAATAATTTACTTCATATTGGGTCCTTAGTGTGAAATCCCCATTTATTACTTATAGTTTCAGATATCAGATAGAATTATTTATGTATTTAATATAATATAATAAATTTCTACCTGAATGTACTAGAAATTATATAACTAATGGTACATAGGTCAATGATTATTAAATGAGTAATCTATTAAAATTTCTATTTCAATGTTTATAATATAATTACATGACATGTGATGTCTGGAAATGAGGAGTGTACATTGCATTTTTGAATGTCTGTAATATATTCAGAGGGACTCGCTGAGTACTTCATACAATAATTTATGAGGTACATAACATTTCTAATGGATACACATCATTTAATTCTAATTTTATAATAGCCATCCTGTACGTGACAATTATTAAATACACATGAGGTATTAATTAAAAAATCATATTGACCCCATGTTTTCCATCATGAAAACATGTGGTCTACACAATATTTATTTAATATATTTGGAATGTTGTCCTGAAATTTCTTTGTGTGAATATACCTAGTCAAAAGCTGGGTTATTTAATGTATGGGGAACATATTCATTACATGATGACATGGAGTTCATGTTGGTGTCCTAATGTGATGAACAATGATACATGGTTAGTGACTAAATGGTACATTCCATGTAACCATCTCTTATCCATCCAGAGTTATTGGAACCATTATATGGGTTCTTCAGATGAGTTCTTTTTCAATATTAACTAATCCTAGTTACATGAGAGCGATATAAAGAGGGGTAAAAATAGATCACGATGGAGGATTAAGAATGAATAAAAAATTAAATTAAGTTTGAATTTTAAATACATATTGATGTGTAATAAAAAAATATTTATAAATTTCAACCTCTCATAGATACCATTTTAATGATTTAGGTAAAATAATAGTGCTTAATAGGGGTAGGCTAGACTAAAAAATTATCAAATTTAATGGTACATGACATGGGAGTCATATAAAATTGAAATTTTATCCATGAAACATAATAAAGACATATAAATAAAAATTATCACTCATGTCTAATTTATAATTAATTTAAATGGATAAAAAGAAATAATACCATGGCCAAAGGATATTTCTTCAATAAAGATGATGATCATCCAAAAACCCTTTAGTTTATCTTGATTGTTCTTCTGGGATCCATCTGTTTAATTTCTCTTATGATGATCCACACATCCTCCTTTGATCTATGAAAAATGTAGATTAATTTTTGGGTTCTAGAATATTAGATTGATAGTCTTGTGTAGTCCAATATGATTGCTGTGATGATTCTTTAAACCGCGAAAAATCATCATAGCACTATCATTCCTAAGAAGATAGAGGAGGAGGGAGAATATATTGGATTTGAGAGAGTAAACTATAGATCTTTCAACCGTCTAGAGAGAGATAGAGAGGTCATGATTTCATAGTGTATAATGGTTTCCAATTTTATCAACTCTGGAATAATAGAAATATTCATTTATTTCAATATTTTTTGTTATAATTTAAATATTATTTTATTTCTATATATCCCTTAATAATATATTAATCTTTTAAATGAACCCATGCCATGTAATAGTAATATTATTATTTTCTCATTACATGTACCAAATAGCGGAGAGATAAATATTATTTAATAATCAATATTAATATTTATTATCTGACTGCATCTATATCCTCTCTTATTCCTCGAAATTTATCAAATTCTAAAATAACTATTAATAAGGAACATGTATTAATTTAATAAAAAATAAATAATACATATAAACGTAATTAAATAACTATCTTTCAAATAAATAAATATTTTATATATATGATCAATAATTAATTAATAAAATTATTTTGAGAACATGATAATAATTTTTATTCGAATAAATAAATTTAAATCGAATTTAATAATGATCAATTGAAAAAATTACATTGTGTAATTATATGGGTCATCATTATTTTAATTATGTGGGCTTACCTACATTCTAATATTACAATCTAGTATTATGTCAAGGAAACAAAGAGTATGAATTAAATGACACAATTTTTAAAACCACATAAAAGTGTTCATTATGAAATATAATCTCATTATCTTCATATTACATCATGAAAATTTGATTTGTTTTTCATCATGAAAAATTCATGATATATCATTCTTCAATTATCCAAAATGCATATGTGTATATCACCTTCACCATGGAATTATTTTTAAGTTACAATTTCAATCAAATGGTTGATTATAAAAATGCAGGTAATGTTTGGACACATAATTTTTATATATTTATTAATTAGTGTTTATTGAGTTATATTCATTACATCAATATTTAGTAATTATTTAATCAAAAGGAAAATATATATTTCATACTAAATTTTGGTTTCATATAGTATATGGATTTATTTACCTGATTAATTAACAAATTATATAATATTAATTATAAAAAATGAAAATAATTTCTTTATTAATTATTTCAAAATTATCTTGGGATGAATATTTGGGAATTTTATGAAAGGTGTTTTTTGCAATGAATTGTGAAAAATATTGATTTCTATTGAAATATGTATTTTTATTTTTTTTAAATAGATAATATATTATTGAGTTTTTAGAAATTTATTTTATTTATTAATATTAAAAATAATGAAATTAAAGACTTTATAATGATTTATATTCTTTAATTTGTTATAAAACAATTTTTTTAACATAAAAGGCTTTTTTAGGAAAAATTGTTTTTGAGTTCATTTTTGTGTGTTTAATTTTAATTAAATTATTCCAATTTAGTCAATATGAATATTAATCATAGTAAATTTCAGTACCATGGTAATGGTAAAATTGGTTAATTAAGGTTAAAAATAATATGATAATGATAATAATGTAACTATAACACTTGAATTAATTTTAATAGATGATTATATTTCATCCATAACTATCCAAACCTCAAATATATGTCCTATTGTTTCCATTTGGCCATGATTTATACCTTTATAATATTTTTTTAAAAGAAATTTAAAAATGTAATTTTCATTATTTTATTATAAATAAATTTTTGACATAAGAAAAAAATAATTTAGGTTAGGATATAAACAATAATTTTAATGATAAATTTTTTTATTTATCATGGAAATGTATTCATTATTTTTAGTGATGAAATTATTACATTAAATGCTTATAAAATGCAGACGTAGTATTTCGTTAATTAATGAAAAAACAATACAAATGAATTTAAAAACATTAAAAGTTATATATTTTGAATAATATTATATGGAGAAAAAATTTATAGAAAAATATAACCATTAATTTATTTTTCTAATTACTATATTAACATTACATTGAATTCATTATATTTTCAAATAAATATTAAACAAAAACATCTCTAAATGATATTAATTAAGTATTATAATAAATGATATGTTATTTAAAAAATTTAAATCCATGAAAATAATATTTTCATCTATGTGATTTTTATATGTTTTATAATATCATCCATGATCAATTTATTATCCAATTTTCCTTTTATAGTAACCGTATTAACCCTTTAATAGTGAAAAACTTTGATATCGTTAAATTTCATAAAGGTTTAATGGATGATTAAAGAAAAAATATACAAGAAAAAATATAATATAAATTCGTAATAATGTTGTTTTATTATTGTATTTATTCTTATAAACGTATTATATTATAATTTTATCAATTAGTATTCAGTTAATTTGAAAATTAATTTACATTAATTTATTACTTTAATAAATTACATGAGTTCTCCTGCCATTTTTTTATCATAGGACACCTCCTATTCTATTTTCATCATATTTAAAAATCTTTTTTGTTTATCCAATAACTACCTATATCATCAAATTATGCCCTGCCCACATCATTGCTACAGAATTTTAATCAAAAAATTTACTTAATAAATTTTTTGGGGATAACATTATGAGGTTGTCATAGAAGAGGTATTGTTTATAAGAAAAGAATTTTGATTTATTACTTCTAATACCACCATAAAATATTTTTCAAAAATGTTGAAATTATAAAACCAATATATTTCATATATCCAGATGTTATTATTTCAATGGAATCACCTATATGTATCTCCTATTCTATAAATTAGAAATCAAAAACATCGTTTGTGTGTATGGAAGAATACCACCTCATGAGCCAATGCAATTCATTTTTAATTACTACCTATCATGGATAGTTATAAAAATCGATAATATATATATATATATATATATATATATATATATTAAACTCATTAAACATTTATCAATGTGAAAAAATAATATTTTATTCGTCTTCTCACTTTTCTATTCACGGAAAAAAGATAACATTGTTCAACTGTACATGTGGACTACCACCTTCATGAATTGTTATGATTCATTTTTCATCCCCACATCCCATATATGATATATACAGCATATGAAAATAATATGTTAATAATGATATAATAATCATTCAAGAAGGAATGATTTATAATTACCTTTATTTTATAGTGATCATTGGTAATTGGAATGTTTATCCATGACAGATATAGAGTATAGAAGTCCTAAAGGTTTTACTATTTAATGTGTTGGACAATTTTATTTGAGATTTTGAAGATGTGGGCTGGGTGGGTATTCCCACATGGGTGAGGTAAAGGTTTCCATTATGTTTTTTAAAAGTACAATATTTTAATATATATATATTTATATACAAATATAATAAAAAATTATTCATTTATACAACTCAACGTTGTTTGTCCCATAGATTCAGCAATCACCGCATAAATAATAGATCAAGTCCAACACATTTATATTGATCTAATTTGTTCATCAATGCTTGCTAAGGAATGATGAAAATCCCTCAGTCTATTCCACTTTTTCTATCCATGATACTTGTTATATACAAGCCATTTTTCTGGCCTCACAAGTTTCAATTCATCTATTAGTGATGATATGTTATAATGTGTTTCTTTGATTCCTCTAAAATTTCATTATATATTAATTACATCCTTTTAGAAGATAGTATGGTGATGAAACCATCCAAACCATCATATAGCCCAACCAACTCGATAAGGGGTATTAACCTCCATGAGGGACCCAACAACAACCAATTTTCCCCATGATTGACATGAAATCCATACCTATTTTAACCATCCTAATGATTTAGACTGGTATATCTACATCACCCACCTCCACCTCCCATAATTCTTAACCATCCATTTTTTATTCCTGTCACCTCTATAACACTCCCAAAATTCAATAAAGAGCATTTTATCTCATAGAAAGTATGAGACACAAAACCAAATGTTCATATTGATATTCAACTCTGAGACATTAAGATATATTGAAAATTTTAAATAAATTAAATATATTCTATATCTTCCCATTTATACACAAATGAGTTTAGCATTTTTAACTCACAATAAAGAGTTTCTTCAATTTCTTTCATTAAATGAAAAACTATGTTTTTCCAAACAACGTTATTCTAGAAATATTATTTAATATGACAGTTATGTCTTAGATATCAGAATGAAGAGTATGAATAGGATCAACCAATACATGAAAAAAATATATTAAACACATTTATTTATTATATATTGATTTTAAATAAAAATAATAATCTTTTAAAATAAAAATAATGCTTTTTAGGAAGAACGAATCATCTTAAATGAAGGTTTAGTCACGCTAGGCAAATGTAATTAAAAATTAATTTATATTACATTTAGAAAATTTTTATGGGAAAAATATACATCATTTTTAAAATTATTATACAAAAATTATCTTACAATGAACTTATTGGTATTTTTTTAAAAGTTAAAAATATTAAAGAAAAGTGATAATACTAGATTTTAATTGAAGAATCTGTTTTTATCTGAATAATTTAAATTGTTAAATTATATTTTTATATATTTTTAAAGTAAAAATAGTTCAGTTATACATCAATTAATAAAATAAATTTTATTTAAATAATTTTCAGATTTAATTTTTATATAAAAATATTGTAATATTTTACACATTTTAACATTGGTACTTTGATTTCTCAATCCACCTGTGTGATTGATTTTAAAATAATTATTTCCACTTATGAGAATATAATTTAGAAAAATAGATATATTATTTTTATTCATAAAGCTTTATAATTTATAATAATTTCAACATAAATTTTATCTAATTCTTTTATTGAAAACTACTAAAATTATTTACCACGATTAAGGTAAAAATGAGTTTATAGAGTCATTAAACTATAATATTAATGGAAAAATGACATAGAACCTAATAAAACAACAATTTTTTTGAAATATATAGGCATTATACGTTATATTATTGATAAAAGACCATTATTGGTTCTGGGTGACATGAATAAAATGTCAGTGAGATATACTCTTTCCTAATAGTACATGGGTCCCACTCACCCAACTTATAAAAGACCACCCACTCTCCACTCCACTACACACCTTCAAAACTATTTGGTTTGGAAAATACCTGATTAAATAACTTGTTAAATCACATCCCCTTATCCTATAATAAATAATTTCCAAAAAAAATCATAATTTTAATGCTTTATTTCAATCCAAAGGATGATACACGAATAAGAGGATATGTTCATCAACAAGAATCATTATTTTAATTCCCTATTTACCTCCTTAAATTTTTATTCCATTATTATATAACAACATTAGTATATTACATAAAATGGGATATTTTTATAATAAATTCATGACCTAAAACGTTCTCCACTACCATAAAACGGGTTATGAAATCATCTTTCGTGCTTATGATGGAATACTCCCCCACAAACCTGGGTCATTCATTTTTCTGTTACATCTTCTCAAGGTTGGATATGACGATGGAGATAAATTATATACATGATAATTAAAATATATTTATGCCTTTGGATTCAATATCACAAAAATATTTTCTCCTTCCATTCTATAGGGGATACAATAGCCTCTCTCTTATGTACGACCGACTATGGCCTCATGAAGCGTTGTGATTCGTCTTTCCCAAACGCTCCACAAGGATGTTTATAGATATAAAGTTAATTATTATACATGATATAAATGATATAATTATAAATTAATTACACATTTAAAATTTTATAAATATAATATATGTAATTTTATTTCATTCATTTAAACTCATGTGAATAATATAACATCATTCAGGCATGTGTGGACTACCACCATCACAATGTGATGTGAGACTTTTTTCATAACCACACCACATGAATGAAATTTATAAGAATATAATATGATATATATATAAATTATCCATCATTAAATTTAATATATTACATACCATATTATCATAATGGTTTTTGATAATTGAAATGCTACACATGTGAATATGTGACCTACGATCTCCTTGATTGTAACATACTTTATTTTTTTATCCATAATTTATGATTTGTTTTAACATTAATATTAATGTATAAATATGATAATTATTTCCTTTTTATTTTTCTTTAGATGAATATCCTCTATAATATGTGAAATAACTATAACTATCATAAAAAACAATATTGATAAAACAAGGCAATTAACACCCGAAACAGTGAAAATATTGAATGATTATTAACATATGGGTAATAAGATGTTATAAAGGATCATATATGTTATAATAAATACTTATATGGTTCTAAAATAAGTCAAAAACTATTTCAAAACAACTATATTATATTTTAAATCATGTTCAACCAAAAGTAATGATATGGTAAGGGATTCCATCTCAATATCATATCATTGAGTCATATAATAATGGTATGCACCTAATCTCTTTTAAATGGTGAATATAAATACCCTTAAAATGTAATATCATAAAAAACTAATTCTCAAAGGTATTATTTTCTCAAATTTAATTATTTCATCCTAGGAGAGTTGAATTTTAGTTTACCATGTTGTGTGGAATTTTATAACTCAATTCCTTTTCACTTGGTTATATTACATTCTAATTGTAGTAAATATTATATGAAAATGTGTATAATAAATTTTGACAATATTTTTTTATTCCTTTTATTTTTTCAGGGATTTATAATTGATACACATAACATATTCATTGATCAATTCTTACTTCAATATTATGATCATATTAAGGGTTTATTTCACAATACTCTTCTACATGAGGTTGGTTATTCTTGAATTTTATTTAATGTAAATTATATGGTAATTATTTAAAAAATCCTTTAAATTTTTTATCTTTTATTTATTAACAACCTTCCTTATTTGAAAATAACATTTTCAACTTTTTCGAACATAAATGTATTTAGAATTTTGTTTAACAAAATCTGACGTCATTTCTCTATTCATTCAAAAATATTGTCTATTATAAAGACATATTATCTAAAAATTATTTCTAAAATATTTTCATTATCCTTTTAAAAATAATTTAATAAAAAAAATTCTTCCCATTTTTAATTTTAAAAAAATAAAAGGAATCTTCTTGTCACATTTTGAAAAAGATACCTTTATGCCCTTTTTACCAAGAAAAAGGAACATTCTTCACGGAATGTATAGAAGTAACTACTAACATGACCATTATTTATTTTAAAATTAATTTATAGGATAATGAGATCGTTTTTAGTGATTTTTTAATTTTATTTTCATCAAAAATGATTTTCACAGTTTTTTTCAAAATGAACAGTATGTTTTCATCAAATAACATTTTTAATTATATTTTATTGTATTTCAATTAAAAAACAACATATATTGTTTTAATGTTACTCCATTATGTATATTCTATATTGATACCACCCTTATTCTTCTTCTGTATGGTTTATGATCATTTTTACTAAGGAATTCACTGACATTCACATCCATGATTCATTTTTTATAGTCAATGACATTTACTTGAATTTTTCACTTTCCTATGATCTTTATAATTTAAATTTTCTATAAATATTCATTGTACATATCATTGAAATATTTTTTTCATATATAGTATAACATTTCTACATAATGTGATTTTCATAGAATTTATTTTATATATTAGAAAATATTGATAAATCCTTATTCATTATCCAATACTGATATTTGATAAGGAACATTATTTATGTATTAAATTAATTATTCGATATATGATGAATTATTTGGATAGGTATGAAATGAGAGGCACCATATCATATATATCCCCTCGATTTATTGGTAGTAACATGGGATGAATTAGATTTCTAGATTTAGTTATGTGTTTTTCTACCCAAAATGTTTTAAACCATCTAGTGAACGCTTGTGATGGTAATTCTACCGTTTACCTAGGAAACATAGAATCCAATAATTAGTCATTTCATTCATTCAATATTCAATTATTTTTATCCATGAAATTTTCAGTATGAAATTATATCTGTGTTCATTTTATTCTTAGTTTTTTAAATAGATATTTGAATAGTTATTTACCTTTCAACATCAATTATTCATTTTCTAGTTATGACAGTATTGTTATAGATTAAATGACATGTGTCCTCAGATAATAACCTTTCCATAATTTTTACACTCATCCTAATCAATTTCTTGATTAAATGAATCACGTATTAATTTTTTTTACCTTTCAATGTTTTTAACATATCATATTTTCCCTTGTATTATTCTTAGAAATTATATGCAATGACTTCAATAAAAAGATTTGAAATAACATGTGATTCTATGTCTCGATAATCCCAGAAAAATTGTCTAAAAAATAATCAACACTTAATTTAATGTAAATGTGGTTCTCTAGAAAATGTATAATAACATTTAAATTGGTTCCTAGATCAGAAATAAGATAGAACTATTTATTTTAGTGAAGTCAATTTACCCTTTGCATGACATAACATTTTTCTGCATGGTAAGTCTATAGAAAAGTCATGGAGGGCGTAAATGTAAATAAAATATTATTATAAAAAATTATTTTTTGAACAAAAAAACCCATTTTTACTAATTCCAATCATAAATTCAATGTTTCTATATAACCCTTTATTTCTTTTAGATATGTGGAGATTAATATCTTGAGAATATATTTGTGAATGACGATAGATCTATTAAACAACGCCTAGAAGATTCGACGAATCAAGGATAGATGATAACGTAAAGACTGTTCTTTGTCAATGATAGATAAAAATCAAGGTAAGGTGGTTGTTTCATTATGTTTTCCCCATTATTGATTTCCATTTTGAACATGGGTCAATCCATGAATAAATTGATCCACAGTTCAATCGTTGTGGGGTGATTTGTGTTTGAAGGGATATTTTTAGAATTTTCTGTATTCTTCTTCATTATTCATTAATACAAGATATAACTGATAATGAAACAAACACAGGTTGAGGTTCATTATAGATATTGTTCTTTGTGCTCTTTTCTACCACAATCTTTATTTATTCATTTTTGGAACCTGGTGGACATTGTTAGACATTTCGGGTGGATCCAAAAATGATAAGACCACTAAATTAATGGACTACCAAGATCAAAGGCTGAGTATGAGTAGATTGGGAACTGAGGATCGCTGATCTGTAACTGTTTCGAATTCCAAGAAACAGAGGTGGGTCAGTAATCTCTAGAAGATACTTCCACGGTGGGTCTAGTATGGAGGTCCGACAAGGGGAGGAGGTGGTGTCGACAACATGAGGTGGTAGATACAGGGTCAATGACATGAAGTGTAGCAGGTGGTCATGGGATGTGGAGGTGGCAGAGCCGAGGATTCCGAGATGGTGTGACTTGGGTCCGCCAGACAATACTGACAACCATGGGGTCTTTAATGGGATAGATGGTGCACGATCCATCATATAGGGCTATGAAAATGGTCTCGGCCCAGCGGGCCATGTCAAACCCGAGTTGGGACTAGGGAGTCGAGGATGGAGTCGGAGTTGGGCCACGTTCCACTTCAATGATCGACCCTGAGCCATGGTAGCTCACTGGCAGTTCAATTGCATTAATTGGTTGCATGGACTACTGGGGATCTCGAACCTGATAGCCATATGTTGGTTAGTCTGGGATTTTGGCTGTAGTAGTCGACTTCCATGGTATGTCCATGGGCCCTATGACCCCCCTTTGAAACTTGTAACTGTTGTAACTTTCCAAAAGTACATCATTTTAGCATGCCATCTATGGCATTGGGACCCTATTGATTATACATACGATTTGAGATAATTTTTTGAGAATAAATTATGATAGTATAGGTTGATAGTATTCCTTTATTCCGTTCCTCTAGGGTTCTGTACGGAATTACATCCACATCACTGGATTATAATCCCCTCATGAGGCTGTTTCCCAGATAGTGTTATTGTATCCCTTGGTTGGATGGGAGAAGAATCCTATATTATCCCTATGGTGTTTTTCTGGAATCGACGTAACCTAAGAGAGAAGGGAATTGGTCATCCATCTAGTTGGTAATATCCATAGTGTTAAGTATATTGCCCGTGTGTTTGGGTAGGATCCCCTATGTTACCAAGCGCATCTGTAGAGTAAGTTGTATTCCACAGTGTGCCTTGGACAGATCCTCTACAATGTGAATTTATCTATATAGGATTTGTGGTATTCTTGAATGTTTCAGGGATGTATTCCATCATTTTTTATCATAGTCTTCCTTGGAAAATATGTTCTGTTTTGTTGGGGTCCAAATTAGTTAGACATATTTGTTAGTGTCTACAATGATATCATAGATCGAGGTGTGAGTTAATTCAAAAGGATTATTCATTGAGTAGAATAATGTGGCAGGTAGTTAGTTATAGAATACCTCTAAATGGTGTGTCCAAGAATAAGCATATCTAGATATTTTTTCTACATATATTTTAGACATATACCTATGTGTATAAGACTATATTTTTATCCTGGTATTTACATTGTGTAATAACATTGTGGTTTTGGGGTGTCTTATGGGTATTTTCATACCCGGTCATGAACGTGATTTACCCACACGTGTTGTGTCTGGTGTAGACGATCAAACATTTGATGGAGTACCCGGGAGACAAGGATTGGGTGGTGCTTAGCGTGGTCGATCAGAACAAGGTTTGTTCCAATAGTTCAGACAACATTCTCGGTACCTCTTTTCTTACAGGTTGAACTCGTGGTTATATATTCTTTTTTGTGGGACTGAATTATGGTTGTTTTTACTTTCCATTACATTAACTATTATAATCGATTGTGAGACCTTAGTGGGTATCAAACATTGTTTACTTAGTTTTTTTACATTTCATAATTTTGTGGCTTGTAGATGTGTGTGTGTGTATAGTTATTGAGGAAAATTCGATCCATTTTTGGGATATTCATACTTGGTTCAATTCACCATACCCTAGCCTATTGTTGGTAGGATTAGGGTAGTCATGGCATGGTCCCATCTAGGAAGGGTCATGAAAGAGTGGTCTAAGAGATGGTTCAGTTCTACATTAGGACAGGGAGTCTGTGAGGATGGTTTGGGGCAAAAGTGACAAGTATTTTGAGTTTGGATTTTAAGAAAGGGACTCCAATGTTGGCGTGGGAGATAACATATCCATTCACCAGGACACTGATTTCTGGATTTTTGTCTCAGTACATTACAAGACTTGTTGCGAAGGAATATAATGGTACATGAATCATATTGTAATGGTGATGTTTTCCATGCCCTTCTTTAGTCATATCTCTAGATTTTCTCTACAGACCATGGGACATCGTGTTTTATTTCAAGATGCCACAATCAAGATATCTTTCCATGATTCCACTATGAGATCATGAGGTTTATCCACCTAGTGATGATGCATCAGTATAGGTGACTATACAAGAGATAGATCTTTTGAGTGCTTTACCAGCTATACCACAACCCATCTAGTACTACCTACTACCTGTACTAGGAGGTGATGATACAAACAGGTTGAGTGAATTTCAAGAGTTTTCAGAGGTAGAAAACCCCCAGGTTTTGTGTTGAGATAGACCAAAATTTCGATGAGGATTTTTTGGAGGTCATCATCTGTGTTTTACATCTTATGAGGACACTTTTAGAAAAGATGGATGTCTTTTATGCATGTGTTCTTCAGGGATATGTAGGTCAATGGTGGAGCTTGGTGACATAGCATCTGTATGTTAAACTCTCTTCTAGATATACTTCAACAATATATTTAGATATGAATCTTATCCGGCCGTGTTGGGATCACTTATTTTCATCTTTAGTAGAGAAATATGACCAAGGTTGAGTATTCAATGAGGTTTACATAACTTTCTCTCTACTCCAAGGATATGGAGTGGTACTAGTTCCACATTCCTCAGACCTTTGAGTTAGTATTACACATTGATATCATAGAATAAATGGTATACCTAATCATTTCTACCTATTTTATGGTACATGAGGAAGCCATGTTATTAGACAGATTTTTAGCGGAGTGGACATCATTAGTGGGAGTTAGCAGTGGGAATTGGGTATTTGTTACCTCAATAGTATGCAAATGATTGCAGTCCTAGGGATGCAAGAAGAAAAATCACATCTAGGGGTGATCTATGAACTCAGGGTTAGCAATGTAGGGCTTCCATGGTGGATCGTTTCAATATCGGGATGGAATATGTTAGTCATGCTGCAATTAGGGACATCTAGCACATGATTGCCTAAATGGTTGCAGGGATGATCAAGATACAGTCAAAGGACATCTGAGGTTGAAGAATAACAAGGTTTAAGGTGGTTTGTATGCCATCAGATTTGGAAGAGGTGCAGGTTGGATAGCAAGAGGGGGGTATAGGTTTGACCCATTTCCACCACCACCCTAGGTGGTCCATTCCAGTGTCAAGGAGCCGGAGGTCATGGACGAGGCCAGCTACATGCAACAAATTCTTATGACCCTAGGGCACTAGGGATGATATGAGTTATAATATGTGTTTTTACACCATATCGAATGTTTTAATAGACATAGGTGAAATTCAATCATTTCATTCCATGAACCTATTTTCGAGACTCGAATATTTAGATTGAAGTGCTGAATAAGACCTTACTCTTAGAGACTATTATGGGAGAAGATTCTATGATTACACACTGGTTCCAATAGTTTTCCCTAACTCTTATAGGTGAGTGTTTCTATTTGCATCTATTTGCAGTGTCATCAAGTTATTACAACATATTTCTTGGTATGTAATGGTAATCAACAATTAATTCTCATATTGATCTTTTTAGGCACAATGATCTATGTTTCTAAAGTGATGGAACCATGTTTTTCATTATTGGTGAAAATGAAAAGTAGGACTAATAAATAGAGTCACGCATATAAGTGTGAAAATTATTAATTATAAGTTGTATAGCCTCACTCTCAGTGTAGTAAATGATATAAGTCCTCAGTTCCTTTTAGTGGTGGCTATGTATGAGGACGTCTTTCTGAAGAAGTTATCGGTTTACCTCTATATAGATATATGGACTTCCACATTGACCCAAATATCAGGAGAGACCCAATATCTACTCCAGCATATCGAATTGATCCTGAAGAATCTTGTGAGCGGAGGGTGTGGTTAGGGGACATGGATAAGAAGGACTTCATGAGACCCAGTGTTTCATCGAGGGTGGCCCTCATTATGATTGTCCTGATGGAAAATGGGAGCATGAGGTTTTGTGTGGATTGCCCTTTCCAGAACCAAGTGACCTTCAAGAAAATGTATCCACTATAGAGAGTCGATGAACTCTTTGAACAATAGAATATGATACGATGGTTCTCAAATGTTGTAATTGTCACCAGTTATAGGTACTGAATGAGGATATACCGAAGATGAACTTCTGATGTAGTTACAGTCATTATAACTAAATGGTTATTCCATTTAGAATAAATAATTACTCAAAATTCTCCTTGGGACTCATGAAATTGAAATTTCATCATTAAATAGATCAGTTTTGGATATATATCTTTAAAGAAATCATAGTGTATTCGACATCTAAGTAGGAGCATGTGTGACACATGACGATGGTCCTAGAAACCTTATAAGGGAACTGTCATTATAGGAAGATCTCAAACTGTCAGTTTTGGATTGGAGAGGTCCATTTCTTGGAATTCATTATTTTAGATGAAGGAGTTTCAGTGTATCTTGTGAAGGTTGAGGCAGCACTTTCTTGGGATCAACCAATGAGTGTTACCAAGGTAAAGAATTTCCTCAGATTAGTAGGTTACTCATAGAGGTTTTTACCCAATTTATTCATATTATCATCACCCTTGATAGATTTTATATGAATGGGGATGTATTTCGTGTGGAAGGAAAAGTTCCAGCAGTTCTATCTAGAGATGAGTCAGAGGATATTGAGTGCTCCGACCCAAATGTTACCAAATGAAGGTGTTGAGTACGTTGTTCTATACTATGAATCAGGGACCAGGATTGGTTGTGTCCTGATATATGGTAAAACAATTATTTCATATTTTTCCCACTATTTGAAATAGCGTGAGTGGAATTACTTGACCCATGATCATGAGCTAGAATTATTATTCATAGCATTGAAGATGTGGAGATACATCCATATGGGTGAGTGGTTTATCATCAACTATAATTAGAATAGTCATGATTATATATTCTCTCAAAAGGATGTAAACATGAGATAAAGGTTATGGCTATAGTAACTCCCAGACAATGACATTGAGATTGTATATAATCCTAGGAAGAGGAAGGTGGTAGAATATTTTCTCGGTCAGAGAACTAGTTTCCATTTTCTAAATGAGGCATTAGAGAAGTTGGCCTCATTATAGATATAATTTGAGGACGGTGATGGTGAATCTTATCAACAGTCAATGGTTTTCACCCCTGCAATTTTACAGTGAGTCAGGGAGGCACATCTTTGAGAGTCTATTGTGAGACCCTTGAATCTCAGATATCCACTGGGCATGATCCTGATAGATATTCAAAAGGTGAAGAACACATAATTCATTTCAAAGGATGTATAGTAGAGAAAGTTTAACAATTTTATGTGGTTTTATGGAAGTTCCATACATCCCCTTTAGTGGTACATCCTAGTGTGGTGAATATGTATCAAGACATATTATGTCTCTTTTCCTTTCCAAGAAGGAAGGAGAATGTTAAAGAGTATTTCAATCGATAACTCACTTTCCAAAAAGTGAGGGATAAGAACTAGGTTCTAGCCTGTTTTGGTCAACCCCTTAAGGTTCCAAAATAAAAGTGTTATGGATAATATATTGAATTCATGATGGGTTTACCACATACATCTAGGGGAAATGATTCCATATAGGTGATTGTTGACCAACTCACCTTGTTGTCCCACTTCTTAGATATCTGAGAGAAGTGTTCAGTAGATAGATTGGTACACCTCCACATGCAAGAGATAGTTCAACTCCATAGAGTTACATTTACGATAGTTTCATATCATGATGCTCTCTTTACATCTAAGTTGTGGAAGGGATTGCTTTGGGCTTTTGTGACCTGATGACACTTGAGAATAGTGTTTCAACCATAAATGGATGGAAAGACTGAGTAGACTATTCCAGTTCTTGAGGATATGTTCTGGGAATGCATGATAGGCTTCATCTATTGTGAGGAGGATCGCCTGACACTGGATGAGATTTCCGAACATGATAACTATTATTCCACAATTAGTATGGAAATATTTTAGGCTATGTAATGGTGACCTTGCGAGTCACTGCTTTGATGGCCAGGCCCAGGAGAGTCATCACTCGTGGAACTAGAGTGGGTTCATTGTACAATAGAGAATATGCCGATCATTCAGGGGAGGATGAAGAAAAAAAGACATCATAAGTCATATGTTGATAGGTGATGGATGCCTTTTGGATATTGAGGAAGGAGACCATGTCTTCCTATAGGTTTATCCTCTATGAGGTTTACAGAGATATGGTAGTGGAAACAAGCTATCATTGTTGTTAATCAAAGATTTTATAATACATCGTAGAGTTGGAATGGTGGAATACCTTTTGGCTCTACCACAATAGTTAGATTGGGAAGATAATGTCTTCAACACATCACAACTGATGAGTTATGTGTATGACCTATAGTAAGAAATCAACATGGGAGAGATAAACATTAAGGATGAGGTGAATTTTTCTGATTACTCGATGGAGATTGAGGATCAGTAGGATTGGATCCATCATGGGAGGTCAATTCCTTTGGTGTTTTCCTAGTGGAAGCATGATAATCTCTAAGAGAGAAGATGGGAGCGGGAAGATCATAATCATGCTTAGTACCCTCATTTGTTTGAGTATCCCTTTTTTTGGATTTCAAGGCTTTAAATCCCCAAGGTTTAGAGAATGTAACATCCCAAATTTTACCATATATTTATTTTAGAAATAATATGGATTGATTTCGAGACCTATTGTGGAGATGGAATGTTATTCTGAGGCCTGGTTTTCTCAAAAAAATTATTACAAAAATATTAAAACCTTAATAGAAAAAATACATTTTCACTGAAGAAGATGGATAAATCTTTGAAGAGTTCCCAAATCAAGAATCTAAGGGATCCATAGAGTTCAAAACAATGAATTTATCCGAGGTGTGAAATTAATTTTTGGGCATGGGTCATCAGTCAAAAAATTCATAGAGGGCATAACCATAAATAAAAATATTTTATAAAAAAAAATTTCCCGAAAGATATTAAATTTTAAATTGCATCATAAAAAATTTAGGTTTATCCTCATAAACATGAATTTAATCTAGAGACATGGATAAAATCCTCTGTATAAACCATTGGAAAATTACAATTGATTAATCGAAAAATGCCCCTCAGATTTAACGAATGATGAATCGACAATGATGCGGTAACTGTTCATCATCAGCAACCAATCCAAATACAGGTAGGGTATTTGTTTCATAGTTGACCCCATATTCATGATTTCAATGATGAATGTGGGTCAATATAAAAGTATATTTATCTATGGTTTTATTATTATGGGGTTGTTTATGGTGGTTGGGATTATTTTGGAGTTTTCTTTATTCATCTTTATTCTAATGAGAATGAATTGTTTCAGAAATGAATAATGGTTGAGGTTCATTCCTCAGAGTGTTATTAAAGATTTTATATCCACTATTCTACATTATCTTCACCATTGTAGCACTGTGACCAAGATTAAAATTTTGGGGTGGCTCCGAATGTGATCAGACCCCCAATTTGGAGGCAAAATAACAATAATGGCAAGATATATTTTGATTTGGACCTTAAGTGTAACACCCCGAGATTTTATGAAAAATATTATATTTTAATTTCATTGAAGTGTTGGGTTGTACACTACATTAAAAGGAGATTGCACTACACGAATCCCTGACATGGCTAGCTTTACATGCAATCGCGACCATCTACGATAGCGTGTGTTGTACGTAATATCGAGTTTCACTAAACAACAATATTTTATTAAAATGTTATATAAACTAACCATTATAAATAGTAATACCAACTTTTTGTAATTTTATTGATTTAATCATTCAAAATGGACTTCATTTTTGGATTCTGAATATCTAAATTATCCTAGGGTGATTTTTTGGTATTTTTCTGGAAACTTTCAATTTTTGTTTAATAGTGAAAACACTGGGTTACTATTTAAAAAACCGTATTTTTATTTAAATAAATATGTATATTATTTAAATTAATTTTAGGTCAAAATTGATACATAATAACTATATAAGTTCAATGTAATTAATTGGAGTCATTTTATAGTAATTTTAGATATATAAATGTTTTATTGAACTTTTCACCGTCTTTTACCCATCTCCTATGAGAATTTGGAAATTCACATAAAACTTATTTTTAATTCTTCTGTGAGTGGAATTTCGAAAATCTGAGAGGCATAGTTAATATCAAGGACTAAAATGTGGTTCAATGTTTTGAAAATAATTTTGGGTGAATAGTAACTTTTCACTTTTATTTACCACGGTTAAAACTAAATAGGGTAATTAAGGGTAAAAAAGATATTATTATTAACATAATACATGTCCTAATCATATTGGATAAGTGTAATTCGACCAAAAACAACGTTAGGAATAAAATATCACCATTTAGGTCCACTTGGAATAGATTTGGACATTTATTATTAATTTATTTAAAGAAGGGTTAAAATAGTTAAAATCAAAGTTTAATAACTAAATCATTTTTAAATTAGGGTTATACATAAGTTAAATTCGACTAAAAAAATAATTATAAAGCTAAAAATATTTCATACCTAATGGTATTTTTTATAATTTTTAGACATTATATAATATTTCTTATTTATGACATAATGGTGATGTAGTAATTACCTAAATAATGAAATATTAAAATAATTGATGTTATAAATACCCAAATAAATGTAATTTGATATTTTTTAGGAATTCCACTGGTTTTCTAGGTTAATATGACACGTTAGTATTGAATTAATTAACTTTTTTCGAACTAATCATGTTGTTATGATTTTCACAAAAATCCATTACAAAATAGTGTCAAAATAGACACAAAATAGTTTTTAAAACAAATATAATTTTTTTAATTTTCATTATATTCCTAAAAATCTAAGGTTTGACCAAGATACTTATATAATTATAGGTGTATCCTTAATTGACCACTTGGGTTTTCTTGGATGTATCTGGGATTTTTTTTAACTATATAATATAAAAATACAATGTTACATGGTAAATGTAAATCTAATTAACTAAGAGTTAAAACTAAAAGATAAGGTTAATATAATGACCAAAACCTATCTAAAATCTATTGTTTGAGAGGATTTCTACCCATATCCAACTTAGCTTCTAAATAAATCTATTTTTAGCTATTAATAATAAAATATGACTTTCTTATAAAATAATATTTTATGTTTTTCCAAAGGTTCCCCTCTCCTCTGTTATAAAAAGGGCACCCCTTCCCTCTTCTCTTCACACCCTTTTGAGCCTTGATGCTCGGCCAAACCCTGCATATTTCTCTTATACACTTCCCTAGAAACATTCTGGAGTCTTGGTTATCTCAAAATACCAAATCTACTTCTATAAGAGGAAGCTTAAAGGAGATGCGTCGAAGAAGAGGTAATGTCTTCTTTCGATTCTCTCAAGTTTCTTTCTTCTTCTACTTCTTCTTATTTAGTTCTCTCATTATAATGTAATAACATCAGTAATACATATATACTGATATTTTATTATAAATATGAATCAAACTTATTTCACCTTCTATCCATCCTACGGAAAAGGAAATCATCGCGCGTGCGTACGTATGGAATACCGTCTCCATGTCGTGGTGTAATCTGTTTTCGACCACTACCTTACATGGATGGGTATAATGGTGTAAATAAATATCTATATATTATTATTGTAAAGTTATATTTATTCTGAAATATTATACATACACTTCAATACAATTCCACGATCATGGGAATGATATCATCGCTCGTGCGTACGTACGGACAACCGTTTCCATGACGCGATGAGATTCATTCTCCATGTTAACCATTCCAAAATGATTATAAAGTTTATATAATTAATAATAATGAAATATATGACATAATAATTATACTGGATTTATGTATTTATATATATATATATATTTCATCTACTTAATTCCATTCAATTCAATAAGGAAACGAAAATAGCGTTCATGCGTACGTACAGCCTACCGTCTCCATGAACGGTGTATTTCATTCCATTTCACGATATATCATATATATATTTATATGTTGAATACATATTATATATAAATCATGTTTTACATTATGGAATTATGTAAATCAGTATATAAGTAATAATATCAAGAACAACAAGTCGAAACACGTACGATAAATGAAACGATTTTACCGAAAATGCTACTTTAACATGGAATTTACAAAAGAACGGGGAATATTAAGTCATAAGTGAACCATATATGATATCATAACAATTAATATGATTATTTAACAAGTCAATGACATTATTTAAATCATTATATAGGAGGTTCAGATACATACGTAGCGTATCAGACGTAAGGTAAGGGATAACTATTCCAATCTCGTTATTATCCGAGATTGTTTAGTCATAACTATTTACTGGGGTTATTGTTATCATCCATGTCCATGCTTCCTAAAAATTGTTTCATGTATTTTTAAAGTCATTTTTAACCATTTTTTACTTTTAATACATGGTATGTAAGGAATCTTTATTTTTTTACCATATGAGGTACTTTTGGACTTTTCTGATAAAAGTTCAAGGATAATGTTATTTTTAACATATACGTCCTGTACTGATTTTTACGGTTTCATAACGCTTCATTTTCATGAATCTTAATTTACATGATTTGATGATTATTTTCAACAAAACCCTTTTATTTTAAAATTTCATGGAATTTCGGGAAAAGAAAATGATTTTGAAGAAGAAAGGTAATTTTCCTCAAAAAATCATTTCAAGTGTTTTATTAGAACTAATTTCCATCTAAAATGACATTATTTAATATGTTTATGTTTCTAGTATAATTTCTCCTTTAATTACATGGTTTAATTCATATTCTGATAAAATGATATCCATTTTTTATGGATTATGTTATGATGGTATGATGTTTAAGAAAACCATTCTATTATATGGGTTATGCTATGATGTATGATTTATGATTTTGTGGCACATGAACGAATGATTTCAATATGAGATGTGTAGGACCAATATCTCCGTCCAATGCATTGGGTAAAGATTTATATCTCCTGAGATAGACATGGGTGAAATGGAATGTAAATCTTTCTCAGTAATACATGGATGGAACGACCAGTAAACCCGGTTCAGTAAGGGACATTGTCCACTAAGATCGTCTTAGAAGAAATGACTTGGCTACTATGGAAATCATATCATGTGATTAATGGTTACCACAATCACATGTTTTATTCCAATGAAATTTCATCACGATTAATGTTTCTTTATGTTCTCTACCTTATGTACTTCCATGTTTTTTGTCTTTTCTAATGATTTTTATGTTTAAACATTATGTTCATGTTTTTAAGTTCAATTGTATATGATTTTCATTATTTTATCCATGCTTTCCATTACTGTGAATTTGAGCTCACCCTTTATATGTTTTCATTCCACCATGATTTAATGAATGTTTTTAGGTAAGAAAACCAAAAGGAGAAGATCTTTATGGTAGATGTTGCAGATCTTTCACCGTAATTAGAAGATTACGTTCCGAGTTTCCAAAGACACTAAACTATTACGGTCCTTGTGTGCCTTTTTTTGTTATATTTTAATAATTCCACAAAATTAATGTAATTTACATGTGCGTCAAGCTTCGGGTCACTACAGTTGGTATCAGAGGAATGGTTTAGTTAACCTTTGGAAACTAGGATGTGAAAACATTAGTGATATCCCTAGAGATATTTCTAAGGAATGTGTAGGGATGTCCCTAAGTTTATGTATAAGTATAGGTTATAGTCATATAATTACAGTAATGATATTTTAATTAAACCTAAGATGTTAGATATTGAAGGTACTCCCCCTTTATTATGTTGTTTCCCCTAGCAATATTTTTGCCTCTCACACTATTATTTTTGGGTTTTAGACGATGGCTGGAACCTGAAGGAACTGTGTTGATCAATGTAATGGAAAATGCAATGATTGTCCTTTTGAACAAACCAATGTTTTGGGAGATGGATTGAAAAATATTACTGCTATACTTACGCAATATATGAATCATTTTGGGCTTCCAAATGAGCAGAGAGGGGGAAAATATTCTATTGAGTCATTTATGAGCCAACGTCCACCTTCTTTCAAAGGGACTTCTGATCCACTTGTTGCTGAGCAATGGATCAGTACCATTGAAAAGATATTTTCCATACTTCTCTATTCGGAACATGATAAATTCATTATAGCTATTTACCCTTTAGAAGGTGAAGAAGACCAGTGGTGGACTCAAAATAAGAATACAAGTCCCCAAGATGAAATTTAATCCATGGAATGGGAAGAGTTCAAGAACATGTTTTTCAGTATGTACTTCCCTCATATTCTTCGAACAATGATGGAAAAGGAGTTCCTTGAGATTATGAAAAAGGATGATGAATCTGTTGGTATATACGAAGAAAATTTTACAAGGCATGCAAGGTATAAATATAGCTTTATCGTCCAACCTGAAAGTAAAGTTGAGCGATTCTTCAGTGGCTTAAAACCAAGTCTTCTAAGGGCGTTAGATATAAGAGACATTAGTAGCTATGAAGAAATTGTGTGTTGTGCTATCAAGGTAGAAATGGAAGTTGGTGTTACATATCCATCTCATGTTTTGGAAAAGAAATGAATGATGGAGTTCAAGGAGAAATCTCAGAACAATAGTGAAAAGATGATGAATGTTTATTTATGCTCAATGTGTAGAGAGAAGAATGGTGGAGATTTTCTTAAAGGGACTAGAAATGTTTTAAGTGTGGAAAAGAAGGTCCTCGATCAGCTGTGTGTCGATGTAATGGAAAAAGGGTTGCTAATGATGTGAATAAAGAAAAGACTATATAGAACACACCACCAACACTTCAATGCTTCAAGTGAAACAAAATGTGTCATTATACTAATCAGTTCCCTAATCCAAGGGTTAATGATGATCGACATGAGGAACCACTTAAGGCAAAGAACAAAGGGATGTCACATGCGATCACTATTGGGGATGTTGAATATGACAACGATGTGGTGGAATGATTAAGATTTGATGTAATGGGATTCACGAATAATTTTGTACATGCATCTCTAACTTGGATAGCATTACACGCAATCGCGACCTTCCACGATAACGTCTGTTGTACACAATATCGAGTTTCACTAAACAACGATATGTTATTAAAATATTATATAAACTAGCCGTTATGAATAGTAATAGCCACTTTTTGAAATTTTATAACTTTTATATTTCAATATGGACTTCATTTTTGGATTTGGAATATCAAAATTAGCCTAGGGTGAATTTTTTATATTTTTCTGAAAACATTCAATTTTTGATGAATAGTGAAGACAGTCGCTTACTAATTAAAAACCAAATTATTATTTAAATTATTATTTATTTTATTTAAATTTATTTTATGTCAAAATTGATACATAATACCTATATATGTTCAAATTAATTATTGGGATTCATTTTATAGTAATTTTAGATATATAAAACTTTTATTGAACTTTTCACCGTCTTTTACCCATCTCCTTGGTGAATTTGGAAATTCACAAAAAAATTAAATTTACCGCTTCGTGAGTGGAATTTAAAAAATCCGAGACACACAGTTAATGTCAACGTCATAAATGTTCTTCAATGAGATGAAAATAATTTTTGTTGAATATTAACTTTTTACTTTTATTTACCACGGTTAAATGCAAATAGGGTAATTAAGGATAAAAATGATATTATTATTACCCTAACACATGTCCAAAATCTATTGGATAAGTTTAATTCGACCGAAAAAAACCTTTGAAATTAAATTTGACCATTTAGGACTACTTGTAATAGATTAAGACATTTATTATTAATTTATTTAAAGAAGGGTTAAAATAGTTAAAATCAATGTTTAATAACTAAAATTTTTTAATATATGGTTATACATAATACCAATTATACTATAAATATTCATTAGAAATATATAAAAATTTTCTACATAATTATATTTTATTTATTATTTTTATACATTAAGTAAGTTATATTCTTTATGACATAATGGTGATACAGTAATTAACTAAATAAAGAAATATTAAACTAATTGATGTTATAGATACTCAAATAAATATAATTTGAGAATTTTTATGAATTTAACTAATTTTCAAGGTAAACATGACATGTTAGTATTAAGTTAATTATATTTTTTAGAACTAATAATGATGTTATGATTTTCTCAAAAATCCATTACCAAATAGTGTCAAAATTGACATAACATAGTTTTTGAAACATATATTATATTATTAATTGTTATTATATTCCTAAAAATCTAAGAATCGGCCAAGATACCTATATCATGATAGGTGTATCATTAATGGACCACTTTGGGGTCTCTTAGATGTATGTGGTAATTTTATTAACTATATAATATAAAAATACAAAGTGACATGGTAAATGTCAATCTAATTAACAAAGAGTTAAAAATTAAAGATAAGGTTAATATAATGACCAAAACCTGTGTAAAATCTATTGGTTGAGAGGATTTAGACCCATCCCCACCTTATATTCGAAATAAATCAATTTTTATCTATTAAAAACCAAATATGATTTTATTATAAAATAATATTTTATGTTTTTTCAAAGGTGCCCCTCACCTCCCTTATAAAAATGGCAACCCTTCCCTCTTCTCTTCACACACTTTTGAGACTTTAATCTTTGTCAAACCCTTCCCATATCACTTCTACACTTCCCTAGAAACATTCTGGAGGTTCTTGTATTCTCAAAATACCAACTCTACTTCATTAAGCAGAAGCATAAATGAGGTGCGTCGAAGAAGAGGTAATCTCTTCTTCTGATTCTCTCATGTTTCCTTCTTCTACTACTTATTATTATTTATATTTCTCATTATAAAGTAATAAACTCAGTATTACATATATACTGACATGTTATTATATATACGAAACAACCTTATTTCACATTATATCCGTCCGACGGAAAATGAAATCACCGCGCATGCGTACATACGGAATACCGTCTCCATGCCGCGGTGTAATCTGTTTTCGACCACCACCTTACATGGATGGGTATAATGGTGTAAATAAATAACTATATATGATTATTTTAAAGTTATATTGATTCTGAAATATTATATATACACTTCAATACAATTCCACGATCATGGGAATGATATCATCGCTCGTGCGTATGTACGGACTACCGTCTCCAGGACGCGATGAGATTCATTATACATGTTAACCATTCATGAAAGATTATAAAGTATATATTATGAATAATAATGAAATATATGACAAAAATAATGATACTGGATTTATTTATATATATATATATATATGTATTTCATCTACTTAATTCCATTGAATTCAATAAGGAAACGAAAACAACGTTCATGCGTACGTACCGCCTACCATCTCCATTAACGGTGTATTTCATTCTATTTATCGATCTATCATATATATATATATGTATATGATGAATATGTATTTTATATACCTTATGTCTTACATTCTGATATTATGTAAATTAGTATATAAGTAATAATATCATGAACAACAAGTCGAAACACGTACGATAAATGAAACGATTTTACCTAAAATGCTGCTTTAACGTGGAATTTACAAAATAAGAGGAAATATAAAGTCATAAGTGAACCGTATATGATATCATAACAATTAATATTATTCTTTAATAATCCAATGACATTATTTAAATCATTTTACAGAAGGTTCAGATACATATGAATCATATCAGATTTAAGTTTATAGATAACTATTTAAATCTCTTTCTTATCCGAGATTGTTTATTCATAAGTATTTACTAGTGTTATTGTTATCATCCATTTCCATGTTTCCTAAAAATGGTTTGATGTATTTTTAAATTCCTTTTTATCCATTTTTTAATTTTACTTCATGGTATGTATGGAATATTTCTTTTTTTACCGTATGAAGTACTTTTTTACTTTTCCGACAAATGTACGAGGATAATGTTATTTTTAACTTATACAGCGTGAAACGATTTTTACAGTTTCATAATGCCGCATTTTCATGATAATTCCTCTTCAAGATTGAATGAATATTTTCAACAAAACACTTTTCTTTCAAAATAGCATGGCATTTTGTGAAAAGAAATTGATTTTCAAGAAGAAATGATATTTTCTTCAAGAATTCCATTCCGGTGTTTTATCAGAACTATTTTCCATCTAAAATGCCAATAATTAATATGTTTATGTTTCAAGTATATTGTCTACATTATTTACATGGATTGATTCTTCTTATGATGAAACGATATCCATTTTTATATGGATTATGTTATGATGGCTTGATGTTTAGGAATCCCATTCTATTACATGGGTTATGCTATGATGTATGATTTATGATTTTGTGGCACAGGAAATAATGATTTCAATATGAGATGGGTGGGACCTATATCTCCCTCCAATGCATTGGATAAACAATAATATCTCATGGGATTGACATGGCTTAAATGACATGTAAATCCAGTTCTGTAATACAAGGCGGGAACGACAATGAAACCCGGTTCAGTAAGGGACTTTGTGCACTAAGATGGTCTTGGCAGCAATGCCTTGGCTAAAATAGAAATCATATCATCTGCTTAATGGTTTCCACAATCACATGTTTTATTCCAATGCAATTTTAACATGATTAATGTTTCTTTATGATCTATGACTAATGTACTGCCATGTTTTATGTCTTTTCCAATGATTTTGATGTTTAAACATTATGTTCATGTTTTTAAGTTCAAATATATATGATTTGATTTATTTTATCCATGCTTACCCTTTATGAGTATTTGAGCTCACCCTTTATATGTTTTCCTTTTCATAGGATTTCAAGAATGTTTTTAGGTATGAAAACCAAAAGGGGAAGATCATTATGGGAGATGATGAAGATATTTCACCACAATTAGAAGATTATGTTCTGAGTTTCAAAGACACTAAACTATTATGGTCATTGTCTGTCTATTTTTGTTATGTTTTACGTATTATGCAAAAGTAATGTAATTTCCATGTACGTCAAACTTCGGGTCTCTACCTTAAGGAGGAAGGATCTGATTTTTTTTTGATTTCTGGGAATTAGAGGTAGCTCGATGGACTACAGAATGGACCACAAGAAGGGGTCCGACACGGTGGTTTGGAAAGGAGAGGAAGAGATGTTGGCAACCCAGGGCAGCATCGATCATCTCGGTGGCATAAAAGATGGCGAGTGGCCGCAGGATATGGTGGTGGCATGATGTGGGGCCATAGGATGAAACCGATCTATGATATGTGGTCATGTTTGTGGTAGCGTGGGAAACAACACATGACCACGAGGACCATGCAAGGCCTGGCAGCCCACACACCAGTGGGCCTGGTCAGACCTAGGTTGGACCGGAGGTGACTGGTCTAGAGCAGGAGTGGGGACATATTTGACCACCGTGGTCAACCGCATGCCATGTTAGAACTATCTACCACACAACCACAGAAGTCATAGGGTGTTCGGTCCGATCAGTCGACAGTCGAGGAAAATCCACTAGCCCAATGAACCCTTTTGTATAATCAAACTGTTGAAACAATCAAACTGTATGTCCTTTTAATGAGAATTCTGTGGAGTTGGGACCCCTGTGATGAGACTGAAATTTTGAGATAATGAAGTAAGTTTTTTTATTAGACCAGTTTATGTTGAAAGAATTTCATTGACCTTTCCTCAAGGGTATAGTATGAAGTTATTTCCATATTAGTGGATTTAAATCCCCTCTTGAGGTTGAGACTGAGATATATTTATTGTATCCATCCATGGTATGGGAGTAGAATCCTATATGACCCCAAGTATAGTTCTTTTCAATCAACATACCCTATAAAATTAGGGAATTGGTAATTCATAAAGTTTGTTTCATCAATTGGGATAGTGATATTTACCAGTGTGTTGGGACATGATCCCCTATATTACGAGACACATCAGTAGTTTTAGTTTTATTCCCTAGTGTGTCTGGACAGGATCCTCTACGTATCAAATTGATTTATATGGGTTTACATTCATTACCTTGTGTGTCTAAAAAGGATCACCAATCTATGTATCACCATTTTCCATAACAGATATTTTCTTTTTAGGTGGGTCCCAAATGAGATATACCACTCTGTGAGTGTTTGTAAGGATATAATTTCTTGAAGAGCGAGTTCTCCTTAACGAGTGTTATTTGAGTAGAATTATGTGGTAGCATATTGGTTGTGGATTACTTATAGAAATTGTGACGTAGATTGATAATATATGGATATTTATACTATATGTTTGGTAGACATATATGTGTGTGGAGAGGACTTTATTTACTTCAGGGTATTTACATTATGGTTTTCTTTTGTGTCATTACATTGTGTTTTTGGGGTGTCCTATTAGGTATTATTATAATCACCCATGCACGATCATTTACCACATGTTATGTGTCTTGTGAAGAAGATCAACTCCTTGATAGAGTGCCAGTTAGACCAGGATCGGGCAGTGCTTAGCGTGGTTGGACAGACCGAGGTGAGTTTCTGTAGTTTACATAAATTTCCTAGCCCCTAATTTCTTATAATTGGGACTCATGGATACAAGTTCTTTTTGGTGGGCTTGTATTATACCATGTTTACGTTCTAGTAAATTTACTATCATAATCTATTGTGAGATCTTAGTGGTATGCCTTCATTGTTTACATAATGTTTTTAAATTTTTCATTTTATGATTTAGAGATTTGTGCCTGTTTCTAGGTATATATAGAAGTACCTTCCATTTGTGGGATATTCCTACTCAATATTACTCACTAGCCCCTGGCCTATTGGTGGAACTCATGGGATATTCACGACACATGCCTATCTGGGAAGGGTCATGAAAATATATATTATTCACATAAATTTATTATTAATTCTGACATACATACCCGATACTAAGAATTTTAGGTTAGCATTAATTTTTTCCCTTTCCACCATATTCCATGAAGTTTACTATGACTGATATGTAGGTATGTGCTTGATGAAATAATGTTATTCTTTAAATAAACAAATTATTTTATAATTTTTCAATTGAAATGTTATGTAAGGATCATGTACGTTTCTAGTATACCAATTTTTCTAAAATGATCAGTTCAATGAGATTATTTTACAAGTATCTTATTCCAATATAATTGAATCATGCCACAACTCCTAGCTTATAGGGTAGGTTTTTCTACTGTTGCTATAATAGTATGTTTAGTATAAATCATGGGAAATGAATTTATTATAACTTACAATATCGATGATAACCCTATGATATAATTTTAGGATAAGAATACAAGAACATCTTAATTTTTTGGAATGGATGATATTAAGTGGGTTTTCCCAGAAATACATCCTAGTGTAGATACTTCAAGTGGAAATGGTTCTGGAAAAAACATAACTAAAGGTAATAACAAAAAGGGAATATTTTTCCTGACTGGATCATTAATTTGTACATTATAAAGGGCCTTACTAGTGGCCTATTTTAAAAAATAAGAGGTATATGATTAAGATATTTCACATTTTCATTACATACAATTATGAAAATTTTCAATAGAAAATAAAAATTAATTACCTAGGAAAAACCTATGGTGTCATAAATTGAAATTAATTTGTGATGATTATGATATATAATAACTAATTATATGGTCTTGTCACATTGATTATTGTTGCACGCATTATGGTTTCCAATTTTAGTCAATGGCTATAACACGAAGGAATCAATATAAAAAATGAAGATGACGGATAAGGATGTGACAATGATGAACAAACTAGGTTGTTTATAAGAGTGAAATATATTATGTCTAGGCCTAATATGTTTTTATAACATTATTTACAACATATACCTTGATGAAAATTTGAACTCACCAATGAAGATAAATAAAAAGTTTTTTAAGAGCTTGAGTGGTGGATACTATGATGAGAAGAAGGGTAGATTTCTATCAGGTAAGAAATGGAGAAGGGGAAAGCTTGGAATGTGTCTCAATGTAATGCGAAAATTCATTATGTTTGGAAAATAAGGTCATAAAATATTATTTCTAAGGAAAAATGAACAATATGATGGATCAAAATAAATTTCATCCTAAGGATCCATTTATATTTCATTGTCATAAATCAAGGGAACTTGGGCATTACCCGAATAAATTATATTGCGTAATGGTTAACTCGAAGACCAATGAATAATGTATGTTGAAATAAAATGGAAAAATTATTTGTATAGAAGTATATTAACTTTGGTATTTTGGTTATAAGAACAATTAAAAATTTAAAGACTATGTCAAATTTTAGAATAACACGTGTCTTCATTAATTTATGCGATATGGATTCCATCATGGGTTTTTGAGTTAAATATTTATTAAATTTTCAATGTCATAAACACCCATTTTTAGGGGATATGTTATGGGATTATTAAAATATTATTTAAATTTTATGGAGCATTATGTCCATGTATATTTTTTAATGGAAAAATTATTTTATTAATAATTCCTTTATATTATATAGGCATAATTTTAGAGGTATTAATATCAATTACGGTTAATATAATCATTAGTAACATTGTAATAATAGAATAATGATATTTCTAGTACTCTGTAAAAATATGTTCTATAAAAGACCTTTATAATATGGTTAGTTAATGATTAATTTTATTTCAAAGATGTACGTCACATTTTTTATGAATGTTTTATGAATTATATTAATATTGTTTCTAGAAAGGAAAACCACAAGGAGGGTGAGAACACATTCCATCTGTAAAAGAGGTGGGGATTAAAACCATGACTAAAGGATGATAAGGGTTTCACACCTATGACTAGAATATATCATACGATGGTTAATATGTAATTGTTTTTAATTACACAATTTGATGAATAAATATTAATGATGAACAAGTACTGTAAATTTTTATGTTTAGAGATTAATTTATTGTATAAAATGTGCTAGACATAGTGGTTTTCCAAAATAATTTTAGATATATGAAAATAATGTTTACGCATTATAGATCATATGATCAGTTAATTGATTCCTTTAGTGCATCATGGAATTTGTTTTATTTTTGGATAGTCATTTCATAATGTAAGGGATGAATTGGAAATGGATTGAAATGAAACCCTATGATGGAATTGTTTTTATGAAATTGAAATATATCATGTATGTATATTTACTTATATTCATAGATGAAAAAATGACTTCTCAACATTAGAAAAAGGATATAAATATTAAATGATATCCTTTTATCAAAATTTCTAATGATATCAATGTAATATTCACACATGTTATATTTATGGATTTGAGGACCTCAAATTCCCATTGAAAATTAACTTTCTTATTACTACTTATTCCATTAACTCTATATAAATATTTTTTTATTTTACTCATTTTCCTTATAATCATATTCAACCAATTTTATACTACTTATAAACCTAGATATGAGTTATTTTATATGACATTTGTGCTTCACCTAATCTCAAATTAAGGGGATACTTATTTAACTCTTTTAAGATATCAGTTTTTCAATAGTGGTATTTACACATATAAATCCCTCGATTATTGAGAATAAATATAAATGGTGAGATAATAATTTTTTGAGGTGGGTATAATGTACCCCCCCAATTCTAAAATAATTAAATTGTGTCTAATAGCATAGATGACATGAAAAACCCATTGTATAATGGAATATAACACCTTGACATAATATGATAAATTTACTATTTTAAATAAATTAAATCTATTATATAGCTTGTAATTCAAAAAAAATTATATTATCTTGAATTATAAACAATAATGTTTTTTTAAATAGCTTCACTTACACATAAGACTATGTATTAATAATCAACATAATATTATTAACATTATTTAATAGGATTATTTTAGCACATACAATAAAATGAAGGGTAAGAATATTATTGAATAAATTATGAGAATATATATTTTCCAAAAATTTATTGGTTATCTATTGATTTTAAATAATAATAATAATCATTTAATAAAAAGAAAAAATGTTTTTAGAAAAGAATTATAATCTTACAAGACCGTTTATTCACATTTAGCGCACATAATTGAATATTATGTTTTAACACATTAAAAAAGTTTCTATGAAACATTATAATTTTTTAAAAAATATTTATACTAAAATTATATTAGGTTAAATTTTTTTTTTTTGATTTTTCAAACAAGTTTCATTTTTTTATAAATAATGATAAATAATATATTTTAATTGAAAACTGCATTTTTGTCTAACCAATTTATATCATTAAATTATATTATTATATTATTTTGAAGTAAAACTTGTTAAATAATAAATTTATTAGTATAATAATGGTAATTATTAAAATTTTAAGGTTTAATTTTTATATAAACATGTAGAAAACGTTTTATCATTTTCACTTGAAAAACCTTGTATTCACATCGCATTTACAGAATTAATTTATAATTAATTTTTCCACTTCTAGAAATTTAATAAAGAAAAATTGATAAAATATTTTAAATTATAATTATTTATAAATTATAATAAGGTAATCATAATTTTTTAGGAATATAATTACTGAATGTAGTTATAATAAATTATAGTAATTACGATAATAATGAGTTTATCGAGTGATTAAACAATAATCAAAAGGGCCAAGTGACATATAAACTCCTCAAAAACCAATCGTATAGAAATATTTCTTCCTTATCCATTATAGGATCAATAATGGACCCTTATTTAGGAATTAGTATAGGAAAATGTTTCCTAGGAATCACTCTTTAAAACAATTACTAGTATGTCGCTCACCCCACTAACAAAAGGCCACCCCCTCTCCACTACACTTCACACTATAAAACCACATTTTTTTATCCACTACAAACCCAAATAATTATATAAATTCCCTAATCCAATCCGATAATCCATATTTTAGGAATAAATACTACCTTTGAAGGATTTACAGAAACCTAATTGGGGATATAAGAAGAAGAGGTAATGTTCCTCAACATGCATCTTCATTTCTTTTCATATCCACCAATATAAAAATTTATATACAGATGATGTAATGAAATAATTGTATTATATTTTATAAGATATATTTAAAATACATTACTAACCTATAACATTATCCACTTCCATTAAATGGGTTATAAAATCATCCCTTGTTTGTATGGTGGCCTACCGCTTCATGAACAGTTGTTGTTCATTTATTAATTACAACCTATCATGGTAATTTATGATGATAAATTTAAATTATATAAATGAATTTGATATAATATTTATAAATAATAATTATTTGTATCAAATATATTTTTTCAATATCAATTATCTATTAGACATAATAATGTTACTCGTGTGTACGCCGAACTACATCATCATGATGTGATGTGATTCATCTTTCATTAATGATTAACAAGGAAGTTTATAAAAATAAATTTAATGATTATATGTGAAATAAATGAAATAATTATTATAATCATGAAATATTAAAAAAAAGTAATTATAATATCTATCATTTTCATTCTATCCTTTTCACTCCCATAAATATGATAACATCCTTCGAGTGTGAGTCGAATACAATCTTCACAAAGTGATGTGAAACTATTTTCCTCACTACCCCACATGGATTAAATATATAAGTATTAATATTTGATATAAGTGATACCACGATTTTTCAGGAAGGGTAATATAATATCTACCTCAATTCCATAATGATCTGTGAAAATTGAAAATGTTACCCTTCCATACATATAGCCTACTGTCTCACTGATTGCTCTACGATTAATTTTTCATTTATATCATTCATGTTTGATTTTAAAAATATATTTAATTTATAAATATGTTAATTATTTCATGAATATTATTCTGTATATGATTTAACTCAATAATATGTTCAAGAATTAAGACTTTCATAACAAAACGGTCATGAGAAAACAAGACAATTTACACGGAAAGCATTAAAAATAATGAATGATTATTAAAGAAAATGTAATATGATATTATAAAAGAATATTTTAGGATATAATTAATGGTAATTTATTTAATTAATTATTTTATAAAATTATTAAAATAATTATACATGAGATTAAATCATGTTCAACCAAATGGAAGCATAAGGTAAGGGATTTTACCTCAGTTTCATTTCATTGAAGTATACAGTAATGGTATTGACTTAATCTATATTATAGTGTATATACTAACCATTGACATGTAATATCATGAATACTGATTTATTCATGGTATTTTAAGATTCAAATTTACTTATTACATCTATGGTTATTTTAATTAAAATGTACCATGTGGAAAGTAATTTCATAACTAAAATCCATTTTTGTGGGTTATATTATTTCCTCATTTCCATTAATAGTTTTTGATTATGTGTATTATTACATTATTAATATATATATTTTATTGTTTTTTAATATTTAATTAATATTTATACATATAATAGATTTATTTATTAATTCTCACATTAATGTTATGATCATTTATGGGTTTATTCCCCAATTTCATTCTATATCATATTTTTTATTCATGAATTTTAATTAAAAAAATATATCTCCATTGATTAATAAACAGTTAATATTTTTATCCTCTAGTTATATATGATTTTTTCAACTAATAGTACCATTTTATTCAGTCATTGGTTTTAATGTAATTGAGAAAATGTTTGAATAAAATCTTAAATGATTTCGCTTTTCTTTTGGAAAACTATTTTCTGTGAAAACCTCGTTCTCTAAAAAAATATCAAAATATTTTTCTATAAAAATTAAAAAATGGTTTATTAAATGAAAATTTTACCTATTTTTTTTTTAATAAAATGTTTTCAAATTAATCTTCATATCGCATTCTGATCAAGTCACTTTTCAAACATTTTTACAATGATAAGGGAATGTTCTTCATGCCTTGTACAGAATTACCTACCAACATGACTGTAATTTCATAAAATAATCATTTTCATGATTATGAGGACAATTTTAACGATTTTTTAAAATTTTATTTTCAATGAAATATATTATCAAATAATTTTTCAAAATTAATAGTCTATATTAATAAAATGTTCTTTTGATAATACGTTTATGGTATTTTTACTCATAATTACCCAAAACACTAATTTTAAATTTACTCAATTGGGGATATGTTTTATTGATTCTATCAATATTCTCCCTCTGGATGTTTTATGATCTTTTTGTCTAAGGAATGCATTGACATTCACTTCTTTGAAACAATTTTATTTTTCAATAATATTCCTTTGAATTGGTCACATTCCTATGATCATTAGAAAATTAAATTTCTCTAAATATAAATATTATATATCATGGATATAATTATTTCTTAAACAACATATCATTACAACCTACCATGTGTTAAATTAAAAGTTATTTGATATTTGGATAAATATCAATAAATAATTATTCTTTACATAATATGAATATTTTATAATGCAGATTGTCTATGAATTAAATTTATTATTTTGTATAAGAAGAATGGTTTTGAATGATACAAAATGTGTGGGTCAGGTTCTAGGTATCACCTTGATGCATTAGTAGTCTCATGGTATTAATCAACAAGATAGATTTAGTTACGAGGTTTTTAACCATTATTATTTAAATATTCTTATGATAGAGAATGATAATAAAGGTACTATGTACCTGGGAATCATGGAATCCAATAATTAAGTATTTATTTTATTTAATATTCATTTATTTCTATCACAGATATTTTAATTATGACCTTATCTCTAGATGCATTTCATTCTCGGTTTTTTTAATTGCATGCATTTCAGTTATTTAACATTCCATATCTATTATTCCACATATAGTTATGATATTCAAGTTATTATTAAATTTCATGTGTTCTCAGTTTCTTTCCTTTACATATTTTTTAATCACTGACTAATCTGTTTTCTGATCTGATGTAAATTTTGTTCAGTTATTCACATTTTCATATTTATTATTCACTTTGATTTATTTTTTCTTCCACTTTACATAACCCATTCCATGTATTTTATGTCACCATTATATTATTTATTTCCCTGAGATTCCCTGATGTTGACTATAACTAAATTTTAGTGATATTACCATTGAATAATTTTACTCATGATTGGAAAACAATTATGTAGTAATTTGTGTATTCGAATGTAATATATGTCCCTTGTATGTATTTGGTATACCAATACTACTAAATTGACCACTCCTTTTGAATATTATTCCTTTTATATTATGAAACTATAATGGGAGTAGGTACTGGCTTCGGGCTACTGGGGTTATGGTTTATACTGTTGGTATCCAAGTAATTTTAGTATAAACCTTGGGAATAAGATACAGGATAACATAGATAAGGGAACAATACACCATCATATATTGTGAGGTTATGTATATAAGAACATCATAAATATTTTTTATGATGGAAATTATTTTGTCATTTCTTAACAATAAATCATTGTATAGATGCTACAAGTAGATGTGGTTCTAGAAAATATATAACTTGGGGTAATAACTCCAAAAAGTATTTGTAATTATTGAATCAAGAAATAAATGATTCATGAAAATGGACCTTACTACGCACCTGGTTTGACACTCATGGGAGATATTCTTTGTATAGTTCACATTTTCATTACAATACACTATTAAAAATTTCAATTGATAATGAAAATGAATAACCAAAGTTAAGAAAATGCTGTCATAAATTTAAATTAACATGTAATGAGTTTTCCATCATATTAATAATTATAAGATCTTACTCATATGATTATTATTTCTCACAATATAGATCATCATTTTATCCAATGTCCGGAACCCGAAGAAACCGGTTGATATTGAACATGATTTACAAGGAGGTGACAATGAGAAACCAAACGGGACATTCATTAGTGCGAAAGATATCATGTTTATTCAGAATCATTTTTTTCAAAATATGATTATCAATAAATACTTTAATGAACTCTCAGACTCACCACGTAATAAAATGATGTAGTTTTTTAAGATCTTGAGTGGTTGTGACCATAGATAATGAACAATTCATTTACATCATATAATAAATGGGTAAGAAGAAACCTAGGAAATTGCCTCAATTGATTAGGAAATTTCATTATGCGTGGAAAATAATTGAAGAAACAATATGTTTATAAGAAATATGAAGAGTATGAGGGAATGAAATAAAATTAAATTATAAGGATATAATTATTGATTGTTGTTTTAAAAGTAGGGAATATGGGAATTACCTAATTTAATTATCTCTAATAATGGTTAAATCCTAGCTTATGGAAGAACCTAATTTAAAATAAAATGGATGTTTTATTTCTCTTGATTTTTTTACCAATGTTATTTTGGTTATAAGTATCATGAAACATAAAAAATTTTAGTTAAATTCTATAAGCACATGTGTATTCATTGATAGATGTGTTATAAATACCATCCTGAGTTTTGGAGTTAAATATTGATTATCTATTCAAAGTCATAATCACAAATTTTTAGGTATTATTTTATAGGGGACAATATTTAGTATATTTTGGAGAATATTATGGAAAATTATAATTTTTAATGGAATATTAATTTGTGTAATAATAACTTTAGATTTTATTGACATAATTTGTGAGGTATTGATATCCTTCAGGTTAATATGATCATTAGTGATATAGGAATAATAATCAAATAAGATTATTAGTCTTTCTTAAAAAATATGTTTCATTTTTAATATTATTAAAATGGATATTTAATTATAAAATGTTATTTAAAGGATGTACATCCTATTTTTTTCAGAATGTTATTGTAATTATATTTATATTATTTATAAAAAGGATAACCATATCTTGGGTTATAACAATCACACATGAAAAGGAAATGAGGCTTGAACTTGTGACCAAAGGATGATAATGGCTCCAAAAATACCACTATAATACCTAATGTCCGGGTTAATATGTCATTTTTTAGATAAAAAAGATGAATAAATATTAATTATGGACTAGTATTGTTACTTTTGAGGATTGGGGATTAATTTATTAGATATCTTTTAATAAACATATTATAATTGGATAATATTTAGAGATACAAAGAATGAATTTTACTATTAATTTGATCTTATGATACGTGAAAAGTGAATTTTAGTGCTTCAGGTAAAACAAAAATCCATTTTTGGATATATTTAATTTAAGTAAGATATGAATTGGAAATTTATAGAAGAAAAATAATACAATAAAAATATTCGTAAAAAATAGAAACATAATTAGTAATTATATTTCTTACATTCATATATAGAAAAATAATTCCTCACCTATAGAAAACAAATATTTAAATAATATTCAATATTAATACAATCATTTCTGATGACATTAATGGAATTTTAACAACAACTATATATATGGATTTTAGGCCCCACAAATATCATTGATCATTAAATTTTTTATGTTAAATGTATTTAATAAATCTATATAAATAATTAATATTTTAATCTATATCCTTATCTTAACATTCCTCCAATGTTCTTCTACGAAGAATATTAGATATGTGTTAGTTAATATTACCTTTATACATCCCTTTCTATCTTATTATGGTTATATTTAATAACTCTTTACATATGCGTGATTTTTATAAAATTTATTTCAAAATTTCAAACCATTTATTACTGAGATCTATTTTAAATTATTAAGATGCAATTTATTAATGGTGGGGGAAATGTAACACCCTGAAATTCTAAAATATAACATTGTATTTAATAGAGTGTTTGACATGCATGACACCAAGTATAGAAGGGAATATTGAACCTCTATAAATTAAAACATATCTATTATTTAAAGAAATTAAATAAATTAAATAACATTAAATTCTTCAAAATAGGATTTTAGTTTTTATAACCCGCGATAATGAGTTTCTTCAATATATTGCATTACACGCAAGACCACATTTTACCGAACAACAATATACTATTAATATTATTTTTTATGATATTCATATCATAGATATTTGAATGGAGGGTATTAATAGGATTAAAAAATTATTAAAATATATATTTTACAAACATTTATTGGTTATCTATAAATTATATATAATAAGAGGAATTATAGAAATGAAAATTAAATGCTTTCAGAAAAACTGTATTCACTTAAAATATTGCTTACTAATGTTTAGAATAAATAATATAAAATTATTGTCTAACAATATTATAAAATTCATAATTTAAATAATATATTTTTATGAAATCATGATAAAATAATAAACTAAGGTTGATTATTTGATATTTTTCTGAGAAGTTTCATTTTTTAGGAATAGTGAAAAATACTGAATTTTAATTGAAAACTACATTTTGATCTAAATATTTTATAAAGATAATTTATATATATAATTGGTTTTAAATTATAAATATTTATACTATTTATATATATTTATCCAATAAAGTTAATTTAAATAAATTTTATATTGAATTTTGATATAAAAACATAGTAAACTTTAGAGTATTTCCACTATAAATGTCCATTTTCTCATCATGTCTACATGAATAATTTTAATGTAACATTTTCCATTATTAAAATATAATTTTTAAAATTGGATTATACATTTTAAATAATAATAATAATTTAAAATTTCTATTATTTACATTTTAATTTTTTATGAAATTTATCAAAAAAATATTTATAATAAGTTACAGTGATTAAGATAAAAACAAGTTTATTGAGGGATTGAAATCTGAACATAAGGTAAAAAATAACCTATAAACTTGTAAACCCAAATTTTATAAAAACAATTCTACTTTATCTGTTCTAGTATCTATAATGGGCTATTAATGTGTCCTAGTGACATGAATAAAACATTGGTGGGATTCACTCTTTCAAAAAATTACTTTTCTACCGCTATCTCGACATATAAAATTAAATCCCCTATCCTCTCCACTTTACACATTAAAACCAGTGTGGTTTGGATTGTACATACTGAAATTACATTAAAAATTCATTCCCATAATCCAATCATCATAATTTTGGTCCAAAAAATGATCCTTTGAAGGCTTTAGTGCAATCCAAAGGAAGATACCCGAAGTAGAGGTAATGCTTTTCAACAAGCATCCGAATTTAATTTCCTCCTCTAGCCCTAACATTTTTATAACATAATGACATAATAACCATAGTATATTCCATATAATAGTTTTTTTGTAATAATGATGTGTCTTATAACTATATTGACTTTATCAAATAGGTTATGAAATCATGATTTGTGTGTATAATGGATTATAACGTCGTGAATCGATGTTGTTCATTTTTTTCCATTACCACCAATAAATGTCATCTATGATAATGGGTATAAATTATATATATGATATTGACAATATATTTTTACATATATAATCAATATATCATATATATTATTTCAACATCAATTTTTTAGGAGACACTATTACGTTGGTCATGTGTACGACGGACTACCGCCTCAGAAAGCGATGTGTTTTGTATTTCACTAAAGCATCACATAGAAGGAGATAAATATAATGATAATGACTATATTTGATATAAATGAAATAATTATTATATTTATAAAATATTTACAATTGTGAAATGAAAATGTGTATCATTTCCTTTCTATCCTTCTCAGTCATGTAATGATGCTAACATTGTTTGTGTACATGTGGTTATTGCCTTTATAATGAGATGCGACACTTTTCATGATAAAAACCACATGGATGAAATATATATGTATAAAATATGAAATATATTTATAAGATATCATTATAATTACAGAAAGGTAATATATTTCTTAACTCTTTTTATAATGATTGGGGAAATGGAGTTCAACTCATGCAGATGTACAACCTTCTGTCTCCTTGATTGTAACATAGTTCATTTTTCATAAAAATCATTAAGGATACGATTTAAAAGTATAATGAATTTATAAATAACACAGTTATATAAAAATTATTATTCTATATATGATGAAACTCAATAATATGTACGATAACTAGAACATTCATAACAAAACATCCATGAGAAATCTAGGAAATTAACACAAAAAATAACGAAAATAAAGAAATATTAATAACAAAAATGTAATAATATATCATAATAAGATCCTAGATGATATGATAAATATTAATATTGTTCTTCAATAAGTTAATAACAAGTTAAAAATCACTATATATGTGGTAAAAGCATGTTCTACTAAAATAGAGCATAAGGTAAGTGATTCAATATCAATTTCATTTCATTTAGGGATATTGTATTTTTTACAACTAATATCTTTTATATGATGTATTTATTTACCCTTGATATTTATTATCATGAATAATTCATTCTTCTTTGTATTATAATTTTCAAATTTAATTTTTTTATTTAATGGGGTTTGATTCAGAAGAAACCAATTGGTAAATAATTTTATAACTCAATTAATTTTCATTGGGTTACATTATTTCCATGTGGTCATTAATAATATATGAATAAATTTATAAAGATTTTTTACTATAAATTATTTAATTTAAACATTTTTGTGTATTTAAAATTTATACAAAAAATAATTTCTTTTTTAGGACTCACATCAATGATATTTAATTTCAAGGGTTTATTTCAAAATTTCATTCTACTCAAGATTGTTCGTTCTTGAATTATCATTAAATAAAATTATCTACCCATTTTTTATTATACACATTAAATTTATAATAATATGTTTTTTAATGATATATTTTACGTGATTTCACAATTTTTTTACTCTTTGGTACATAATATTTTAGGGAAAATATTTGAAAAAAATAAAAATTCATTTCTCTCTTCATCTAGAAATCCATTTTATTAAAAAAATATGTTCTCTTAACAAATTTTCCAAAATGATTACATTAAAATTTTCAAAATTATATATTATAATAAATCATTACCCATTTTGAATTTTTTTAAAAATGTTTTCAATTTAATTTTCATTTATTTTTGAACAATAAACTTTTCTTTCCCATTTTTCATTCAATTGGAATGTTCTTTACAACTTGTATATAACTACCCACTAATATTTCCATCATTTCATTGATTATTACTTTGAAATATTAATATAATATTTTTAAATGATGGGTTTTTAAATTAGATTTTCAATGAAAAGTATATTGAAAATGTTTTTCAAAATGAAAATTATATTTTCTTATCATTCTAAAAGATATCATTATGTTATTAATATTAATTAATAAAATACAATTAATTTACATTTATAACACTTGTAATATCATTATTCAAAAAACCTTTATTCTTCCAATAGATGGTTATTGATAATTTTGAATAAGAAATTTTTTTAAATTCACTACATTGATTCTTTTTTAGTCAAAAAATATCCCTTGAAATGTTCACATTCCTATGATATTTGGATATTATATTTTCCATAAATATCCATATTACATATCATGTAAATTTTTATTTATTAGACTATATATCACTTCTACATATAAAGTACTAAAAAATGTTATTTGATATGTTAGGAAATATTGAAAAATCATAATTATTCAGTCAATAAAGATATATAATAAGGAAAATTGTTTGTGAATGGACTCATTTATTTGATATTTGAGAAATTATTTAGGCAAAAATAAAATGGTTGGGTCCTGGATATTGATATAATCACACTGAATAAATAGTCTCATTGGATGAATTAGCGGTATTTCCTATATTATTTGGGTTTTAACTAATATTTTTAATCCCACTTATGAATGGTCTTCACAGAAAATGAATTATATAACTGAGAAACATGAAATCCATTAATTAACAATTCCCTTCATTTAGTATTCAGTAAATTGTATTGAGGATATTTTCTCTATTACATTATTTATGGATTCATTTCATTCCCAATTTTTAAAATGGCACGTGTTACTGTAATTTACTTTTCCATATCAATTATTCCTTTTACAGTTATGATAGTTATGTTAATGATTAAAGGGAATATGTTTTTAGTTATTGTATTTTCCATGTTGTTTATTCCCTTACTTCTCATTTTATAGATTATATGCTAGGTTTTTTCAGTTATTTACCTTTATCCGTTGATTATGATTATTAATTCATAATTTATTCCTATATAATTATCCCTTAATTAAAATTTGAGCTCTAAAATATTTTTCCCCTTCCAAACTATTCCTTGATGTTTATTGTGGCTGATATTATGTGTTAAACTCTATAGATTAATGTTATATTAAATGGAATACAATAATTTTATAATATGTGTATTCAACTGTAACGTTAGACTCATGTATCTATTTAGTTTTCCAAGACTACTAAATTGATCGATCCTATGGGATGTGACTCCTTGTATCTTATGTCAATGTAATGGTAACAGGAACTAACACTAGGCCTCTGGGTTCATGTTCAGTAAAACCTACCCTCACATTAATATCCATCTACACCTTCCCCATGTTTGACTTGTCTACCTACCCACTACACCTTACACACACCATATCATCCCCATTGTCCACCTCCACCACACCCCACACCATCACCTGCCTCCTCCAACCCCTTTCCAGCCCTGCCACATCCCCCTCCTAAGCCTCCTCCCATGTCGATTCCCACCTCCACCTCCCACCACCATGCTTCCTAAATCCACGAACCCCATGGCATCACCTCCTCCTCCACCCACCACATTAGAATGGCCCCATAACCTGCTTATGACTACACACAAACAAGAAAACTCTTTTATCTCACCCCTTACCAAAATCTGGACACACCCCATTTACCACAACGTCCTCTCCCCCCACTACACCTCCAATTTCACCTGCCTCCACCTCCCCCACCATCGACTATACCCCAATGCACATGATAAATTTATTTTTATTATTTTATTAAAAAAAATCATATATATATATATATATATCCCATATTTGAAGTGTTGTTTTATTTATTTTCCTTATATTTTTATCATATATATATATGATAAAAATTTTCTTATATTAGTAATTAAAAATATAATAATGATTATAATAAATATTCTAGGTTGCCTGTGGGTTTTTTATCATTAGTCATGGTGAGGCAGAGTCCTTATAAATAAACAAATTTAATATGTGGCATTGTTCAATATTAATCCCAAATAATATAATGAGAATATGGGTTTCACCCACCCCACCCCATCCTATCCATTTCTGATTTCTAGGAAATTCTACTGATGTGTATGTATGGCCTATAATGTCCTAGATTGTCACAGAATTAATTTTTCATAACCATATTTCATGGATAGTTTAATGATTATAATTTATGATTAATATTTATAATTTTTTCATAATTATAAATCTATAGATGTCGGAATGATAACATATTTCAAAAGATAATGAACATATGGGACAATTCTGGCTCAAAGTAAGAGTCATTATTTTAAAAATACACTTTTAATGTTTCTATTCAATCTGTATTTCTTCCATGTCTATATTTTGGAAAATTATATATAAAAATATATTTATATGGAAAATAACTAATTATACATGAAATTTTATGTCTCATTTGACATACTTATAACAGCTTTAAAATGAATTCTTTTTACACAATTTTTTTACATTATTTACAAAATAGAAAATTAATGTTCAAATTTAACTTATACTAAGAAATTTACTTTTACCACAACCATAAAATTATCATATTTTTGGATTAATTTGAAAATATTCAATTTTTCATAAAATTTTACCAAAATTTAATTTGTTTCTTGGTATATTGGTTTTGAAAATGTGTTTTAGAAGGAAATAGTATTTCAATATTTGGAAGTATTTTTAAATGGTTTTATGAAGAAATGTAGAATGAATAATATGTTATTTTCATGATACTATTTTTATATATTATTGATTTTAATGTGTGATCTCAATATATATTATAAATATGTGTGGTCCTTATATTTCTTATATAATGGGTTGTCCTATATATAACTCCAATAAAATGGGTAAGGATTACATTCTCCGATAAATTATTTTGTAAGTCAACTACATGGTTAATCCAATTTTAAGGGTTCAGTAAAAGCACTGAAAAGATGTTTTCCAATGTAACATACATGTAATTTCTATGATTGGTAATTATTTTTTATGTAAATAGTTTTATTTAAAAATGTATTATAAAAATTCATCGTTTAAAAGAATTATTAATATCATTTAGGGTTTAAAGGTATGTTTTAATTAAAAAAATTTATGGGTTATTTTATTTTTTATAAAACACTCATGGTTATTATTTTTATTATATTTTTCATAGAAATTATTTTATAAGAAAACATATAAAAAAATATATTTTTATGTGTATGTAAAATATAATATGACCACATGGTTTATTTTGATAAAAAATTTCCCTTTTACTTCTTATGATTTTAAAATATACTAATGGGTTTCCTTTTTAGTTTAATATACCTTAATAATATTTTTACAGTTTTACCATGTTTTAAAATATTTTTTATTGGGATTATAAATGGGTTGGAATAATGAATAAGTAATGTTGAAATTCAAAAATATTTTTCATGAAATGAATACATGTTTCTTATAAAAATTGGAAAAAATTCTTAATGAATAAATGTTTCCAAAATGTCATATATCGGTTTCTCATATTTGGTTAATTATGTGACACTATAGAACTCCAAAATATACAATTATTTTGGAATTAAAGAGTTCAGATTATACTATAAATACAATATAACATGTAACATTTTCGGATAGTTCCTTATAGCTAGTATCAGAGAATGTTTTAGTTAACCGGAAGGGTTAGGATAATGTCAATGGAATACCCTTAAAATATTTTACATTATGTTTACATTGAAATAATGTTGAATTTAAATACTACAATTATTAGTTTTCTAAACTATATATATTTATAATGGTTTCCCTCAATGGAATCTGACAACCTAAATTAGAAGGGAACCAATGGGATGATATCTTTTCAAATCAGTGAACATGGAGTGGCAAGATTGGGAATAGCTTAGTTTTTATAGTGATCGATTAGTTTAAACATTATATAAATAGTCATGTTATCCATGTAAGAGACAAAACATGTTCAACTTATAGGAACATGTTTGGAGAGGAGAATTTCATTAAATATTTCCAACTATAATTTAGTGGATAATATGATCCTATGACGGACGAAGGATAGATTAAATCCTTGGATAATGTTTGTAAATTCATGAGTTATTTATAGAATCGAAATGTAACCTTTTATATTTTTTATTTTTAAGTTCAAAAAAACTGGTGGAGGTTAATGATTAAAAATATCATAGGATGAAAATATATTTATTTCATGAAATGTGAATAAATTAGGAATTTTTTCCTTTGGAAATATTTTCGTATAGTTGTTCTACATTGGATTGAATTTTTTTTATAATTGACATAATTGGAGGAATATTATCTTCTTTTGTAGGAAGAGAATTTTTCATGAATTTCATATTATGTCCAAAATTTTATTTGTTATAATTAGAGTAAAATTAATAAATTTTCTAATTATTTTAACCAATATATCAATGGTAATTAGAATCTTGTGAATTAAAAATTTATGACAAACTCATTCGATGTGTTGAGAAGGAAGAAATGATATTTACCATTGATCATGTATCCGAAGAAAAAAAGAAAAATAAAAGTTCTATATAGAAGGTAATGGGAATGATTCCAATAAATAAATATAGAGGTAAGATAATAATGTTTCTATATTGTGATAATTACTGTAAAAATAATCATGGATACTTTTTAAAAAAACATGGGAAGTGTTTTGGATATGGATTTTTTAGACATGTGGCATATGACAACAAGTGAAATTATAAGATAAATAATTAACAGATTATAGTAATATATATTAATTGTCATAATTTTGGGAATTTTGTTAATTTGTTTCCAAAGATAGTTACATATCTAGTAAATCATCAAAAGAAGAAGAAAAATGGAGTGGAATAATAATATTCTTCTATTACGGTTGAATTTGGGAAATCTAATGATGTGTGGAAATATATTTTACTTATTTATTAAAATAATTCGAGTACTCATTCTGAATATATATCTTCAAATTCCTCAATTTTTTATAAATTTTCAAGTAAAAAAGGGAATATCAACTCATGAAAGGAATTTTAAATTTTTGTGAAAACAGGGAATGATAATATTAGAGTATCCAATATGTATTAGAATCTACATATTATTATCAGTAGGATAGTATTTCTTGTAAATATTATAGAACTACCCATAGTAGTGTTTGATATCAAATGGGTATATGTTGGATTTATGTTTATCATTATATGATATATTGTAGATCCATGACTATTTTGTTCGACGATTTCATACCTTTGATAACCTACCACGAATCTAATAAATTAATCAATGTTGTTAGTAAATGTTACCTATAAAAAATTGATAAAAATAATAAAAATTGATATTGGTGATATACCATTAGTAAATAAATATTTGGATGTATTTTATAATGATTTTCATAGTGTAATTCCAGATATGGATATATTATCTGTTGTTTATTTAGTGGCATGTTATTATCTTGTTTGAAAATATCTTTATCAAAATGAACAAGTAAAACATTTTTTAAATGAAAAAGTAGTATAATTAATTTATAGATAAATATTCTTGAATTTAAGACCTTCAACTTATAGTGATATAGATTTATTTGTTTAAAGGAATGATATATTGATGAGACTTTTCATTTATTATAGATACTTGAATGATGCCATTATTATGAAAAAGTACCATTTTCCTCATAGCAATGATTTATTTGATCATATATAGGGCGAGTATTACTTTTAAATGATAAATCATAGGTCTAGGTATCAATAGTTGAAGGTGATATAAAAAAGTTATTCTACTGATGGTGGTTCAGACTAGATATTATCATTATGAAGTTATAGTTATTACTATTATTAAGTCTAATGCATCAACTATATTTTTATATCTTATTAATTACATTTTTCATGATTTTTTTGTCATATTTTGGTTGTTTTTATTTATGAAATATTTTTGTATTCTAAAATTTACGATGATCATAAAGGACAGCTGATGATTTTTTACAAACCATAAATGAAATATGATTATATGTACAAATTAGTATGTCCAAATTTTGTTTGTAAAAATAATATATTTTTTATAATTTTTTGTGTAATTATGAAATTAATATTGACCTTACTAAAATTTAGGTTTTTAAGAGTATAATCAATCTAAAAATTTTAGATGGATTCATATTTTTCAGGGAATAGTAGGAGAATTCTAGTGATTTGTTGAAAAATTTTCCTATCTGTCCCACTGAATATGATAATACAAAGGGGATAAATTCATCTAGATGAAATTAATTGAGGAAATTTTTCATGAAATAATTTTAATATTGGTGAATGCATCAGTTTTGAACGTCACCACATGAAAAGGTGTGTTTTTCATCGACCTAAATTCTTTTCTAAAGGGTCTGGGTTGTGTCTAGATGCAGAATTATTAAATAATTATCCATGTTTCAAGATAATGGAATCCTTATTATTTAAATTATCCTACCCACAATTTGGAATTTTATGTTTTTGTTTTGTTTTAAAAAAATGGCATAATTTATCTTGACATAAATGTGAATTATTTTATAAAAATATTGGATAATATTTTTACCCAGAACGAGTTGAACATGAGGCAGAGAATACATATAAAACTGATTAAGTATTTTGAATACATGATTCGTCATCATCCTAAAAAATAATGAAAATTAGTCAATTATTTGTGTTTAAAGAATAATGTGGCCTGAATAGTGTTACGTTGAGAACACAAACCATTGGTTAATTATTAGATGGGTTATTCATTTATTTTGTGGGTACCAGAACATCCACTATTTTTTATGATTATGTACATTGATTTATTTTTGAAAGAATTAATAATGTTTATAAAGAGGATCATTTTATATAGGAAAAAAGTAAAGGTATCTTATTAAGGGAATTTTTTTAGAGTTTAATGTTGATTAAGATGGTTTTATAAAGATTGGAGAAAGATTATGTGTTCCATGGGATTCTCTTTTGAACAGTTAATTATTGAGTGAATCATATACTTCCACATTTTTTAATCCTAAAATCACTAAAATATATGTAACTCTAGGATTATAAATTGTGGGATGGAATGGAAAGATATATTTCATAATTTATGTTTAATTTTTTGATTTTTTTGAATTTTTAACATGATAAATTAGAACCAAAATTATTAAATAGGATGCTTTTTCCATTTTTAGTTCCATAGTGAAAATGGAATAATATATATATGTGTTTTATGGTGTTATTTCTAAATACATCTCTATCTAAGAAATTGTGATTTTGATTAATTTTGATTGTTTAAATAAATCTATATATTTATTTCACATTCGGGAATATATGTCTTTATATCAAATTTTTCGATTGTATCGAATTGAGATAGTCGGGTCTCAAGGATTACCTCTCTCAATTGTACCGAACATTAATCTATATTTCACTTAAAATCATGGTAAATGACATTAATGGACATTGGATACTGAATAAAGTATTAGTACAACTTTTCATAATAAATTTGATGGACAGTCCAAGTGAACAATTTTAACCCTAGAATTTATTTTTCAATTTTTCATTAGATTTATAGGGATGTGGGGATCATCATATTTCATTTGATGAGTTTTATTAGAATAATAAATTTCTATCTAGAATACAGTTGGTATATTTTATGAATTATATGGAATGTAGCGTAAAACCCTAGTTATTTGAGATGAAATATGTGAAAGAAATTTATTGGGACTAGAATCCGTAAAAGAAATGGTTGAGAATGTGACGATGATTTTGAAACATTTGAGGATTGTTAAATGTAAGTTAAATGTTATACCGATATCCATAAGAAATATCATTATTTTAAAGAAGGTGATCATGTTTTTTTAAAAGTATCTCCATCGAAATGTGTGGTGCATTTTGGAAAAAAATGAAAGGTATATCCATTATTCGTTGGGCCATATGAAATCATAGATAACGTTGAATTTTTTTCCACTCTGTGGAATTTCCATTGTGATTACCATGGGTAGATAGATTATTTTATGATTCAATGTTATAATAATATATGTTGGATTTATCTCTTATTTTGATCTCTAAATTAGTTTAGTTTAAGATAATCTATATTATAAAGAAAAACAATTTCAAATTGATTAACGTAGATAGTAGGTTTTGTGGAATAAGGTAATTCAAAATTTTAATGTTTTCATAGAGAACCATATGGTTGAAGAAGAAACATGGGAATTAATAAATTCTAGGAGGGAAATTTCTAGACCCCTCCCTCTAAATATTCCCCTCCGGAGTTGTAAATGGAGAAACAGAGATTATAAACCCGAAGTCCTGCCTCCTATAGGCTACAGGGTGGAATCAAGTTCCAAGGGTATATGATTCTCAAAAAATGGGAGGCATTACACTTTTTTACTAACCAGGATCAGGAGATAAGATTTATCAACCTCAAAAAACTCCAAGACATTAATATATGAATGAAAACTAAAACCACCGTACATGATTGTTTCAAAATTTAACTAAAACAAAAGAAAGTGTATAAAAACTAAATACCAAAATAAAATCTAAGCTGTGGACCAACAAATATTTCCATCACGCAAGATAGTACAATCCATCATGGTGCACATAATCTCCTTGAAACCCTATAAATAGTTTTATATACATAAAGTGAGAATAAATGTATACTCTATAGGAAATGATATAGTCCCTCATGAAGAAGTGGGAGAATCATATTAAATCCCATGTGAGAAAATAGTAGAAACTAAAATTCACCTAACAAGGTTTAATATCCACCCCCACCTCATCAAGGTACTCTCTCTAAATCACGCTAGTGAGTTAAAGTATATTAGTAAACACATCGATGATAGGGAATCTCACACCATATCCCACTAGTTAAATGCTCATTACTAACGGAAAATGTCCTTATACTACCACGATCTTCTACATTACCCACATAAGAAGACCACCCAAAGATACATGGGACTTAACAACAACCTCATCACACCCACAAGAAACATGTGCCACATCCCAACGACACTTGGTAAAGAACAAAATAACTCATCCCAAAGACACCTTGGAATCACACCTTTGCTGAAGACACATGGGCCTCAAAAATGAACCGCAACCTACCTGAAGAGTCTTTGGATACCAATTCCTAGAAAAAGAAGCATGTAAGAGAAAATAACCATCCATCCATCCTCCCCCTAGGATTTTGGGAATGGAAACCCCCCATAACAAATGGGCTGTTAGGAACATAGTGTTCAACATGGGTTAGGAGTGTGTAGAAATCAAAAGGAACTAAATGTATTTACATATTTAAAAAACACTCTTCCCCACCTTTTGGTTTCGAAACAAACAACATACCCACATAAAAATGCCCATACCCTACCCAAGCATGCTTGTATTTACACTATAAAAAATCACTCCAGATGTTGCTAAATGAAATCTATTTTATAAATCTCCCTTAATTAACACCCATTCAATGTAATATTATTATGTATTGAAATCTTCTATTTAATCCCTACCCAAGAAAATACCAACCAAAACCCACCACAGGTAATAGTATAACCCACACACTTCACAATGCCTCTTTACTGCCATCATCATTCTTCAAAGAAATACTACCAAAACCACCAACCAAAATAGAACTATCTCCAACTCTTAGTCACACCCAACACATCAGAAGAAAAATTAATGCACCACCCGATTGTTGTCCTACTTCACAAAAACATCACACCCACCAAACATAACACACTCATATGCAGTCCCACATCATAAAATTTTATCCATTACACAATCAATCAAACTCACCATATGAGATTTAAAAATACCACATGCACAACCCCATACACACCACCACACTCATATCCAAAACACCACACAACTCTCAGAAGACACCATCCTGAAGATAACCAAACACAACACCTAAACACACCAAATAATCGAGGTGTATTAATATTTAACCAACAATAATTCTTTAAATTCACTTTGATAATTCATGGTTGATCATATAATAGTTCAATCTTAGGGAATCCATTAAATTATAAAAGTATACATTATTATCCAAATTGTCATATTTGCTTCCATTCAACAGTGGGGAAAAAAGTATCATGAATATCCAGTGCACATGAAAAGACAAACAACGATTTTGATTTCCAAAAATATTATAACCCATACACCTAAAAACATTGTTCAAATATAACATATTAAACAACCAAATAATCACCATTATCTTCCCAACCCCTCATTTATTACTATGATATCAAAAACTGTTATCAAAAATTTTCTTGTTATCATCATAACAACTTTAATTAAAATTTTTATTTTATATTATTCACAAAGTCACACCATTACACCCACCTCAAAATATACAAAATTAAACGATATATGAAGGAATTACTACCTTGAACCACAGTCGATCAAGATCTCATCCTTTTACCAAAATAGATGGTCTCACAAGATGTAGGAGAATCCAAGGGAAACAAAATTTGAAGGCGAAAACACAACACACATCTCCTGGGGAAAGAAGGCTCTCGGTGCATGAAGAGAAAATAGAATCAAATGGGGAAGAGAAGATCTCAGCTTAAATGTGTCAGATCACATATCAAAAAAATGGAGAAAGTTTCAATGTACGTAAAATATATATTACGATCATGTTTACATAGATTTATTATTTCAAATCCCCCCTAAAATTTAATTAATTTAAGATATCATTTATAGCCTTTGAAACAGCATTACTAATGATTAAACATGATAGGTAACTCATTTAACGTCAAATAAAATGTAAGAGTGGAGAAACTAGAAAAACTAGGAAAACAGAAAATGACTCATTGATGTCTATGTCACATATGTGAGTAACCAATAACTGAGTCTCTGATGAAATCCACTAATGTGATGCAGTAACATGAGTCATTGATGCTACTCACTATAGCCACCTACAGAAAGTGACTCACCGACAAAACCCACTGACACCAACTACTAAAACCACTCACAAACATGACTCACTAACGCCACTCACTGATCCCACTCACCGATGCCACCTATTGAAATTGAGTCACTAATATGACCCATTGATACTACATATCAATTAAAAATCACCGAAGTGGCCCACCGATGTGACCTACCCTAAGGGAGCCACCACGGTGACCCATCGATGCAACCTACACTTGGAAAACTGAAAGAACTAGAAAACTATTGAAATGAGTTACAATGACATCCCTAAACACTTCAAACACTATAAGTAATAGATCTGTGAGTTATGGGCCACTACATCAGATAAATCTCAAACTATTCTCACCCTCGAGAATCTAAAACCAATCCCCAATGAATTAGATGTCTGAACAACCACCTCATAAGATACCCCCAAGGGCAAACAACCATATTGGTCCAAATAGTGATTTGAAACCTTGACATCCATGGATACCACTTCCAAAATCTATAAATCCAAAAAACTAGATGATTATACACACAATCATGAATTTCATGGACACATGAATTTGAGAATTCCTTTCTCTTTGTGATGATACTATTTTCATTGAGTGACACATACTTTCCAACAGATGCTTAATCACATACTATTTAATTCATCTTGATTATGAATGATGCCGTTTCCGTTTCACATGTTAGGACTTTATCACACACATTATGGAACAAAGAAAGAACTCATCTAATAACAATCATGATTCAAAAATCACATTAAAAGTCAATACATAACAAGGTATAACTGAAAATTATTCTAGTTACGGGGAATTCCTATGCACTTCTAACACCCAAATACTCTCATGTGGGACATCATGGCTCACAAATGAACAAAATGAATGGTCCATCAATGTAGTAACTTCTCCCGATGATCCTAGGTATCCATTGGCTACTCCATAAATGGTGCATCTTGCTCAATACCCAAACCTCCCCAAGTTAATGATGTGGGGAGTCATCATGTAGATACTAGCAAAGCTGTGATACAAGGAAGATGTGGTGGATCCACTCCAACTGGTGTGGAAATGATAGCTGATAAGCCACCTAACCGACTCGTCAAAACACTAAGAAATGAATTATGAAATAGGGAGAAAGATTTCTTTACTTATTGATCCTTTGCTACCCACATCAAGGGGAATCATTTAAGAACATGTGGCCTCTAACCTAAAACTCCAAGGGACTCCTACATTCACCAGAATATGAATTATAATATTCATGGGATATCTTCAACCTCCCACACATGAGGTGATCCTTTTCTATCATGTTATGCACCACATCCATCCCAAGAACATCCATTTCCCCAATATCTATCCATCACAAAGGTGAACACCACAGTCTTCCAAACAATGTTCAAACGGTTCCATTCCAAAGGTTGAGTGATATCTATCATTGTTAGAGAACTCTACCAGGGGAAAGTGTTGTACCCATGATCCTTCAATGTCTAGAGCACTTGTACACAACATATCCTATAGTGTGTATATGGTCTTCACAATATGCCGATTTTTCTGAGGTTGAAAAGTAGTCATCATGCATAACTGAGTTGAAAAATATAGTTATAACACCCTCATGAGTTGTGAGGTAAACCACATATCCCGATCAGAGATGAGGGAGCTCAAAACACCATGCAGCCTCAATACCTCAACCACATACCTTTTTGGTAATGCATCCACTATGATCGACTCCTTAATGTCTATGAAGTGTGTCGATTTTATCAACCAGTACACCACTACATAGATCACATCATAGCCTCCCTGAGCCCTGGGTATTCTTGTGATGATGTCCTTTGAGAAGTCATCCCAGTTACACATGGGGAAATTAAAGGGCATCAACAAATAGTTGGGAAATTTGTTCTCGAGATTCACCTACTAGAACACAAGGAACCATTCCACAAGTCACGCCACTTCTTACTTCATTACAGGACACCTAAAATACTCCCTTAATCCATGGTACATCTTGGAAACTATTCGTTGTACTACTAAGGGAGATATATGAAACCCATTGAGAAAATCCTTGTGCACTTGCGGCCTTGGAGATCAATGAACTATCATCCGAAATAGGCATACTCTTCCACCATACATCCCTAAATCATGTTGAATGGAATAAAACCCCTGTATCACCTTCCATGAATATGTAGATTCTTAAACAATATCTATCTATGACATATTACTCCTGTAATCAGCCACAATGTACCCCGTTACTTGGTGAAATAGATCTTGAGGTCATGGTCCTGGAGAAAATCCATACACCTATGTTTTTTCTAGTTCAGATCTCTCTGGGAAAAGATATACCGAAAGTTCATGTTATCCGTGAAGACCAAAAAATACTCCCATATGAGAAAATTCCTCCACATCTTTAGCAAAAGAATGACATATGATAGCTCTAGATCACCTGTGTCATAGTTATGATCATGGGGATATAAAAAATTAGATACATAACATATCATTGCCCATTACTACCTAATCACACATCCCAATACCTAATAAGAAGCATCACATAAAACCTGAAACATCACATGTTCCTCTAGAAACTGTTGCACTAGAGAACTGACTAACATCATCTTCAGATAGATGAATGATTCTTGACATTTATCACTCAACCCAAAGGACTAGATGTTCTAGTTCAAAGTCATCAATGAATCTGCATGATGAGATAAATTAGATATGAATATCTAGTAATATCCTTCTAGACAAAGAAAGCAGCAAATGTCTTCCACCTTCATAGGTAATCACTGTGAAACCACTACCTAGACCTTAGATGGGTACACTTCTATCCCCTACTGAGAAACCACATGTCCATGTAGATTCACCTATTGTGTCTAAAATTTACACATGACATCTTCCCATATAGTTGATGGCAACAATGAAACTCCATTATAGGTTTGAGATGTTAGGTATTCTCATCCTCTGACGTCAAAAAATATAAGGATTTCATTGATGAACATGATGATGAACTGGTCCAGGAACTCACAGAAGGATGAGGTCATGAGCCCCATGAACATCCATTCATAACATCAAATGGCATGACCACAAAACCAATGTTACCATACCAGGGAATGAAAGCGGTTTTTTGGATTTCACCCTCCTACACCTTCAATAGGTGGTATGCCGACCATATATTGATCTTAGAAATACAACACAATCCTCTCAACTAGCCAAAAATATCCCATATCCCTAGAAGGGAGTAATGGTTCATAATTTTCACCTAATTCACCCTATAGTAGTATATACACCGCTGCATACAACCATTTTAATTCTTTACAAACAAGACCGAAGAATCCCACACTTCCACACATGGTCAGATAAACCCCTTATACATCAAGTCCTCAATCTAGATTTGTATCTCCCACAACTCAGAACGTTTCATTTGATAAAAAGAAATCCAATTCCGATGATCACTGAGCTATTAGTATATCCCAAACTCAATTTCACGTCGAGGGGGTAGAGTCACAACCTCCTTGATGAAAACATATAAGTATTCAAAAATATTTTTGGGAACATCAACCGTCTCAGCATCCATTGATTCCACTGAAAACTCATTCAAGAAGGAATGAAGAGGCTCCACATGCCGATTGACCACCTAACAACTCTACTAACCAATGAAAGCCAGACACTGGAAATCCACATCAAGAAACGTGACACTCTTTGAAAAGTAGTTGATGATAGAATGTATGAAAAAACAACTATTTGATACAAAGGATGACATCATATGGATGCATCTATATCAAGAAGAGATCGTCACTAGAGTAATGTGTCCCCAACATCGGTCTACATCACCGAAAAACATAAAAAAAAGCTATTATGACCTCTGATTGGTGTACCCAAAACTAGTTCCCTGGAATTTATCTATATATATAGTCCCAAAAAAGGTCTAGAAAATGTGAAATGAAGGAGTGTGAAGCTCTAAAATCAAACAAATCTCAAAAAGGAGTACTGAAAAAAACTGATTACACTGTGAACGACCTCTTTCCCTGCTGTAATTGTTTCTTTTACAACATGAAAATGACCATTCCAAACACCCCTTACCCTATAATATCAATCGCCTCCCCAACCATACCCGGGTCGTGGTCCCTGAAGGACTCTAGGAGGTAAGATTCCAACTACTTCGTCTCCCCTTGAAGGAGTAGGAGCCAATTGTCGATGCTGCTCATTTAGCATGGACGACAACTATTATTGAGGTGGGTGATGAACGTACCCACCTCCAATATGCAGATATCGAACTGGGAAATAACATTGAATATGTACATGGAATCCGCAATCAAAATTCCTTAGTCCCATGGACATGGGAAAAGTATGAGGTCCAGTTTTTTGGAATGAAAACTGCTGAGGACAAACCCCTTCCAGCTAAACACTCAAAGGCCCTGGTGTCGAAGAACTGATACTTGTTGACTTTACCATTAAAGAACCCTTTTGGATCCCTATCATAGTAGACATCCTCATTTGTCTATACACCCAACTATCTAGACCATCTTCTGGACCTATAAGTATGTCAAAAATGTGAATGGAGTAACAAAATAGTACAGAGAAGGACATAGCACCTCATCTATGTGGCTCGCCCAAAATGCCTCATCCAAAAATAGATCTAGAGAAATGTGAAGAAGATCTTAGAAATGGATCTTCATCTCTCATACCGACATCCCCCCCCTTCAGGAGATAGAGTAACTCCTGCCTCTTTTCGATGTTCATGGTCGAAGAAAGGAATTCTACCCAGAACTCGTTCTCAAAATCATACAACTGAACATTGGTCTCCTTCCTATCCCATATATAGAACATCCACCATTGACATGTATCTCCACAAATATGAAAACTATGATTGGAACCTAGTACTATGTCAGAGATCAAATCAAGCTAAAAGTGATCACCATATCCTCAATCCTACTCTCCACCTATATATCTAAAACACTTTCTTCGTTCTTCCCTAGAGTCTGCCACTTGAAAGAAGAAAATTTATTTTTCCACTGATCATCCACCTCCAAGGGATAGACCCTCCTCTGGTCAACCATGTTAGCCTTCTGGACCTACACTGACTATAAGTCATGCAAATGATTTTAGGGTGCTATAGTTGAAACGTTTAAAAAAGTAATTCAAATCTCGATTAGTATAGAATTTTATTTAAAATACATTTTAACCGATGATTTATTTTAAATTCTAAAAAGTCTGAAAAAAAGATCCAATGTAATTAGGATGCATGTACCATTCCAAGGGTCTCAACCTTGTAAAAATTGCTGCCTCACTCCGTAGTTCAGTTAGAAAAGATTCCTAGAATCGAATCACGAGCGGCCCTAAAATCACAGTTCCAAGCTGGTATTCCCTAGCCTATGTCTTTCACCATGATCACCTAACATTTTTTCCCTACCATCCCCTGAAATCATCACTATCTAAAACTCCAAATATTATCATATCTCTCTTCCATCACTTATGATACCATTCATTCACGACCACATCACTCCAAAGACACCCCTCTTGAGCAGGAAGTGGATAATTAGAGATATTTTACACCCCGCCCCCACCCCCTGAGTCCCATCTCCAGTGGGCCCCATGGAGGGGACCATCAACAAGGGTATATAAGTCTCACAAATAGGTTGTATTTAGCATTTATTATAGTAACCATAGCCAGTTGATAAGATTTATCAACCTCAAACAACTTCTGGACAAGTAGATATTAAAAAAAACAAACCATTCCACATCCATGATTCAAAATGAAAATAATAAAAAATAAAGAGTCTACAAAATAAATAACAAAATAAATACTAAGTAGTGACACAACAACTATGTCCAACACCCATTCAAGTACAGTCTATCATGGTTCTTTTTATCAACATGAAAACATGAAAAAAATTATATATACATAGGCTGAGTATACAAATATACACAATAGGAAAATACAAAGTCAATCGTGCACATGTGCGTGAAGCATTCTAATTCCCCTTAGAGAAAACAATCAAAACTCAAAAGCTCATAACAATGAACACTATCCACCCAAACCTCACCAAGGCACCCTCACCAAATATTACAAGTCATTTAATGTAATGTAGTATAAATATCAATGATTGGGTACCCCACACCACTTCTCACAGGTTAACTTCTCATTCCCAACGTTGATCATCCAGATGCTACCACGCTCTTCAATAAGCCCCATATCTCAAACTAGACTGCACACACCAGGGTCATAACAGTAGAATCATCCCAACCATAGAAAAATGGGCCTCTATATGATACCTTGAAATGAACAACATAAATCTTGCCATTGAATATCTGGAAGAACACCTCAGCTACATACAACAAGGAATCACAACCACACCACAACCTTCCCAAAGAGTCTTGGGATACCAAAACCTAGATAATGAAAATTGGAAGAGCCAATAACCAGCCATCCATCCTCCTACTAGGATTTTGGGAAAGTACACCATCCCCCATAAAAATTGTGGTGTTCGACATAAAGTGCTCCACATGGGTGGGGTTCTTATAGAAATCCCAAGTAACTATATATATATATATATAGTAAAAAAACACTATGAAAATCATATGGGGTTTCCAAAAACACAACCTGACCACACAAAAAACACCCTTACCACTACCCCTACATTCATGTATTTAAATCGTAAATAGTCACTTTAGTTGTTGATTAATGAATGCCAGTTTACAAACCTCCCATACATAGAACCCCTTATATTTAGTGTTATTAAACATTAACATTTGTTAATCCATCCCTACCTAGGACACTACCCACCACATCACACCACATGTAACAACATAACCCACAAACTTCAGATAGCCTCTTTACTGCTACAATCATAATTTAATGTAATGTTTCCCAAACCACCAACCAAAACCTAACAATGGAAAACTCACCTTCATGCCCAATATATCTAAAAAACCAACCCAACACCTGATTTTAATCCCGCTGCACAAACACATCACACCCAAAAAAATTACTCACCCAGATGCAGACACACAGCTACACTAGTTTATCCATTCTAAAACAAATGAAATTCTCTATCTGAGATTTCATTACCCACTTTCACCACCCCATACACACAACCTAAGTCTCAGAAACAACACCACAAAACTCTCACAAGACACTAGGCCAAACAGAACCACACACAACACACAACCACACCGAAGAAGAGATGGGTATTCAAATTTAACAAAGAATTGGTCATTAATTTCAAATTTCCAATTCATGGGTGGTCACTGAACTGTTCAATCTTGGGGAATCCATTTATTTAACAATGTATAAATGATTATAATGATTTTTTATATTAGAATACATTCTGAGGAGGATCAACATATACTATAAGTAATCACCCATGTTCATGTGAATAACACCAAAAAATAGGCATTTAAAGAAGTCTGACAACCAATAAAACTCACAATGTGGATCAAAGATAACAGTTAAACAACAATAGTATAATCATCAACTTCCCCCAAAATCATTTATTACTAATATAATAAAACATGTTATTGTAATAGGTCTGATTATCTCATAAAAACATTAATTGAAATTGGGATTCGATTATATTCACAAAGTGACACTATTACACCCACCGCACATGATACACAACTAAAATATTGATGATGGAATAATTACATGGAACAAAAGTCTATCAGTTACTCTTCCTTTGTGCAAAAATTTATGGTCATGCAAGAAGTAGGAGACACCAAGGGAAAATGAAACTGAAGGCCCGAGCACAACACCCGACTCTGACGGGAGGAATGGCTCAAAGTCCACCATGAGAAAATGGAAACACACTAGGAAGATAAGATGTGATATTTGAAGATCCACATACTATATCAACAAAAGGGATATGGATTCAATAAATTTAAAATTTGTAGCAAAATAAATATTACAAGGTATTACAATTTTGAAGACCCATAATCTTTATGATTTCTATATTTGATTTATAGCCTTTGTAAAGACTTTCAATCGACATAATATGACAGGTAACTAATTTGACCTCAAAAGAAATATACAAGGGGAGATACTAAAAAATTTGCAAAAAAAAAACAGAAATGATTTACTGATGGATGAGTGACAGATGCAAGAGACACATTCAACTCACTAACATGTCTCCCTGATGCCACTCACCAATGCCACCTACAGATAGCGAGACACCAGAGAAACCCACTGATGCAACCTTCTGATGCCACTCACCAACATGACTCACTAATATATCTCACCGACACCAGCTAATAACTGTGAGTCATTGAAGAGACCCAAAAATGTGACCTACCAAGATGTATCTTACGTGGCCCACCGATGTGACAAACTGACAACGAGTCATCAATGTGACCCACTATGAAACCAACAGTTAGATGAACAAGAAAAATATTAAAACACATTAAAGGAGTTTTAGTGACCTCCATAAGCACGTAAAACACTGTATTATCACAATGAAATTGACCAAAGAGGTCTGGGCCATTAGAGCGAAAATATCCTCAATTGTTTATCTAATAAATAAAATAGCAAGGATGTATTTTTCAAAAGTCTGTAGGAATGTAACAACCCGGTTAATGTAATGAAAAATCATTTTTATATATCTATTAATATTATTTCTTTTCTTAATATTCAATATAATAATATTATCTAAATTTTTAGTGAAAAGTATAAATTCATTATTTCTAACCAAATATGGTTTTCATGCATAATATGGTGTTATTTAAAATAATGATTCCAAAATTATATAATTTTAATTTGAAAAATTCAATTTAATATTTGTATTCAAAATTTCGAAATTATTTTATAATGAATATTTTTTAATTTTATAAAATTTTTTGTTTTTTATTCAATAGTGAAAATGATTATTTTTAATGAATGTTTTATTTTTTTAATTTATTTATAAATTAAAATTTTATTTTTGATTATTTTTTTAAATTAAATTACTCAATTTTTACTAAATATATTGCAATTATTTTTTGTAATTATTTTTTTAGTTTAATTTAGTATACAAATATTTTGGTACATACAAATAATTTTTTATTAAAAAATCATTATTCTTTTCCTGTATAATTTTATATTAAATATATCCACTTTTGATAATGGATTCTTGAAAAATTGATTACATATATTTAATTAGTAGGTGAAATTTTTTATATTTCATTTTCATTTTTAGATATTTTGATTGGTAATAATAGTTAATTTTGTTTCCAATGTAAAGATAAAATGGGTTAATTTTATTACTAAAAAGTAACCCGAACAGTTTACATAATTATATTTTTTATTAAATATATCCCAAAATCATCAAAATTTCAAATATCGGACCATTATATACTATTATTACATTATCTTTACATTTAAAATATTTTATTAAACGAAGATGAATAAAAATTCATTGTTGAATTTTATTATCTCTAGATTTTTTTTCATAGTGATAAAAATAAGGTATGTTCGGTTACAAATATTAATTATAATGGTAAATTATTTTTATCCATCAAGGTAATTTATTCATAAATTTTATTGATAAATAATATTCTATATTGTTTTTTCAAATATCACTGAAGTAATTATTTAATTACAATTTATGTAAAATAAATTATTTTAAAAACATTACATGTAATATAATTTTAATGAGTTATTATCTTACAAAATTTTCATTAGATAAATATATAATTATAGGGATGTTTTAATGTATTATATTCAATTTTCATATCTATCATGATATTTTAGGGTTTAAACTAAATTAATAGTTAAAAAAACAATATTAATGACAGTTAATGATGAATGATATTTTATTAAATAAATTTAATTTCATAAAAATAAAATATTTGAAAATGATATTAGAATAATTATTATGAAATAAAAAATTTAAATTTTGTGTACCACTTCATTTTATATTGAATATATTAACTCCTCAAGAGTAAAAAATAGTGAAATCATAGTAATTTTTATAAGCAATAAAGGAGGGTCAGAAAAAAATGATAAGAGAAAAAAATATAATCAAAACATTTAAAAATTATACTGGATGAGATTAATTATAATCAAAGAAATATTATATGTAAATATTATCAATTTTGATCCATATTAATGTTAAAAACAATTTATATTAATTTAATATTTTTTAAAATTTCTAGAGTGTGCATCCCCAGTCTAATAAAAGGGAACATCTTCTTGTCTTTCATCTCAAAAATGTAACATTTTTCAACTAATAACTAGCCATATACCTTAATTACATCCCTAAATATGTAATATACGCATTATGGATCATACATCAATCTTATGAAATCATTCTTTGTAAGAAATAAGTGGTTGTCTTTAGAAGATTTATAGTACGAAACCAAGACATTTCATTTAATTTCTTCATATACCACCATGGGATATTTTAAAACATGATGATATATTAACCACATTATATTAAATATAATTATATATTATTATTTTAATTTAATCACCTAAACATATTTCATCATCCATCAAATGGTAAACAAAAACGATGTTTGTGTTTACGATGAATGACCACCTCACGAAATGATTCATTTTTTCCATCACCATATATCATGTATGGTTATAATGATGGATTTTATGTGTGTGTATATATATATATATATTATTAATTAAATTTTAGTAATTTTTAAATGTATAATATCATTTATTTTCATACCATTACATTCCTTATAAAAGAAAACTTTTTTCTGTGTACATTTGGACGACCACCTCCATGAAGCGATGGGATTCATTTTTCCTCAACAAATTAAAATCATTATTTATATATATAACTTTTTGAAATATTTAATATATTATTTTTGATATAATGAGAATTATATAAATAATATAATATATCTACCAACTTTTCATAATGGCCTTTGAAAATTGAAACACTACTCAAGTGTATGTACGAGCTACAATTTCCATGATTATTGCAAAGTTAATTTTTAATAACCATCACTCATGGAAGGTTTTAAAATTATAATTGACATAAAAAAAATTTATGTCATTTTTATTATTATTTATCTAATAATTACCACTATGACTTTATTCAACCTATTGAATTCATTTTTGTCCTATGAGCTGAATATCTTCAAAACATTTGATACGAACATAATTAATTATGTAATTTTGGATAACACGGTATTAAATAAAATATAATAAAAAATGAGCATTAAATACATTTCATAAAAAATTAAATAATTCATAGTATTTTCTTATTTACAAAGATAAATAACTTCTATGAAAAGACAAAATCATGTTAAGATAAATTTTGTAAAGAAATTTAGTTTTATAGATTCCATTACTAATCCTTATAATTCAGGTCCATATTTTTAGAAATTTATTAGTAATATATTCAAAAGGACATTAATTAATAATAAATGAAATTTTATGTTCCTTTTGAATTAATTTCAATTGTTTTTAAAATAAATCTATTACGGAAATTTTTTGACTTTATTTACATATGACAAAAGGAATGTTCTACTTTAACATATAAAACAATGAATTTTATATATTTTATAACCATTTTTGATTATTGGATTCCATTATATGCTATATTGTTTTCTATAATGAAAAAATCATGTATCCCTTTTTTTCTAGGTATATTGGTTTTGAAAATCTTTTTTAAAATGAAAGGGTATTTTGATATTTGGAAGTTTTTTTCAAGGGATTTGTGATGAAAAAGTGAGTGATTAAATTTTTTATTCATGATATTGTACTTCAAATTTATAAATGATAATGGGTGAGCTTGATAAATCACATCAATATGGGTTTAAATGACACAGATTAGATGATGGGTGCACCCAGATAGCGCCCCAATGAATAGTGTAAGGATTATGTTCTTTAAAAAATTATATAGAGAATCAACCAAATGGTTATTCCTATTGTAAAGGATATAAGATGACTATATCCCATGTAACCTACAAAAAATTAATATGTATTTTTTTTATTTAATTTTTTTTGTTAATAATCATTTTATTTAAATTAATGATTATACCCTCTCTGGGTAAAAAGTGATGTTTTTAAGAAAACATTGTCAAGGGAAACAAATATTTCTAACAAACCCTAACGATTATGAATTTACTATTATGTTTAATTATAAATTATAATATTATTATTTTTGGTAGAAAATATTTTTTCAATTGTAATTAATTGATTAATTAAGCTTAGGGTTTATTATGTTAAAGGAAAACTCTATTTTTCTCATGATTTAAAAGAGGGCTAATGTGATTCTTTATAATTTATATGTTCATTACTGAGCTTTTTGTGCTCATATAATATTATAAAAAGTTTTTAATAGGTTTAAGTATGGGTATGAATAATTTAGAGTTAATATTGAAATTCGTGTTGATTTTTTATGGAATAAAAATATGTTTCTCTTTAATTTTTTTTGTGGGAAACATAACTACCAAATAAAAGGGTCCACTTTGTAATATAAATGATTTTTATGTTTGTTTTATGACATATGTTTTAAAAATTCTAAACCATAATGATACATAGGTAACAAAATAATATTTATTATGGTATAAATATAGTATAATATGTAAGGGTTTACGATGGGTCCTAATATTGTGATATAAACTTCAATAAATATAGGGGTGAAATCCTTATTGACTTATTAATTAATAACATGAAGATCATGAATTAACCTTAACATGTTACATTAAATGAATATAGTGCATCACATGTTTCATCAAATAGATCTAATTAAATAAGTCAATTTATATATTACTAAAAAATGTATAGACTATAGACTATTACAAATGATAGTAATTAGGAATTCCAATGACACACAAACATGTGGAATTACTATTGGTGGGTATATCTTCATGATCTATCCTCAAATAGATGAAAATTTAAGAAATTCCTAAGAAGATTTATTATTATTTTATGACCAATAAAAATTGGAAGTAGACAATCGATGTACCCCATAATAGTTCATCATGATAACTGTGGGAAAATATTTATGAGATATCATCATATCATCTCATGGTTATCATCATTGAGGGGGTTGGGGGAACTATGACATATTTTTATGATACATATACTATTGGATGTTATCAATTTAAATTGAAGAATAATAATGATCAATATAAAATAATATATACATAATATTAAATTATTTGAAAATATCCAATAATCAAAGGAACATGATTATATGTTCTACGAAACCTTCTCCAACACAAATATCAAAATAAATATCCAAAAAATAACTATGTTGATGATCAATATATTTATTGAAATATCATATCAAATCAGGACTTTTATTTTAGTATTATTAAGGTATTTTATGTGATTCTCAACATTATCACAATGTCATCCATTAAATGAAATTTGTGAAGATCCTCTAAATTATATTCGATGTAAAAAAATATTTGTTTATTTGTCCAATAAATCTATAAAACATCTCTATGTGATGATATTAATATGATTATATATCTAGCTAACTATATGACCTCTATCTGTTTCATTAAAAATGAATACATAATTTGGAACCCATTTTTTCGGTGAACTCATGTGTGTCTTTTAAGAAATTTTGGGCTTACTTATTCTAAAACAGTCAAGGTATTTCTGTCCAATAACAATATTTGGAAAAAATTCGAGGAAATATTATGTCTAGAAAACTATCATTATTTAAATTAATTATTTCAAAAAAATTAACAAAGAATCATGAATATATTGTAATAATTTTGTTTTTTGTACATTAAGAACAAAAATTATCACCGTATTTTCTTATCCCAAAAAAACCCATATAATGTTCATATAAGTACATTGGGACAAATGACTTTTCCTATATCCCTCCCAATTACCTACATCTAAAAGGCCATTGTTCTCACATTAATACATGAGTGAGTTTTTTTTATATCACAAACACATTGACCAAAACATCATAATACATTTTCATGTTTTTTATTTAATTTATCAATAGATATAAATATATAACACACATAAAATACTTCTCGTTATTAACTAGATTCTATCTTAGGTTAAGAAGAATATGAGACCTCATGGTCTCAACATGTTGAGATTTCATTAGATTACATAGAAGGCCTCAACAGAGACATAATTAATCTTACAATCAAAGAATTGGATAAGAAATGTTCATTATTTAGTTACGTGTATATTAATTACACAACAAATATGGCTTTATATTATTTCTCATAGTACCTATATATGCATTGTGTGGATATTTATAACCATTCCCCATCCATAAATTACATTTTTTCAATGCATTCCTCATATATTTATTAAAAAATATAATAAATATACCTCATAAATAAATAAATATTTTTATGAGTCAATGATAAAAAACTCTAATATTTCGATATTAAATATAATATATTTTTTAATAATCTTCTTTAGACTAACCCCATATATTGAAGTGGTAAAAAATTTAGACAATATCAATTTAGTAAAAATGATACTAAATACATCCTTTAAACCAAAAATATGGATCTAGAGGATAAAAATTACATTGAATGAATAATGGAGAGTAATAAAAAACATGATCATAAAAAATTGAATGTTCAAAAAATAATGTATAATCTATAAATAAATAAATGATGAAAAATATACAAAAAATTCATTAGAAATAATGGTTTCAAATAAATGATATTATTCTCAAAATTAAAGGGGAAAATTAAAGTTATAATTTAAAAACGTTGTTAAATATTATATAACATTATATTAAAAAAGAAGAGATAATTCATTTCAAAAATCATTACATCCTTTCAAAAAATAATAAATTTTATTTAAATATGAATAAATTATCATAATAATAGACATGGTATTTCTTATGATAATAATAGAAACATATTGAGTAATATATATATATATATATATATATTAATTTTCTTGGATGTGGTAAAGGTAGTTCACAAATGTATATGTTAAAAATAACATTCCTTTCACATAATTGAAAATTGTAAAAAAACATGTTTTAAAAAATTAAAAAATATTCATTTTAAACCATTATAAATAATTTTATGGTATTATAGAAATACAAATAAGAATAATATAAAATTTTATGAAAAAATGTTCAAAAAAATTTATAAAATAATTGATAAGGATGAAAAATAATCCTGTCCAAAAATGGAAAATAAGGTCCTTTTTTCATAAATATATTAAGTTAGTATTTGAGTACATATGAAAGGAAAAGTTTGATGAGAAACCTGAAAACCCCATAAATAATATATGGGAATTAAATATATGGTTATTAATAAGATAATGTGAGTATAATTATTCCATCTGAAATTTAAACCTGAAAAATCCTGAAAAAGAGTGAGATTGTAAAATAAATATTTTAGAATTTAATAAATTATGAATCAAATGACCATAAAAGTGAAAAAATTTAATTTTAACATTAAATAAAATTAATTAATAATAATTAATGGTATAATATTTAAAATGGTAAATATATACCCCATATAAATTAAATTACATGAATAATCTTAAATATGTCTCAATAGAGTAGAACTGTGGAAACATACCATTAAACTGGATTACTACTTGGTTAGAAACATTAATTACCCATGAATAATAAATTTTTCTAAAATTAAATACATTATTTAGATTCTTTTTAACCTATATTACATTTTTATGTTCCTTTTATATTCATTTTACATCCATTCATTAACTAGTAACTCCTTACGAGGACCAATTAAAGTGGTTCAGTTAATTTCCCCAAAACATATTTGGTAAATTAAAAATGGATAAATTTGTTATAAAAGGATATATTCAAATAAATAATATTATTAATTTTATGAATAAATTATTAATTCATTATAATCAATTTTATAATCATCCACAAATTGAGGTAATATAGAAACTGAACACATCACTTCAGGTGGATAGTAATCCACAAGTATGCGTGTGCGACATTATCATTTTCTAATGAATGATTCTCTAAGAAGGTAAGTGATATATTTTAATTTAAATAATAAAAATTATATAATAAATGTAATATATATTCATCAATTTTATATTTCTAACCATTCATGTGAGCTGGTGATGAAAAATGATACACATCACTTGGTGGAGGTGTTAGCCCACACATATGGAAGATCTAAAATGTCATTTTCTAAATAATGGTAGGCTTTGAAGATATAGGATATATTATATATAAATAATCCTAATTATTTAATAAATATAATACATATTCTTTAAATAATTATTTATTAATATCTATGTGGTCTGAGGATAAAAAAATATATACGTCGCTTCATGCAGGTCTTAGTCCATGTGTACACATGAGCGATGTTTTCAATTTACATCGGATGTAATTGTGAATTAATAAAAATGTACCATTAATATAAGAATAAAAAAATAAAGAAAATATATTTACATAATTAGATAATATTTTTATTGATGATATTGAGGAGGATTAAGAACTGAGGAACATGAGAAGACTTATTAAAAAGATATACCTCAGCTTTTGGTAATCTCATTTGTCTTACAACTTAAGAATTCTTGAAGTGGTATTTTGATAATACTGGAATGTAAAATATGATAAGAAGTACTTTTTATGGATTTTTTTCTAGTATGTTTTGAGCTACGTGTCTCAATAAGGTAATATAATACAGGATATGAGGTTCCCTTTTATATGTGAGGTGGGTTACAACCATGTAAATACATGAAAAATTAATATATAGTTTATTTAGAATGCATTGAAATTGATCTAAAGTTCCATATATATAATAATATTGAGGAAATGGTTGAAATTATTTTAACTAGTAATATTTATAAGAGATTAAGTGGAATTTGTAACATTTCTACTTATTTCACCCACTCATTGACACTTTTAACCATAACTGTGGTAACAAAAATTTCAATCACAAAGTGTCATGAAAGTAATTTTTAAAATTAGATGGAGAATATAAACTGAATAATAATTCTAAAATATAAAATATACACTAAAATTTAGTTATGATAGGATTTTTATGATTTTATATTGAATTAAAAATAATTATTATATATTAAATACCATTTAAAGTCATTTTCAAGAACATTCAAATTATTTTTGTTTAATGACATAAATATAACAACATTATTAGAATATTAATACTTTAAAAGACAATAAAAATTTATACTTATCCATAAATTTCATTTTTTATCAAAATTATCTCCAAAATTTTATCTTTATATTTTTTTAATATCTTTTACTTGAATTAAATACTACTTTTAGAATCAATGCATCACCGTTACATAAATATTCTAGGTAATTTTAAAATTATTTAAAATTTAAAATAAATTATTTTCATAAACGTAGTTTATTAGTAATAAATGTTATCATCTAGATTTGTTATGGTATCTTTTTTATTTATATTCATACCATGACAACACAATATTTGACATGGGGTGAATTTTTTTAATTAATCTTTACATAAAATAATATAAATCTAGAAACATAAGAAAGTAGAAAAATATTTCTATATTTTTGATGTTTTCATGAAAATATATTAAATATAGGCATATAATGATGTTATGGAATTTATTGAGATACCTTAGTTCAAAACACGTGTTATCCATTAAAAACTACGTAAAACAAGTTATATTGAATTAATAATTTATTAAAATGATTCCTCAGTCATTCATGATGTGTAGAGAATAGAGGCACATAAATATGATACATAGTGTGCCTTGTGTGACTCAAAATGCACATTTTTAGTTTAAAATTAGAATTTTAAATCAAAATATGTTTCACTCACTAAAAATAACGAAAACACAATCGATTGTCTTGATAAATATGTAAACCTATCTACATATAATTTGGATATATATATATATATATATATATATATATGAATCAGTCACAGAACAATATGAAATGTGGTGTGGCCGGTATGATTCAATGTACATGTTTTTATATAATGTCGACATTTTTGCTCAAAACACACTTTCAATACAAAAAATTATGTAAATTCACTAATACTATTTTTATAAATTAGGAAAATGATCTATATAATAATATTTATTTATATAAATTATGCCCAAATCAATGTAACACCCCTTGTAACACCCAAAGATTTCATAGTGTGTTATTTCTTCAAAATAATTAAATAACTTGCACTACACGCAACACCGAGTTCAATCACACCATGACTTACAAAAATAAGCCATTCAAAAGCGGTTATGAATAGTATTATCTAAATTTTAAACTTTATATAATCCTTATAATTTTAGAATCCATATTATGAGTTTCTTTGATATAATGCAAGAACAAATTCATTTTCAGTATAGCACTTTTATCAACTTTTAATAGTGAACCCTTTTTAAATACAATATTTTAAACATATTGACTAAATGGGGACATCAAAAAAATTTAAAATGAAACATCCCAAGCTTCCACGGTACGCTTTCCTTTGAATAATACAGTAGCGTGTGTTATACGCAATTTCGAGTTTTAACACACACCACAACCGATTAAACTAGCCGTTGTGAATAGTAATACCTAATTTTTGAAATCATATATATTTTATATTTCAAAATGGACTTCATTTTTGGATTCAGAATATCGAAATTAGCCTAGGGTGAAATTTTGGTACATTTCGGATAACTTTCATATTTTGATGAATAGTGAAAATTTCTAAATTTTAATTAAAAACAACTTTTTTAATCAAAATAATTAATAGTGATAAATTATGAATTTTAGTGGTTTTAAAGTATATTTAGAATATATTTTTACCATTTAATATAATGTTGGTCATTGGACATAATTTTACAATTAAACCGAACATAAACAAGTGTCAATCTTTTGATAGTTATTATCTCTTAAAAACACGCTTTTTGTTTTGACAGCGGGAATTAATTTTAAATTAATTTCTGCCACTTCTGTGTTTTGAATTTAGGAAAATGGATTCCATATTTGGAATCAGGATGTTCAAATTGTGTAAATAGGTAACTTTTATTTTTAGACATTTTGAAAAGTTACTGTGGTAAATATTTTATTTACCATGGTTAAAGGGTAAATCCGGTAAATAAGGGTTAAAAAATAATATTATAATAATACTAAATTACCCTAAAACGTGTCTTAACCCTATTGGTTGATAAATGGTCGACCATGGGCATCTTTTGGTCTATTTTGGGACCCCATGGATCCACTAGTAAGTGATAATGACACATTATATTAATAAAGTTAAAATAAGCCCTCCAGGTTGGGGACTGGTTAAAGTAAGCCCTCCAGGTTGGGGACTGGTTAAAGTAAGCCCTCCAGGTTAGGGACTGGTTAAAGTAAGCCCTCCAGGTTAGGGACTGGTAAAAGTATGCCCTCCGGGTTGGTGTCCGGTTATTAGAGGCACTCCGGGTTGGTGTCCGGTTATTAGAGGCACTCCGGGTTGGTGTCCAGTTATTAGAGGCACTCCGGGTTGGGTTCCGGTTATAAGTAACCCCTAGGTCTTGGGATGAGGCCTAGACAATGAAATTAACGTTTGGCATTATGCATTCCAACATTATGAAAGTGGTTATTGATATTGCATGTGATTATTCGATTAGTAGAATATCCATGTGAACAAGTAAATGGAATTATTTCATTTTACTTTTGCCATACTATGTTGAAGTTCAATTTTTAAAAGGCTTTTGTTTTAGTAATTCATTGCCTTAAATGTTTATGCTTATTTTGAATGTTCCGCTATATTGTTATCCTTACTGGGCATTTGAGCTCACCCTTTTTTTATGTTTTATTTTTCCCAGGTAGTGAAGAAGTAAATTATGATTGACTTGCAGGGATATTATGGGTTTATAGTGTGGGCGTTGGAAACATTATGTTGTTGTAGTAGTTTTTCATTTTATGATGTAATGTAAAACTTATGAATATATCTAGTGTTTCCAAGGCTACTAAACTAATCGGTCTTTCGGGATTTGATCTTTCTTGTGATCATGCCAATGTTACGTAATTAATGCACCGACTCTGGGCAGCTGGGGTCGGGGCGTTACAGTTGGTATCAGAGGAAGTTTAGTACAAACCTTGGAAGCTAGATTTAGATAAACTCTGATTAGAGCATGTAGACCTAAGATGAACTTTGAGGATTAGTATAGAAGAATTTCCTAGAATTTTGGTATTGTAGAGATTTTGTGAGTTTTCAGAGCAATACATCCCTGTCTGGATACGAGCAGGTAGAGGCGGCTCTGGCACAGATGTACCTAGGGGTAAAACCCGAAAACACCGCTTTGAGCTAGACTCGAACGGGAACTGGTGCACGACAACGGGCCTTGCTGCACTCTTGGTTACGACACTCCCGGGGGATATGCTTAGGATAACTCTCATTTTCTATACAAATCATTTTGAAGGGATTATGAGTATATACTTCCTCAAAGAAAACATTCTTATGATTATGGATTATATCCATAAATAGTTCAATTTATGTCAAGTGTTTTATAAGTATGGGATTATGTATTTTGATTCATAAACTGATCTAGTTTATGCCATTGTTTAGAAATGGCGCCCAGTAGAAGGAATGAGAACTCCAGAAATACACATGATTCAAAGATAAGGAAGGATCATATCTTTCATGGTCTTAAGCTAGAATTTATAAGAGAAATAGTCACCCATGTATTATCATCATATGAAGAAATAATATCATGTGTTGATAAGATAAGTAAAGAGTTTACTGAGTCCTATGCCTTTGAAGGGAAGCAAGAGAAGAAAAGGCTGGAAGAGAGAAAGATGGATAAAGGGAAGAGGGAAAAGAATAATTTTCCCATATGTGGTAACTGTGGAAAGAAACACCCTGGAACTTGCCTGAAAGGAATGAGAGTTTGTTATAAGTGTGGAGGAAAAGGGCACAAAGTACGTGACTGCAAGGGTGAGAAAATGGTCTCAAATGTACAATGCTTCATTTGCAAGGAGTTTGGACACTATGCGAACCTATGTCCCAGTCATCAGACTATGCCGCAAATGATGCTATTGGATAATAATCAAGTTATGATACTACCACAGATGAGGAGGAATGATTAGAGTTCTTATGTTGATTATGTCAATTGAGTGTTGTATCAACAATGTACTTGTTATAATAATTATGGAGTATATAAGGATTGTACTGCAGTACTATTTCATTAAGGACTTGAGATTATGTGGAACAAAGAAAAGTGACTCAATAGCAGGATAAATTTTTGGAAAATATATGGTTGAGAGAATGATAAACCATAATATAGTTCTGATACCGAAGTAGTGATTTTGGAATAATACATGATTGTTTTGGATAAATTATATTGGATATTCTTGACTACCTTCGAACTGATTAATGATTTGTATATTCCATCATTTTTGGGGTTTAAAACATTTTTGGATTAATGAAGTATATCCAGCTTTCTATATGGAATAAGGGAGCATGAATGTAATCAATAAGGAATATGGTAATTCAGGATGTTTCAGTGTATTAAGAGAATACATGATGAAGGTATTCATATGATATTACGGGGTAAAAAGGTTCTACATTATGTTTACCTTACTTATAAATGTTGGACTGTGAGTCTGGATAGAAGTATTTTGGATAGTTCTAGTTTGGATTATTTTGGATTACCATAAAAGGAAAACCCGGAGGTTGGGCGGTAACCCGTCGCGTCCGGCAAGGCTGCGAGACTTGAACCTGCAACTGAAGGGCGACAAGGGTGTATCACCTACCACTGGCCCACGAGATGTCCTGGATTAAATAATTTAGTTTTTGTTAAAAGATCTGGTACATGAATTATAAATTCATTTATTTTGGAACCCTGTATAAATTTTTTTTTTACGTTCTATTATCTCTTAGAGTGAAAGATGAGTTTGTGGTAGAAATTTATTATTAGATAAAACTCTAATTATAAAGTAAGTATATCTCCTTATGATCTTAGACAAACTCATAAATAAATTCCTCAAAATTAATAAAAGGAACTTAGAACAAAAATGTTGTCCTAGATGGTACCTTAAATCATCACTAATTTATGGCTTTAGGATTGTTGGCCTTTTCATAGCCATGTTCTCTACCACTCTCCATCAGATAATTGATGGTTAGATTTCTCCTCCATATCCATATTTTCCTACATGGAACCCTAGTATGTGTTATTTTCGGTAATCTTCATACTTTCCACTCTTTATTTTAAATAGAGGCCTCATTAATTCATTTTTCGATGTGGGATTTCAACTAAGATATTTTGAAACGTCAAAAATGTGTTATCCCAATACCCTATGTTTTGTTGAACCGATGGTATTTCAAATCATCATAGATTGATGAGTTTAAGGACCTCAATTTTACACTTGTTTGTGATTGATGACCTCAATCACTACCTATAAATATTTACGTTTTTCCTCCAATTATATGTCTCTAATTGCCACCAATGTTCTCCTAATCGAGATCATAATTTGGTGGTGACCCTTTCATTTCTCTTTTCCTCATATTAAGACTAAATTTTAATAACCCAATTTCCGATGTGGGTTTTCCCACAAATATATTTTCTATTTTCAACCTTTTATTTTTGAAGAACAATTTCAAATTGCGAGGACGCAATTTATTGAAGGAGGGGAGAATGTAACACCCCAAGATTTCATAGTGTGTTATTTCTTCAAAATAATTAAATAACTTGCACTACACGCAACACCGAGTTCAATCACACCATGACTTACAAAAATAAGCCATTCAAAAGCGGTTATGAATAGTATTATCTAAATTTTAAACTTTATATAATCCTTATAATTTTAGAATCCATATTATGAGTTTCTTTGATATAATGCAAGAACAAATTCATTTTCAGTATTGCACTTTTATCAACTTTTAATAGTGAACCCTTTTTAAATACAATATTTTAAACATATTGACTAAATGGGGACATCAAAAAAATTTAAAATGAAACATCCCAAGCTTCCACGGTACGCTTTCCTTTGAATAATACAGTAGCGTGTGTTATACGCAATTTCGAGTTTTAACACACACCACAACCGATTAAACTAGCCGTTGTGAATAGTAATACCTAATTTTTTGAAATCATATATATTTTATATTTCAAAATGGACTTCATTTTTGGATTCAGAATATCGAAATTAGCCTAGGGTGAAATTTTGGTACATTTCGGATAACTTTCATATTTTGATGAATAGTGAAAATTTCTAAATTTTAATTAAAAACAACTTTTTTAATCAAAATAATTAATAGTGATAAATTATGAATTTTAGTGGTTTTAAAGTATATTTAGAATATATTTTTACCATTTAATATAATGTTGGTCATTGGACATAATTTTACAATTAAACCGAACATAAACAAGTGTCAATCTTTTGATAGTTATTATCTCTTAAAAACACGCTTTTTGTTTTGACAGCGGGAATTAATTTTAAATTAATTTCTGCCACTTCTGTGTTTTGAATTTAGGAAAATGGATTCCATATTTGGAATCAGGATGTTCAAATTGTGTAAATAGGTAACTTTTATTTTTAGACATTTTGAAAAGTTACTGTGGTAAATATTTTATTTACCATGGTTAAAGGGTAAATCCGGTAAATAAGGGTTAATAAATAATATTATAATAATACTAAATTACCCTAAAACGTGTCTTAACCCTATTGGTTGATAAATGGTCGACCATGGTCATCTTTGGGTCTATTTTGGGACCCCATGGATCCACTAGTAAGTGATAATGACACATTATATTAATAAAGTTAAAATAAAAATAAAAATGGCATAAGCTTACATCTTTTAGAAGAACAACTTTTACATAGGGTTATACATGTTGGATTTTCGATTATAAATATTCATTAGAAAGATAAAAAGATTTCCTACATAATGATATTTTATTTATAATTTTTAGACATTAAATAATATATTTTATTTATGACAGAATGATGATGCAGTAATTACTAAAATAGTGAAAAATTAAAATAATTGATCTTAGAAATACCCAAATAATTATAATATGAAACTTTTAATGAATTAAACTAATTTTATATGATAATATGATATATTAGGATTGATTTAATTGACTTTGTTCGAAGTAATCAATCTGTTAGGAGTTTCACAAAAATCAACTATTGAATAGTGTCAAAATTGACATAAAAGAGTTCTTAAAACAAATATTATATTATTAATTGATATTAAATTCCTAAAAATATAAGGTTCGGCCAAGAGACTTATATTATGATAGGTTCCTCATTAATGGACCACTTGGGGGTCGCTTGGATGTATATAGTAAGTTTATTAACCATATTATATAAAAATACAAAGAGACATTGTAAAAGTGAAACTAATTAACTTAGAGTTAATACTTAAAGATAAGGTTAATATAAGTACCCAAACCTGTCTAAATTCTATTGGTTGAGTGGTTTTCGACCTATCCCCACCTTAACCTTTGAATAGTCAACTTTGGATCCATTAGAAACCGAATATGAATTTATTATAAATTAATATTTCTAGCTTTTCCAAAGGTGCCCCTCACCCCTCTTATAAAAGGGCACTCCTCCTTCTCATTTCTTCACACCTCTAAAGCCTTTTGGTTCGGCCAAACTCTGCCCAAATACTCTCCCAACATCCCTCACTACAACCTAGGGGCCTTAGTTTGATCATAAATCCAACCTAAGGAGCCCTTTTGATCAAATCAAAAGGAAGAACCCGAAGAAGAGGTAATGTTTTCACCACCCCTTTTTCCAAGTTCATTTCTTCTTCCACTTCTTCTTCCTTTGTTGTTACCATTCTAAAATAATGACTCCAGTATCATTTATATACTGTGATGTTATTATAAATATGGTACAACCATATTCAGTATTCTATCCACCCTTTGAATAACATGTCACCATACGTGCGTACGTACGGCTTACCGTCTCCACGTCGTGGTGTAATTGTTATTCAATATATTATTATTTGGATGGGTATAATAATGATGTGTAACTCATGTAAATAATAAATATAACATATTAATGATTCTGTATATATGATATACCATCCATTTATATATTATTTTAATATCAAAAGAATGATATTTTCGCTCGTGCGTACGTACGGACTACCGTCTCCACGAACGCGATGAGATTCATTCTCCATCGTAACCATTAAAGTATAATTATCATTTTATGATTTAAAAATGATGTTTAAGGACTTGATATCATTCTGGATATGAATAATATACAACCTATCCTTTACAAACATGTCTTACGTAACAAAACATATGAAAGAAAACAAGTAAGTTAACACCCGAAACGACAATAATTCTAAGATATTATTAACAAATCAATGTTAAAAGATCATATATGATATCATATTAATATATATGATTCTTGTATAATTTAATAACAATTATTTCACCATTATACAGGAGGTTAACCTACCCCAACAAAGGAAAAGTACAAGGTAAGGGTTATTTCACAATCTCTTTATTATCTGAGGTTGTATTATACGTAATAATCTACTGGGATCTCTTTATCATCCACATCCATGTTTCTTCGAAATGTATTTCAAAACATTTTTACTATTTACAAGAATATGGGTTAAAGTCATTTATATCATTGTTTCACTTTTTATAAGAGGTTTATAAAGGAATCTTTCCGTCGTTTTCAAAACAAGGTCCTTTTTAACCTTTTCGACAGAATTGAGGTAAGAATGTTTTTTTAACTTATACGGCGGGTGCGGTTATTTTCCGCCGTTATAAAATCGTCGAAGCTTTCCTTACAAGCTTATAAGAATATTTTCAAAGAAAATGTTTTATTTTATATGGATCTTAAATGATTTCAAAATAAAAGGAGATACTTCTTTTAAAAGAATTTTGATTTCATCTATGTCAACATCCTTTGATGGATTTTAAGATTATTTGAAGTTGATTTATTATGATACAAAACTTATATATTGTATTGAAGGTTTTGTGATATGTTTGAATGTGGATGTGCTATTTTATACCATTCATAGTTTATGGTGAAACTATTGACATTTCGTATGCTAGTTTTAACCCGAATGTTTATGTTATATTTCAAACTTTTCTTCAGATGAATGTGCTAAACAAGTATGTTCCGGGTTGGGGACCGGTAAAAGTAAGCCCTCCAGGTTGGGGACTGGTTAAAGTAAGCCCTCCAGGTTAGGGACTGGTTAAAGTAAGCCCTCCAGGTTAGGGACTGGTAAAAGTATGCCCTCCGGGTTGGTGTCCGGTTATTAGAGGCACTCCGGGTTGGTGTCCGGTTATTAGAGGCACTCCGGGTTGGTGTCCGGTTATTAGAGGCACTCCGGGTTGGGTTCCGGTTATAAGTAACCCCTAGGTCTTGGGATGAGGCCTAGACAATGAAATTAACGTTTGGCATTATGCATTCCAACATTATGAAAGTGGTTATTGATATTGCATGTGATTATTCGATTAGTAGAATATCCATGTGAACAAGTAAATGGAATTATTTCATTTTACTTTTGCCATACTATGTTGAAGTTCAATTTTTAAAAGGCTTTTGTTTTAGTAATTCATTGCCTTAAATGTTTATGCTTATTTTGAATGTTCTGCTATATTGTTATCCTTACTGGGCATTTGAGCTCACCCTTTTTTTATGTTTTATTTTTCCCAGGTAGTGAAGAAGTAAATTATGATTGACTTGCAGGGATATTATGGGTTTATAGTGTGGGCGTTGGAAACATTATGTTGTTGTAGTAGTTTTTCATTTTATGATGTAATGTAAAACTTATGAATATATCTAGTGTTTCCAAGGCTACTAAACTAATCGGTCTTTCGGGATTTGATCTTTCTTGTGATCATGCCAATGTTACGTAATTAATGCACCGACTCTGGGCAGCTGGGGTCGGGGCGTTACACCCCTGACCCCCGAATACTGAGTATGACACTTTATTTTATTATATTTTAATTATTATAAGGAATAAATTCTCGAATGACCGATCGTTTTAGTAGTATTGGAAAATACATATTACATAAATGATACACATAATACATTTGGTAAGTAGAAAACAAAAACATGATAAGTAATAAAATGAAATGAATCGCATTATTGAATTCTTTTTCAAAGATTTCATCTTCATAACATGGGGAAAGAGACCTAACAAGGGTGGGCCCAAATTCTTAGTAAGGGTATGTATATCATAATAAATAAGTAATAAATATGAATATATTTACATGAAAAGGTAAATAAATGATAAAAAACACCATTCAAACAAATAGATAAGGAAAAATCAATATAGAAACGTACGAATCTGAAACACATGAAACTTAATTAAAAAAATGAGAATAGAATACATCCCAATATATGATATTAAAAAATAACATGGGTAAAAAATGACTAAAATATATATGAAGAAAATTATTCATCATTGGACATCCTATTTAGGGCATAAGAAAACATATTTTGTCAAGACCTTTCACACTACGGTTAAATCTATAGTTAAAACCCGACTTAATTTTTCCGTGTTAATCATCTCATGAGAACATATCAATGCATCGAGAGGCTATATAATGTTTTCTACCCCCTCATCATTACCAAACCAAATAATTCCTCATATAAATTAATAAAAATAAATAAAATTCCTTATAAAATATCCATATTGAATAGTGAATAAAGATTTATTAATATTCCTCTATAATTTAAATAACTATCAATGGGAACATCGTATGTTACAAAATATACAGTTTATGAAAGGTTAATATCCATAGTATATGAATATGGATAATCAAAAAAATTTCCTTTGAAAATTGATTAAATTCAAATTTTTATATCATGATACTGTTAACAATCACAAAAGGAAGTGGGATTGTAATGACAATCACTAAGAACATTCTTTAAAGAAATAACCATGAAACATTCCAAAGTGTCCCATACAACTTTAAAACCATTAAATCCTAATCTGCGTGATGGAATAATTTTAAATTAAATAAATAATATAATAATAGTAATGAGATTCATGATATAACTTATAAAAATACAATATATACACCAAATTTAAAACATAGAAAGGGGTGATCTCTGATGGTCAGTAATGATAAAAATTTAGTGGAAACATTCATAAATAAGCATAAACATTTACATATACATATAATCATAAAACAAAATCCTTTTTAAACATGAACACCCGCATAATATGGAAAATATAAAATCAAATAATGCCATTTATTTATTCACATGGATATCCTACTAGTCGAATAATCACTTGAAATATAAATATCCACTTTCTTAATGAAGGAATGCTTAATTCCAGACTTTATAACAACATATTGAAGTCCATGTGCAAAGACTAAAAATATGATTTTGTCAAAGAATTTTTCAAATAAACTAGTTTTTCTCATTAGACCTACTGATTCATTGAGGAGCTATAGTGGGCTCCACCCATCACATACTATGTCTAATGCATTCCTCATATGAAAAGGTTTAAACATACCATAAACATTCGTATTAAAAATAGTATATGAAATGTCAATACATTATCCGTAAACCATTAATGGTGTAAAAATAACACATCCACAGTCAAAAATATCAAAAAAACGTTAAATACAATATATATGTTTTGTATCATAACAATTCAACGCCAAATAATCATAAAATCTATCAATGGATGTTGATATAGGTGAAATGAAATCCATTTTTTAGAAATACCTCTTTCTATTTTGAAATAATTTAAAATTAATATAATTATAAAAGAAAACATTAATTTTGGAAATATTCTAATATGATTGTATGGGATTCTTTGTTGATGTTATAATGGTGGAAAATAGCAGCACCCGTTGTATAATTTAAAAAAACATTCATTCCATAAGTTTGACGAAAAGGTTATAAAGTTCCTTTTTTGGAAAATGAAGAAAAAATTACTTTCGGAACATATATGGTCAAATAATGGTATAACTGAATATAAACCATTTTCTAGTAAATAGTAAAAAAATTTGAAATAAATTTTTATGAATCTTGGATGTGTTTGATAAAGAGATCCTAGTAGATAATTACAAATAAACAACATCGGATAATGAACTGATTGTGAAATTAACCCTTACCTTTTTCATTTCCTTGGTCGAGGGATGGTTAACCACATATATAATGGTAAAATCATTGTGATTAAATTATAAATGAAATATATACATTAATATGGTATCATATATGATATTCTAATATTTCTTTGTTAATGATATTTCAGTAGTATCATCGTTCCGGGTGTTAATTGATTCGTTTTCCTTTATTTGATTTGTTATGTAAGTAATGTATGTTGTGAATATGATATATTTTATTCAAATATAGAATGATATTATTTATTTCAACATTATATTTAATCATAAAATGAAAATTAGTCTTGAATGAATTTGATGGGGAATTAATCTCATCGAGTCTGTGGAGACGGTAATCCGTACGTACGCACGGGAAAAAATATCATTCATTTGATACTAAAATAATATATACAGAATAATTATCAGTTTATATTTATTATTTACATCAATTAAACAACATTATAAGACCCATACAAATAATAATGTAATGAATAACAACTACACCTCGATGTGGAGACGGTAATTCGTACGTACGCACGTATGGTGACATGTCATTAATATGATGGATAGAATAATAAATATAGTTGTACCATATTTATAATAACATAAAATTATATATATGACACTAGATTTATTATTTTATAATGTAAACAACAGGGAATGAGGAAGTGTAATAAGAATGGAACTTGAAAAAGGTGATGAAAAATTAACCTCTTCTTCAGATTCTCCCATATGATTTGATCAAAATGGCTCCATAGGTTGGTTTTCTGGATAAATTATTTCCTCTAGGATGAAGGGAGGAAACTTAAGAGGATATTTGGGCTTGTATAGGCCTAGAAAAATGGCTTTGATGGTGTGAATTTGAGAGAAGGGGATGTTCCCTTTTATTAGAGGGGTGAGGTGCACCTTAGGAAAATATTGAAATATTATTTTATAATAAAATGATATTTGATTTTTAATGGATCCAAAATGATTTATTTCTAGGATATGGTGGGGATGGGTCAAAAACTACTCAAAAAATAGGTTTTTGATAGGCTTGGGTCACCAAATTAACCTTATATTATAGATTTAACTCTTAGTTAGTTAGTTTATCATTTACCATGTCTCTCTATATTTTTATATTATATGGTTACTAAACATACTATAAACATCCATAAGAACCCCAAGTGGTTCATTATTAATATATATATCCTTATCTAAGTCATTTGGACGATCCTAAGATTTTTAGGAGTACTATATCAATTAATAATATAATATTGGTTTTAAAATCTCTATTATGTCAATTTTGACATTATTTAATAAATGATTGTTGTAAAAGTCCATAAAAATGTATTAATTATAACTAAATTAATATGTTCAATACTAACATGACATATTAACCTATAAAATTAGGGTAATTCATCAATAGTATCAAATCCTATTTATTTGGATATTTATAATATCAATTATTTTAATATTTAATTATTAAGTTAATTATTGCGTCATAATTGTGTCATAAATAAAATAAATTTTTTAATGTCAGAAAATTATAAATAAAATATCATTATGTATTAAATCTTGTTATATTTATAACTAATATTTATTGTTTAATTTATCTTATTTATAACCCTATATTAAAAATGTCTTAGTTATTAAAAATTGATTTTAACTCTTTTAACTCTTCTTTAAATAAAATAATAATAAATGTCCTAATCTAATCCAAGTGGACCTAAAGGATCATATTTTATTCCTATGTTTCCTTTTGTAAAATTAAATTTATCCAATAGAATTAGGACTTGTGTTAGGATAAGAATAATATCATTTTTATACTTAATTACCCTATATACTTTTAACTGTGGTAAATAAAAGTAAAAAGTTTCTATTCAACAAACATTATTTTCATCTTATTAAACCACATTTGTTTTAATGATATCAACCGTGTCTCTTAGATTTTTGATATTCCACTCACTAATTTAGTACAATTATTTTTTATTCGAATTTGAAAGTTCTCATAGGAGTTGGGTAAAAGACGATGAAAAGTTCAATAAAATTATATATATATATAAAATATTATTACAAAATTACTCCAATTAATTATATTGAACATATATATGTATTATGTATTGATTTTGGCATAAAATAAATTGAAATAAATAATTATTTATTTAAATAAAAATGTGGTTTTAAATAATAATGAAGTGTTTTCACTGTTCATCAAAAATTGAATGTTTTCAGAAAAATACCAAAAATTCACCCTAATATAATTTAGATATTCCGAACCCCAAAATGAAGTCCATTTTGAATGCTAAAATTGTTAAAATTTCAAAAAGTGTGTATTACTATTCATTACGGCTAGCTTGACTGGTCGTGATGTGTTAGAATCTCGATGTTATGTACAACACAAGCTATTGCATTATTCAAAGGGAAACGTTACATGGAAGCTTGGGTTGTTATATTCTATCCTCCATAAAATAATTATTTCCATGAAATTTCTAGAATAATACAGCAGAAAATGATTTGGTTGGTTCTTCATCATATGTTCCATGGGTTCACACGTTTCCTCTTCCATATTTTGGTTTCTCCATAGTAATTTTACCAGACGAGTTGTCATGTTTCTCAACAATAGTTTTATTGTATCATGAACCTTGACAGGCTCTTCACAATAAGACCGATCTGGTTCTAGTTTTAATTCCTCAAAGGTGAGTACATGTGTTGGGTCAGGCATGTATTTTCCCTAATGTGATATGTGGAATACATCGTGAACTTTAGAGATACTTGTGCGGCATTTCCAAATGGTAAGTTACAACCCCAATTTGTTTTAGGATTTCAAAATTTCTGATGTACCTATGAATCAATTTAACCTTCTTTTTGAAACCTATGACAACCTTCCATGGTGATACCTTCAAGAAATCATGATCTCCTACATGAAATTCCAAACCCTTCCTTAATTTATCAGCATTTACCTTCTATCTACTTTTAGCTACTTTGATATGGGTTTGAATAACCTTCACCTTTTCCTTTGTTTCCTCAACAACTTCCAGACCTATGAGTTTTCTTTCACCAACATCATCCCAACAAGTTGGTGTACAACATCTCTTTACATATAACACTTTATATGGTGCCATCTGAATACTTGAATGGAATATATTGTTTTAGGTAACTTTACAAGAGATAAATATTGGTCCCACGTACCTTGAAAGTCATTTCAGAAAGATCTCAAAATCTCTTCCAATGTTTTAATAGTCCGTTCTAATTGTCCATCAGTTTGAGGGTGGTAGTTAGTGCTCAAACAAAGATCAGTATCACGGGCTTTCTGAATACTTTTCACGAATCTTGATGTAAAACAGGGATGACGATCAGAATTAATCGATAGGGGTATGACATGATGTCTTAAAACATAATTGATATATAGTCTTGCTAACCGTTCAAGTTGTAAATATTTTCTTATAGCAGGAAAATTTGGTGACTTGGTAAGACGATCAATAATGAACCAATATGAATCATTCCTTCTAGGAGTCTTTGGTAGTCCCATGAAAATTTCCATCGTAATATTAACCCATTTCCACTCAGGTATGTGATGATGTTGCATGACCTCTCTAGGCTATTGCCTTCTAGCATTCACTTGTTGACAAACCATACATCTTGACACAAAATCAACAATCTCCCTCTTTATGTTGTACCACAAAAAATTTTACTTCAAATATCTATACATCATAGTGCTACCATGGTGTATAGAGAAATTGTAACTATGAGCATCATCCAAAAATTCCCTTTTTAGATCAGGTATACCGGGAAAACAAAGTCTCTTCCCATATTTACAAAATTCCATATTCATAGAAAAAGTCACTCAATCTCCAATAATTCATAGGATTATTCTTCTTTTTAAACACTTCATCATTGTTCTGATAACTATATATCCTTTCTACTAAATATGGTTTGGAAAAAATTTGAAGAATCATTGTTGTTTAACTTTCTATGGTTATTCCCATATCCGTCTTTACTAGATCCATGTATATATGATCCTTTTCAACTCTCATCTTGTCCAAAACTCCATTTTCCATTCAACTCAAAGCATTTTCCACCTAAATTTCCTTCCCTGGTGGTTGTGTATAGTTATATCATAATCCTTGAGTAGTTCAAGAAATCTCTTTTTCCTTATGTTGAGTTCTTTCTGTGAGAAAATATACTTCAAACTCTTGTGATCGGTATATATCTCACATTTTTCACCATATATATAAGGTCTCCATATCGTAAGAGAAATGATTAGAGCTACTAACTCAAGATCATGAGTAGGATAGTTTTCCTCTGAAATTTTTTTCTATCTTAATGCATAGGAAATAACCCTATCATTCTACATAAGGACATAACCAAGTCCTTTCTTTGAAGTATCACTATAAATAAAAAACGCATCATTTGTCGATGGTAGAGTCAATATAACATCATTGGCTAATATTCTCTTTAGTTATTCAAAAAATTCTTCACACTCTTTTGTTTAAACAATTTTAACACATTTTCATGTGAGCTTTGTTAATGGATTAGCAAATAGGGAACAATTCTAGACAAAATGTCGATAATGACCTGCTAAACCAAAAAAAACTGTGTACCTCGGTTATACTCATTGGTGTTGGCCATTCATGGATTTCCTTGGCCATAGAAGGAAAAACATAGATTCTATCCTTAGAGACAATATCCAGAAGAAAAGATATCTCCAGAAGCTAGAATTCACTCTTGCTAAAAATCCCATATAATTCATTTCTTTTAAGAGTATTCAGGATAATGCGCATGTGATTTTTATGTTCTTTGTAGAATTTGGAGTATACCAAGATATCATCAATAAATACCACTACCAAGTCATCTAGATAATACATGAATACTCTATTCATTAGATCCATGAATACATAGGGTGAATTATTCAATCCAAAATATTAATATAACTTTAAAGGGGACTCTATGCTCGATGGCGTACGCAATACGCAACAACGAGTTTCTTGGGAATCTTACATTACACTCTAATAATAAAATAGTATTATTTTAAATGGTAGTTAACGCCTAGCTATTGTGATGTTGTGAATGAATAGAACTAACTACAAAATGATTATATATGTTTGTCAAATATTTTTACTTTTTACAATAAATGTTAGAGGATAAAAAATGAGAATGAATCCAATTTTAAGCGTAAACATTCTAATATTCTTTAAAAGGTCGATTAACCGCCTTTTGATGGAGAACCTCTTTTAAATCAACTTTTTGACAATTTTATGTGTTATATTTGACAAAATAAAATACTTTTTTATAATCGTGACATCAAAATTTACTTTGTGTAAATTTTTGGTATTTTTCCGATAAAGTTCATTTTTTAATGAATAGAGAAAAATGTTGTATTTTAATTCAAAACCTCTTTTTAATATAATTTATTTATATTATTAGAATATCTTTTGAATTGGTTTTAAATTGAAATTATAATATACATTTACCATTTAATCAAATAGTGGTCATTGAAATTAATTTCACTTTGAAATTTGACTTAACTAGTGTCAATCTTTTGATAAATATTGTTTCATAAAAACACGCTATTTGTTCTGACAGTGGGAAATAATTATTAAATTAATTAATTTAACATATATGTTATGAATTTTTTAAAATAGAAATCATTTTTTAATTTGGAATATCAAATATATCTTAGGGTGAATGTTTGGTAGTTTTATGAAAAACTTCAATTTTGATGAATAGTGAAACCACTAAGTGGTACTTATAAAAATTGATTTTCCATTTAAAAGAAATTGTTCCACCATTGTGTTTTTAATTTCAAAAATCCTACATACACGGTTCTCATTAATAAGTAAAATTGGGTTCAATGGGATTAAAATAATTTTTTGGGGAATAGTAACTTATTATGTTTTAATCGTGATTATAGGTAATTAGTGTAGTTTAAGGTAAAACTAATGTTTTAATAATATGAAATGACCTAGAAACATGTTTTACCCTCATTGGATGAGTCCTTTCCGACCAAAACAATCCACGGGTCAACTTGGGGACCCCATGGATCCACTTTGGTTGGAAAATGACAGAAATTCCTTTTTATTTAATGTTAAAATTAAAATGACACAAACATGAGTTGTTTTACTAAAACAATTTTTAAATGGGGTTATAAAAGACCGATTTTTGACTATAAATAGTAACTGGAAAGCTAATAATATTTCCTACATCATATTATTTTTTTTATAATTTTTATAAATTAAATAAATTAAATTATTTATGACATCATGATGATGCAGCGATGACCTCATTATTTAACGATTTCAATAAAATGGAAAGATAATGTAAACTCTAAGAATTAAACATGTCCAAAACCTATTGTATGAGTGTATTTCTAACCCTTATCACCTTATCCTCGAAAAAAATCAATGTGGGACCACTAAAATCCGAATCTCATTTTAAAATAAAGTAACATTTCTTTACTTTCCAAGAGTGCCCCTCGTCTCCTCTTATAAAAGGCCCCCACCTCTACCTCCTTACCCACACATCCAAAGCCTTTGGCTCGGCCAAACCCTTCCCATTTTTTCTCTCCACATCCATCTATATCTCATTTAAGCCTCACTTTGGGCTTCAGTCTTTCCAAAGAAGCCTCTGAGCTCAAAACAAAGGGAGTTACATGATTTTAAGGTAATGCCTTCACTTGAGTCCTTTTGTTTTATTTTGCTTCTCCACCCCCCTAAATAAATTTTATCCCAATATTTTGTCACAAAACTAGTATCTTAAATATACTAGTATATTTTTATGTTATGTATTCAAGCTACACTTACAAACATCTTCGTCTAACGGTTAAAGAACATACTGTTTCTGTGGATGGGGAATTACTGCCTCACGAAACAATGATTGTTCAATATTCTCTTAACACCTTTCATGGAGGCCATTATGATATCAATACATTTATATATGATATATAATATGTTTATTTTTTCCTTAAGCTTATATATTTTTCATTTATGGCATACCTTTATGGCTTCCATTATGGGTATACGTGATATCTTCATTTTATGAAGTGCGGACTACTGCCCCCTCAAAGTGATCTGATTCGTTAATTCCGTATGTGGTACTTATAGAGGATATAATTAATGATATTATATATGATAACATACAGGAATTAATATACTATAATGTATCATTATGTTTTAATTCCATTATATATGAAATAGAAATAGAAGTAGCTTTCATGCGTACGTACGACTTACCGTCTCCATGAACGGTGCATTTCATTTCATAACTCTAAATGTTATGTAATATTATAAATGCATGAATATACTGGATATATATGATATATATTATATCTACATCATGAATACAATTCTTGATATAATGGATATTTTTCCACATGAACAACTTGTAATTATAAAGAGTTTCTTTTTGACCCAAGTACTAATGATCGTTAAAACGACCGTTATTAGCTTAAATAATAACATAGTGTTCATGACATGGTAATAAGTGATATAAAAGGAATAATTAACTTGAAAAAGGTTCCTAAGTAAGTATAAATTAAATCAATATTATTATTCAGGAGATTAAATAACGATCGAGTCAAGTCGGACCCGAGGTAAGGGATCATACCCCTCTCTTTCTTTTTAAGTACACTCTTTTATGTCATTCCTTTTAAGCTAATAGTTCTTATGATTGGGATGTTATTTTATATTACTCCTACTGTACGTTTTATGTTCATATGATGAGGTACCCTATTCTCTCTCATTAATACATTTTGGATGTTTTGAGTGTCGCCATTAGGCTGCCGAATTTTCGTAAGAGATATAACCTCTCTCTTTCTCTTTATGTACTCTCCTTTATGTCACTTCTTTTAAGCTCCAATTTTTTATAATGGGGGATGTTATTTTATATTCCTCATTCTGTACATTTTATTTTAATACGATGAGATCCCCTATTTTATCTCATCAATACATTTTTGGATGTTTTTAGTGGCACCGTTAGGCTGCCGATTTTTCGTAAGGGATTTTTCATCTCACATTTATTCCCGTGACATTTATGCTACATTTACCACAATTTCCTTTGAGTGGTGTATGTACTTCCAATTATTTTACTCATTGTTTAATATACATTCATTTATGAGTATTTACATCAATGTTGTATTGTCCTTCTTTCACGGGGTGTATGTTTCGAATGATACCCATGTCGGTAAGGGAACATTTCACCATCCTTTTTTTTCAAAGACATATTTTTTCATGTCTTTTAATTCACATAATATTATGTTGGGATATGTTCTTCTATATCCTTATTGATTTAATTTTTATGTCCAAGTGATGAGATAACCTTTTTATCTCTCATCAACAAATTTTTTGAAATTTTTTGTGACGCCGTTAGGCTGTCAAATTTTAGCAAGGGAACTTCTTAACCCAATTTTGATTCTTTGGGATAATATTGTACTCCTTGAATATATCATTCTATGAATATGGGTGAATAACCTATGATTGTTTTAAACATAATATCCACTTATAATTGGTGTATTATTTTGTCACACATAATTATATAATTGATTTATCTTTAATCCAAGGATATCATCTTTGTATGGGACTTCGTCTCAATCTCCATTCATTGAGGAATATTTTGTTTTATACACAACCTTCATTTATATGGTGTATAAACCCCTTTGACATTTACATTTATCAGAAAGGAATATTTTTTATACAAAGCGTTTTACTAAACGACAAAAGGGAATTTCTTTGTCGTACGTATGCGGGGACAACGACTTCTCCGCCACTGTGACCATTATTTGAGTTCTGACTTCCTCTACAAACCATACCTTCGTTTTGAAAGAAAAATAAATACCCTGTTTTACTCTTATTTTATTTTGGTATTGAAAATGATTTTCATAATGTTTTTATATCAAAGTGTTGTATTGATATCTTTTGATTGAAAGGTGGAAATGTTATGATTCCTTTATACATGTTTTATGTGATACGATTATGTTGTGGTTCTTGGGAATTGTTATGAAGACGGGTGGTTAGATGATAATCTAAGTCGGATGAGCCTGATATATCTCTCCAATTCATTGGGTAACGCGATGGGGTTGAACATTTAGGTTTCTCCGAAGAGATTTAGGGAATATACTGTGATGGGTATTCCAAACATAACTAAGAGGGTTACTCCATACGTAATAATGTTATGAATGCCCCAAGTTACCTATATGTCTTATGATTTCTATGATTTATTCACGATTTTATGAGGTATGTTAAAGTGCTTATGTTTTATGGGTAATGTATGATTTCATTCTTATGTATACATGTACTCATGTTTCCTTTCAATATTTTTATATCCCTTACTGAGCTTTTTATGCTCATCCCATGTTTTTGAAATGTTTTTCACAGGTCAAGGGAAGGTTACATGATATGATGATAGTGTCAAGGAAGTGTCAAGAAAGAATCCATGTTTTATTTTAAATATGTTTCCATTGATGGAAAAAATGAATACTATCTTTTATTTAACCACTTTGTTTAAATGTGGAATGTAATTCATGTTTTATGATCTAATTCTGTAAAACTCTAAACCTGAAAAGATCCTCAATGTGTAATCTTGTATTAACTCAAGATTAAGTAAGGTTTAAGGCTGGGGTCTTATAGTTTGTATCAATGGTCATTTTAGACAACTTTAGGGATTAGGAGTTTTTTTAGACACATGGTTAGTACCTATATCTATTATTTCAGTAAAATCCATATTTTATAACTTTTTTTCAGGACATTTAAATCCAGTTACGAATGGGAGGAGGAGGATCTCAAATGACATTCTTATCTCTTCCTGATGACATTCTTTCAATAATTATTGCAAAGTCATGTTCGGATGATTGTGAAACTTTTTCTGGCATACAACTCACTTGCAAGCAGTTGTTTGAGATATCAAACACCTCCTCTATTCCTCTCTATCATCGTGGATCATGGGTTGTTTTTAGACAGATACTATTTTCTCAATATTCTCATATTTTCAAGAAAGTTAAATATTATCAAGGTATTTTCAAATATTTTACCTTATCACAAAAATTTGATGCATATTATGATTTTAAAAATGGTGCTGAGGAAGGAGACCCTTGCGCAACCTATTTATATTTGCTTTTAAAATATAGTCTCTCAGCACATACTTATGGTATTTTAAAAGGACCAATAATAGAACGTTTCAACTCAAATTCTGTCCGACTATTTTATAGAAATCATATTTTATCAAATGTTTTGGAATTATATGTCATACAAGATTATTTTCCAAAATTGTTTTTCTATAAACACCCATATGACCCATGTTATAAAAGGTGTATTTCGATGGTAGAAGCAATTGATTTTGAAGGATCTCTAAATCATTGTTGTAATGCATGGTACGTTTACCTACGTGAACAAGATGACGATGAAACCGAGTGGACGCCATGATCTAGGTATGCTGTTATTCATTTTGGGAATCGTTTTATTTTATCTTATGGTGGTGAAATAATACTTCATGAATTAAGTTGTAGAGATCGTAACAAATTTGGATGAAAATGAGAGGTATAAGGAAACTACTGAGATTAAAACATGTTAGGTTTTTTTTTTGGAGTTTTATAAAAAGGGAAACACGTAGACTATGTGACAACCCGTCGCGTTGAACAAAGCTGCGGGAATCGAACCCACAACCAAAGTGCAACTAGTATTTATCGCCTACCACTAGACTACGTGAAGTCCCTGGTTAGTTTGACTGATTCTTTTTAGTTAGATGATTTTTTGAATTAATAGTAAGTTGATTTTTTGTTATTTATGAAAATTATTAACCTATAATGAAGGATATGTGATTAGGTTAATTACATTTCAATACGAGACTTTAGGAGCAACTGATGTTGTTTTGAGATAAATGTTACGATTTATCTTGGAAGACTATGTGAATAAATCCTTCAAATATTTGGGTTTCAATCTTAGTTTGGTTTACTTTGATGAAATTTATGGGAAAATTTTTATCGAATGATCCTCGTTGAACATTGGGTTTTGTTGGACAAATTGGGGACATTAAGAATAGAATTTATTTTTATAAAGGGTTATCCTTTTCTGGATTATCTGATCTTGTACTAACCTTTTTTGTTTTGGTTTTGGTTAGATTCTAAAAAAATAGGAAGTATATAGTTCTATTTTTGGGATTAGATTATTCTCTAGAAATTGTTTATAGTACTCTTCATGCAAACAAGACTTCCTAAATACTTGTCTTTTGGAGAAAATATGAGTTTGATTATGGAATATAGTAAAAGTTGAAAGTCTACATGACAAGTAAGTATGTTTCATTATGATCTAGTTAAGCTCTAAAATAAATTCCTCAATGAAAAGTAACATAAAACAAAAATTTTGTCTATTATCTTTTCCTATTGGGGAATTTAATACCGTTTAACCCATCACAATTTTGTGATTTTATTATGGTTAACTTTCTCCTAGACATTCTTACTATCACTCTCCATCAGAACATGACCCTTTGTTTTTTCCTCCATGTCCATATTTTCATACTTGGAATCCTAGTATGGGTTAACTCGGGTGACCATTGTACTTATCATTCTTTATTTTAAAGTGATTGTTTTACTGACTCTTGTTCTGATGTGGGATTTTCAATGAAGTTTCCAAGCCCAATTTTAAAATTACAAGGACGCAATTCCCAAAAGGGGGGAAGGATGTAACACCCAGGTAAATAAAGAGTATGAAATGTTCACATTTATCCATATTTGTGAATAAAATATTAGTTTAACTTTAAAGGGGACTCTATGCTCGATGGCGTACCCAACACACAACAACGAGTTTCTTGGAAATCTTACATTTCACTCTAATAATAAAATAGTTTTATTTTAAATGGTAGTTAACGTCTAGCTGTTGTGATGGATGGAATGAATATAACTAACCAAAAAATGATTATATATGTTTGTCAAATATTTTTACTTTTTACAATAAATGTTAGAGTATTAAAAATGTGAATGAATCCAATTTTAAGCGTAAACATTCTAATATTCATTAAAAGGTCAATTAACCGCCTTTTGATGGAAAACCTCTTTTAAATCCAATTTTTGAAAATATTATGGGTTATATTGGAAAAAATAAAATACTTTTTTAGAATCGGGACATCAAAATTTACTTTGGGTAAATTTTTGGTATTTTTACGATAAAGTTCATTTTTTAATGAATAGTGAAAAATGTTGTATTTTAATTCAAACCCTCTTTTTAATCTAATTTCATTATATTATTAGATTTTATTCTGAATTGTTTTTAAAGTGAAATTAGAATGTATTTTTACCATTTAATCAAATACTGGTCATTGAAATTAATTTCACTTTGAAATTTGACTTAAACTAGTGTCAATCTTTTGATATATATTGTTTCATAAAAACACATTATTTGTTCTGAAAGCGGGAATTAATTATTAAATTAATTAATTTAACATATATGTTATGAATTTGAAAAATAGACATCATTTTTTAATTCAGAATATCAAATATAGCTTAGGGTGAATTTTTCATAATTTTCTGAAAAACATCAATTTTTGATGAATAGGGAAACCACTAAGTAGTACTTATAAAAACTGATTTTCTGTTTAAAAGAAAATTTTCCACCTTTGTGTTTTGAATTTTAATAATACTACATACAAGGTTGTCTTTAAGAAGTAAAATGTGGTTCAATGGGATTAAAGTAATTTTATGGTGAATAGTAACATATTAAGTTTTGAATGCGATTAGAGGTAATTAGTGTAGTTTAAGGTAAAAATAATGTTTTAATAATAATAAATGACCTAGAAACATGTCCTACCCTCATTGGATGAGTCATGGACGACCAAGGCAATACATGGGTCAACTTGGGGGCCCCATGGATCCACTTTGGTTGGAAAATGATGTAAATACCTTTTTATTTAATGTTAAAATTAAAATGACACAAACATGAGTTGTTTTACTAAAACTTATTTTAAAGGGGGTAATACAAGTCCGAATTTTGACTATAAATAGTAATTGGAAAGATAAAACGATTTCCTACATCATAGTATTTTTTTTATAATTTTTAGACATTAAATAAATTAAATTATTTATGACATCATGATGATGCAGCGATGACATAATTATTTAACGATTTAAATAAAATGGAAGGATAATGTAAAATCTAAGACCTACACATGTCCAAAACCAATTGGATGGGTGGATTTCGAACCCTTATCACCTTATCCTCGAAAAAAAGCAATTTGGGACCACTAAAATCCGAAAATCATTCTAAAATAAAGTTAACATTTCTTTACTTTCCAAGAGTGCCCCTCCTCTTCTCTTATAAAAGGCCCCCACCACTACCTCCTTATCCACACATCCAAAGCCTTTGGCTCGGAAAAAACCTAACAATTTTGCCTCTCCAAATCCCTCTATAACTCCTTGAAGCCTCACATTGGGCAGAAGTCTTTCCAAGGAAGCCTTTGAGCTCAAACCAAAGGGAGTTACCCGATTTTAAGGTAATGCCTTCACTTGAGTCCTTTTGTTTTATTTTGCTTCTCCACCCCCATAAACTATTTTTATTACTTTCTTTTGTAACAACAATAGTATCTTAAATATACTAGGATGTTGTTATGTTATTTATTCGAGCTACACTTACACACACCTTCATTTAATGGTTAAAGAACATACCGTTTCTGTGGATGACGAATTACTGCCTCACGAAACGATGATTGTTCAATCTTCTCTTAACACCTATCACGGTGGCCGTTATGATGTCAATAACTTTATATATGATATATAATATGATTTTTCCTTAATCTTTTGTATTTTTCATTTTTGGCATACCTTTATGGATTCCATTAGGGGTATACGCGATATCATCATTTTAGGAAGTGCGGACTACCGCCCCCTCAAAGTGATTTGATTCGTTAATACCATATGTGGTACGTATAAAGGATATATTTAATTATATTATATATAATAACATACTGGAATTAAAATACTATTATGTATAATTATGTTTTAATTCAATTAAATATGAAATAGAAATGGACGTAGCGTTCATGCGTACGTACGGCTTACCGTCTCCATGAACGGTGCATTTCATTTCTTAACTCTAAATGTTATGTAATATTATAAATGCAAGAATATACTGGATATATATGATATATATGATATCTACATCATGAATAAAATTTTGGATATAATGGATATTTTTCCACATGAACATCTTGTAATTATAAAGAGTTTATTTTTGAATCAAGTACCAATGATCGTTAAAACAACCGTTATTAGCTTAAATAATAACATAGTGTTCCTGACATGGTAATAAGTGATATAAATGGAATAATGAACTTCAAAAAGGTTATTAAGGAATTATAAATTAACTCAAGTTTATTATTCAGGTGATTAAAGAATGATCGAGTTAAGTCAGACCTGAGGTAAGGGATCCTACCCCTCTATTTCTTTTTAAGTACACTCTTTTATGTCATTCCTTTAAAGCTCATATATCTTATTATTGGGATGTTATTTTATATTACTACTACTGTATGTTTTATCTTCATATGATGAGATACCCTATTCTCTCTCATTAATCTATTTTGGATGTTTTGAGTGGCGCCGTTAGGCTGCCGAATTTTCGTAAGAGATCTAACATCTCTCTTTCTATTTAAGTACTCTACGTTATGTAACTTCTTTTAAGATCCTATTTGTTATGATGGGGGGTGTTATTTTATATTCCTCTTGATGTACATTTTATTGTAATATGACGAGAGACCCTATTTCATCTCTTCAATCCATTTTTGGATGTTTTAAGTGGCGCTGTTAAGCTGCTGAGTTTTCGTAATGGTTTTTTCATCTCACTTTTATTCCCGTGAGATTTATGATACATTTTCCACAATTTCCTTTGAGTGGTGTATGTACTTCATAATATTTTACTCATTTTGTAATATAATTTCATTTATGAGTATTTAAATCAATGTTGTATTGTCTTTCTTTCACGGGGTGTATGTTTCGAAAGATACCCATGTCGGTAAGGGAACCTTTCACCCTCCTTTTTTTAAAAGACTTCTTTTGTTATGTCTTTTAATTCACATAATATTATGTTTGGATATGTTCTTATATATCCTTATTGATTTAAATTTTATTTCCAAGTGATGAGATACCCTTTTTATCTCTCATAAACTCATTTTTTGAATTTTGTAGTGACGCCGTTAGGCTGTCAAATTTTTGCAAGGGAACTTGTTAACCCAATTTTGATTCTTTTGGATAAGCTTGTACTCCTTGAATAAGTCATTCTATGAATATGTGTGAATAACCTATTAATGTTTTACACTTAATATCAACTTATATTTGGTGTATTATTTTTCCACACATAATTATGTAATTGATTTATCCTTAATCAAAGGATCCCGTCTTTGTATGGGACTTCGTCTCAATCTCCTTTCATTGAGGCATATTTTGTTTTATACACAACCTTCTTTTATACGGTGTATAAACCCCTTTGACTTTTACGTTTATCTGAATGGAATCCCTTTTATACAAATCGTTTTACTAAACGACCAAAGGGAATGAATTTGTCGAACGTATGCGGCGACAACGACTTCTCCGCCGCCGTGACCATTATTTGAGTTTCGGCTTCCTCTACAAGCCATACCTTCTATTTGAAAGAAAAATAAATACCATGTTTTACTTTTCTTTTATTTTGGTATTGAAAATGGTTTTCAAAATGTTTTTATATCAATGTGTTTTATTGATATCTTGTGATTGAAAGGTGGAAATGTTATGTTTCCTTTATGCATGTTTTATGTGATACGATTATGTTGTGGTTATTGGGAATTGTTATGAAGACGGGTGGTTTTGTGATAAACTAAGGGTAGGTGAACCCTATATAGCTCTCCAATGCATTGGGTAACGTGAAGTGGTTAAACGTTAAGGTTTCTCTGAAGAGATTTATGGAATATACTGTGATTGGTATTCCAAATGAAACCAAGAGGGTTACTCCCTACGTAAGAATGTTATGAATGTCTCAAGTTGCCATTATGTCTTATGATTTCTATGATTTATTCATGATTTTATGATGTATGTTAAAGTGCTTATGCTTTATGGTTAAAATATGGTTTCATTCTTATGTATACATGTACTCATGTTTCCTTTCCATATTTTTATATCCCTTACTGAGCTTTTTATGATCATCTCATGTTTTTGAAATGTTTTTCACATGTCAAGGGAAGGGAACACGATATGATGATAGTGTCAAGGAAGTGTCAAGAATGAATCCACGTTTTATTTTAAATATGTTTCCATTGATGGGAAAATGAATACTATCTTTTATGTAACCACATTGTTTAAATGTGGAATGTAATGCAAGTTTTATGATCTAATTCTCTAAAACTATAAACTTGAAAAGATCCTCACTGTGTAAACTTGTATTAACTCGTGATTAAGTAAGGTTTAAGGCTGGGGCCTTATAATTATCATCTTATATTTATTATTTAAATCAATTATATATCATTTTTATACCCATCCAAATAATAATGTATTGAATAACAACTACACCACGACGTGGAGACGGTAAGCCGTACATACGCACGCATGGTGACATGTAATTCAAAGGAAGGATATAAAAATGAATATGGTTGTACCATATTTATAATAAAATCAATTTATATATAAGATAATGGAGTTATTATTTTAGAATGTAAACAACAAAGAACGAGGAAGTTGAAGTAGTAAGGAACTTGAAAGAGGTGATGAAATATTTACCTCGTATTCGGGTTCTTCCTGTTTATTAGATCAAAAGGGCTCAATTGGTTGGATTTTTTGACTAATGAAATTCCTCTAGTATGAAGGTAGAATAGTTGAGTGGATATTTGGGCGCGGTTTGGTCAAGAAAATTGGCTTTGAAGGTGTGAATTTGAGAGAAGGGGAAATGCCATTTTTTAAGAGGGGTGATGGAACCTTAGGAAGAAATTGAAATATTATTTTATAATAAAATCACTTTCTGTTTATAATGGGTCCAAAATGATTTATATCGAGGATATGTTGGGTATGTTTCGAAAACAACTCATCCAATAGGTTTTAGACTGGTTTGGATCCCTATATTAACCTTATCGTTTTGAATTAACTCTAAGTTAATTGGTTTAACATTTACCATGTCTCTTTGTATTTTTATATTATTTGGTTAATAAACAAACTATTAATGTTATATTGAACCCAAAGTGGTTCATTATTAATATATACATCTTTATCTATTTCATTTGGCTGGACAATATATTTTTAGGAATACTATATCAATTAACAATAAAATATTTTTTTAAAAAAATCTTTTATGTCAGTTTAGACATTATTTAATAAATGAATTTTTTAAAGTCCATACAAATTTATTACTTCGAAATAAATTAATATGTTCAATCCTATTATGACATATTAACATATAAAATTATTTTAATTCTACAAAAGTCTCAAATACCATTTTTTTGGATATTTATAATTTGAATTATTTAAATATTTCATTGTTATGGTAATTACTACATCATCATTGTGTCATAAATAAAATAAATTATTTAATTCCAAAAAATATATATATAAAATATCATTATGTAGGAAATAGTTTTATCTTTGTAATGAATAATTATAGTCGAAATTATCTTATGTAAAACCCTATATTAAAAATGGATTATTTATTTAACATTGATTTTAACTCTATAAACTATTATTTGAATAAAATAATAATAAATGTCCTAATATAATACAAGTGGACATAAAGGATCATATTTTATTCATAAAATAGTTTTTGGTCGAATTACACTTATCCAATAGAATTAGGACATGTGTTAGGGTAAGAATAATATCATTTTTACCAATTATTACCCAATTTACTTTTAACCGTGGTAGATAAAAGTAAAAAGTTTCTATTCATAAAAAATTATTTTGATCTTATTGAACAAAATTTTTCTTACTGATATCAACCGTGTCTCTCAGATGTTTGAAATTACACTCACAGAAGCTATAAAATTATGTTTTATGTGAATTTGAAAATTCCCTTTGGAGACGGGTAAATGACGGTGAAAAGGTCAATAAAATTTTATATATCTAATATTATTATTACAAAATGACTCCAATAAATTATATTGAACATATATAAGTATTATGAATCTATTTTGGCCTAAAATAAATTTGTACAAAACATTTATTTATTTAAATAAAAAGCCGATTTTAAACAATAATTTTGTATTTTTCACTATTCATTAAAAATTGAACGTTTTCAGAAAAATAAAAAAATTCACCATAAGATAATTTCAAAATTCCGAAACCAAAGATGAATTCCATTTTGAAATATGAAATTGATAAAATTTCAAAAAGTGGTTATTACTATTCATAATGGATAGTTTTATTGGTCACAATGTGTTAGAATATCGAAGTTGTGTACAACACAAGCTATTACATTATTCAAAGGGAAACATATTGTGGAAGCTTGGGGTGTTACCCCAAATAAAATTGAATTGGTTTATAATATCAAATACATCTCAATGTAATATAAATTGAGACGAATATCTCTCACCTAAACCTTTCATTGGGTGTGTTGTATTAATCCTCCTTTAGAGTGAATTAAAATATTTTAATATCTTATACCAAAACCATAATATTGATTATAATATCATATATTAATTCCCTACAATATTGTTTACAAGTTTCTAACACATTTTTATTATTTTTACTATTTTACATGTTAGTTTTCTAGTTTTCTCATATATATTTTTATTTTTCATTTTTTTTCAATTACATAGATCAATATTTAATCATGTATTTAATAAAAACCATGTATTAACCATCATATATATTTAGTAAATATTAATTTATGGTACTCAATAATATTTGGAGATTATAAATAATGTGCACCATTCATGGAGATGGTAGGTCGTACGTACTTGTGAATGCAACATTCATTTCATTATTGTATTAAAATAATTAAAAATAATAGATTCATACATATATTATGATTCCAATATCATGTATATGATATATATGTTTCATATATTGTTTAAAACTATCCTTTATTTTTTCAATATAAGGCATTAATGACTCATATCGCTTTGAGGGTGTTGTAGTCCACACTTCCTCAAACAAAATATTCGTATCTAAATGAGATGGAATGCATAACGATATGATTTAAATAAAAACTAAAAAGAAAAACTACATTATAAATACCACATATAACAAATATAAATAGTGTTCCCATCAAAATGGCCACCATTATAGGTGGTAATTTAATAATTATAAATTATCATTTAGAGATGCAGTTGTTTATCAGACATAGAGACAACATGTTCATTACCAATTAGATAGAGGTATGTGTATGTATTTATTGAAACCCTCATATAAAAACATACTAGTATATTAATTATACTGGTGTTTTTATATAGTAATGTTAAAAAACTTTTGTGTGGGGTGGAGAATAGAAATCAAAATAGATATCTTTAGAGAAGATGTTACCTCTTAATCGGGTATCTTTTTTCGGTTTGTACCAAAACGATTCTTTAGAAGGATTTCGCCCATTATTCAGGCTTCATGGTATTAGGGAAGGATGTTGGGAAGATATATAGGATGATATTTTTTATCCAAATTAGTTTTGGGAGGTGGGAAGAATGGGGAGAAATGATATTGTTTTATAAGGGAAGAAAATGACTCACATGGTATTTGGAAAAGATGTTAGGTGTACTAATGATTTTAACTAAAAATGTCTTAAAAACCAACCAGGATTCATAATTCAAGGTTCATTACTGAAGTATGTCTAGCCAATGGGTTTTTAACAATTTTATAGACAATTTGGTCCCTTACGATAAAGGTTTAACACTTTATTAATCTTAATTTAACTTTAATAATTTTAATTAGTTTTATTTACATTCACATATTATTTTTTGGAAAAAATGGTCTTCTTATAAATTATAAATTATTCGGATTCGAAATATGTAATCCATTTTTACCAATTGCAATCACTAAAGTTATAAGGCCCCTTGCATAAACGTTACATAATCTTGAGTTACGTCAAGAATTGAAATTGTGGATTTTTTAGGATTTGAGTTTTAGGGAATTTGGCCGTAATTATTATATTATATCTCAAATATTACAAATCAGACACTTCTAGTCTATCTAAATTTTTACTATAATAAAACTCCTTAAATAAGAAAATGATGATTTTCTTAATAAATTTTTTCATGAATTCTTCCTTTATCTTATGCTTCCTTATACAATGTGAAAAACACTTAAAAACATGGGATATGCATAAAAAGTTCAGTAAGGAATATAATATATGGAAAAAAAATCATTAGCCAATAAATATTTAAAACCCATGAAAACATATACAAAAAATCATAAATTTCACCCCTAATACATAGTCACTTTAACATATGTTATGAAATCATAAGATTCATAAATAATCGCACTGAAATCATAAATCATAAAGGTAACTAGTGGAATTCACAACAAACTTACAATGTATTATTCATAGCTCTATATGGAGTTATCATTGAGGATGTGTTTGGAATACCCATCACAATATAATCCATAAATCTATATGGATAATATATATTATTTACCACTATCATGACACCCAATATATTGGAGAGCTATCACAGGATCCCCCAAATTTGTTTTATCAAGGAACCACCCATATTTGGATTGTCAAATAACCACCCATCAAATATCCAAATTCCATTACATAATCATAACAAATAAATTATTGAAATTATCAACATTTTCACTCATCAATAATAAGAAATAAATTATAGATATTGAATTATTAAATCCATTTCAAAAACAATTTTAAACATTTAATAACGATATTTTTGAAATAAAGTGCCCCACACCACTATAATCCCTATAACTAAAATCAAATAATATAAATTTTAAAAAATATATTCCCATATATATAATTCTTTAAATTTTTTTTTTAAAACAAGGAAATTAATGAGAATGGTTTATAAGAATTAATCGTTAATACATTTAGAACAATGTTTCAGTTAAAGAGTCTCTTACCACTTGAGAAAATATTTCAATAATAAAATTAAAGGAAAAAATTAAACAAAACATATAATATCATGAGAATAATGTGATTAGTGAAATAATATGTCAAATATTAGTATATAAACCATATATATGTGAATTGGTGCATAACAACAAATAAGCCTCAATGAAATATAAATTGAGATGAAATCTCTTATGAAGATCCTATAATTATATTAACGATAAATCAATGACATAAGTATATGTGAAAAATATAAATACACCAAATATAAGTCGGTATATAGTGTAAAAAATCATATTACATTCACTCATATTATTGGAACAAGAAAAATTAATGTCATGGAATATTTAGCTCAATGAATGGTGATTGAGTTATGATTCCCCTTACCTTTATCTGACTCATCACGTATAATAGTTATGTTCCTGAATAATATAAATAGGTAAATTTATACATTATTGAGAACATTTTTCATGTTTATTATTCATATTATATAACTTATTACCATTTCATAAAAATTAGTTAATTATATTAGCTCATATTGGTTGTTTTCCTGATTTTTGGTTCTTGATTCAAAAATGAACTTGTTTGTTGTAAATTGTCCATGTGGTCCAAATTCCATCACCTCCAGATTAGTATTCAGGATTTAAATAACATATATATCTAGTATATATTTATTTATAATTGTTCATAACATTTTGTGATAATAAATAAAATGCACCGTTCACGGAGATGGTAGGTCGTACGTACGCATGAACACAACTTTCATTTCATTATTATATTATAGAAGTTAAAATTAAATGATACATAGGTATATTAAAATTCTAGTATAATATATATGATATATATGTTACATAATTTCATTAAATCAATACTTTATACATTCCATGTATTCCATGAATGATTCATATCACTTTGAGGGGGTGGTAGTCTGTACTTTCTGAAATTAAATTATCGTATTTGTTCATTATAAAAAGCATAATGGTATGTTGTAAATAAAAACTCTAGATTCATATAGTCAATATTAATATAATATATATCAGATATATATAGATCAATCTTAATGGTTACCATGATAGGTGGTTTGTAACACCCCAAGCTTCCATGGAACGTTTTCCTTTGAATAATGCAATAGCTTGCATTGTACGCAACTTTGAGATTCTAACACACCGTGACAAATCAAACTAGCTGTTATGAATAGAAATACCCAATTTTTTAAATATTATAAATTTTATCCTTCAAAATTGACTTCATTTTTGGATTCGTAATATCGAAATTATCCTAGGGTAAAATTTTGGTATTTTTTTGAAATCATTCAATTTTTGATGAATAGTGAAAATTATAAATTTTAATTAAAAACTATTTTTTTTATAAAAATAATTAATAGTGTTAAATTATTATTTGAGTGGTTTTAAAGTATATTTATAATATATTTTTACCACTTAATAAAAGTTTGGTCATTGGACATAATTTCACATTTAAACCGGACATAAAAAAGTGTTAATCTTTTGATAGATATTATTTCTTAAAAACACGCTTTTTGTTTTGACAGCGGGAATTAATTTTAAATTAATTTATACCATTTCTGTGTTTTGAATTTGGTAAAATTTATTCCATATTTTGAATCAGGATGTCCAATTTTTGTAAATAGTTAACTCTTATTTTTTGACATTTTGAATAATTACTTAGGTAAATTTTTTATTTACAATGGTTAAAAGGTAAATCTGGTAAGTAAGGGTAACAAAATAATATTATAATAATATTAAATTACCCTAAAACGTGTCCTAACCATATTTTATGATACATGTCCAACAATGGGCATCTTTGAGTCGATTTTGGTACCCCATGGATCCACTTGTAAATGATAATGACACTTTATGTTAATTAAGTTAAAGTGAATAAAAAATGAATTATGAATCTATCTTTTAGAAAACCAATTTTTACATAGGTTTAAATATGTTTTATTTTAGAATATAAATATTAATAAGAAATATACAATTATTTCCAACATAATGGTATTTTATTTATAATTTATAGACATTTAATTATTATATTTTTTATGACACAATAATGATGCAATATTTTCCTTATTAATGAATGAATCATATAATTTTTATTATAAATGTTAAAATAAATATAATATGAATGTTTTTATGACATCCACGTATTTTATTGGTTAATATGACATGTTATTATGGCTTAAATGTATTTTTTTATAATTAAAAAATTTGTTAAGACTTTATCAAAAATCAATTATTGAATAGTGTCAAAAATGACATAAATGAGTTTTTAAAACAAATATAATATTATTAATTGATATGCTATTCCTAAAATCTAATTTTAGGAAAAAGTACTTATATTATGATAGGTGTATAATTAATTGGACACTTCAGGGTCTCTTGAAGGTATATAGTATGTTTATTAACCATATAATATAAAAATACAAAGTTACATGGTAAATGTCAAACTAATAAACTAAGAGTTAAAACTAAAAGATAAGGTTAATAATGTGACCCATACCTATATAAAACCTATTGGTTGAGTTTTTTTCAACCTATCCCCAAATTATAAATTAAATAATTCACTTTGGGGCCATTATAAATAGAAAATAATTTTATTATAAAATAATATTTCTAGCTTTTCCTAAGGTGCCCCTCACCCCTCTTATAAAAAGGCACTGCCCCCTCATTCAAATTCATAACATCAAAGCCTTTTGGATCGGCCAAACCCTGCCAAAATATTCTCTTAACATACATCACATAATCCTAGAGGTCTTCCTTTAGTTATAAATCCATCATAAGAAGCCCTTTTGATCAAATCAAAAGGAAGAACCCGAAAAAGAGGTAATGTTTTCACCACCATCTTTCAAGTTATTTTCTTCTTCCACTGTAACATTCTTTGTTATTTACATTATAAAATAATAACTACAGTATATTCTATATAAAATGATGTTATTAAAAATATGGAACAACCATATTCAGTATTCTATCCATCCTATGAATGACATGTCACCATAAGTGCGTACGTACAGCTTACTGTCTCCACGTCGTGGTGTAATTGTTATTCAATACATTATTATTTGGATGGGTTTAATAATGATGTGTAATTGAAGTAAATAATAAATATAACATTAAAATTATTCTTTATATATGATATAAAATCCAATTATATATTATTTTAATATCAAAAAATTATATGGTCGCTCGTGCGTACGTACGAACTACCGTCTCCACGAATGCGATGAGATTCATTCCCAATCATATCTATTCAATAATAATTTCCATTTGATGGTTAAAAATAATGTTTAAAGACTTAATATTATTATGGATATGAATAAGATACAACTTATCCATAAAAAACACATCTTATGTAACAAAACATATAAAGGAAAACTGATCAGTTTACACCTGAAACAATAATAATACAACGAAATTATTAACAAAGTAGTGTTAAACAATTATATATGATATCATATTAATGTATATTATTCTTCTATAATTTAATAAAAATTATTTAACCATTATAAATGTGGTTATCCTACCCTCAACAATTTAAACTTACAAGGTCAGGGTTCATTTCACAATCTTTTCATTATCATAGGTTGTTTATACGTAATTATATACTAGGACATCTTTATCAGACACATCCATGATTTTTAAAAATGTTTTTAAAATCATTATTAATATTTTAAATATTATCGGTTAAAGTAATTTATTCCCTTTTTTGACTTTTTATAAGATGTTTATAAATGAATCATTCCTTAGTTTTCCAAACAGGGTTCTTTTTTAACCCTTTCGACAAAATTACGGTAAGAATGTCCTTTTTTAACTTATACGGTGGGTGCGGCTTTTTTCCACCGTTTTAAAATTGTCTAAGAATCCCTTACAATATAATAAGAATATTTTGAAAGTAAATTTTTTCTTTTATAATTATTTGACTCTTAAATGATTTTAAAAACGATATATTTCTCTCAAATAGTTTTGATTTCATCTATGTCAACATCATTTTAAATTTTTTAAATATTTATTCTACTAAACCATTCTCATTAATGTCCATGTTTGCAAAATGGTTTTAAGGGTTTATTTAAATGGACATGAATGTTTTGAAATGATATTTATTTTCAATAGTTTCAAAGTTGTATGGGACAATTTGATTCAAAAATATCTTTAAATGTCTTCCTTTCTAAATTTTGTGACATTTAAATGTTTTCATGAAAAGGGATATTTCAATCAAAGAGTTTTAAAAATAATTAGTATCTATGTAAAATCCTTTAATGGATTTTTTAATTGTTTTGAAGTGGATTTATTATGATACAAAACATCCATATTGTATTGAACATTTTGTGATATGTTTGACTATATATGTGTTATTTTTATACCATTCAGGGTTTATGGTTAATGTATTGACATTTCATATCATTGTTTTTATATTAATGTTTATGTTATGTTTCAACCTTTTCATATGAAGAATTTATTGTACATAGCATGTGATGGGTGGATCCCACTATAGCTCCTCGATGCATCGGTAGGTCTCATGAGACAACTAGACTTGGAATTTTCCAAGGCCCTTTCCCAATTTGATTTATGGTTTTGGCAGAGGCATTAATCATTACTAGACGTCTTGGACAAGGCCATGAAAAAATGTTTTAGAATGTTTGGCATTATACATTCCCTCATTCTGTAAATAATATTGATGGTTCATGTGGTCATTCGACAAGTAGAATACCCATGATTATGTTTTATTATGGAATTATTTAATCATCTCAAATTCATTCCATAAAAGTATTCATGATTATTATTGGTAAAGGCATGTGGTTTCAATTATTCACCATGCATAGTATTTATGGCATTTTCTGCTGTATTACTTACCTTTACTGGGTGTTTGATCTCACCCCTTTCTTACGTTTCATTTTCCTAGAATTCTAAGAAGTGTATTATGATTGATATTCATAATTAAGGTAAATGGAATAATGGAATTCTAAATGAACTATTTGTGCTGTGTTTTATGTTTGAAATTGTAATGTAATGTTAATGTATGTAATCTATTTCAAATACTGATATAATGATCGGTCCTTCAGGACTTCATTCCCTGTAATCATGTCAATGTATTAAAATAATGCACCGACTCTGGGTACCTGTGGTCGGGGCGTTACAGTTGGTATCCGAGTAAGTTTAAAAATATCCTTGGAAACTAGACTTAGATAAACTCTGATTAGAGCACATAGACCTAAGATGTACTTTGAGGATTATTATAGAATAACATCCAATAATTTTTATACTGTAGAGATTTTGTGTGTTTTTCGAGCAATACATCCCTACTTGGATACGAGCAGGTAGAGGCGGCTCTGGCATAGATGTAATTTGTGGTAAAACCCAAAATCACTGCTTTGAGGTAGACTCGAACATGAACTGGTGCACGACAAGAGGCCTTACTGCACTCTTGGTTACGACACACCCGATTGATATGCTTAGGATAATTCTCGTTTTCTTTACAGAACACTATGAAGGGTTTATGAGTATATATCTCCTCAATGAAAAAGTTTTTTTGTTTATGGATTATATCCATAAATATTTCAATTTACATTAGGTTTTTTAAATGTTTGGAATTATGAATTGTGATTCATAAACTGACCTAGGGTATGCCATTGTATAGAAATGGCTCCCAATAGAAGGAATGTGAACTTCAGCAAAACCTATGATCTAAAGAGTGAGAAGGATCATATCATTCACAGTATTAATCCAACATTTAGATGGGAATTTGTCTCCCATGTATTCTCAACAAATAAAGAAATTTTATCATATGTAAATAAGATAAGTAAATAATTCTCTATGTCCTATGTCTTTGAACTGAAGCAAGAGAATAAAAAGATGGAATAAAGAAATATGGATAATGGGAAGAGGGAAAAGAAGAATTTTCCTATATGTGATAACTGTGGGAAGAAACGCCTTTGAACATTCCTGAAGGGAATGTGAGTTAGTTATAAGTATGGAGAAAAAGGACACCATGTATGTGACTACAATGGTAAGAAATAGGTTTCAATTGTACAATGCTTCATCTACAAGGAGTTGGGACACTACGCGAACCAATGTCCAAATTATCTGAGTATACCCCAAATGATGCTATTGGATAATAATCAAGTTATGATACTACCACAGATGAGGAGGAATGATTAGAGTTATTATGTTATTATTAGATAATTATGTCGTTTTAGTGTTGTATCAACAATGTACTGGTTATAATAATTATGGGGTATATATGGATTTTACTGTAGTACTATTTAATTAAGGACTTGAGATTTTTTAGAACCAAGAAAAGTGACTCAATAGCAGGTTAAATTTTTGAAAAATATATGGTTGAGAGAAAGATAAACCATAATATGTTTCTGATACCGAGGTAGTGATTTTGGAATAATTCATGATTTATTTGGGTAAATTATATTGGATATCCTTGAATACCTTGAAACTGATTAATGATTTGTATATTCCATCATTGTTGGAGTTTACAAAATTTTTGGATAAAAGGAGTATATACAGTATTCTATAAGGAATAAGGGATCATGAATGTAATCAATAAGGTTTTATGGTAATTCAATATGTTGTAGTCTTTTAAAAGAATACATGATGAAGGTTTTCCAATGTTATTAAGAGGAAAAAGGATCTTTATTGTGTTTACCTTCCTTATAAATTTTGGATTTTGAGTTTGGACAGAAGTATTTTGGATAATTCTAGTTTGAGATTAATCTTGGATTTCCATAAAAGGACATCCTGGTGCTCCAGGGGCAACCTATCATGTCCGGAAAGGCCGCGAGACTTGAACCCTCACCTGAAGGGTGATGAGGGTTTGTCCCCTTCCACTGGCCCATGTGATGTCTCGAATTGAATACTGTAGTCTCTTTCAAGAAAAATCTGGTAGATGAATTATAAATTAATTTTTTTGATCCCTATACGAATTGGATAAATATACTATTATATTTATGTTCTATTATCTTTTAGAGTGAGAGATGAGTTTGTGGTAGAAATTAGTTAAAGGATGAGACTCTACTTGACAAGTTTATATTTTTCCTCTTCAATTATTCTATGATGAAATTATTTTTTATACTTTATTAAATGGATCGTAAGAACAAAAATGTGTTATCCTAATACCATATGTTTTGTTTAACCAATGGTATTTTAAATCATTGTAGATTGATGAATTTAAGGCCATCAATTTTACACTTGTTTGTGATTGATGACCTCAATCACTACCTATAAATACATATGTTTTTACTCCAATTATATGTCTCTAATTTCCACCAATGTTCTCTTAATCGAGATCATAATCTGATGGTGACCCTTTAATTTTCCTTTTCCTCTTATTAAGACTAAATTTTATTAACCTAATTTTTGAGGTGTGTTTTCCCACAAATATATTTTCAATTTTCAACCTTTTATTTAAGAAAAACATTTTCAAATTGCGAGGAAACAATTTATTGAAGGAAGGGATAATGTATCACCCCAAGCTTCCATGGTACGTTTCCCTTTGTGTAATGCAATTGCTTGCATTTACGCAACTTCGAGATTCTAACACACCGTGACCAATCAAACTAGGCATTATAAATAGTAATATGCACTTTTTGAAATTTTATAAATTTTATTATTTAAAATGGAATTCATTTCATGATTCGTAATATCGAAATTATCCTAGGGTAAAATTTTGGTCTTTTTCGGAAAACGTTAAATTTTTTATGAATAGTGAAAATTACTGAATTTTAATTAAAAAAAAATTATTAATCAAGATAATTAATAGTGATAAATTATGAATTTGAGTGGTTTTAAAGTATATTTTTAATTTATTTATAAAAATTAATACAATGTTGGTCATTAGACATATTTTTTCATTTAAACCGGACATAAAAATTTGTCAATATTTTGATAGATATTATTTCTTTAAAACACACTTTTTGTTTTGATAGTGGGAATTAATTTTAAAATTATTTCTGCCACTTCTATTATTTGAATTTTGAAAAAAATGATTCCATATTTGAAATTAGTATGTCCAAATTCTGTTAATAAATTACTCTTATTTTTATACATTTTGAATAATTACTTCTCTAAATATTATATTTACAATTGTTGAAAGGTAAATCCGGTAAATAAGGGTAAATAAAATAATATTATAATAATATTAAATTACTCTAAAATGTGTCCTAACCCTATTGGTTGACACATGTCTGAAAATGGGAATTTTTGGGTCGATTTGAGGACCACATGGATCCACTTGTATGTGATAATGACACTTTATATTAATTACGTTAAAGTGAATACAAAAATGACATAAGCATATATTTTTTAGAAAAAAAAATTCACATAGAGTTATATTTGTTTTATTTTCGACTATAAATATTAATTAAAAATATAAAAAGATTTCCTACATAATGGTAATTTATTTATAATTTTTAGACATTGAATAATTGAATTTTTTTATGACATAATAATGATGTAGTATTTTCCTTAATAATGAATGAATAAAATAATTGGTATTATAAATGTTGAAAAAAATATAATTTGAACATTTTTATGACATATACGAATTTTATTGGTTAATATGACATGATAGGATTTCTTAAATGAATTATTTTCGAATTAATAAAGTTTTTAAGAATTTATAAAAATTCAATTATTTAATAGTGTCAAAATTGACATAAATGAGTTTTTAAAACAAATATTATATTATTCATTGATATTCTATTACTAAAATATAATTTTTTCCCATAGGACTTATATTATGATAGTTTTATAATTAATGGACCACTTGGGGGTATCTTGGAAGTATATAGTATGTTTATTAACCATATAATATAAGAATAAATAAGTGACATGGTAAATGTCAAACTAATTAACAAAGAGTTAAAACCGAAATATAAGGTTAATAAAGTGACCCAAACCCTCTAAAACAAATTAGATGAGTTGTTTTAGACCTATCACCACCTTAGAATTTAAATAATCCTATTTTGCGCCATTAGAAAATGAAAATTATTTTATTATAAAATAATATTTCAAGCTTTTTCTAAGGTGCCTCTCACCCCATTTATAAAATGGTACTCCCCCTTCACTCAAATTCATACCGTCAAAGCCTTTTTTCTCGGCCTACCCCCACCCAAATATTTTCTCAACATACCTCACTTCATACTAGAGACATTCCTTTAGTCATAATGCCAACCTAAGCATCCATTTTGATCAAATCTAAAGGAAGAAACTGAAGAAGAGGTTTTGTTTTCACCACCCTCTTTCAAGTTCCTTTCTTTTTCAACTTCTTCTTTCTTTGTTATTTTCATTATAAAATAATAAATCTAGTATATTCTATATACTGTAATGTTATTATAAATATGGTACAACCATATTCAGTATTCTATCCATCCTTTGAATGACTTGTCACCATACGTGCGTACGTACAACTTTCCGTCTCCACGACGTGGTGTAATTATTATTCAATACATTATTATTTGGATGGGTATAATAATGATGTGTAAATGAAGTAAATAATAAATAAAACATTATAATTATTCTTTATATATGAAATATCATACATTTATATATTATTTTAATATCAAAAGAATGATATTGTCTCTCGTTCGAACGTACGGACTACCGTCTCCACGAACGTGATGAGATACATTCCCCATCGTATCCATTCAAGAATAAATTTCATTGGATGGTTCAAAATAATGTTTAAAGACCTAATATCATTCTCGATATGAATAAGATAAAACCTATCCATAAAAAACCTGGCTTATAAAACAATTCATATAATGGAAAACGAATCAGTTAACACCCAAAACAACAATAATGCAAAGATATTATTAACAAAGAAATGGTAAAAGAACATATATGATATCATATTAACATATATGATTCTTGTATAATTTATGAAAAATTATTTAACCATTATAAAGAGGTTAACCTACCCTCATCCAAGGAAAAGTACAAGGTAAGGGTTTATTTCACAATCTCTTAATTATCTGAGGTTGTTTATACGTAATTATCTACTAGGACCTCTTTATCATCCACATCCACGATTCATAAAAATGTATTTCAAATAATTCTTTCTATTTTACAGACTATGGGTTAATGTCATTTATACCCTTGTTTGAATTTTTATATGATTTTTATAAAGGAATCATTCTATCGTTTTCCAAACAAGATCCTTTTAAAACCTTTCGATAAAATTATGGTAAGAATTACTTTTTTAACTTATTCACAAGGTGTGGCTATTTTACACTATTATAAAATCATTGAATCTTCCCTTACAAGTTTATAAAAATATTTTCAATGTAAATGTTTTCTTTTATAATTAATTTACTCTTAGTTGATTTCAAAAAATGATATATTTCTCTCAAATAGTTTTGATTTCATCTATGTCAAAATCATTTTAAATGTCTTAAAGAGTTATTCTTCTAAACCATTCTCATTAATGTCCATGTTTGAAAAATGGTTTTAAGGATTTATTTCAATGTATATTAATGTTTTGAAATTATATTTCTTTTCAAAAGATTCAAAATGGTATCGGAAAATTTGATTCAAAAGTATCTATAAAAGTCTTCCTTTCAAAATTGTGTGACATTTAAATGTTTTCAGGAAAAGGTATATTTCAATCAAAGAGTTTTACAAATCATTTCCATCTATGTCAAATCCTTTAATGGATTTTTATGTTTTTTTGATGTGGATTTATTATGATAAAAATCTTCCATATTGTATTGAAGTTTTTGTGATATGTTTGACAATGGATGTGTTATTTTTATACCATTCATGGTTTATGGTTAATGTATTGACATTTCGTATCCTAGTTCTTATACGAATGTTTATGTTATGTTTCATCCTTTTCAGATGCGGAATGTATTTGACATTGTAAGTGATGGGTGGATCCCGCTATAGCTCCTCAATGCATCGGTAGGTCTCATGAGAGAACTAGATGTGGAATTGGCCGAGGCCCTTTCCCAATTTGATTTCTGGTTTTGGACGAGACCTTAATCATTTTTAGACACCCTGGCTGAGGCCGTGACAAAATGTTTTAGAATGTCTGGCATTATACAGTCCCTCATTATGGAAATAATATTGATGGTTCAAGTTATCATTAGACTAGTAGAACACCCATGATTATGTTTTATTATTGCATTATTTACTCACTCATATTCATGAAATTAATGTATTCATGATTATTATTGGTAAAGGCATGTGGTTTCAATTATTCACCATGCTTAATATTTATGCCATTTTCCGATTTATTATGTACCCTTATAGAGTGTTTGAGCTCACCCCATTCTTATGTTTCATTTTCCCAAGATCCCAAGAAGTGTCTTATGAATGATATGTAGGGTTAATATAATAGGAATAATGGCATTATCAATGAACTATTTACGTTGTGTTTTTTGTTTGAAATTGTAATGTAATGTTAATGTATGTAATCTATTTCCAAGACTGCTAAATCGATCAGTCCTTCTAGACTTGATTCCTTGTAATCATGCCAATGTATTAAAATAATGCACCGAATCTGGGTAATTGAGGTTGGGGTGTTACACGGTTGGTGAAAATTGAATAATCATTGTTTTTGGAGGCAATAGTTCATCGTATTCAGAAATAGTATGTTCACATCAAATAGATAGAGGTTTGTGTAACTGTAGATTGAATCATTATCCAAAAAAATCCAAGAAAATTTAAGATAATGGTGTTGTTATGTAATCATTTAATAAGAATAGTATAGGGAGTGAAGAAGGAAAATAAAGGAAATTAAGCATAGAGAAGACATTACCTCTAAATTCAGAAATTCCATTTGATATGAGTCAAAAGGATTTGTTGAATTGCCTTCTGCCCAAAGTAAGGCTTCTAAAAGTATTTTAGGGATTTTGGGAGATTATTTGATGATAATTTAGATCATACATGGGGTTGGAGATGTGTGCGTAAGTTTGTATAGGTGGTGACCATTTCTAAGAGGGTGGAAGGGAACTTTAAGAATGTCTTAAAATATTAATTTATTATAAATTCATTTTTGATTACAAATGGTCCTAACCTCATTTATAGAAAAGATAAAATTATTTTCGTTCAAATAACTATCATATAATAATATTTATACATGTTTTGAATATTTTATATCCTTATAGTTTTTCTTTAACCCTTATTTTACTTTTTTTAATCTTAGAGTGATATCATATTATTTTCACATTGGGGGTTAATGTAATTATAATAAAACATCAAAATTCCCAAAAAAGAAATTTACTTATGAAATATTTTTACCTATATAAACCATTTTTATATATCATAGATTTTATGGAATTTAATATCATTTAATAACATATTTTATATTTTATGTTATGAATTATGTGAATTTTTTTACTATTCATACTTGATATTTTAAAAAATTTATAAAAACTTGTTTCCTTCTAACGATAGGCATTAACTCAAATATAACTTGTCAATATGAACCATAAAATTCTTGCAAGGATCAAAATAACATAATTAAATTTATTTAATATTTATAATATCATTTATTTTAATCCTTTGTTAATTAAGTAATCAATATATCATCATTGTGTCGTAATTTAAATTTTTTATTTAATATTTGAAAATTATAAATAAAATATCATAATATAAGAAAACTTTTTATATTTATAATTAATATTTATATTAATATATATATTTTTTATAACCGGTCCATTATATTTTTTTAGTAGAAGAAATGTGTTTATGTTATATTTCTATTAACATTAAATTTAATATTATAAATTTTTATTTTCAAACCCACGTGGCTCCATGGGGACCTAAAATCATTCCAATGATGAACATGGTCAAAACTAGTTAATAAAATATAAATAGGAAACATTTTAGGGTATTTTAGTGTTATTATAATATTATTTTATAAACTTTATTTACAATAGTTATGTTATAACAATGGTAAATAAAAGAAATTACCAAAGTTACTATTTATAATGTCAAAAAATAAAAAGTAATTATTTAAAAAATTTATACCTTATAACTCCAAATGTGGAATTAATTTTTTATAATTCATATAAAAAAAATTCGTAATTAATTAATAATTAATTCTCTTCATCAAAACTAGAAAGCGAGTATTTAAGTAGTAAAAACTACCATAGTATGAACATGTGATTATGTATAATTTCTATGTCATATTACATCTAATGAACATAATTGGATTAAATTATAAAAATATATTCCATATATAGTTTAAACCAATTAAATAATATTATTTAACCACATAAATTATCACAATGGAAAATGCTTCTTTTAATTAAAATATAGCATATTTTTAATATTCAGTAAAACATGATAGTGATTAGAAAATTAAAAAAATTATCCAAAGTAAATTTTTGTTTCATGTTTCTAAAAAAAATTTATTTTGTAAAATAGAAAAATAAAGTGAAAAAAAATTAATATGGGTTCATCATAAAAAGTCGGTAAAACTACATTTTTTGAAAAATACTACTTTTATCAGAAAAAAAGTTTTTTAATATCATATCCAGAAAATAGGTAAGATGAATTTCAGACATTTCATTGAATATATAACATAGATTTTTCATCAAATAAAAAACCTTAAATTGTTATATGATTTTATAAAAACAATTATTCTCTTTTTAAATTGGTTTTCATAAAAACACATCATTTATATTCATTTAATTTTTTATTTCCATTTCTAATTTTTTTATCCAATGAATCATTACTTAAACATTTGTAAACCATATTTAAAAAACAATTTCATACTATTAATTCCCTCCATTACAATGGTTCTGTGTTAACTACCAATTAAAATAATAATATAATTTTTGTATTAGTTTTTTGTATAACGCAATGTTGTATGCAACGTAAGATTTTTTCCAAATCTGTAGTTGAGTGTGGAGTATACTATCGGAAAAATACTCCCCTTTAATTTAAAACTAAAATCTTATTCTTAAATATTAATAGATATGATAATTTATTATTCTATAAATACTTGGTTCATTACATCATTCCACCTTTTGGAAATTGCGTCTTCACAATTTTAAAATTGGGCTTGGAAACATCATTAAAATATCCTACATCGGAGAATGATTCAGTAAAACTATCACTTTAATAGATAGAAAGGGAATGGAAAAGTTCACCTAAGATAACACATACTAGTATTATGTGTATGAGAACGTGGAGATGGAAGGAAAAAAATGATTCATGTTTTCATCGAGGGTGAAAGAAAACATGATCACCAGAAAGTTAACAATATGAAAACCATAAACTTATAATGGGTTAAATGGTCTTCAATTCCCATACAGGAAAAGTAAAAGAAAATAATTTTTGTTTTAAGAACCTTTTTATAACTTTGTGGAATTTATGTAGGAGATTGAGCACAAACATAATGAAATATACTTACTTTTAAAATAGAGATTAATCAATTAATTAATTTCCGCCACAGAGTCATCATTTCTCAAAACGATGAGTATTCATGATGACTTAGTCAAACCCGAATCACTAGAATCCACTTATAGAGATTAAAATTGTCACTACCCATCCTCGGGGGACAATGTTGTGACTACCCCAAGAACACCTTCTATATGATAGGGGCTGGTGACTAGCACTGAAGGCGTATTCTCTAATACTTGAAAGGAATTGCCTTTATAACCTATAAACACACACATCCAAGTACACAACAAGATACGAAATCAAGTAAATGGAATAGTAAATAGAGTGAGTGCAATAAGAAAAAGGGGCCAGAATACAGGCCCATTTGGAATGTACACGAAATCGAATGTACAAGTAAACTGGAACAGCTCCTGTGTACACCCTCCAAGGATCCTACCTGAAGGGTGGGTATGACTCTTGATCGGTCCGCTCGGTGCTACACCTCTTATATGGTCCACCACCGATCTACCTCCAATACTTGTACCCTCATCCTCAGTCCAAGATGTATGTCGTCTACACCATACACAACGAAGTGCGGGCATAGTCCGTGCAGGGGTGAGTATAACAATACTCAGTAGGGACCTCGAGGCCCTCAAGGTCTCACAAAATCCACAAAGGATAAACCACAAAGCATGAAATCAACTGAAAACCATTATCAGTTACATGCACATACATATACCTAAGTTATTAAGTATAATCATCCCAATCATGAGGAAAACATATATTCTAACTCAAATATCAAAGCTCAATTGTTCCACAACAGAATGAATACCACGAAGATAAATACCACACATGTACGCCACACAGAAGAATACCACCAAGGTATTACCACGAAAGAATGTACCACAAGGTACTGAATCATATCACACCAGGTATTTATTAGGTATAGTAGTAGAGATTATTATATGTAACTACTGAATAATCTTACTATATTAAGATGCAGACCCACGAAGGACCCCTAATCATCATTAGACCCACATAGGATCTCTAGGTGCTAACCCACACTGGATCGCTCGGTGCTGACCCACACAGGATCACTCGATGCTAACCCACACAGGATTGCTCGGTGCTGACCCACACATGATCACTAGGGGGTATCCCACACTTGATCGTCTGGTGCTGACCCACACTAGATTTCTCAATGCTGACCAACACATGATCTTTAATCATTCTTCACGTCACAGCCCGCTACTGGGATCCTACACTAATCTTTCTTGTCTACGGTAGGGTCTGCTTCTCCAGAAACTGGTCGATACTTCAACTGACACGAATTCCAATGAAGATGTAACCCAAATGACGACCACATCTTAGGGGTCTCAACGCAACAGATAGTGCATCAATCGGACGCCTGGCCCGTATGTTATTATCCTTGTATCCCGAGGGCCCGATTGGATATGTGCTCGATCAAAGTCGACTGTATCCCAATATTATTAAAATCATATGTGGGGTATACAAAAGGGACCATTTCACTCCAAGGTTTCTGGAACATCATATTGTTTGTTAGACGGATGCCCGGTGCCATATTTATGGCCGTTTGAGCGAAAACAGGATGATGTTGGCCCAGGTCCAGTCCGACCCGGCCCAGCCTGCTGGGCGGACCATCCCAGCCCGCTAGGTCAAGCCCGACCCATGTGAGGTAGCCCGTTCTAGGCAGCGGGATGCCGAAGATGGAATGAGGCCCCGGGATGGGAGAGGCCGCCGGGCGGCGCGACGCCGTAGTAAGGCAGGGTCCGCGGCGTGGCGGAGGTCACGAGTAGCGGTGGCCACAGACGGTGTGAGGCCACTAAGCGGGGGAGGCCGCAGGTGGCTCGAGGCTGTTGGGTGGCAGTGACCACGGGGGGAAGTGGACGGGGATGGCGCGAGGCCACGGGATGGCGGATGATGCGGGTAGCGGAGGTCGCTGAAAGCGTGAGGCCGCATGGCGACAGGCACCGCGGGATGCGAAAGGCCATGCTGCCGCAGAGGCCACTGGTGCCGGAGGCCGTAGACTGTGCAAGGGCAGGGGCGGTGGAGGATGCATGTGGCAGTGGCCACGGGGCGGCGCCGTTGCGCCATCACCTTCATCGGGGCCGACGGTGGTTCTGGCCGCCGTTCTCGTTCCCCACCATGGATGGTTGTTTTCCTCCTCCATCGTGAAAAAAAAAACAAATAAACACAATATTTTCATAGAGGTCAGGCCATGTTTGTTTGGCCCACACTCTCCGCGTTAGAGTGGTATCAAGATGCTATAAACAATTCCTGATTTTACGATAAATTGTCAAAAATGGGTAAGGGGAGAAAATTCAAACAACCACCCTACCTTGAAGGTTCATTGATGATGGTGTGAGAAATAATTTGAAGATGTTGACGTTCTTCACCCCCACCATAAATTTCTGATACTGGGATCATTCATCGGTTCATCATAGTTGAAGACGTTCCACATTGGCGAGAGTTATCTTCATTGGAGGATGAGTTTCTCCATGATTCTCCAATGCTTCTCCCTTTTCCAACTTTTTCCCCAATTCCACCAAAATGAGGAATAGAAAAATTATTAATTTAAATTACGTAGATTAATAATTTTGGTACAATTAAAAATGATGACACAATTCATTAATTGTTGGATGTATCTAACAATTGAATGGGGTGTTGGAATATTTAATTGTATCAATTTAATTGGCTCAAAAAATGGAGGAAATGAATTAATGGGGAGTTCAGTGATTTCTCCTCGATTAAAAGGGTTTGTGTTGTCCCCACCATTAATTTCAAGTTGGGGTGTTTTAAAATTGGTGGTCCCCACTTGTATAACATTCACACGGGAGTTTTATGCTCCAGTGGTCCCCACCACCATAATCCTTGTTGAGGGGTTTTAGAAATAAAAATGTTAGACATTTTTATTTTGTTTTGTTTAAAATGAAATGCACATTAATTATCTTTCACCCTCGACCCACTGTGATCGTGGTGAAGTTCTCCTTATGCAAATACTGGCACTACGAGTTCAACGGTGGGCCCAGATCTCAATTATGAGAACCAGATAAAATTTACAAAAAACCACCTGCACGTTTATGTAACGTACACGAAAAAATTTCAGAAATTCCTTCCGGGCACACCAGGCCTCGGAATCATGTGCCATCAATTTTTTAAAACTCGTAAAATTCCCAAATATTTTTAAAAAATAAAATTGAAATTACGGGACTTTATATTATCACCACATCTGGGCTTGTCCTCCCTAAAAGTCACATAACAAAACTAGGAAAAAATGTGGGGGTACTAAGAACAAATATGAGCCTCCTGCTCCCATGGGCTCTCCTAGAGGTTCTCGGGTTTCCAGTGAAAGCTCCCGAGAGGTATCGACCTCCCATGAAGGACTTGATCATGTTGATCTTCAATCTCTAATTGAACCTCCTAATATTTCACCCCATCATCAATGTCTATCTTGTCATGGTTGATGATGTGATAAGGGACGCGCATGTATGTCCCCAGCTGGGAAAAGTGGAAGATATCGTGCACCCCATGCAACTGACTTGAAAGTGCTAGGCGGTAATCCACCTCATCAACTTAGTAGAGGACCTAAAAGGGTCCAATGAACATCGGAGATATCTTGCCACCTTGGAAAAATCTCCATAGACCTCATCAAGGTGAGACTCATAGAAATACGTGGTCGCCATCCTCGAACTCTAGAGGTCTCTGTCTACTTTCTTCGTAATACTTCTTCCTGCTCTATAAAATCTTCATCCACTCATGGATGATCTACTCTTTCTATGTGGTAGCCCTTACCATCTATGTTCCCACCAGTTCGGACTCTCCTGGGTCAATCCAACAAAAAGGTGATCTGTAAGGTCGCTCATACAATGCTTCAAAAGGTGTAATCCCAATGGGGGAGTGATATATATTTTTTATGAAAACTCCACCCAAGGAAAGTGATCCTCCCAGCTGAAACCCATGTAGAGGATTCAATCGCATATCATGTCCTCGAGGGTCTGAATGGTCTGCTTAGTCTGACCATCCTTCGGGGGATTAAAGGTGTTGCTCAAACGAAGCTGCATCCTAGAAGGCTCCTGAAACCCCTTCCATTGTCAGGAAGTAAAACGTGCATTATGATCAGATACAATCATCGAGGGTACTCCATGTAGCTGCAAAATCCCATGAACATAGAGGAATCTCATGCTCTATACTAAACCATGCTCTCTGATCGATAGGAAGTGGGCCAACTTGGTGAGTTGGTAAATTATCACCTAGATAGAATCATGAACTTTGTATGTATGTGGATGTCTTGTAACAATGTCCATGGATATCCCATCCCACTTCTACTCTATGACCTCTAAAGGCTGAACCATGCCTTCTGGTACCGGATTCCCCGCCTTCACTTGCAGACAAGTGAGGCACCGAGAGCCAAACTCTGCTACTATATTCCTCATTCCCTGCCACCGGTTCTCTCGTTGGAGACCAGGTACATCTTTTCCACTCCTGGATTTACCGCAAGAGGAGATATATGGAACTCCCTCATCACTTTCTCTCAAAGTGACATCGGTACTATGTTACATCATCTGAAGAGGATGGTGTTCTCCCCACTATTAAGAAATCCTTCAGGTGTATGTAAAATGGATATCTGAGCACATATAGCCTTGCAATCAACCTCCCCACATTGTGCCTCCTTGACTCGCGGATGATGTGGGGGAGTGATAGTAAGATTCTAAAGAAAACATGCTCCATCTAGATCCACAAAGGATATCGGCAAAGTGACCAACTGATCCATCGCCTCACCTAGTAGCTATATACATGATATCCGACTAAGTGCATCTGCTACAACATTCCCCTTCCCATGAGTATAGACTATCTCGAAGTCATAGTCCTGGAGGAACTCGATCCAACGTCACTATCTCAGGTTCAGGTCCTTCTACAAGAAGATATACCGGAGACTCTTGTGATCTGAGTATACTATAAAACATTCACTCCTTAGATAGTGATGCTCCATCATCAAGGCGAAGACCACTGCTTCAAACTCCATGTCATGGGTAGTGTAGTTATTCTCATGCTGGCTCAACTTTCGAGAACCTTATGCAATCACCACTCACACCTTCATCAAAACACATATGAGCCCAGTCCCTGATGCATCGAAGTAGTCTATGTACCCAACGCCCTCCTCAGGTAGCCTCAAGATGGGGGCACTAGTCTACCTATGCCTCATCAACTGAAAACTCCGCTGGCATGTCTACGACCAAAAGAAGGGTTTTCCACTTCTTTGACAACTCTGATTGAGGTGCTGGAACTCTTGAGAAATCTTCCACAAACCTCTGGTTGTATCCAGCCAAACACAAAAAATTTCGTACCTCCTTCACACTCTTGGGTGGAACCCAAACTAGTACCACAACAATCTTAACTGGATCCACTGCAACTCCAGCCTCTGATATGACATATCCTAGAAGGTGAACCTCTCGGATCCAAATTTATTGCTTTGAGAGCATACAATAAAGCTGGTGGTTTTGGAGTGTGTCCAGTACTACCTGTAAATTATAGGTATGCTCCTTCTCAGTAGTTGAGTTAATCAGAATGTCGTCGATGAAGACTACTATAAAGTGATCCAGGTATGGATGATTGTTCCTGTTCATGAGTCCCATGAACACTGTTGGAGCATTGGTTACACCGAATGGCATAACCAAGAACTCTTAATGGTTGTATAGACATATGGAAGCCATCATCTGGACATCCTTGTCTCATAATCTGAGCTGGTGGTATCCTTATTTGAGGTCTATCTTCGAGAACCACTGTGCTCACTTCACATGAACAAAGAGGTCCTAAATCCGTGGATGTGGGTACTTGTTCTTCACGGTCACCTGATTCTAGTTCCAACAGTCAACACAAAGTATCAAGATCCCATCCACCTTCTTAGCATACAAAATAGGATCTGCCCAAAGAGAAACATTGGGTCGAATGAACCCTTTCCACTATAAGTCCTCAAGCTATACCCACAGCTCGCGATGCTCCGCGGGAGCCATCCTATATGCTGGTGTAGATATCGATGTCGTATCAGGGTACAAGTCAATGTAAAAGTCCACCTATCTATGAAGTGATGGACCCGAAACATCATCAATGAAGACAATCACGTAATCTTCCACCACTATAGGATAACTGGAACTCTCCACATCAACAGCTTCGAGGGTAAGGCTAGCCAACTGATGATTGATCAGCTACACTCTCCTCCGAGTAAGTACATCATCTACTGCAAAGGCTCCCTTCTCACCGGTGAAGGTAGTCCTTTTCCCTTACATGCGGTCACACTACATTGTGTGCATAATACAATCAATCTGTGCATAGTCTATTGATAACTAGTCCATACCCAGGATAATGTCGTAAGGCCTCGACGCCACTACAAAGAGATCCCAACAGAAGCTCTCGCCTCTTAGTGTAAACTCGTACTTCCGGAACCCGTGTGAAATCATTGAATCCTCTCTCGTAGGAGTCACTAGCCATAAGTATTGTGCCATCAGATCCATTGGAATATCGAGCTCTGAATGAGGGTGGTGGAAATAAAAGAATGACTAGAACCTGTGTCTATAAGTATTGTAGCTAAGGTGGAGTAGACATAGATCATACCTCATATCATCTTCGGAGTGCCGTTATTGTATGCCTAATATGCCTAGAGCTGAGCTTGCCCCTTTCCTCCTTCTCCTTGTGGTTGGTGTGGACCACCTGGGGGTGGTGGTGGTAACATCTCGAATCGTCTCCCACTGCCAGCTGTACAGTCAGCTCCTCGGCCACGTCCACCATCTCCCTACGGAAATACTCATTTGTACCTATATCTCTTCATGGGTGGTCATTCGATAGTCTATTTACCATCCATACAGCGGGACAGACAGTCAAGAGCCATGGGACCCTGCCCGCCGCATGAGTAACACTGCCTGCTCCTGGCATGACTGGCTCTGCCTCGGGTGCCCCACACAACCAACCATGAATCTTGCGATCGTCCACCTGTAGGTCTGGTCTTCTTAGACCTCTGTGACATCTATTAGCTTCTAGATGTAGGATACTCTACTGTGTGATGACTGGTGGTGCATCTTCATGCTGGTGACTGATCAGCAAGAAAACTCTCCACTAAGAGGGCTCTCTCTAACACCCCGGCCTATGTCGGGATGCTAAGAGAAATCATCGAATCCCTGATCTCCCATTTGAGTCCATGATCAATGGATCGAGCCCTGAAGAATGGTTCATGCACCATATCATTGTAGTAGCGTGAGAGGTCCATGATCCTCACTGATTACTATGCTAAAGTCATGCTTCTCTGCTTTGGATGAAGAAGCTCATGTATGCGCACTGCGTGAAGATTTGATTGAACAAACTCTGCCCAAAATAGGCTCTCGAAGTCTGCCTAGAGAAGCTTCACCTTAACTTGATCCTAGAGCATCACGCTCCAAAATCTGCCTATAGCTTCCTGTAGAAGTCTTGCGGAAAGGATCACCATGATATCAGCTTGTGTCCCCACCAGTCGGAAAACTCTCACCACAGCCTCTAGCCAATCCTCAAATGCTTGTAGGTCTGTATATCCCCTATACCTCAGTGGCTTCTGGTACTGGGACTCGTGAAACACACTCATAAGGGGTGAAACCTATGCTACTAGGGCTGGTGGCATTAGTGGACCAACAGGTAATGGTTCTGCAGGTGCCTCCACTGGTGGCTCTACTGGAAGAGGGAACTACACCGAGGCTTCATCGCTCGGTGGGCTATCAGTGTGCACTATATCTAGAACCCTATATTTCTATCTTTATAGAGGAATCCAAAAAAGAAACTAGTGCGACATGGTCAACATGTTATACCTGGTGAGCTAACTCAAAGAGATCACAAAGAAAACTCTTGAAAAACACACACGCAATCAGGTTTTTCATGCACTGATTTGGAAATCAGATGTCAGGGTCATGGTGTATGGATACGTCGGCCACCGCACCAACTCTGGATCCCCTAAACTGATATCCACACTCACTACACATAAAACTATACACATTAAAATGAAATATCAGATTCCTTTTTTCTATGGTTGAACCGAATCGTCTGATACCAATTTTTCACGACCTGTCCCCTAGGGCTCGTACCATGACTCCTCGAAGCCCGCCTTCCATAGGCTAGGGGCTGGAGACTATCACTAATGGTGTATTCCCTTAAACTGGGAATTCATTTCCTTTTTAACCTGTAAGAACACACACAAAAGCACACAACAAGATACAAAATCATGTAAACTGAATAGTAAACAGAGTGAGTGCAGTAAGAAAAAGGGGCCAGAATACAAGGCCAACAGAAAAGTACAAGAAACTGAAAGTAAAAGTAAACCGGAACTGCTCCTATGTACACCCGAAAAGGATCCAACCTAAAGGGTAGGTACAACTATCGATCAGTTGTCACTGCGGTACGCCTCGTCTAAGGTCCACCACCGAGCTACCACCAGTCTTGGTACTCTCTTTCTCAGTTAGCGTTGATCGTCGTCTACACCAAACACAGCGATGTGCGGGCATAGCCCGTTCATGGATGAGTATGAAGACACCCAGTAGGGACCCCGAGACCCTCAAGGTCTCACAAAATATACAAAGGATAAACCACAAGGCATGAAGTCAATAGACAACCCTACTTAGATATTTTCCCATACATATACCTAAGTTATCAAGTATACAATTTCAATCCTAAGGAGAATACATAGTCCATCTCAAATCCCAATGCTCAACTATTCAAAAAAGTATGGAATACCTCGAAAGTATGTTCTACATAGGTACGCCACACAGAAGAATACAACCAAGGTATTACCACAAAAGAATGTACCAAAGGTATAAACATATCTCACACCAGGTATTTCTTTGGTAATGTAGTATAGATGATTAGATGTAACTACTAAATCATCTTATTCTGTTACGAGGATGGCCCACGAAGGATCCCTACTCATCATATGACCGACATAGGATCTCTAGGTGAGGACCCACACAAGATCACTTGGTGCAGACCCAGACATGATTGCTCGATGCTGACCCACACATGATCCCTCAGTGCTGACCCACACTTGATCACTAGGTGTTGACCCCCATAGGACCTCTCGGTGCTGACCCACACACGATTGCTCAGTGCTAATACACACATGATCACTATTCCTTCTTCACATCATAGCCAGCAACTGGGTTCCCACCCTAAGCTTGCTCGTCTCTGGGAGGGTCCTCTCTTCAATCCATTGGTTGATAATCCAACTACCACGAAGTGACAATAAGAAGTAACCCAAAGGACTGCCACGTCAAAGGGGTATCAATGCAATAGACGGTGCATCAATCGGACGCCCAATCTGAATGTTATTAGCCATTTAGTCCCGGGGCCCGGTTGGATTAATGCTCAATCCAACCCGACCATATCCTGAATTTATCCAAATCTCAAGTGGGATATACCAAAGGGACCACCTCACTATAGGGTTTCTGGCACTACGGGTGGTTCATTAGAAGGAATCCTAGTGTAAATTATAAGGCTGTTAGAGAGAAAATGTGTCGAAGTTGGCTCGTGTTCGGGAAGACCCTGTCAGACTG